>CAWUFW010010520.1:0-687654 GCA_963921515.1 Calotriton arnoldi
TCGATATTTTTGTGTACGATATTTTTTACCTAGTTAATGTATTTTAATGAAGGTCGATATTTTAGAATTTCGATAAGTATGTTAGCGATATTTGTGAAATAGATATTTATGTACTTCGATATTGAATTCTCGATATTTTTGTAATTATTTAAATAGGTATATGTCGATATTAATGTTATCGATAATTTTGTATCGATATAATTGTAGCTCGATAATATGTCTTTCGATATTTTGTCAGTGATTCCGTTCTAACATGCTCCCTCTCCAAAAGGCAAAAAGATGTGGGTTGCTATCCCTAAATCCAATTCCCATGATTCAGTTCTTGCGCGTACTCCACAATGGGCACAGTCAATCGTGTACTTTTCCACGATGTTCTCCATGTACATCCTTTGCAGCAATTCGTCTTTGGTTCCTGTGCCTTCTCCCGTGTGAAACCAATTTTTCCCTTATCACCTTTGAGCCATGTAACTGTAACTTCTTCTCTCCTTGCCTAGCTGCTAAAACAAAGACATTAGTTTGCCTAAAAGAATGCTTCTCCACCTGCAATGCAAAACGTGAGAAAGAACAGCTTCCACAGTGCACATGAAAATCGAACATTAATCCAAAAGCGAAAGTTGTCAGGGGTTGCATTTCAGGCCTACATCTTCTGCTAACATATGAACATATCACTTAAGCATTACATGTTGCATAACTAATTTCACATTTCAACTAACACCTTTACCTAATCATAGAAAGTATTACGATTAACACATTTAGTACATGAGGAGTGTCATACTTCACATCACGGTTTCTTCATGTTAACACTCTCTGCTGGTTACATTTATTTCCTACATTATCTCCTCATACTATTTTTCAGTAACCTAAAATATGTCACGTAGGTACATTAACGTGTTTCACAAATCTGGCACTCACATTTATTCAATATAGGAGTATATGCGAGTACACTCTACACGTGATTATGAAGCACCCCTACAGAAAAATGAAATGAGACTTCCGCTCCATCACCTTTAATTGAAAAATTCATTTAATTTTACCCAGAGAGATATTAATCAGTAAGTGACTTACACTGTCTCTTATTTAGAAATACAGAATTTATTTATTAGATTTTTCAATATTAAAAACAGTAAGTTAGTGAGGGGCTTGATAAACGCACATACATATTTATGTCCTGTGATAATCATGAAATCACATGTGCATATGTGACATATATATGTGAATATCCACTCTTAAGAAAAAATGTCCATAAATTCTGTTCCTTGACTGGCACTCAAAGTATATTCTGTAAAATGAGGAAGAGATGTCAACAGTTTGGTCTCATGTCGTCATGACCATAAGACCATCCCCATGGGGGAGACCACAAACATTATGAAGAAGTAATGCAGAGTATATCATGCAGGTGAAGTAAAGGTGGCAGAACTAACCCCAAATCCAACACACACCAAGAAAATATATGTTAGTTAAAGTAATCTTGTTCCACCATTTCGACGATTATTAGGTTGCCCCACTAGAGTTGAATAAGAATAAAAATAAGAACATGCCATGCAGCTTCGTCTTCATGGAAGCATTATTACAGAAAATTAGAAGCAGCCTTGCCAGTCTTCCATCTTCTTCTATCCACACTCTATAGTTTCTCTTTCCTTTTAGATGATTGATCCCACCAGTATATCTCTACACTACCTCTTGCCTCCCTTGAATCTCTGCCTCAAGTTAGGAGTGTGGTTTACCTGTTCTCAGATTCTCCCCTCTGTTTGCTCTCCTTTGGCCTGAGAAAGGAATGGTACTCTCATGTCTGCCGTTGTATTGTGGCCTGAGATTTACTCTACACACTGGAGGAAGAACTTTATGAAGAGCAAGGAGTAAATGAACATATGCAGAGTCTAAAAGTCCCAGTTCTGGTCTGGACCACTGTGGTCATAATCTACGCACGCCTGTAGCTTGACCCACATGGAGCACAGAGAGAAAGAGTGTCAATGGAACACTTGATTGATGAGGTATGGGATGGAGTCATGAGGTGTTCTCATTTACACCTGGTTTTGGTACGTCCTTCGATAATCTTGGACGATGTGTGGAACAGATAGCCATCAGGATGACTCTATCTCGGCTTAGGCTTAATGGGGCTAAAACTGAATTGATGAGCCTTGGAAATTCGTCCCCCTTTTAGTACGACCTGTATTGGCCTCCTTGCATGGGACCCCCTCCGCAAACAAGGCAATTATAAAAAGTCTGGGGATGTGGATTGAGGAATCCTCAGGGCCGGACTGGCCGTAGCGGGCACCGGGCATTTCCCCAGTGGGCTGCTAGGGTGGGGGCCGGTTTTGGGCCCCTGGGGGGCCGTTTTTGTTACCGGGGGTCTGCTATATCGGCCCCCTGTAACAAAATCGGCCGAAACTGGCGCTCGCAAACTGCTAGGCTGCACCCCCCCCTTACCCCAGGGGGGGCCGGCCGAGCAGTTTGCCAGGGCCGGTTTCGGTTGCCAGTCCGGCCCTGGGAATCCTTGACAATGGTAACTCAGGCCACTAGATTATCCGCTAGTTGTTTTGATCTACTGCGGATGCTGTGCAAGATTTTGCCACTCTTCTCTCAGGCCTTAAGGTGAGTGGTGGTCCAGGCATTGAATCTTTCTCGCCTGGACTATGGCATCTCTCTATTCGTAGACGCCCCCAAGGTTACCATCCAGACTTGGGTCTCTTGCTCACTTTGCCACTGGATTCAAGCTAGCCTGGCTGATGAGGGGTGATACCCCGAAACCGGTCCCAAGATGCTTGTTTCCGGTATAGGGAAGACCTGGCTTGGCAGTTCGGGCTGGACTGTTCCCGTAAGGCACAGAGTCAAGACTGATTTGCATATGGCTGGGTCTGAACTGGGGTGGCGAAGTGAGCTAAAGAACGATGACCGATTCAATCCAGATCTGTGACTGGGTGTAAGTGTCTGCAAAGTTTCAGCGCTCTGTCCATCATCTCCTTGTGTTTGCTTTGATCTAGGTGTGGACATACCTTTTTAGTTTGAAAATTATTTATTAACATGACTAGAAGAATAGAACAACTACCATGTAATAGAATACAGACAACATTATCAGTAACGATAATATACAAATGATGACATCAGAGTCCAATATCATAAAAGAGTTGTGAAAATAAAAAGCACAAAGCATTTTTTTGTGATTTTGTGTTTTAAGAAAGCAAAGAAGAAAAAGAAAAAGGACGAAATGAAGAAGCCTTACAGAAAGAACCACTAGTTGGGGTATATAGAAAACCACCAGTAATGTGAATTTAACTAAGGCAAGTAATATGACAATTAGTTAAATATTAAGGTGGTTCGAATGCCATACCTTTTGCAGTTGTTCCTTGAGCATGTGTAGACAGGAAAGAGGTCAAGTTCCTCCACAACATGTTGATCCTAATCATGTTTTGTAAAGAGGATAGGTGTGTTCCGTCAAGTCTGTGGTTATGTAAAGTACATTTCAAAATCTTGTAAAGGTGATCTCCGTAGTATCCTTCCAATTTGAAGAAATTATCTGCAAAGCAATAGCAATAAGAAGATCCACAAACTTCCTAGTCATTGTATCAACATTCCAGGCACTAAAGAATCCTCCCAAAAAAAAACTTTGTCAAATGGTAATTGAACAGAACAAATAACAGCAATCTTGTCCCAAACCTGTGCAAAACATCACTGTTATCAGCATTACATGGCCAGCACCTTCTATCAGTAGAGATTTTTACTTTTCAAAGAGGTTAAAAAGAAGCTATTATAAAAGAAAAATGATGTTTGAGTGGTGCTAGCTGAACGAGAAGTGGAGAGGATTTTGTACCAAATTTTGTTCCACAGCGGGATCAGAAAAGATTGATGGAAATATGTTTCCCATTGTGATTACACTTTGGTTTTATCTCTTGAGAGATCTGATGGAACTGAAACCTTGTAAATTTGAGATGCTTTCCGTTCAGCACAAAAATCATTAATAGTGAAGAAGGATCCATGCAGTTGTGAGGGCAGTAAAGATGAGATAGGTAAGACCTGTGCTATGGAGTGAATCAATTGGTCAAATTCTCACTTTAAAGAGGAGGGCATATTAAAAATGTGATGGAATGTTTGAAGGACATGTATTGATCATCTGTAATGAGTTGCTCTACATATTTGACACCTTTATGTAACCAATCGTTCCACAAAATAATGTTATTCTTAATCTGATGATTTTATTATGCCATATAGTGGAGAATTTAGATTTTCACAGCCTGATGGGCAGAAAATCTGGATTTTATTAAGGACACAGAGGCTAAGATTATGCAAATCTCCTTTATTGCCACAGCTCAGCAGTAACAATGAAGAGAATATAGAACTTCCAAACATTCCAATTATAGTATATAGTCCATGAGCATGCAGCCATCTTCCTTCTTTGCCCAATGCTGCGAACAAGTAAACATATCAATAAAACATAACTTTGATTATGACGTCGAACAAGTCACTCCTTTCAACAATCGTAGATATCTTATTCTGAAAGAGAAAAAGAGACACAATAGGTCAAAATGCAAAACCCCAAGGGAGGGTTAATAAGAGGAGGGATAATCTTAGCCTCCGTGTCCTTAATAAAATCCAGATTTTCTGCCCACCAGGCTGTGAAAAATCTAAGGGGCATATTAGCAAGGAAGTGGCGATGAGAGGCGTTAGCCTCCTTGGCTTAACGCCTCTCATCGCCGCTTCGTAAACGCTAGGCTGCACCATATTACCAATGATATGGTGCAGCCTGGCGTTTCCCCCTGCGATGGCACTAAGTCTCACGACTTAACACCAACGCAGACACCCTTGCACCAGAGTGCAAGGGTGTCTGCGAGCAGGGAGGTTTGTTTATGTACAGGAAGGGACACCTTCCTGTACATAAACAAACCGTGGCATTTTGCTTTTTCCATGTGTGCTGCACAAGGCAGCACACATGGAAAAAGCAAAAACGAGGAGAAATTAAGCATTTCTCCTCGTTTCGCCACCTTAAGACCAGGATTTTCCAGGTCTTAATTTCGGTGCTGCCACCTATTATCGCCTCTCTTGATAACAGGTGGCAGCGTCGAAGTGAATGGGTGTTGCGGTGGAACGCCCACCGCAACACCCACTGCACGCCCCTTTCACGCTAATTTTAGCGTAAAGGGGCCCTATTACAAGGCAGCGTTAAGCCACTTAACGTGGCTTTTAGCCACGTTAGGTGGTTTAACGCTGCCTTGGTAATAGGGCGCTGACACCAATCGCCACCACAACATCAAAAAAAGTGACGTTGTGGTGGCGATAGGGGCTTGATAATATGCCCCTAAATTCCTCCAATTCACATGGGAGGGAAAACTTTGGGAGTTCTGCACCCTTCCCTTCGGTCTATCTTCAGCCCCTTGGTGCTTCACCAAGGTCTTGCGTCCGGTAGAAGCATGGTTAAGAGAAAGGGGTGTAAGGTTAATAATATATCTGGACGATATCCTTATTATGGGTCAGTCCAAAACGACGGTATCTCGTCATACAGATCTTACTATCCGACTACTACAACATTTAGGCTTCGTAATAAATACAAAAAAGTCATGTATAATACCATCCCAAGAAACTCAGTTTCTGGGCTTCATGGTCAACACAGTGACTGCAGAACTGAAGCTACCAAGGGAAAAGATAAAGAAACTTCGGAAAGAGCTCAGAAGGATGCTATCAATGGAAACTTTTCCGTTGAGGCTCTTGGCGAGGATCCTGGGTCTCCTTTCCTCAACCATCCAGGCAATTTTCCCGGGACCTCCTCTTCATTACAGGGCCCTTCAGAGGCTGAAAGCCAAAGCTCTCAGATCGACTCTATCTTACTCACAAATGACATACTTGGACCAAGACTCGAGGAAAGAACTGACTTGGTGGCTAAAGGATGCGGAAGCTTGGAATGGCAGAGCCATCTTTTGGGAGGCGCCAGAATTGATAATAGAGTCAGATGCGAGTCTAGAAGGATGGGGTGCCACATGTGGTGACTCATCAACAGGGGGTCGTTGGACACAACAAGAGAAAGAACTGCATATCAACTGCTTGGAACTACTAGCGGGTTCTTTTGCGGTTCGGAGCTTCACCCAGAATTCAATGAAATGTTGTATAATGCTGCGCATGGACAGTGAGATACGTCAACAAGATGGGGGGACCACACTCAAAGGGTCTTACGGAGTTAGCAAAGGGATTCTGGAGCTATTGCTTGAACAAGGGACTCTCCGTTACAGCGGAGCACATTCTTGGTTTAAACAATGGTGTAGCGGACTGGTTCTCCAGGAATTTCAAGGATTCCAGCAACTGGAAACTAGACAGAGAAATATTCTTGGCAATCCAAGACAAATGGGGTCCCTTCGGGACAGATCTTTTCGCGGATAGGCTGAACACACAGTTGAAGAATTTCTTCAGCTGGAAGCCGGGCCCTCAAGCAGCAGGGGTGGACGCCTTCCTTCAGGATTGGCAGGGCTTAAAGCCATATGCCTTCCCGCCGTTTGTCATGCTTCCACGTCTTCTCTTACATGCTC
Organism: Calotriton arnoldi; assembly: GCA_963921515.1. Lineage (NCBI taxonomy): Eukaryota > Metazoa > Chordata > Amphibia > Caudata > Salamandridae > Calotriton > Calotriton arnoldi. The sequence continues at coordinate 6,510 of CAWUFW010010520.1, forward strand.
GTCGGTACATGCAGAGCATGGTAGTGATATCCCCTCTTTGGAGATCTCAATCATGGTTTCCAGTCATCCTGGAAATGACCATGGACTTTCCACTTCTAATACCACCTTTCAGGCAAGTACTCCTAGGTCCAGAGGGTGAATCACACCCTCTCATAGACCAAGGTCTAATGGTTCTGACGGCCTGGAAGATTTCAGGTGACAATGGCAAATCCCAGGGCTTTCGCAGGATGCTTTCCAACTCATATCTGAGTCTTGGGCATCTGGAACAAGGAAGGCATATCGACTGGCATGGAGTAAATGGGTTCGCTGGTGTCTTCAACGACACTATGATCCGTTTCAACTGATTTAGTTCGCGTAGTAAACTTCCTATCGGAACTCTTTGCTTCTGGCCTAAGTTATAGAACTGTTAATGTCTATAGGTCTGCAATAGCTGCAGGACATTCCTTAGTTGATGGTGTCTCGGTGGGACAAAACCTTTTAACAAAAAAGATTATGAGAAGCATGCGGGTTCTTAACCCTCCAACTCAGAAATATACAGCCTTGTGGGATGTAAGAAACATGTTACAACTTATTTCTTCTTGGGGAGATAATGCTAACCTCTCTCTCAAGCGTATTTCCTACAAGCGTACTGTGTTACTTTGCTTAGTCTCTTTCAGACGAACCTCAGATGTCAAGGCATTAGATATTACTAGCAGGGCTTACCAGCCTGAGGGAGTTTGTTTCTACCTTAAGAAAAGAACGAAAACTATGTCATCCTCTATCTTCTATCCTTTCTTTCTTCTGAATGAAAGTTTGTGTGTTGTCCAATGTCTTAAGGAGTATGAAAAGAGAACTGTAAATCTGAGAAGACTTGAAACTCAACTGTTGATCTCTCACAGATCTCCGCATAAAGCAGTTTCATCTCCCACTCTTGCAAGGTGGGTCAGAGAAGTGATGATTGAAAGTGGTGTCGATGTTTCTATTTTCGGTGCACACTCTCTTAGAGGTGCATCAGCTTCTAAAGCTCTTATGTTAGGTGGATTGCTCCAAGATATTCTAAGAGTCGCTGACTGGTCGAATGAGAGTATGTTTAAAAAATGTTACTTTAGACCAATCAATAATGTGATTGACAACGTACTTAGTTCACTTTAAACTTGCATAATGTTAGCCTCCGTGTCATGCCACAAAATTTAGATTTTTCAAAGCCTGGTGGGCAGAAAATCTGGATTTTATTAAGGACACAGAGGCTAAGATTATCCCTCCTCTTATTAACCCTCCCTTGGGGTTTTACATTTTGACCTATTGTGTCTCTTTTTCTCTTTCAGAATAAGATATCTACGATTGTTGAAAGGAGTGACTCGTTCAACGTCATAATCAAAGTTATGTTTTATTGATATGTTTACTTGTTCGCAACATTGGGCAAAGAAGGACGATGGCTGCATGCTCATGGACTATATACTATACTTGGAATGTTTGGAAGTTCTATATTCTCTTCATTGTTACTGCTGAGCTGTGACAATAAAGGAGATTTGCATAATCTTAGCCTCCGTGTCCTTAATAAAATCCAGATTTTCTGCCCACCAGGCTGTGAAAAATCTAAATTTTTATAATGGGAATCGGGGTTGAAGAAGAAAAGGTTAGCAAGGAATATGGAATGGGTTATGATAGGTGAGGAAAGAAAATGGGGTTGATGTGTAAAGTATACGAAATCACGGAATGTAAAAGGGGCAATACAGGCAAAGTCAATGTCTCTCCAACCTGTGTGAACCGCATCTGAGTCCAGAGAAAGTGAGGTTTGCAGATAAAAGCTACATTATAGCTAATAAGGTCAACGAAATTAACTCCATCTTTATCTTTGGGCCTGTTAAATGTGTATAAAAGATGCGGGGTGTCTTACCGTTCCATAAGAATTTCCTTAAAGTAGTGTCAGTAGATTGATAGCACTGATAAACGAAAGTTAACAACTGGTAATATCATCATCTTAATGGAGCCTAATCTGCCCCACCAGGAAAGAAATAGAGGTGATCATTTGTACTAAGGGATAGATGCCTCCATTTTCTGTCCTAAACGGTGATAGCAATGGTGTCACATGTTGATGCAGAGTATTTGGCTAGACATTTAATACAGGTGGAATTCCATGGGAAACCAGAATTCCCAAACATGTCTTTAAGACAGAATTTATTTAATGGCATGACTTCTGATTTATCAATATTAAATCTGTGTCCTGATACTCCAAAATACCCATGTAGTAAATGGAGAAAAAAAATCGGAATAGAGGCTTCAGGATTTAATGTAAATAATAATGTCATCTGCATAAGCTATAAACTTATCAAAATCTCTGTGTTTAGAACCAACGTAGCTATTCAATCTGAAAATTTGTTCCAAAAAGGGTTCTAAGGCTAAAATAAATAATAACAGGGAAAGAGGGCAACCCTGCCTTGTACCCTTTTTAAAATCAAAATAAGCCTATTGTAGACCATTGACAAACACAGATGTTTTAGGTGTAGAATAAAGCAAGTTAATGTAGTTTAAATATTGGGACCAAATCCATGTCAATGTAACAATTTCCATTTACTCGATCAAAAGCTCTTTCAGAATCTAGTGTAAGTGCAGCAATTGATAGTGAACTGTGGGAAACAGCATGTATAACATTAGGGAAGGCCCTGGAATTGTCTGTGATGTATCTACCTTTAATAAAACCCGACTGTTTAATATCAATTAAATTGGGAATACATTTATTAATTCTAAGGGCTAAAGGTTTAGCAGCTATTTTACAATCTGTATTAATGAGGAAAATGGCTGCCATTTGACGTGTAACAAAGCTCACAATCAAACTGCATGTGAAATCTTGGACTAAATTGTGGACTATGGGGCCGATTCCGATCTCGGCCGGTAGGGCTCCGAATCGGACTCGGCTTTACCGGATCCGATTCGGAGCCCTATTTCCCGACCGAATCGTACGTGCGTCCGGGCGAGCGAGTACGATGCGTGCGCTCGCGAAATCTCCGACCGACTCGTACGCAGGACCCGACCGACTCGCACGGGGACGACTCGCACCGCGCTATGGAGACGTTCCCCGGCCGGGTAAGTACGATGCGCATCGCGACCGCTCCGACCGACTCGCGCAGTGCGGCTCCAAGGAGCTGTCGGAGCCGCACTTTGGGGTCCGTGTCGGACCCCCTGGAAGCGTAGGCACGCGAGTCGCACACAGGGGGACCCATGGGTCCCCCTACACGTGCATGTACGGCGCGACCCGCATCGACGCGAGCACGCTGTAGGGGCCGCCCTTGTTCGCGTCGTGCCCATTGAGTCAATGGGAGCCCGTGTACGCGTCGTACGACTTGCTCCCATTGACTTCAATGGGAGTCCGACCGAATTGAGTCCGATAGCATACGTGCGCATCGTACTCGTTCGGTCGGACTGCTAGAGTCCGATTCGGTCGGAAATCTCTCCGGGTCCGGCTCGGTCGGAGAGATTTCCGGCCCGAATCGGAATCGGCCCCTATATGTGGAATAAATACTTTTTGTATTTTTGGCACTAACAGCCTCTGGACATTTGTATATTGAACTTTGTGTTTGTGTGCTTTGGTATCATTATTTATAATTCTGTGATACACCCTGTGGTAGCAGGGTGTAGATACCATGTGAGCACCATCATTTAATATAGGTCATAATTGGTACCAGACACCATAACTGTATGTTATGGATGTGCGATTGCCAGACCACAGCTACCCAATTATTGTAATGAGGGAAATGGGACTGTAGTTTTTACAAGCAGATAAATCTGGATCTTTCTTGGGGAGCAAGCATAACATTGCTTCGAGAAAGTAGCCATGAGCACAAGATATTGAGGAAAAATAGGAGAATAGAGAAAAGAGTTTTGATATTAATAATTTTGAAAAACATGAATAACTGTAAATTCATCGGGACCAGGTACTTTCTGATGGGATTGTTTTGTGAGGGCAACATACATTTCATGAATATTAATATCCTTTCTAACCCACTGGTGGGGAAACTTGGGTATAGTGGTGAAAAATTAATCTTGTGCTTTATCCAAAGGTGACCTTACAGGAGGATACCATTGTTGATAATAATCCCAACAACAGCCTAGGATCTCAGAATCCTTATATTGTTTGTGACCTTGCTCATCAGCAATAATAGTTATTTTTACCTTTACTTCCGTATTTTTAAATAATTGCTAACAGCTTCCCTGCTCTATTATGCCCGCCATAATATTTAGTATTAACTTTAAGTAATGTGCCACATGCATTAATGGTGGAGTTTCTGTTGAAATTTAATTTAACCAGGGTCAGACGAGCTAATGTAGTTGGTTTGGGAGATGAAAAATATTTGTCAGTTGTAAAATGGAATAAGTTGCAGCTAATGCTGTCTTCTTCTTAACCGCTACGTTATTAATAATAAAACCTGTAGCAGTTGCATTAAAGACATACCATACCATATTAAAAGACATATCAGGTATGTTACGTGAGAAGAATTAATTGGCAAAACATTGAAATTTATCTTTCAACAGTGAATTATTAAAACACCATCTATTGGATCGAGGAGCTTGAAGGACAAGATTGAGATAGATCAATAATGACAGGACCATGGTCTGAAATAAGAATAGCATCTATTTCAGCATTTGCCATGGAGCCTAACATGTTGGGGTTCAAAAAATATAATCTAGCCTGGATCTAGATTGATGTAAAGGTGAGTAAAAAGTATATTCCCAAACATCCGGATTATAAATATTTCATGCATCTCCTAATCCCCTAGAAAAGATAGAGTATTTAAATGTATTTTGCACTTTAGTAGAAATATAGCATGAAGTGGAGTGTCTGCCAACAAATGTATCCATAATTTGGTTGCCATTGCCCCCCATTATCAAATTGGTGTTAGATCAAGACATTAAACTCAATGAGATATTATTCCAAAAATTCAAATCAACCCCAGTAGGACCATAGAAATTAAAAAGTGATAGTGGACTGTTATTAATCTTAAGTTGCAGTAAGACCCTTCTACCCTCATCATCCATTTCTTGGTGTTCCACCATGACCAGTAAAGACTTATGAAGTAAAACAGCGACCCCATTTCTGGTATTCTTGCCAGGGAGAAAGAGTGACCACTCCAGTTTTTCTTTAAGGAATTTTGGGCCAGATGCATCAGAAAAATGTTTTGCGATTCCCTAATTGCGAATCTTTGCGATTCGCAATTAGGGAATCGCAAAACAGCATGCAATACACTTTCTGCGATTCCTAAGGGTCGCAAATGACCTCCCTCATGAATATTAATGAGGTAGGTCTTAAATAAAGCAATCATTTTTTTTGTAAAGCAGCCCGTTTTCCTTAAGGAAAACGAGATGCTTTACAAAAAGAAAAATGACCACTACCTGCTCTTAAAAATGCTTTTACAACCATTCCCTTGGGGACCCCTTCCCATTTGCAAATGTCTTACCACCTACTTGAAGTAGGTGGTAATATGCGAATATTTTGCGACCGCATTCACGGTCACAAAACATTCATGCATACTGTTAGGATTCGCTATTTGGAAGGGACGCCCTAAACACGCCGCTTCCAAATAGCGAATCCCAAACCCATTTTGCGATTCGGTAACAGGTTACCAAATCGCAAAATTGGGTTTGATGCATCGCAAAAGCTTTTTTTGCGATCGCAAACGGACCGATTCTCCGAATCGGCCCGTTTGCGAGGAGAAAAATGCTTGATGCATCTGGCCCTTAGGTCTTTATCCATGAGATGAGTCTCTTGTAGGAGAGAAATTCACCATTTCTTTCTGGATAGGTGAGTAATCACTCATTGTTTCTTAACTGGATTGCGAAGACCCTTAACATTCCAAGATTCTATTCGAAGCGAATGCATAACTTCAAATATATAACATGGATATATAATAAATTAGAAAAAGGGAAGTCCGAAAAATTTAATAGTGAGAGTAGCAAAGTCTGTCTAAGAGTAACGTAGAATGGTAACTATATGATCAACAAGTAAGGCATATGGAAAAAGGAGAGAGAAATAAGAACAGAAGAGGGAAAGGCAAGAAAGGAAGAAAAGACAAAGGGGCCGATTCCGATTCGGGCCGGAAATCTCTCCGACCGAGCCGGACCCGGAGAGATTTCCGACCGAATCGGACCCGTGCAGCCCGACCGAACGAGTACGATGCGCACGTATGCCATCGGACTCGAAGTCGGTCGGACTCCCATTGAAGTCAATGGGAGCCGGTCGTACAATGCGTACGCGGGCTCCCATTGACTCAATGGGTGCGAGGCGGACAAGGGCGCCCCTACAGCGTGTACGCGCGAAGCGACTCGCGCCGTACATGCACAGGATCCCCCCTGTGTGCGACTCGCGTGGCTACGCATACAGGGGGGTCCGACACGGACCCCCAAAGTACGGCTCCGACTGCTCTTTCGAGCCGGAGTGCGCGGCTCGGTCGGACTGCTCGCGGCGCGCATCGTACTTACCCGGCCGGGGAACGTCTCCATTGCGCGGTGCGAGTCTAGTCCGAGTGAGTCGGTCGGTGCGGTTAGACCCGGGAACGAGTCGGTCGGAGCGGTCAGGACGCCCGGACGAGTCGGTCGGCGATTTCGCATCGTACTCGCTCGCCCGGACGCGCGTACGAATCGGTCGGGAAATAGGGCTCCGAATCGGATCCGGTTAAGCCGAATCCGATTCGGAGCCCTACCGGCCGAGATCGGAATCGGCCCCAAAGTAGAGAACAAACTTCAAAGGATAGAAATAAAAGAATGATAAAAGATCAAAGCAACCTAAACCATAATAAGGATATTAACATAGAGAAAAAAAAGGCTTGGAAACAGGGAGTGGTGAACCCCAAGGCCGGAGCCATGAGGGTCTGTGAGTCCCCAATAGAGCAATAATACAAATGATTGAAGATGAACATACATTAAAAGTAACAACAAATGAGTGGCACAGGAAATGTTTTGGAAACACTTACCGACCATGGGAAGGGTAGAAGAGAAATGTATGAGGAAGCAAGGGAACATGAAAGACCCAGCAACATGACACAGTAACATGATGGGAATATCTATCCACTTAAGTCAACAAAATAAGAAGGAACCTGTAAGGAAGAGGAGGAAAACACAGAATCAAATGAAGAAGTAACATTACAAGTATGGAAAAACAATGACACCAGCATAGCAAGGAAACATTCAAGTTTTCCCGACGTCCACAGCATCTCCCCTATGGCGATGAATGCATTCTCTCATTTGAGCAGGGGTCTCTAATACTGTAGTCTTATCTTTAAATGTATCCTTGAATAGACAAGGGTGGCAGTCACCAAATCTGGCATTCATAGATCTCAAAGCAGGATGCATCTCAAGAAGCTCCTTGCGGTGAGTGGCTGTGACTTTTGCCATATCCTGAGTAAAGAAGTCCTTTTAACCCAGCCATAGCATTTGCTTCTTTTGTTTTGCTGCTGAAAGTATCGTCATGAGATCAGTATATTGTAAAAAGAAACGATAATGCCTCTAGGTTTTGTAGATTTGGCTGATGTAGGTGCTTGAGTGCCAAATCTATGTGCTCTTTGTATGTTAAAAGGAGGAGTATCTGAGATACCAACCAATCTTGAGATAGCAGATGAAGAAAAGCAATTATTTCAGAGCCTTCCACCCCTTTAGGAATACCATATATGTGTTGATTATTGCACCTTTTGCGATTTTCCAATTCTTCGGTTTGCTTTTGAGTAGACTGATTTCCTTTACCATTGAGTTGACCTTGGTGATAACATCTTGCGCATCGCTGATACGTTGTTCAACTTCCGCCACCCTGAACTCCAAACTACACCATTTCTCTCCAATTCGTTGGTGGGTAAGATTGGTTTCAACAACAAATAGTTTTAAGTTCTTAATTTCCGCCATAAGGTTCTCCAGATTAAGCAAAGGTGGTGATTTTGAAGGAGTGTCTGGGCCTTTTTCTGATGCTTGGTGCCTGCACTTGATCTATCTTTGCAAGGATGAGTCGCTGAAGCAGGAGATGTAAAGTGTTTAGGAATGGATGTTGGTTAGGTGCTCTGCTTGGGTGCTGTGGGCTCCAACGTAGCAGAAGAGCTAACACCACAATGTAGGCTGCAATTGAATTTTTTACTCTGAATTTGCATTTTGCTAATTTTGCTTTTTTATTGTCGATCTTCCCATTCAGTGCAATAAGTGAAAAGCAAACCTCTCAAAATGTTAATTGCAAAATTCAAGAGTCAAGGAAATTACCATGGTGTTTATGAATGTCATATTTATGAGACTCTAACAGAATTAATGAAGAGTTTGTCCTGCCCCATATCCATAAAGTAAATTGCATATTGAAAATTAATTTTGATAAAGACCGGTTTAAATGTGCAAGAGCTACCTCTAAAATAGGATTCCTGTGCCAAAATGACAAGATTACATGCATCGGGCAGCAGTTCATCTGCAACGCACACTTGTGAGAGGAAAAACTTTCATAGGATGGCGGCCGCGAGGTGCGACATGCACTGGAGCAAACAAAGACGTGGGGCCACTATTAAGTCCCGAGAGAAATCACCTTGCTTCTCCTCTATGATTCTGCCGCTTCCATACGCCTTTACTACCGAATTTGGTTTCTAAAAGTGGTAGAAATCCACACATGATGAGCCGGGGGATCGGGAGTATCAGTGCTGAGTGGCGATCTTGCGGGTGAGCAAACCACGCACACCCTGAGTCTGAACATACCTGATACCAGCTAGAGTCAACACAATCCTGCTCCATTTTGTTGGGTTGTTATTGATGAGCATATATTTTCACTTGTGTAAACAGAGCTGCCACTCCCTACACAGATGTTGTAATATCTTTTATATGTTTTTCTATATCCTATTCTATAAACTTCACAGTCTCAGTCTCTTTCTCATCTATTAACTCTGTTTTCTAGACTCTGAAGCAAAAGCATTTGAACTTGGGATGAGCATATCATCCGTTTTTTAGCTTGTGGTCCGAGACAGCTGAAAAAGTATAATGATGTATATGTGTACGTATTGTATAAATATTTATAAAGCATACTGAAGATAGTTGAACAAAGGAACTTTGCTCAGGGTACTGAGAGAGAAGGTGATTTGAGATGCAGCACATATTGAAAATAGACAGGAAAGAGGCATGCAATGTTCTCCAGGTGACTCAACACTGGAAATATTGCTGCTTGAAGAGATTATGCTTCAGTACGTCCTAAACTGTAAGAACAGTGGGGCTAGCCGGAGGTGTTGGAGACACTGGGGATCAGGAGTGTATGATAATGAGGATCCTTGAAGGTGGATGTTATAATAGGAAGTAGCAGAACAAATATAAGGCTAGGCCAATCCATAACATAACATAACGTGTATTTGTAAAGTGCGCATTCACCCATGGTTATCTTGGCACTGAATAACAGATGTTTATTGCCACCCAACTCAATGGTACTCATTATATCGACCTGAGAAGGATGAAAAGTTGAGTCAACCTGACAGGATTTGAACCTGTGACCATGAGGTCAAACACAGGCCCCTAGAGTGGATTCATTAGTGTAGTGACCTGGAGACGGGCACTAGGACCCAGAGTGGACAGTGGGGACAAGGGAAACCGGACACCACATCCGGTCAGGGTGTGGGGACAAGGGGGCAGTACCAAGGAGCAGGGGAAGAGGATACACGTGTGTGGGCAGGGGAGCAGAGAGAGAATAAAGAATAACCAACCTCTTACCTGTGTCCTGCGTACGTCTGTGGGGGACAGCGGGGACACGACAACTGGCGACGAGAGTGGGATCATCGTTAACCCAAGGAGGAAGGTCGAGGTCGACGACGGAGCCAGGAGCCCACCCTGGTGAAGAGAAATCCCCGTGGCGTCGCCGAGAGCAGCCGGAGCGACGGAGCCAGGAGCCCACCCTGGTCCGCTGAAGAGAAATCGCCGTGCCGTGACGTCGCCGAGAGCAGCTGGAGCGACGGAGCCAGGAGCCCACCCTGGTCCGCTGACAAAAAAAAAATCGCTGTGGCGTCAGGAGCTGAGAGGAAGAAGAACCGGAGCCAGGAGCCCACCCTGGTCCGAGTAGCCGAGAGCGATACCGTAACCGGAGCCAGGAGCCCACCCCGGTCCGAGTGGCCAAGAAAACACCGTTGCGGGAGCCCACCCCGACCGCAGGACAAGAGCGGTAAGCAAAAGTGACTGGAAAGCGAGTTAACGCTACTGACGCGCGAAGTTCAAACGAACTATCGCGAGAGTTGGCGGCCATCTTAAGGACAGGCGGGCCGGACCAATCAGGAGCCAGGAACAAGCGGCGGCCATCTTAGAAGGTCAGGCAAAGGCCCGAGAGGCTGAAATCTCGCGAGACTGCGGCGGCCATTTTGAAACCAGGCAAAATAAGCCAATCAGAGCACAGGAAAGCTCAGCGGCCATTTTGAAGTCAGGCAGCCATTGAAATGCATGGAAAATAAAGAAAAAGAAAAAAAGAAAAAAAAACATTGAAAATACAAAAAATACAACGACCACAAAAGACTAAATAAAGGAAAGAAGCAAGAGAAGTACAAAAGCAAGAAAATGAGCGACACGGAGAAACAGAGCGCAAAAGCAATATTCCGCAGACCGTTACCATTTAGCCTGTCGGAACCGCAAGCAGGCATCAGATGGGAGAGATGGATCAGGCAATTTGAGCGCTACATGCGCGCCACGGACATCGTGGCAACCAAACAACTAGACCTGTTTCTAAATCTCGCAGGGGATGAAGTAGAAGATCTGCTCATCACCTTCCCCAGTGATAAGACAACGGACTACAAAGGAGTAATAAAGTGCCTCACCGAGAAGTTCGACCCTCAACGAAACGTTGACTTCGAGAGGTATACGTTCAACACTGCATGTCAGCAAGATGAAGAAAGCTTGGACGATTTTGCAACTAGACTGAGAAAACTAGTAACATACTGCGCGTTTGACCAGTTTGACAACGAGCAAGCGATAAGATTGCGCATTATTGAAGGTTGTCAATCAGTGGATTTCCGAGCACGCGTTCTGAAGGAACCAACGACGCTAGAGAAGATATTGACGATGGCTCGCACGGAAGCACGGGCCACAGCTCATGCCAAGCAAATGGAAATGGGAAAAGAAAAGAGAGTGGCGCTGGCGCATCGCGTCGCTGGGGCGTTCAAAAAAAAAGAATACCAGGCACCAATACAACAAAAGAAGGGCGAACAAATATGCTATTGATGTGGCATTGAATTCCCGCATGTCGGTGCCTGCCCAGCAATGGGCCAGAAGTGCAGAAAGTGCAACAGGGACAATCACTTTGCAAGCATGTGCATGAGCAGACAAGGCAGAAGTGAGAGAGGCAGAGCAATAAGACCGCGGATGACCAGCAACAGATACGCCCGACACATGGAAACGGCAAATCGTAGCTCCTCTGACGAGTCCGAAGAGACGGCAACACCAGTGAATGAGGCGAGACTATATCTAATGTCAGATGAGCCCAAAGAAGACACAAGGTCGGAGCACATTCAGCTGGTGGAGAAGCAGCAAATAAAGAAAACCGCCACCGTGGACATCGGTGTCGGGAGCCACCAAGCTAAGTTCGTGCTAGACAGCGGAGCAACATGCAACATCATGTGCATGTCAGAATACAGGAAAATGAAAGTGAAGCCATCGCTGTCACCGTCAACCGTAGACGTGTTCACGTGGGGCTCCAAAAGACCGGTAGAAAACATAGGAAAATTTACAGAGACTCTAACATACAAAGGCAGGTCATACAAAGAAGAAATACACGTGCTAAAAGGTGACATCCCAGCACCATGCCTGCTAAGCAATGTAACAGCGCAAGTGATGGGGTTGCTAGCTATGACGTATCACATGTCGGAAAAGGAGAACATTCTACAAGAATACCCAGCAATACTGAAAGGTCTCGGGAAGTTGAAAGGAAAACAGATAACGCTACATATAAATGAAGCAATCACGCCGGTGGCCCAACATCACAGACGAGTGCCCATCCACCTACAGCCACAAGTTGAAGAAGAAATCAACAGTCTCCTGGCGCAAGACATAATTGAGCCTGCTGAAGGGCCAACGCCCTGGGTGTCTCCGATAGTGGCAGTCCCAAAGAAGAACACTTCAAAGATCTGCATCTGCGTAGACATGAGGATCCCAAACACAGCAATCGCGAGAGAGCGTCATCCGGGACCACACCTAAACGACATGATCAGCTGTCTCACTGGAGCCTGCCAATTTTTGAAGCTGGACCTGTGCAAAGGGTACCACCAACTAGAACTAGACCACCAGTCCAGGTACATCACAACGTTCTCCACGCACTTGGGCCTGTTCAGATACAAGAGACTGAGCTTCGGAATCTCATCGGCTGCGGAAATATTCCAAGAGACAATAAGGCAGGTGATAAGGCCGGTACAGAACAACCTAAACTACAGTGATGACATTTTAGTGTTTGGAAAAACAGACCAAGAACATGACACTGCGTTGCGTCAAGTGTGCACACAACTGGAACAAGCAGGACTAACGTTGAATGGAGACAAATGCGAGCTGGGAAGAAAGGAATTGGTGTTTTTCGGACACATTTTCTCCAAACAAGGAATGAGACCAGATCCCAGCAAAGTAGAGACACTGAAAAACGCGAATCCTCCGACGGACGTCGCAGAAGTAAGATCATTTCTAGGACTTGCCAGCTACTGCGCCAGATACATACAGGATTTCGCCACAGTAAGCACACCACTAAGAGAACTGACCAAACAAGGACAGAAGTTCGTGTGGTCACCGGAGTGCGACAAGGCATTCGAGGAAATCAGACATGCGGTGATGACCGTGGAACATCTTGCTTATTTTGACCCCATGCTCTGCACTGAACTGACTGTGGATGCCAGCCCAGTAGGACTAGGAGCGATACTAGCGCAGCATCTGCCAGGGAGAGATTCGCCAAGGAAAATCGTCGCGTACGCAAGCAAAAGCTTGACAGAGATTGAGAAGGCATACTCGCAACCGGAAAAGGAAAGCCTTGCGGTGGTATGGGCGTGTGAACATTATCACATGTTCATCTACGGGAAGCCATTCACCATCATAACTGACCACCAAGCGCTGGTAACAATCTATGGCAGCCCGTCGGCCAAAATGCCACCCAGGATTGAGCGCTGGGGCATAAGGCTGATGGACTACGATTTCAAGATTGTGCACAAGCCCGGGAAAGAGCACAATCCGGCAGACTACATGTCGAGACACCCACTGCCGCAGGCACAAGAGAAGAAATCGATGGCAGAAGAGTACCTCAACTTCGTGCTAAAACAAAACACACCGGCACCGATAACAGTAGTGGAGCTAAAAACGAGACCAAGAAGGATGCCACGTTGCAAATGGCCATGGAGACAATGAGAAAGCAGAGATGGAAACACATCAATAATAATTGCACCTGGGGAGAAGGAGTACGCAAAGAAGAAATGCTTGCCCTAAAGAAGATAAACGAAGAACTGTCAGAAACTGCAACAGGAATAATGATGCGAGGAACAAGAATAGTGATACCACGCTCACTGAGGCGACAACTGGTCGATCTGGCTCATGAGTCACACCGAGGAATAGTAGCGACAAAGAAACTACTAAGGGAGAAAGTATGGTTCCCTGGTTTAGACCGCATGGTGGAAGACACAATCGCGACATGCCACCTCTGCCAAATGACAGGACCACCACCAAAACATGAACCATTACAAATGTCAGAACTCCCACGAGCGGTGTGGACAACACTAGCGGCTGATTTCTTTGGGCCACTAGACACAGGCAGCTATCTGCTTGTGGTCATTGATGAATACTCGCGATTCCCCATAGTGCGACAGGTATCATCGACGTCAGCGACAGCAACCCTACCGATATTAGATGACATCTTTGCGGCCTGGGGCTCACCAGAAACACTAAAAACAGACAACGGACCCCCATTCTCAGGAGAAGAATTCTGAAAATTCATGGCCTACCTGGGAATAAACCACAGGAAGGTAACTCCAGTGTGGCCGCAAGCGAATGGAATGGTGGAGAGGTTCATGGGGAACATCAAAAGGCGGTTCAAAGGGCAAAGTTGGCGCAGATATCAATTGGCCAGGCTCTATGCCAGGTGCTACGTGACTATAGAAACACGCCACATAACTCCACCGGAAAATGCCCTGCAGAGCTAGTACTGGGAAGGACAAGCAGAACAAGACTGCCACAAGTAGAAGCAACTATGACACCAGAACACAGCAGCATTGAGGCAAGAGACAAGGAAGCTAAAGAAAAATGAAAAGATACGCAGATGCTAGGCGACACGCCGTCTCGTCGCACCTGAAAGAAGGGGACACTGTGGTAGTGCGTCAACGACAACAAAGGAAGTCTGACAGTACGTTCTCAACAGACCCGCTAACAGTAACTCAAGTGAAAGGCCCAATGATCACAGCGGAGTCAGAACACCGAAGGATAACACGGAACAGCTCACACTTCAAAGGACTGAAGGAGAAGAATGAAGAAGACCAAGAAGAGGACACAGCAGAAAGAGAATGGTCGGAACACGAGAGAAAGGGAACACACAAGGGGGAGGAGCCATCAGAAGAGCAACAGACGGAGGTTTGCCCAAAAAGAATAAGCAGACGGCCGAAAAGACTAATAGAAGAAATGTAACAATGGGAGACGCATTCATCTCCATCTTATCTGTTCTTACCTCTATCGACACACCTCTGTGTTTCAACTGCTCGTCATTTCTTTGTGACAAAAGGGGAGATGTAGTGACCTGGAGACGGGCACTAGGACCCAGAGTGGACAGTGGGGACAAGGGAAACCGGACACCACATCCGGTCAGGGTGTGGGGACAAGGGGGCAGTACCAAGGAGCAGGGGAAGAGGATACACGTGTGTGGGCAGGGGAGCAGAGAGAGAATAAAGAATAACCAACCTCTTACCTGTGTCCTGCGTACGTCTGTGGGGGACAGCGGGGACACGACAATTAGTGTACTAAGCCACCAGACCCGGCAACTCATACTTTACATGATCCTTTGCTACATTCCAGTAAGTTAAGCAAGTGGCTCTACTCTGTTAACTTCTGAAATTAACGATGTTTAAGGACATCTGTTAGGGTGATGGCTCAAGCTATCACTTTTTTCTTATATTTTACTTAATTTCCTATTAATTTGCCATTTTGGTTTATGGTACAGAATGGGTTTTTCACATTATTTCAAAATAATATAGTTAGAATATATATGTGCAATATTAACGTACCATTTATGATGAATTGACACAATGTTAAAATGTGCAAAATGCACTACAAAGTCATATTTACCCGTGCTAGGCCTTATAAATGTAGAACAAGCTGCATTATTTTAGCAGCAAAATTAAATGTACTGAGATGTGCGTAAAATGCTTGATAGTTGACCTTGCCATGACATAGCCTCACACTGTGTTGAAGGATGAATTTCAATAATAATAATAATATTGTTTTGAAATATTTTGCTTTCAAACACTTTAACGCTGATTAGAATGACTACATAATATTGCACACACTAAAATACAATGCATGAATAGAAAATGAGAGAATACAATGCCCTCAACAACTTAATATGAACAACCTGATTAGACTAAACCACAGTTCTTAGAGGATGTCTGCTTAACAAATGGTAGCTGTACCACAAGCAGTAGGTAATTCCTCTGAAAAATGTGAGTTAGTGAGTTAAGCTAAAGCTGTACCAAAAATTTTAAAGTCACAAAAAGTACACAATAAAATTACTAAACCAATTTAGAAAAAATAGAAAAACATTTAATGGACAAAAAAACACCAAAATGTTCTAAATCGGATAAGAGGAACCAGAGATATCTATTTCTAAAGTTTTAATGCAAAAATGATCTAGAAAAAGTAAAGCATCAATGTGAAGTATCAATTGCTGTTGACTGGGACCACTGCACAATTCCAAGTCAACTGTGTTGGAGTGGAGGTTGGCTATACCAAGTGGGTCACACTGGTCAAAGTTTTACCTTGAGACTTATACTACTTTTTGGAACTCAAAGTCTTTTTAGCAGGGCATGGTCCAAAGGTAAAGCTGGCAAGGGTCAGTGAAGTTGAACAGGTAGTTATTGAGGTCCTGCTTGTTTATGTTGCCAATAACTACAAGCAGTACAGAGCTGTATTCAGCAGCCTGCAGGTACCCTAACAAATGACTCCCACCAGCCAGTCTCCAACTGGAGTAGGTCTGGTCCTTCCACTAGACACTCCACAATTTTAATGATCTGTCCTCCCATCTGATTCACAAAGAAGGGACAAGGGGCTTTTGGGAAGGTCCAGCATAAATGCCCCAGAGGAAGTATAGAGAAAAAGGTTATGCTGTTCCTATAAAATGAGAGTCATACACCGGGAGTACAAGCCAACCCGACCAGAATGGTTCAAAGTTGGGAATCCATTTATTGGATTATAATGCCCTCACACACCCAGTAGGGTGTCATGCTTCATCATCGGGCTGCTCCTCGTCAGGTCGGCGGTGCAATACCTGACGGGCTCCCTATAGTAGGGGCACTTTAGCGGAGATCTTTTTCCAACAGCCGTAAGGTGAAGTGGGGGTGAGGGGCCTAGTGTGTGTAGAAGAATGTGTTGGGTGAATGTAAAATAGGGTTGGGAGTACCAGCGACGACAATTTTAATCAAGTAAAAACAATGAATAAGGCGCTGGGCTAAGGTTATGTCTTAGGTTAAGCGCTCTTATTGGTGATAGGTCAACATGTTTCTCGCCAAGTGAATAGTCTGCGGGCGATTCGTCAGGACCAAAAAAGAAATCTATCTACAACTCAAGAACTAAGATGGTGACGTGGCTGCACACTCACATCAACCGTACAACTAACTAGTCGAGTACCTGGTAGTACTGGAACTACCTGTGGAAGGAGAAAATATCACACTGGTTAGAATAGTACAATTTTAGATGTGTGTATTCTATCGTTTCCCTTGTGAGACTGACTCTCAAAATTCAGTGGTGAACATAAAATCAGTTATAATCAATTAAAAACAAGGTGCCACACGGTGAGTACACAAGGTGAACTAGCGTGAACTTCAGCCCTTGTGGCACAAAACAAAGTGGCACAGAGACTGTAGGGACTCACCCAAAACTTTGGACTAATCAGGCTTCAACAGTACCCGGTAGGTCATACACGAGGAGTTCCTCATGTACTGGAGCGAGTGAGTGGAGGAAATGAATAAATATTCGCATTAGTAACAAGTGTCATGCATGTCCTGCACAATAATGACCATTCCGCATAGTATATCCGACTCTTCCATCATCAAACATCCATTGCCTGGAGCGGTGCACAAGTTCGCTCCATGCCTAGCGGTGCCTTGACTGTAATCTATCACGCTACTCTCAAAATGATGAAAAATAAACTTTGCTTAGCGCGGACGAAAGTTAAAATCGCATAGGTCATTCTCCAGGTTCTCACGTGTATCGCAGTAGCACGCTGCCTGGAAATATGTGTCCGTTACTTTCAACACCACACATCCAATATCTAGAGCGGTGCCAAATTTTGATCTATGTCTAATGGTGTGTATAGCCATAATTTTATTACGCCATTAACCCATTGGTTGGAAAGTAAAAATTTGTAAAGCGCGAAGGAGAATTAAATCGCACCTGTCATTATGCACGTTTTCATGTGTGTTCTCATGTGTGTGGCATTAGCACGTCGCCTTGAGACAAAAATCCCTCATTTTCAACAACACACAAACATTGCCTGGTGTGGTGGGGCGGGGGGGGGAGGAGGGGGGGCGCCGAAAAGGTTCGATATATGTTCGAATTATCGCGCCTCTCTCGAAATGGTGGAAGATAAAATTTACAAAGCGCGGAGGAAAATATCCAAAGAGCAGAGGAAATTACATCGCATAGGTCGTTCTGCAGGTACTCACGTGTGTGCCAGTAGCACGCTGCCTGGAGACCTACCCACTACTACCGGGTCCGGGTGGTGAAGTGGTGTGAGTCAGCGTCGTATTAATCTATGTGGCTCGGTGCTTCCGGGAGGCGGAATGCACGTGACAGAAAGCGCTAGTGCGTGTATAGATACTCTCAAATAGGCGGCCATGTTGGGGAGGTGTTTTTGGTGAAGGTGCAACTAGGCGGCCATATTGGAGGGGTATTCCCTATGAGGGTTGCAAATACGCAGCGCTTCTACTGTGAGGTATATGTATGTCAATTTTCGCGCTAAAAGATGTTAAAGTGATCACCAAAATTTCCAAAAATGTGTGCATCCCATCATTGCACTACAGTAAGAATATGTTATAGCGTCAAAGCACTCTAAGGTGTGTCTTCATTTGTGCAGCGCTTCTACTGTGAGGTCTATGTATGTCAATTCTCGCGCTAACAGATTTGAAAGATATCACCAAAATTTCTAAAATGTATACATCCCATCATTGCACTACAGTAAGAATATGTTATACCCTCAAAGCACTCCAAGGTATGTCTTCATTTAGTCCTTGGGTGTGTGAAGATAATCGGTGTACCCATCTTTGCTCCTTCAAGAAAAGAGCTTTTTTGGTGATTTTGGTGAATGCTTCCAAGATCACCCATTTCAATGAATCAGGCGTGTGGCGCATTTCCAGGAAATGGGTGCACATTTTCGTGTTAGTTTTCTGGCAACGGAAATTACTGTGATGTTCAGAAATGCGTATCTTGATTGGACGGGTGGTCATCCCTACATATTGTAAATTGCAGGGGCAAGTGATCAAGTATATGCAGTTGGACGTGTTGCAGTTAGTGTGCGACCGCAATTCCCAAGAGAAGGAATTGGTAAAGGTGATGGTCTTGTGTATTGAGGTGAAAGCACAAGCCGTACAAGACCCACAGGGGTAATGGCCTTTGACAGGTGGTAAGTGCCTTAAGGTTGTTTGGACACCTGATGTGAGGACCTTAGGCCTGGTATGGATTAACATGTCCTTCAAATTTCGTGAGCGTTTGAAAGCGAAGAGTGGTAGCTCCAACGCCATGGAACCGGTGTTTAGTATGCCCCAATGTTTCCTGATCACTTTCGTCAGTCGGTTGGAAGCAGGTGTAAATGTGGTGACACAGGTGAGGGTGTCTGTAGGGGTCTTTTCTCTGTGTTCTAGCAGCGCTTCACGGTTATTGTTCCTTGCTCTCTTTTTGGATAGAGCTATGCTTCGTGAGGGGTACTGACGTGCAGCCAAGTTTTTTGCCAATATTGCTGACTCAGTTCTGTAGTCTTTCAGCTTACTGCAATTTCTTCTCACCCTCAAAAATTGCCCAAAGGGGAGATTCTCCTTCAGGGCGCGTGGGTGATGACTACTGAAAAGTAACAGACTATTGCGATCTGTTGTTTTCCTATGCATAGTGGTAGTCAAACTGCCCTGTTCAAGTTTCATCGTGAGGTCTAGAAATGCTATCTGGTTATGTGAGACAGTGCTAGTTAACCTCAGGTATGGGTTCAGACTGTTTATCCAAGCAAAAAAGTATTTACATGATGTTGAGTCGCCTGACCAGAAGATGAGAATATCGTCTATGAATCTCTTCCACATGAGTATGTTTGAACGGTAAGGATTGGATTCATGGAAGATGAGTTGGCCCTCAAAGGCCGCCATGTATAGGCAGGCTACGCTCGGGGCAAAGGTACTCCCCATGGAAGTACCTTGCGTTTGGTGGTATAACTGCCCTTTAAAATCGAAGAAGTTTTCGGTCAGTGCTAATGTAGCGCATTCCAGGACAAAACTGGGTGGTGTTGGGGAGTCCCAAGTAGCCAAGCTTAATTCCTCTTCTATCACATCTAGAGTTGCTCTTTGAGGGATGTTGGTGTAGAGCCCCTCTACATCTAGAGTGATGAGGAAATCAATGTCATTCGTGCGCTGGAATTCAGTCAGTAGGCGTAGCACATCAGTGGTGTCCTGTATGTAAGATGGTATTTGTCTGACCAGTGGTTGTAAGAAATGGTCACAAAATTGTGACAATGGTTCAAGTATGGAATCGATACCTGAGACAATGGGGCGACCTGGTACTGGAGTGGTCCCCTTATGTATTTTTGGTAAAATATAAAAATAAGGGGTCCTCGGATCTTTCTTGATGAGGAAGTCAGCTTCCTTCCTGCTCAGCCAGCCCTGATTTTCGGCTGAGAATACCAGCGCAGTTATAGTCTTGGTTAAGCGTGGCACCGGGTTACTGGTAATGGGAGTGTAGTACTGCCGATTACTCAGTTGTCTCAAGCACTCAGTGTCATAATCAGTGGTGGCCATGATTACTGTGGCACCACGCTTATCAGCTTGTTTAATGGTGATTGAGGAATCATTCGCCAGGGATGTGACAGCCGCCAACTCTCCTCTGGGGATGTTGCAAAAATGTCTGGTGTCAGAGTCCCTCTGTAGGTCTTTGAGACCAGCCTGTTCAAAGGTCACGACCTCATGGGGTATCATACTGATATTAGGAGTGAATGTGGAGGGGTTGTGTAAGCCTGAGTCGCTCACTCTTTGAGAGGGAGTCTCATCAAAGAAAGCTCTCAGGCGCACTTTACAAAAGAATTGTTGCAGTTCACATTGTTGTTGGAATTGGTCCACCCTAGGGGTAGGGACAAACCCTAGACCTTTTTGTAGGACTCTTTGTTCAGTCTCGGTTAGAGATCTGGGAGATAGATTCACAATCAAGTTCTCTTCTTGGAGTAACTCCTGGTTTCCATCACACGTTGTTGTGGTTCTTCCCATTGAACCCTCTTCTCTTGTTGATTCCCTCTTCTTCGCCCTTTGCCCCAACCTCTGCCTAAAAAAGGTTGGCTCATGCCAGGTGGGCAGAATGGTGGCGGGCCCTGAGGGAACATTGGGTATTGCCAATACGCTGGTCCCTGGTACTGGGGCATAGGGAAGCCAGGGTAGCCTTGTCGGCCACCTCTCCTTGTTTGATTGTTGCTCCAGTTCTCTGTGCTGGAATCACTGTTACTGGATGAGCCCCTTCTGGTGGAATTGGAGCTGGTGTCTGAGATGTTATTAGTGCCAGGTGGGACAAAGTCCTGTTTGAGATAAGGATATACTTTTTCCTTATCGAATCTACGGATATCTTTTTGTAGTTTCACTACTTTTTGTTTCATAAGATATTCCTTGTGTTCTGCAAATTCGTTATTCAATTCCGTTAACTTAGATCTAAAGCTGGCCGTTGGGACAGAGCTTTTCAAAGTGCTTTCTGCTATTTGGATCCTAGCTAATAAGTCATCTGCTAGTCTTTTCGCTGTACTAATTATCAGTATGAGTAGGTCACGCGTGCATTTCCACGAAATTTGGGACCATTCTGTCTTAAATATACCATCCTCAAGGAAAATTTGGGGAAAATTCTTTACAATTAAGCCATTGGGTGATATATTGGCCCTCAAATATTTGGTCATAAGAGCACCATGCAAAGTGATCTTGACCCACTCTCTCTTCATGGATGTGAGGGACTGCCAGTCCTCCGATTGGCTCCCTGTGGCGGCACCACTTTCTGCTCCCAGAATGGATGGTGCCCTCAGTATCTCTGCTGCTAAGTCATCTCCATAAATCAAACCCTGGCCCTCCATATTGTAGGGGTCAGGGAATCGTATCGGAGGAACAAATAAAAAGTCGAATACTTAGGGGACACAGACTCAAGTCTAGTCGTGTCGGGTTGATCAGTAGGGGGACAAATTCAATTTTACCCACCAGAAAGGGTTGCCCGTGCTGAAACCGATTCACAAAGAAGGGACAAGGGGCTTTTGGGAAGGTCCAGCATAAATGCCCTAGAGGAAGTATAAAGAAAAAGGTTATGCTGTTCCTATAAAAGGAGAGTCATACACCAGGAGTACATTCTGGTCGGGTTGGCTTGTACTCCCGGTGTATGACTCTCATTTTATAGGAACAGCATAACCTGTCCTCCCATCTGTCAGGGTCAGAATTGGTTTTTCCTGCAGATGAGGCTGGAGCCAGAAAGTTTGGGGTGGCCCCGGGATGGAATGGTAGCAGTTCTTGCAAGCCTCACTTGGCATATCCAAGTCAAAGGAAGAGTTGGTAAATGCTGTCTTTGTTCTGTCCGCCATTCCTCTCCTCCTAGATGGCTAATCGTTTTTAAGTGACTACTTGTTCACCCCTTCTCTGCCTTCCTAGGTCCAGAGATTAAGCTATTGTCTTCCAGGAGTGGGGTCATTAGCAGCCAGCCAAGGATGTGTATTGGGCCTTGGGGGTAGTGCTAAGTGTCAAACAAGTCCTAAACTGTCTTTCTCTCAGGCAACACAAAGTATACCTTATAAATGTTTTTTGCACTAAAGAAATCTAAAATCTACTTTCACCATTCAATTAAATATTTTAAACTAAGTAAAAAGAGTAACTTTTAATCATTTCTCGAGTATTTTCCCAGATAAAACATGTAGAATAATGATTTTATTTATAGATAGGCCTGTTCTTGGCAACTGCAGTATTACCTAGGCAGTGAAAACAGCTTTTCGGTAATAGTTCAATGAAAGAATATACTATTCCAAATCTATTGTATGCCGCATTTCTACTACACTAAGTACCAAGCCTTGTTGGCTTAGAAGTCATACTTTGGGAGCAACGTGTCTAAAAACAGGCTTTCCTGCATGGCAAATGTTCTATTCTCTGTCATGTGTCACTGCAGTGCTTTTAAACTGCTTTCCAGCCAGAGCACAGCCATTCTTCAAGTAGCATATGTTTTGTCCTATATGTGGGTGTTATAAATTCATATAACAGCCCATATGTGTTTTACTTACATTGACTTCACTGGTGCAATTTTTTGAACCCACGTACATTGGCCTTACCAAATAAACCAATTGGTTGACACCAATTTTACAGTACAATTTTAGGGGACGGACTGATTGGCAATGCCACAGCACTCAGGGTCTTAGCAGCAGCAAAAATAAGGTCCATAAACACAAAAGGATAATTTCCTACAAGGGAGAAAACTCACAACCTGATCTTATCAAGCTATCTATGGAAGCACTCCAAAAAGATAGTAAAAAATTCAGATTTATTCCATGCTCCAGGGAAAAAAAGGTTAGGGAACTGTATCAAAGGATTGAAGCTGCATCTCATTGATGGGGCCCAACAAGGCAAAATCAGGTCTGGGGTTGTTTACGTTCCTATTCAGAGAAGACCTGGCCTCACAAGACTAGACTAGATTATTCCCAGGACTAAGACTCATTAGCATAACATTTATCTCTGTTTTCAGTTGCATAGTTGGCACAAAAAAGATGGATGGAAATGAAGCTGAAGCAATTGCCAGTGGTAAAACTTTTTCCAAACGTTAGAACTTTTGCTTTTGTATTTCCTTTTTATCTGTCCCTCTTCACTTTCCAGCAGAGAAGGGATAATCCTCACCTGAGGGTGGGGTGATCCCATATTGGTGTACAAAGTAGTGTATGGATTGACACAAAATGCCATCTGGCAGCTAAAGGCTCCCTCCCATGATGAAAAGAAATAGAAGCTCCCTTGGAGCTGTGGTGGAATCTCTCCATCAGCGTACCTACCCCACCTGCCCATATTTGGGAGATGGGGGCAACCATGCATATCTGCCAGTGTCAATGCTACTGAATTACAGATCACTGGTTGGGAATAACCTGCTTCTCCACTGCCAAACTCAGAACTAAAGGTTGCAGAGGTGCTGGCTCACCAGGCATTGCTGATAGGCAGAAGCCCTGAAGTGTGGGGAGCAGCAGGCTCCAGCAGTTAAACAACAATGCTTTCCTTACTGTAGTCTTTCTTCAAATTGGAAAATTTAGTACAGAGGCGTCAGAGCTGGGCATATACTGGTTGTGTCTCCAGACATGGTAGGATCGGAGCTGGGTAAATGTCATCTACCTATGCTCTTCTGGCTCCACTGTGGCCTCCTCTGATATGGGACAGTCATACATGGCACAACAGCTTTGAAGATCTGGTGCTGACCATAGATACAGTCCATCAAAGCAGGGGGTGATCCAGGAAAGATGCAGGAAGCCGGCAGACATGGGTACTTTCATCCTGAAGACAATCCCCATTAATGAACATAAAGAACTTTCCCATAACAGACAATACCCAATAAATGAAAACTAGGTTCAAGTAGTGTTTTGAGCTGCTGTAAAGGCAAACAACTGGTATTCAGACAATATTCTGTGGACCATGCAAAGTATTCAAGAGAGGCTCCACAATTAAACAAGAGATGTGTGAAAGGCCAAAAAAGGCCTCATTACATGTTGAATGGGAATACCACGTCACCATCCCCACACTCTGAATACTGCTCCCAATTACACAGTCCTCATTATGGGGACCTAGGTGCTTTGGAGAAACAACGCATGGTTTCATCATTGGACAGAGAATGAAGTAAAACATCTGCAGAACACAATGTCCAATTTATTATTTAGCTTCCAGAATGAAGCATGATCTTTAATGGAAAACAGTGATGTAGCAGGAACCACATTTTATTTGTAGGGGTGCATTATAATCACATGAGTAGAGTGCACCCGCACATAATCCTTTGTTGTATTAACATGAAGTGTTAGAATCGTGAAATGTGTTAACTTGAAACGTGATGTATTTAGGAAATTGAAAGTAACATGGAAAAAATTAATGTGGAAGGTAAATGTAACTAGCAGAAAACGTTAACGTAAAGAACTCGTGTAGTGAAACTGACAATTATTTATGTGTTAAATGTGTTTATAAACTGAGTCGTTTTACATGTAGGTAAATGCATTAACTAAAGGTGCCTTATATTTTATGCAAATTCGTAAAGTTCATATGCTGCTTTCTTATGTTAGCTTAATCTTGTAGGCCTGAAATGGAGTTCCCTGGAAACTCTCATTTTGGAATTAACAGTTTGAATTTCATGGGCATTGTGGAATTTGTTCTTTCTCACATTTTGTGTTGCAGTGAAAGAAGAGTTCTTGTTAGCTAGAATAATGTCCTTGTTTTATTGGTCAAGCAAGAAGGGAAGAAGTTACAATCGTGTGGCTTGAGTCGATAAAGGAAGGTCGTTGTACTTCTCACAGGAGAAGGCCTGGGAACTAAGTACAAAATGTTGCAAGAAAGAACGCCATTGTCCCATGGAAAAACACCTTTAGTATTGTACCCAGAGCATATGGCGCAATCCACAATGAATCTTGGGAACGTTATCTAGGAATAATGTTATGATGGGAATAGGGAAAGTGCCCACTTCTTCTTCTGCCTTTGGAGAGAGAACACCTAATAGCAAGCTCTGTCTCTGTAGCTTTAAGCTACCTTACTCATTGACTGTGGAGAGACTACTTAGGAAGACTCCACATGCTGACACCTTTTACCTTTTTCCTGAAGAGGCTTAGGCAGGGATGTCACTTTAGTGTTAGTGTAGGGATAGATTAATGCTCTTTATTTGTCAGCCTTCAATGCAGGGAAATTTTGACTCATGCTTTCTGATCCTCTGTATTCTGCTTCTTGAATTAATTGTATTGTTTATGTTATATCGTCTTAATTGGATACGCAGGTTTGGCTTTATGCTATTTCCGATGTATTTTCACACTCTCGTCTTGAGGTGCCTTTATGTTCAGTTATTTTTGGCTTTGTAATAAATCAAATTAACTTTACGTAGTTGTCTGTGGTTACTATGTGTCCAAAAGGACTCTTAATTAATTGATTGGCTGACAATGAATTTTCTCCCCTCTACGCTTCCATTTTTTTTGTAAACAGATTTTATTAAGTTACTGTGGCATAGCATAGGATCAATACATTGGGACAATGGGCTTACATTGTACGAAGTAAATCGAGCTCCATTCCCCACCACTGGATAATTCACATCCTAACAGTCTATTCTGTCATGGCCTCATGAAGAACACAATAGATAATGGAGTAACAAAACTAACCCACCTACCCACCCAGTCCTCCTCCCTCCCTCCCCCTTCAACTTTTACCCACCCCCACCCCATCCCCCCCAGGCATGTCGCTCATTCATTTGCACATCTGTGGAGAGCCAAAGTCTGACAGTCAGGACGTCTAACATACTAGTATCCACCCGGTCGGATCAAGCGTGAAGGGGAAGGGGCGCACCCACACAGTATATTCATCTCCCCTTTACGCTTCCATGTTGCTAAAAAGAACCATTGGATTGTGTCTCTAGAACAGGTCCAGAACTTATGGGCCTGGCCCTTTCAACAGCATCAAGCTTCCCTAAAGTAAGAGTGGTGTACACTCATCAGAAACTCCAAGATCGTTTGTTTGTCAGATAGGAGTAGGCCTGAGGATTTTTTTTTTCCTTTTGTGAACTCTTGCAAAAGTTATGTATTTTGTATTATGCGAGTTTTGCAAATTTTCAACAGATTTTGTGCCCATCAAATTTTACGTGGCTTTCACCTACAGGGTAACTTGTTTGAGCAGAGATTGTCTTGCGGGAAGAGTATTACTGCAGTTGAGAGACATTTCTCCTCATACCAGCCTGCCTTTGGTTTCTCATATGACTTTTGAACATAATGTATGCTGAGTCTTTCTATTTTCATGCATGATACTGTCATCATGAGAAAGTAGGTGCTTGAGAGCATTGGATTTACAAATGACATGTAATTATAAAGGATGTTGAAAACTAAAAAGATTTTCCTT
Source organism: Calotriton arnoldi (assembly GCA_963921515.1). Taxonomy (NCBI): domain Eukaryota; kingdom Metazoa; phylum Chordata; class Amphibia; order Caudata; family Salamandridae; genus Calotriton; species Calotriton arnoldi. The sequence continues at coordinate 32,996 of CAWUFW010010520.1, forward strand.
AATATTCCATACTTCAATCCCAAAGTTGATAATAACAGAGCAGTCATAACGCATATGCTTTAAAGAACCAAAACTATGTTTGCAATGCCAGTAGGTTAGTGTGCCAATTAATTTGGCTTTCAAAAATTTAACTGGAGACCAGAAGCATATGTGTAAAAAACAGACATTGGTTTGCATAAGAGAAGCCGGAAGAAAACTAGCAATATTACTTAACCAAACAGATTCCCATCGTAAAATAGACAGTGGAATTTCTAGATCAAGATTCCATCACTGGAGGGATTATCAATACGTTTTGTATAGACTTTAAAAGCTATGTGACCTGGACGATTTCAAATAAAAATCCATAATTTCGCACCTGAAATTGTAGTAGCGGTTATGGAATTGAGATAGGTACTAAGAATGGAATTACATAGCAGTTCATATTTAGTATGGTCTGATTGGGGAAGGTGGAATTTAGACCTTAGTTCAATAAAAGAATAGAACATATCTCCTTGGCAAATACCACAGATATAAAATATACCTGCCTTAATCCGAGAATTCCAAAAAGAGATATTGTTATTACATTTTAAGTTAGGATTATGCCAAAGTTAAATGTGTTTAGAAGATCTAATAGTTTATCATCAAAGGATAGGAGTGCAAATTTAGTGGCAGCAATAATGGGTGATATTTTAACAATTTTAGTGTTGGCCATAGTCAAAAGAGCAGGTAAAGGAAAGGGATGTAAAAGATTATGTTCTAACAAAAGCCATTTAGGAGCTAATAAAGGACCAACAGATTGTAACGATTGCAAACATTCAGCAACGAGGAATGACACTTGCTAGCTCTTAAAATCAGGTAGACCAATACCACCATCAATCTTAGAGGTTTGTAGAGTTTTAATGCTAATGTGTGCAGGTTTATTTCTCCAAATAAAATCATTTATTTAGTTATATAACTTACTAAATAGATATGAACAAAATGGTTGAAACAATGGCGGACTGGACAGATCGCACCTCAATCAGAATTTACAATAATAAATAGTCCTGTGCACTACTCCTCCGGTACCTGCGGTTGTTCAGTACCACTGTCCAGCAGATTAATAATAGTAGAAAACTGGATGGATGCACCAACAAGAAATTCAAAATCTAAAGATTAGCCAATATGTAAATTACAAATCTGCCTATTTATTTTCATCCATCAATTAAAAAACAATCCAGCCAACGCGTTTCGTACCAACAACCTATAGAACTTTGTTAGGGCCGAAAATAATATACAAACATAAATAAAAATACATTCCAAACACTTCACACCAACATATAACTTATTGACATAAATATACATTTCACATTAATTACAAGACATAAATGAAATAAGATTTTTTGCGACTTCGTTTTGTCTGAGACCTATTAACTGAGTTTCTGACACATGCTGTGTTTTTGAAGGCTGCGTGGAGGTCTTATATTACATGATGCCAACTAGTACGGGCAATTATTGGTCATGTAAGGATTGCATTTATTTTTGTTTTTAAGTTGCACATGGTTTAGTCTATCTTTGTATTCTTTTGGTAGTTTCATTGTATTGACACATAGTAAAATCATTCATTTATTATGTATGCAGGTATTGACCCGTGAACTACACTATCCTGACCACTATATGTCGGTACTCAGTGACGCAATTTATTATGAGTTACCTTTGATCATGACCTGGATGGAACTGTACTAATTTATTGCTCATGATATCGATGTACTTACATGTTACCACATTAAGGTGAGATTCTTATAGATAAATAATTTTAATATTGCTTAAAAACAATATTTTTAAGATTAATTTTGAAAACACTATCTACGAAGGAGTGTTCTTGTCATTTTAGGTATTTATGTACATTTGCTGCATGATTGAAATATGTGGTTGTGTCATATTTGGTATTTACATGTATTGTTATTAGTATATGTCTAATTCTCATTTAATATAGTTCATGTTTTACATGTGTGGTGACCATGTGGATATAGTCTAATGCTCAATGTGCCAGTCTTAATATTGTTGGTATTTTTCATGTTTTATTTCATTTATGTCTTGTAATTAATGTGAAATATATATGTATGTCAATAAGTTATATGTTGGTGTTAAGTGTTTGGATTGTATTTTTATATCTGTTTTAAATTTATGTTTGTATATTATTTTCAGCCCTGACGAAGTTCTATAAGTTGTTAGAACAAAACACCTTGGCTGAATTTTTGGGAAATTGATGGATGAAATAAATAAGCATATTTAGAATTTTCATATTGGATACTCTTTGGATTTTGAATTTCTTATTGATGCAGCCATCCACTTTGCTACTAACTTACTAAATAGACTGGATGGAAAACTAAATGGCAACATAGATAATGTGTGGAGTATTTTGGTAGCGATAACCATTTGAATTGCTTCAATACGGCCCCACCAATTCAAGTGAAGAGCGACCATTTATCAAGCTTATCTTTTGTTTTTCTAAGTAGTTTGGAGCAGTTCATTTAAACTGCAGCATTTGCAAAGTTAAAGAAGGGGATTCCTAAGTTTCTCAGGGAAGGGGAGTTTCTATAGACTGTTCATATCTGCTATCATATTGGGAATACATAAAATATTTAATGGAAGAAATTCAGTTTTATTGACATTTAGGGTGTATCACAAACATAAGCATATTGACTGATAATACATAAAATAGTAGGTATAGTGGGGTACGTGGCCGAGAGGGCTAAGATGGTGGACATCACTCCATGAGCTCCTGGCTCTCTGGATCGAGCATCTCCGTCCATCCTGTTGCTGACGCACAGACACGGCTGGAAAGAGTCAACCTGGCTGTTGCACTCTACTCTGACTGGCAACACAGGCCAGAATTTGAGCTGAGAGTGGGCTGCCTGCGGATTGGGGCTGATGACCAAACTGGACGCCACCCCAGCATGGTGGTCGTGTAGCAGGGGATTGCAGTGGAGGCCCAGCACAGGTGCGGAGGGCCTTGGTGGGGGCGCGAAGCCACCAGCAGGTTTTGGGCTGGCCGCGGCACCCCCGAAGTGGGAGACTGTTATACGTGGTCCCGGGTGGGACGGCAGTCGGTGGCTTGCCAGGGCCAATGCCATGGCCCATTTGGGAGCGACTGCAGTGCCTGTCTTCCGGAGGAATCTGCCCCCTTCGAGACCCGGTGGCGCATGGATGGGGGGACATTCCTGTGGCCCTGGGACCACAGTTGAATGCGGGCGGGCCAGGAGAGTCTGCCATCCCCTACGGTGACATAAAGAGTTGAGGGTTGCTTCTGGGTCCTGGGGCAATGTCACACTCCTATGGGTGTCCCGGTCCTGCCAAGGGAGGGTCTGACCCGCCTTTGAAAATAGTATTACTAACATCCATGCACTGGGGATGTGGGTCAGTCTCTGGGCCTGACTGCTTGTGCGGCTTCATGTGCCCCAGTGTTGACAATGGAGCAGTGACATGCTGGGGAAACCCCCTGTCAGAATCCTGTTCAGAGGGTCACGGGGCCAGCATGAATTACTGGGCCCAACCAAGGTGGTTGTGTTTGTTTACTCCTGGTGTTCCAGGGCTCACCCTACTATGCATTCTGCTCAATTGGGTCAAGCGCCTCCTTCTGCACCTGACTCTCAATTGGTAACATAGTGTGAGCAGTCAAGGCTCCCTTGGAGGGAAGTGTAGATACAGTTCCGTGAACATGACTCATAACTCAACATTCACGTAGAGCACGCAATAAATGAATGTCTGGTCAAATACTTATTTTACATAAAAGAAGCATTTTAATTGAAATTCTACACATGCAAAAGTAAACAACAATTAACACAGACCCCCTTGAGGTAGGCACCCTAGCAATTCAGGCCACCCAATGGGTTACTAAGTTCCCAAGTAACTGGTGTGCTGTTATGTCCCACTCACATGCAGCAACCAGGGAGTGTAAACTACTGGGCCCTGTTGACGGGGCTTCCCCCTTTGGACTCAGTCAAGTAGGGTTGCAAAATCAAAGGGGGTATATCCCCCGGAGCCTGGTAGGACTAGTTCTCTACTTACCCGCTCTGGCGGTACAAAACCTGGACCGGACCGGCAAAGGCAGGCTGCACGCATTCACACTCGCAACTCCTGGCTCTCTCTCCTGAGCTGTGCTTACCAGCATCCTGACGATCGGAGTTGCTATGGCTCCAGCCACACACGATAAGTCTTGTTCTTCTTTGCTCGGAGATGGGGGGGCAGTCTCCTTGCTCCGGCGGGGCTCCGATTGCGTGTTCTCGGTCCTTAGGCCTCCTCGAACACAAAGGTTCCCTTGTCATGGTTGTAGCAGCAGTTTAGGTAATGGGCAATGACCAGGGCCTTCCGCCTCAGCGCTTCGAGTGGCCCATTCTGGCATACAGGGTGACTCCAACAAACCTCACTGACTAGTTATGCTGGCCTTGGTTGCTGGTTCTGCGGCCCCTCTTGACATACAGGGTTGCTGCAACGTCCTGCACATGATGATGGCCCGATCGATGCAACACAGTTTCTCAGCACACAGTAGCCCCTCCTGGCATACGGGGTCGCCAGCTTCCACAATGCAGCACATGGGCAACAGCCCGATCGATGCAGCACTGTCCTTCGTGCATGGCAGCCCCTCCTGGAATTCGGGGTCGCCTAAGTTCACAACGTGGCACATGGGCAACGTCCTGATCGGTTCAGCACAGCTCCTCCCACCTTGCGTAGGAGCCCCATATGTCTGGGCACCTCTCTGGATCTCACTCCATCAAACACTCTCCTTTCCCGCACAGGCACACCAGTCTTGGCGAGCAGGCAGGTACAGGTGCTCCAGACTCCAGGGCAAGTGATCTTGGTTTCCCTGGGTTATGTCCCCTCATCCAGCAAGGAGACTATCAGGCTAGGCCTCTAGTCCAGGTCACAGGCAGAAGTCTTGCAGAGCTTCCCCTCCTCATGCAGCTTGGCTGGCAGCTCGGCAGATGACAAGAATGGGGTCTCAGAACCCCTACTTATAGTTCTTTTCCAGACACCAAATATGATTTAGGGTCTGGACCTTTGAAGTTTTATGTTGGGGTTCTGCTTCTTTGGTATGAACATCTCTTCTCTTCATGTTTTCACCGGGCAGGCCTGGGATTCCCAAAATGGAACCCAAGGTCCTCCTTGTAATGTGGTAGTGCATTAATTTCTGCACTCAGCATACATTCACAGCAAACTCCACTGTCTAGTATTGTTGTGCTCATGTACCATGCTACCATCAGCATTTCCACATGCAGCACATGCACTCAGTCTGCACACACTGTTCAATACTATATTCTCTCTGTACTGCACCAGAGTTTGTCACCAAAACCACCGTCTGTCAGCGCACACACATGTACCATGTGCCCACTGTTCCATACTGCACTCTCTGTGTAGTTTATTTCTTGTGCGCTCACATGCACTTGTTGTAACTGATGCTGCCTTTTTGTTTTGTGGGTGTGGTGAGAAAGCTTCTGGAACTTTCCGGCGACAAGTTGCTCGTCTCGCAGTGACGTAGTTAGTTTCTCTTTCGCATTGTAAACCGTTATTAAATGGTTGTCTTTACCACAGTCGTTGCATGTTTGTCCCATGGCTGGATATCTGTCTTCATGTGGCTATGAAAATCCACATCGGAAGAACAACCTTTTCTTCTTGGTAGACGACGACTTACATGCGTCTACTCGGTGTCTGTTCTTACTCTTCATGGCCAATACTAATTACCTTTTTGCCTTTCCAGCTTCCATGTCAGTGGCTTGTTGATCCACTCTTTCTTTGGCCCTGGTGGCCATTAGTACATTCTCTAGGCTGAGCGTCTCTCTCAACATGAGTCTTCTGAAAGAGTCTGAAAGACAGCCATCGATAACTCAGACACATATGGCTTCTTCATCATTAAATTCACTAAACTTGAAGTGTTTGATAAGCATATCAAGACTTTCAACAAAATCATCCATTGTTTCACCAGCTTGCTGTCGTGCTTGATTGAAAATGTATCTTTCATAGTCGAGGTTCGACATCGGACTGAATTTGGCTTCCAGCGCTTTCTTGATTTGACGGTGTGATACTTCATCAGCTTGTGATATTTTCTTCAGGACTTCTTTTACTCTATGACCGGCAAGGTTCTTTAGGTAATGAATTCTTTTCTTGTCATCTACCTCTTCTAGGGCATCTATGAAATCCTCAAATGTCTACATCCATGCAGTCCATCTGGCACCAATATTCTGCTTTTCAGTGGTGTTGAATGCCGGTGGTCGTTTCAGAAACGCAGGTGCATTGTACTTCGCGCTTCTTTTGGCAGCCATTGAAAAATTTCACAATAACAAAGGCTCTTCAGTTGTTTCTACGAGAATCTGCAACCTTGTGAGCACAACCTCTGTGTTTGCTCTCAAGTCGTCTCACCCAATTTTGAGTGCGTAAGGCGTTTTATCTGTTATTACCGGTGAGTAAATTTTTGTTTCTCGTACCTGGTTGTTTTTGCCTTTTGCGTTGTACCTGGTTGTCACTGCCTTTAGCATTTGCTTTGCATGGATGGTGGCTCTGTGCTAGACTGTGGCACAATGTCTCTTCTTTTGGCCTTACCAGTGGGTTTCTGGTGGACTTTCGAATGTGCTCTTTTGCAGGACCTTCAACTTCTTCAAGAACCGTAGGTGGGCTGGAGCACGGCTTTGATTCCATCCACACCAACTTCGAACTGCTTCTTATCAAAGTAGGTTCATGTGGTACACACGAGGAGTTTGCAGTAGCATTGCAAACTTCCAGGGGGAGCAGTCTCCTTTTCTTCCGGGCAAAGATCCCCCAAACGTTGCCAGCTGTAGCATCCACTCCAGCCCAGGAGCATGCTCCACACATGGAGCTCTGGATTGGACGTCTTTATTCCTCCACATACAATGTCACTCTGTTTGTTGATTTTGTGATAACCGTTAATAACCACACCGTAAAACCTCCCAGCAAGTTACGTACTTTTCTCCATTGAGTCTTCCCAGAACCGCAACAGCAAAGATGGGACCTCGCCCGAAACGTCCATTGAGCATTGGATTCTGACTTGGGTCTCAAAAGATAAGTTATCCGCATGCTTTATAATCGAGCAGGACCATCACTCCCTGGTGGCAAGGCTCCCTCGGAGGCACCCCCAAGCCTTGTGAAAATACTCAACTACTGAGACGCGATACTGATGACAGCAATGGAGCGTGGTGGTGTGCACTTTCAGTCACCAGTATTCTGGTCGTTCCCAATAACATAGGCAGAGTTCACCAGCAACATAGTTCATTTGAAGCCATCACAGCACAGCTTAGGGCTCTAAAGCTGCAATATATGCTTCTATTCCAAGCCAGGCTCTTAATTATCCTTGAGATCAAATCATATTTCTTTGATACACCCAAAGCAGCATGGTAATGGGCATCTGAGCAGCAGGTGCTGTGAAGACACTCCCCCCTCCCTTGGGGCTCCCAGAGCTCTGAGAAGGGGAACAAACTCAGTGCACACTCTCGCATGCGCAATAGAGACAGGGGTCCGCGGATGGAGCCCAGCTGCTCTACAAGACCTTCGGGGTCAGAGAAGGACTCTCTGACCTGAAATACAGTGCGTGGTGCCGTGATCCTGCCAGTGCCTTAATGGCAGAACAGAATCAGAAACCTATCTCGCCCGACTATGGAACATCAGCACCTGACCAAGAGTCTAAATATGCATTTGGGGCACTGTGTAGTGTCATGGAGCCCTCAGGATCACAATCCACAACTACTGAACTTGATGTGCCAGCAACACCAGATCCTACTGCAGCAAGACTCATTCTGGGGAACAAGTGGGCAAGTTAACAGTCTCTATTACAACACTTGTTCTTTGGTACTGTTAATGTTTGGGATGACAGATGATTCTGGTGTGAAAGTGTGGGGAGGGTACAGTTGGGGTGAGTTACTTGAAACTGTTTTTGCCTGGTTGGTCACAATAGACAGCACAGCACCTATAAGGTATGCGGTACAGTTTAGCCCCGTCCCGATTACTATCCAAAAAAGTGATAGGGACTGGACAGGCAAGCAGAGGCCGAGGATGTGAGCTAGGTGAAATTTCCCTGCCCATAAGAGATAAGATACTCATTACCCAATACACGGGCCCAAGATGACGTGGAACGTTAATGGGCTGCTAGATTGTATAAAACATAGACGGATCATGGGCATAATTATAAGGCAGATGTCTTGCTAATGCAAGAAACCCTTCTGCTGGGAACCAAATGCCCTATACTGGCTAGATACAAATATGATAGAGTGTATCATGTGGGGTTTTCCCAGGGCTCCCGGGGAGTATCTATCCGACTACGCAGATGGGTACCCATATTAGTGAGAGCATACAGAATCAGACCCACAAGGGAGGTATGTGACAGTTGAGGGGGTGTTGGCAGGACAGATATATTATCTTGTGAGTGTATATGTTCCCCCAACTTTGGTAAAAGAGACCATGGATCATGGACGTCATTTGGGAGTAGTCAGGGGTCACAGCTGTGACCTCTAGCTTGCTCCCTGCTACTCCTGGCACTTCCTTTGCAAACCCCTATCCTCAAAGGAGGCAAAGGTTTTGTCCCCTCTGAGGCCAGGAGTCGCAAAGGAAATTCCAGGAGTAGCATGGAGCAAGCTAGAGGTCACAGCTGCGACCCCCTGACTATTCTCCAATGACGCCCATGCCCTTCATAAGCTCCACGACATACTGCTAAGTAAGGTGGGCGGAGTTGGTGGAGTGCCACTTCGCGGAATTCCACGGAGTTGGCTAAAAACTCTGTGGAATTCTGCTCCGCTCCACCTACTTCTGCCACCCACCCTGAGGCCACCGCAGACTTACCTGGTCACGCCGGTGCTTCTGTGCCCTGCCTGGGCAGTCCTCCTGGCTGTCTCCTCTCTCCACTCCAGGTTCGCACGACTCCCCAGGCAAAACGAAACTCCTATGCTCTACGTCAATCTTGGGAGGACTGCACATGCGTGAACGTGCATGCACAGTCATCCCAGGAGTGATGCAGAGCGTCTGGGGAGTCGGACGAGACTGGAGTGGAGAGGACTGGAGACAGCCAGGAGGAGGAGGACAGCCCGGCAGGGCACGGAAACACCGGCGTGACCAGGTAAGCCAGAAAGCCTGCGGTGGCGATTCTCCTCGGGGTGGGTGGCAGGGCACACACCGCTACGCCGCGGAGTCTGAGTTTTTTGCTAAACTCCGCATTCCCAGCTGAGTGCGGTGTTGGCAAAACTCTGCATACTCCGCTGGCGTAGCGGAGTTCTGTGCCCGGGGTTACTGCTAAGGCTACCGCAAGGGCACCCAGTTGTAGGTGGGGACTTTGACATGGTGATGGTCCACATGCTAACTGCTTGAAGATATCGACAAGAGAGTGGGGATCAGGATCCAGACTTGAGACCTGCGCCTCAGGACTGGGGCTGTGTGATGCATGGCGTGACTTGCTCCCCCATGAGAAGGCCTACAGGCACATGTCCGCAGCACATAAAATAGTAGGCACAGATGTAGCAGGATCAGTAATGTACAATAAAATATCATCGGCATAGGCAGAAACACTTAAAGCATTATCCTTTAAAATAATACCAGTATATTCTATATAATTTCGTAATAAGTATAAGAAAGGTTCAATAACAATAATGAATAAAAGAGTTAATACGTTTTTTCAAGTACCCCTGGGCAGATTAAACAAAGAGAAAATGGTTCCATTGATAAAAGGTGTGTCTCTGAAGGGGCGGCTTATAATGCTTTAACCATATTCAGAAAATTGGGATCAAACTGAAAGGCTTTCAATATTTGAAACAAAAAATGCCAATTCTATTTTCTTCATCGAAAGCTTGTTCTGCCTCCAAAGCTAACAGACCACCAGGACACTCGACCTTATGAGTAAAAGAGAAAACGTGGCATAAAAGCAGTGTATTATGTGCATAGAGTTTTCCTTTCCTAAAACATGTTCGGTCTTATTGCACAATGAAATTGAGGAGAGGGGCTACCCTGTTAGCTAAGATTTTGACATAAATCTTACAGTCCTGGTTAATGAAGGATATTGACCAGTAATTAGAAATTAAAGTAATATCCTTTTCTGGTTTTGGATGTGCAATCATAATGGATTTACATTAAAACAGCCACTTACTGCAGACAATGTCTGGTAGTAAGTTAATAATGATAATAAAGTGAGGGAGAGTTATATTTGAAAAAATTGTAAAATTCTGCTGGAATACCATCGGGCCCTGTAGACTTATTAGAATTCAGTGCCTAAATTGCCAAATTTATTTCTTGAATATCGATTGGATTTTATAATTTGAGTTGATTTTCTGTAGAGATCTGGAGTAGTTGACAATGTTTTAAGAAAGTGTCAATGATTTCTCTTGGGAGGACTGTAGGTTTATTGTAAACAATAGTGTAAAAAGATAAATATTCTATTGTAATCTCTTCTGAGTGAAGTAGTGTACCATCTGATTTCTTAATTACTTGTATTTGATTATCTTTTAAATACATAAGTAATTGGCCAAAAGTCTTCCAGATTTATTAATGAAATTGATAATTCCATTTTTCTTTATAGACAAGTAACACTGCCCATTTACTTAAAAGGTTGTTATATTCATATCCTATTTTTTGAAGATGAGATTTGTATTTATTATCTCATGAAGAGATGAAAAGTCTCTCTAATTCAGAAATGTGCTTTTCTAGTGAAGCAAGATATGCATAAAAGATTTTATTGACGTAAACCATAAGTGAGATAGTGACACCTTGAATATATACTTAAAAAGCATCCCAAATAAATAATTTTAGAGGTATCATCAGGATTAGTGGTCAGAAGATAGTCAGTAATGGCAGCTGAGAATTTGGAAGAGTTTAGTGGATTCAAAATGTATCAGCGTTCATACACCATCTCTTTTTAGGAGAACCTGTCTTATGTAAAATGAGAGAGAAGAAAATTAGAGCATGGCTGGAAATTGTGGAAATTGTAGCATTTTCAATGGTAGGTATTGCAATTGTAAATTATATTGATGGTTTCTGTTCTCTAGGTCCAGTAAAGCTGTTTGCATATGAAACATCTGATGAACTAGAGGAGAAATAGCTGAACTTGCTTTGGTATTGTCTCATATTTTATCTCACTGTCTTACTCTTTCATTGATAGAGAAGCACTCTATCAAATACTTTATTTCGGCCTATAAGGCCATAAAAGTAAGAAAACAGTAATATACAATAATATGCAATAGATGCATCAATAGAATTAAAATACATTCTCCATTGCTCACATTGTCAAATTTATGTACATGTAGTCTATTTACAGTTCTTATTAAATCTAGGTAAGCACTCCCTTTGAATGTGCCTTATATCAGAGCATATGGAGTCAGTATTTGTATGTTCCGCTTGTATTTCCTCCAGGATCTTAGATAATGACTATTCTTGTGATTCTACCATTTTAGATTTGGTAGGTTGGAGTGGGGGGTGGGAGGCAGTTAATTTTCTTTTCTCTGGTTTTGCCTTCATAATTGCCGAGTAACGACTGCGAAGAAGTATTGCCACATAAAATGAGGACTGAACAACCAACAACTTTATATTACAGTCACTGTACACCTTATAAAATATGGGTGGAGTATGTGCCTTTCAAGCCCTGAGTGACTTCCTATTAGCCAAGTTTTTAAACTCCAAAATGATAGCATATGGCAGTGTATGATCTAATAAACAGTCCTTATTAATAACAATAATAGCCTCAGGCAGCCGGTATAAGCAGGTAAACATTCCCTGATAAGTGGAAAGTCAGGCAGCCAAAGAACAGGGGAAAAAGATCTGCAGACCAAACAATCCCTTTAAGAGGGAGTTGACCGTAATAAGACTTGTGACTGCAACTCCTGTTCAGGCCACCTCTCTCTGACAAGACACTCCAGGCTGGGAATTCACCACCTAATGGATGAAATGGCCCAAGAAACAACACAGAATGGTCCAGGTGAGATAAGAACTAAGATGACACCAAAGAAAGCGGACAAAAATATACCCCACATCATAGAAAGGTCATCGTTCAGCAGGTAGGTGATGGAGCTTATAGCGCAGGAGCCATCTTAATACACAAACGTGCTCCCATCTCCCAATATTATGGTGGCTTTTAATGGCGAGAGAACCAGTCCACTGAGAGGATAAGGACATTCAACATATCTCATTTTGTCCACCATACTTGTGGGCCTTATTTGACCTGGGAACCGGGAGAAGAAAGACTTTTGCTTTCTGTGTCACACTGTTGGGTCATCAGTTAATTTGCTTCAAGCAAAGTCACCCTTGAAGGCAGAGTGACAGTGTGTCCTTGGCAGTTTATTACTCTTCAAGAAGAATGTGGAGAAGTGAAAATATGGACAATTTGATTGTATTGCACACGGTGTGCCACTGGAATGGCCTTACAGCACTAACAGGAGTCGGGTGCCTTACAATCTTGGTTTTGAGGATTTCATTATAGACCATAGTGTGACACAGCATGCAATGGTGTGGTACCATTGGTAATAATGTACTGCCAGTAGTGTTTGCTGTGCTGTATGGTGAATGTGTCGTATTCAATGATTTGTGGGTGAAGGTTCTTTATGTTCGATGAAGCGATCGGGTGTGACTAAATCACATTAGAACATTGGAATATTGAGCGCTCCATTGAAGACAATGGAGCGCTCTAGGCTTCTAATGACTGGTACAAGCCCGAAGCATCAACATTCCAATGTTTGTTCACAGTAACAGCTGTGAACAAATTCCTCACGGAGCCTGAGGGGATTTCAAACCCCTTGGGCTCTGTGAGGCCTTTGTTTTTTAATTAGAACATTCTGCCCTCTAGGGGCGGAATGTTCTAATAGCTTTAGAGCCCTTCATAGCAGGCTCTACCGGCCATTAAAGGCCCACTCCCAATGGCCGGTAGAGACCGCTATGGCGGGTTCTAAGGCTATATTACTTACCTGTCTTCTAATTCAATAAATATGCCCACCCAATGGGCGGCGGAGTCCTTAGAGCAGCACTGTGCATGGTATAAAGGATGGTTCTGTTAGTAATATAGGCAATAGGCTTATTGTGGCATCCCATATGGTACTGGGAGGGTGCAAACATGTTTCTTCTAGTGGGTAAAGCACTACGCTTTGGCCAAGGAGGGACAAATATCATGTTCAAGATCCTGCACTTATGATCTGTTTTCTTGTGTAGGGGCCCTTCTAGCTCCAAGTGCACTTCAACTGTAAATTACCAGCACTTATAAGTAGAGCTTCAACATTTGAAGTGCTACCTGAATGATATATATTCTTTCCCACACTTCAGAGAACAACCTGTGTTACCCTTGTTGCCAGTGGATGGCTGTTTGTCCCACAGGTGACCTTGCTGGTTTGCTGTAGATGAACACCTGATTTAACCAGTAGCACAGCCAGATAAGATGTTCTTGAGATAGCCTGTCAATGCCCATAAAGCAGCAAAACCGGCTTGTACTATCCACAAATGATGAAGCAAGGCCACTAATTAATACTTTCTTTTACTTTCCAAGGCAGAACTCGGAGAATCTGGTACACTGTGCAGGCGTTGAAGGCTGATCAATTGGGGCATTCTCCTCATTTCTCCATTTGTATTTTCGATTCAGGATTTTGGCATAAAGTGGAGGAGTCGAGTTGTCGACTTAGTTCTATAAAAGCGTCTCAATTTTAATGCAACAACTTCCAAACTTCCAACAGCAGACATTAGACAGAACATCACATACACCCAGCATAATACAGATAAGCCACTTACATGGATATTAATGTGCTCACAACTGTGCACATATGAAATCACACAACTAGTAGGAAATCATGCCACAGAATACATTAAACAGAACTCACCCAACACAGCACCAGGGCCAGACGAGGAAACCAAAAGTAGTCCTGGAAAAATGCTCAAACCAGCCCTGCTCTCTTTGTCTCCTCTGCCAATATCTCTCTTTCAATCCATCCATTCTTTCGCTCTCCTTCTCTTCTCTCTATCGCTGCTCCCTATCTGATCGCTCTCTGTGTATCATCCCCATCTCTCTCTCTTTTTGAAGCCTCCCTGTGTGTGCTACAGTTAACCTTGGTGAGCTAGGGAAAGTGACACAGGCAACAGGAGTGGCCCTGGGATTGAAAATCAGCCTCCAAGGTCTCTAGCCCACCAGGGAAATGCCCAGTGGAATAAAAGACCAGTCTGGCCCTGCACAGCATAGACCAGTAACATTGTCCATGCAACAAAACTCTGACTCTGCAATAATACATGACGCACACCTCTACAATAACAGAACACATGACAGAGACAACAGAATGCTGATCTTGTACCCAGCACTTCCCAAATAAGCAAGTTATTGGCTTTTAGGGTATCTCACATATCTACCTAACACAAAAATACACCTGATGAGCAAAGAGCCCATGTACAGAATAAGAAAATTGTTAACATCATTGGGAAAGCTGTCTAGCCTCCCCTTTTAAACCATCAACCAACTTAGGGCCTGATTAAGATCTCGGAGGACGGGTTACTCCATCATAACGGTGACAGATATCCCGTTCGCCGAAATATAAATTCTATTAAATCCGATAGGATTTATATTTCAGCGGACGGGATATCCGTCACCGTTGTGATGAAGAAACCCGTCTGCCGAGATCTAAATCAGGCCCTAAGTTTGACACCTTCACAGAGCAGTGAAACATCCCTTCGCCACACTACATTTCAACAAACCTATTCAGTCTCCTGTCCTTAAGGGTTACTAAGAACTGTTTGAAAATTATGATGCAAACTCTCCAAGTGATGGATGTCTGCACTCCATAACTCTCCCTTGAGATGATTGTGCACCCGACCTCTGAGAGTGGTTACTTAAACTGCGCTAGGATGCTTCGACCAATGGAGAAGTAACACAGACAACAGGTTTCTGGAAGAATACATTCTATATTTCTAATCCGAACACCAGTAAAACACACACATCAGTGAATACTAAATAAAGTAAGCATACATGGGAGCACAAAGCTAAGCATTATTTACAGCCCCAAACACATGCAGTCCTACCTCACAGAGCAGATGTAGGATCCAAAACAGCCAAGGACCAGTACTGTGAGGTAGCGCAGACCACATTCTTCCCTCTCCAGAAAAGAGCACAGGATCAAGGTAGCCTCCCCAGCCTTGTAGACTGAGTTATACCTCCCTGAGGGAGTTCCCATAACATAACATTATGGTGTCCCAAGGAATAGGCGGTGGGGTAAAAGGTGTGTTATGGTCTTCATCTGGGAGGTTGACACCCATCTCTGCCAGGTACCATTGAGCATGCACACCATAGAGTTGACTCCTCGGCAGAGAGTCACATCCCTAAGACTCACCATGGGTTGTATGATGGAACCCCGCATGTATTTACCACGCATGCCTTTACAACGCAGTCTCTACCCCGAGTGCGACATTACCACGCGTTCCTTTACCACACAAGTTCATTACATCGACTTGATATGGGGGGGCACTGGACTTTGAAATGGTATAATTTACTATTCCAACTCCAGTCTACGCAATAGTAGGGAAAGTGTTGGACCTAAAATCCCTCACCAGCCCAACAACGTGCCCCCTACAGCAAATCATTGTAATGACTTGCATGGTAAAGGAACTTGCATGGTAAAGGAACTTGTGGTAACGTCGCAGTCGGGGTAGTGACTGCGTTGTAAAGGCAGATTGTGGTAGTGACTGCATGGTACAGGATGTTTCCCCTCACCATGACAGGAAATGCCTACTCGCTCACTCCTGAATGACCTCTATTTTGTTTCCTCAGTGGAAAGGAGATTTTGCAGACCCAAAATTGAGACCTGGTCCGGAACAAGGAACAGTTTTAACTAAACCCAGGCATCCATCCAGTCACACATAATCTACACAACCATTTCACCACTGAGTCTCTCACTGTAAATGAAGACACTCCCATTGCAAACATTCCAAGGGAGAAATATTTGCATTCCAAAGTGAACAGTCCACTGAGAATAAAGCACCGTCTGGAGAAAGCTCAGTGGCATATTTACAAGCCCCTATCGCCACAGGAACGTCACTTTTTGCGATGTTCCTGTGGCGATAGGGGCTTCGCCTTATTTACAAGGCGGGGTTAAGCCACGTTAAGTGGCTTAATGCCACCTTGTAAATAAGGCCCCATTTCATGCCACACTTAGCGTGAAATGGGTGGGCAATGAGTGTTGCGGTGGGCGTTCCACCACAGCACCCATCGATTTTGACGCAGCTCCCTATTTACAAGGTTGCCGTAAATAGGTGGCAGCGCCAAAATTAAGACAAGTGAAAGCCTGGTCTTAACATGGCGAAACGAGGAGAATGCTTTATTTCTCCTCGTTTTTGCTGTTTCTTTGTGTGCTGCATTGTGCAGCACACATAGAAATAGCAAATTGCCATGAATGATTGTTTATGTGCAGGAAGGTGTCCCTTCCAGCACATAAACAATCATTTAAAAAAGTGACAATTTGCAACTTCCATGTGTGCTGCGCAATGCAGCACACATAGGTGTTGCAAATTGCCATTCTGGATTGTTCATGTGCAGGAAGGTGTCCCTTCCTGCACATAAACAATCATTCCCTCAACGCAGGTGCCTGCATTGGCGCTAGGCAGCCTAATTTAGCACCAGCTCAGGGAGAAACGCAGGAGTGTGCCGTATTATTGAAAATATGGTGCATCCCTGCGTTTCTAAAGTGACGGAGCGCGGCGTTAGCAATTTTGGAGCTTTCTTGTAAATATGCCCCTCAGTCTGCAACAATGCATGGTTTGATATGACAGAAAGTAATCTGCAGCGTACTAAAAGCACTGCAGGACCATAGTTTTGGCCAATTGCCTGTTCTATAAACACCAAATGACAGGAACAATAACAAAGAGCATATGTCCTGAAAGCGCTCCTGGGGCTTGGGGTCATTTGACTGTCTTCCAACCCCTTGGTTTATGGATACGAAAGACCATTGCACTCAACTTTGTTTGGGTGTCTCAATTTGCTTCTGTTTTTCCTTCTCTAGTTCAGAAGGTTCAAACTCGTGGTGACCAAAGTCTTGTTCCGACTGCACATTATACAGGCGACAAGTGATAATGTCAGATCAAAAACATGAAAAACATGAAAAGAATTGACTAGACCAGAAAAAGGAGAATACATAAAAGTCAGGAACAAAAACATCATGAATGCCTAGTATGTTCTTGATTTCAGTGGGCATGCTTGGAGAATCTAAAAAATGTTGATTTCTCTACCTAAACATAATCTAAGCGCCAACGGACCCGAATGCACACTGTCACTCATATAGAAGGGAGAAAAGATAAGGATCACCGTCTGTCCTGCCCAATTCTCCACTCATCAACAGAATGACTTACCAGGTTAACACTGTCTATTTGTATGTCAAATGCAACATATGCCATCTTCGCAGAGGGTTCAAGAGCAGCTGCTTCCAATAGCATATGCATTGTTTTGAAAACTGTGAGGTATGAAGCCTGGAGATCTGTTTCTAGACTCTAATATAATCCGATCTAGGCTAAACAGCAGTCTAAAGTAGGGGTGCTCCATATTGGTCCATGAAGACTGGATCCATTGCAGGTTTTATTGATATACTCATGGTGTATATGTGCATACAATTAAACAAAATAGGAAGTTTTATTTTAAATGTCAGCATCTTGGATATCTGGATTGTATCAATCTCGTGTAAACCATCTTTGAGAACCTCTGGTCTAATCTGACATCTT
This sequence comes from Calotriton arnoldi, assembly GCA_963921515.1. NCBI lineage: Eukaryota > Metazoa > Chordata > Amphibia > Caudata > Salamandridae > Calotriton > Calotriton arnoldi. Next base: position 50,663 of record CAWUFW010010520.1, read on the forward strand.
TATTGACTGGCTTCACTTTATCAATGTGAAGATGCAATCAACTTATGTGGCCACCAAGAGATATTGGAATGTTAGCATGGGCTTCTGTGGCTAGCTAGAGGAGACATCCAGGAGAGTTGCTGGCTCCAGGAGAAGGTGTTTGGTAATTGTCTGAGCAGTAACATTGGTACCTCCTCGGCCACGGAGACACCCACCACTTCCTAATCAGAGATATTTCACCTTGGTCAAGAAGACTATGTGATCCTGCTAATTTATCCAGCTAAAACAAGGGCATACTTCTCTATTCAAAAGGCTTTTAGTGTGGAGAGCCTGGGATGAAACATGCTCTTCTACTACCGAACAGCTTTCCTAAACTAGGTGCAAGTTTAATTGATTAGAAGTCATCCTAATTTATTCAAAAAAAGAAGCAGCGACGTGAACCTCAGTTTGAAAGGGTTGAGTACATTGCACTTGCTTGGAAATCTCCTCATCGTCTCTCAATAGAACATGGGATAAAAAGTGTTAAGTTTGGACACCATGCTTAAAATCTACCATGGCAAGCATCAGACTTCCCGCAAGCTCTACTTCCCCCACCGCATCACACTACCACCAGTTGCATCAGATCCAGTTATACTGTCACAACCTTAAAAAATGCCAGGCTAGTTGAAATGTAGCAAGCATGGAGACGGGTTCTTCAGGGAGCATGGCCTGTGACTCTGGACCACACTTGAATCATTGTTGAATGTTCAACCGAACCACTTACTCTTTAACAAGGTCATGAGAGTTGCACTATTAAGATGATCCTTCGGAAAGCTTTAGAAGGTCCACCTGCCTTCCGCCTCGTGGAGGAGTCTCTTTCTGCCATCCAAAGTGCCTTCCCTTTTCTTGCTAATGAAGAACACCCTGTTGAATGCAAGAAATATCCATTTCCTCCTTCAAGAACCATGGAATATGGAGCTATTAGAGCAGCCGAGTATGTAATCAGTCCATATCAGTGGAATATTCATACAAACTACTTGGACAGGAACCTACACCCATAGTGTGAATGTACCTTATTGTGACTCCAACAACACATGACAGTGCTGACATTTTAGAGACACAATTGTGAGCCTTTTGGCGTCTAACATAAATTCTAGGATTTTGTGATGCTATTTCCAAATCTATTTTCATGAGAAAACTCTGGGGCATATTTACAAGAGAATATCGCCACCAGATCTTCACTTTTAGCGACGTTCTGGTAGTGATATGCCCTCCATAGTTACAAAGCGGCGTTAAGCTACTTTTTGTGGCTTAACGCTGCCTTGTAAATAAGGCCCCTTTACACGCATTACTTAGTGTGAAAGGGGCGTGCAATGGGTGTTGCTGTGGGTTTTCCACCTTTTGACGCTGCCCCAGATTTGCAACGAGGTGTAAATCGGCGGCAGCGCAAAAAACTAACACCATGCAAGAAAAGGCGTTAGAAAGGCGAAACAAGGAGAAATACTTTTATTTCTCCTCGTTTTTCTTTTTCTATGTTTGCTGCAGAAAACATAGAAAGAGCAAAATGCCATTAACGATTGTTTATGTGCAGGAAGGTGTCCCTCCCCGCACATAAACAATCATTAAATAATGACGATTTGCTACTTCTATGTGTACTGCATTCTGCAGCATACATAGGGGCCGATTCCGATCTGGGTCGGAAACCGTTCCGTCCGACACGATCCCGGAGCGATATCCGACCGATCCGTGCCCCTTGGCTCCGAGCGAGCGAGTACGATGCACTCGAGCGCTGACGGACTCGTGTCGCTCGGAGCCCCATTGAAGTCAATGGGAGCCTGTTGTACAACGCGTACATAGACTCCCATTGTGAAAATAGCACGTCTTGGAGAAGTGTGCCCCCTATCGCGGGGACGCCTCGATCACGCCCGCACCGTACATGCATGTGTAGGGGGGGACCCTTGGGTCACCCCCTGTGTCCGACTCGTAAGGCTACGGGCAAAGGGGGTCCGGCACGGACCCCCGAAGTCTGCTTCCCGGAGCCTTTTCGTCCCGGAGACTCCGACTCGATCCGGCTGTCCGGATCGTGCATCGTACTGGCTCGGTCGTAAAACGTCTCCATTGCGCGTTATGAATCGAGTGCGAGCGAGTCATACGGAGCGGTTCGGACCCGGAAACGATTCGGTCGGCTAGTTTGCGTTCATTCGCATCGTACTTGGGCGTCCGGACCTCTGTACGACTCTGTCGGAAACAAAGCCTCCGACTCGGATCCGGTGAAGCCGAATCCGATTCGGAGGCCTTCCGACCGAGATCGGAATCGACCCCATAGAAGTTACAAATCACCATTATGATTGTTTATGTGACGGAAGGGACACCTTCCTGCACATAAACAATCATTCCCTGAGACGCAGGCACCCTTGCACTATGATGCAAGAGTGCCTGCCTTGGCACTAGGCAGCTAAATTTAACGCCAGCGCTAGGGAAAACACGGGGTCCGCTGTATTCTAATGAATACAGTGCATCACTGCATTTTGAAAATGACAGAGCGCTGCGGTGCCAAGTTTTGCGCAGTTCCGCGTTCCAACATTTTCTCGTAAATATGCCTCTTTGTGTGTGAAAAATAGTTTAATACGTTTTAGAGACTCATTTTGGGTCCTTTGCTATCTAGCCCAAATTCTAAGATTTGTGGAGCTATTTCCAAAACTATGTAGGTGAAATAACACATTTTTACCACGTGGATAAGTTAGATTTTTTTTCAAGTAAGTGGAACGTTTTATGAAATTTAAATAAGAACAAAAAATCTGTCTCTATTATGCTTGCACACAGATTAACAGCAGATGATGAGCAAAACGTGACACATTTAAAGGTTGTCTTCCTGACAAAGGGATCTGTGGCGGTGAAAAACATTGCAGCTATTGTAACCTTTTGTGAATTTATTTTGTTCCAGAGAAAACAAAATAATATCTAATCCCAACAAAGGCAAAGGGAGTGCTAACTGGATGAAGCAATTGCTTTACATACATCCTTCAGTGATTTAGATCCTAAAAAATTCTTTATGTAGTGTCCAAAAAACTCATATCTTTGTTGACTCAACTTGTGATGTTGCTTTCCCTTAGGGAGGGTCTGGTAAGGGTAGACATAAAGTTAACGATCTTTCAGAAATACTCTATAATTTATCCCAGTGTACATTTTTTTGAATCTCTACCGCACACATAAACTTTTGTTATTCCCTGCCCTACACCTGAACATTTTCTTCCACATTCAATCAATTATTTTCAGGTGTAAATTTGACTTAAAGGCACATAACGTTAAACGTCTGCAGGGCCGGATGGCCCATTTATTCCATCAGGCATTTCCCCACTGGGCTGGAGACACTAGAGGCTGGTTTTTGTAGGCTGCTGCTGGCACCTCTGCCACTTTTTCCATCCGCCCTCCCCCAGGTAATTACAGCAGGCATAAGAGAGGGGAGTGAGGGTAGAGATTAAAGAGAGCGAAGAGCTAGAGAGGGGGGGGGGAGAGAAAAGGAGAGAGTTTAGAAGATGAGAGAGGAGGAAGGGGAACGGGCTTGTTTGAACATTTTTGCCATGTCCGCTTTTGTCAACCAGTCCGACCCTTTACGCGTGCAAAATTGACTATTGCATTAAAAAAAGTCGTTTTTGCACCCATAAAAGATTTTACTCACGCACAGGTTTTTATGTAAGGACATCTCTTGCAGGAGGGAAGTCGACGTTTCAGGGTGGGAATGCCCTTGAAGTTTGTGAACCCCCACAGCTTTTCCCACCTAGAAAATCAGATATCAACTCCTAACTAGGGGTAGGCGGGACTTGCGGAGTTTCACTCCATGGAATTTCAAGGAGTTACATGAAAACTCTGCAAGATTCCACAGAGTGCACCAGGAGCCTGTTCCGCGCTGAAAAACCTGCACAAACTGCACTATGCGGCTTGCCAGAGGACACTGTACCTCAAGTTGGTTTTGCTGCCGCACGAGTAAATTTTCTACTCGAGCAGCAGTTTCTCACCGCAAACTGTTGCTACCACCTCCATTGGGAAAATCTCCCAGGGTGCCCTCCTAGAGCCCAAAAATCACACTAAGGGACGCCAATTCTCGTTTGCGCTTACCAACTTACCATTGGTGAGCCGCACGCGAGAAAAAACTCTGCCATGCGGCGGTTGGCGGAATTTGGCTGGAACTCTGCGCTACATGCGTAATGTGGAATGGCCAAAACTCTGCCAACTGTGCCAGCGGAGCGGAATTTATTGCCCACCCCTACTCCTAACAAGGTCAGGGATACACCAATTTTCGAGGGGGAGGGTGTGGGTTGGAATAGAACACATCCTAAATTGAAGCGATGTGGTGGAAGGGATCTCTCATGGGTAAACATGTTTTCCCTGTGAAGAAGAAAATTGAAAAAAGTAGGCAAGTGCCTTTATTAGGACGTGCTCTGTTTTTTCTCATGCAATAATACACTTTTTTCCTGTGCAAAGATGGGCAACGAACTCTTAAACCACGTATGGGATTATGCACCAGGCCCAGGTTTCCAGGTGTAACCTTGAGAAGTTTTGAAAGTTCTAAGAAGTCATAAATGCTCACCTCTGCTAGGTAATAAGCCTGTGGGTGCAGATTTATGACCAGAGTTTTTCTCGAATGGGGAATACATACAATGCACACATGTTGCATCTTTTTCTTAAACAAATTTCCACAAGTAATTTGTGGGAGTGTTTTCCAAGTCGGAGTTGTGGGAAGTGAAGCGCTATTATGTTATTGCCCATTCCGAGGTGTTGAACAGGGAATGATGTGTTAATACCTGGTTGATACCACACCGCACTGCATCGGTATTTCCCTGATGAGGTGTTACCACACCAAATACTATTAATTAGGCTTTGTGCATGAGAAGCTGGCGCTTTGTTGTATCAGTAAGACCCTGTTTCACTATTGTTAATTGTTGTTATTGCTAATTAGCATGTCTATTGGCAGATTATTGAAAGCCACCTGGTTGCCCAGCCGGCCCGGCTTCAGTGTGTGGGCACAACTACTCAGCGATTGTGAGATCTGCCTCCCCTTGCACTTCCGGTGGAGAGTGGAGATACTACCACACTTCACCCTATTTTATGCGCATTATCGGGGTGTTGTTTGATGTATGGAAGGAACGATAATCAACAGTGAACCACAGAGTATTTTCGGGGTATTGTTGGGCAAAATGTCAGAACTCTATGTAAATCTGCAAAATGCTCGTGTGAAATCAGTTTGGAGCCCAACACTGCCCGGTGAAGTTTTTCTTTTTTTTGGGGGGGGAGGGGGGGAGGGGCAGTTTTATGTCGCGTGAACTCGATCCCCAGGTATTGGAACGCTTTGCACGAGCACCAGTTACATTACACAAGGACACATTCATTTTTGGGGGCACAGGGAGATGAAGTGATTTGCCCAGAATCACAAGATGTTGAAACGACGCCGAAACCTGGTTCCCCGTGATCTTGTCTTTTTCACGAGCGGGTGGTCTTTCGTTACACGTGAAGACAAAGGAAGTGAGCAGCCTTTAACTTTCATGGCTCTGTTTGGTTTTCTGCTGTTTTTATGGCAGCGATAAGGATCTGTTTGCCAGGTTCACGAGGCTGAAGCTGAGCGCTCAGGACTGAATGTTTTAATGTTGTTGTGTTTTTTGTTTGCACTGTTCAAGTGGGCACTTGTAAAACGTGTGTGTGCTGCAATGTTCTGGTTTCTGTGTTTGGAAATGAGTACTTGTGTACCGAGATCACTATCGCATGGTGTGTGTTTATGAAAACAAAGGTAATGTAAAATGAATAAATGCAGTCAAGGAGGTGATACCCTTCAATGAGTTGTATGTCCTGCAGTTCCTGTGACCTTGCACCCTCAGTAGTGTTACTTAGAAATCGACATCATCTTACAAGGAATGTATCAACAGAACTCGTTTTCACCCTAAACCCTTAGGAATGTTGGGAGAGGATGTCCTTGTACTAGTCCGAGAGATCCAGTATCATCATGGTGGCCCTAAATTTGGCCTGATTATGAATTTGTGTTATTTATCGTACCTGATAAAAAGCGATACCATGGGGAACATTATTTTTTGGGGGGAGTTTTATATAGCGCTAACTCGACCAGAAGGTATCAGAGCGCTTTACTCCAGCACCAGTTGCGGTACAGACGGACACATTCATTTTTTTTTTTTAGCCACGGGTAGATTAAGGGCTTATTTACAAGCCCCTTGCGCCACTTTTGCGTCATTTTTAACATGGGAAAAGTGACGTACGGGCGGCGCAAGGGGCTTGTAAATAAGCCCCTAAGTGATTTGCTCAGAGTCACAGGGGGGCAGATTTACAAGCCCTTTGCGACACGTTTGCGTCATTTTTCCCATTTAAAAATGACGCAAAGTGGCGCAAGGGGCTTGTAAATCTGCCCCAGGATGTTTAAGCCTCCTGTCAGACTGGAACCTGGTTCCTGAGCTTCAAAGTCCGCGCCGTAGCCATTAGGTCACACCCTCTCGGGTGAGATTGATAGTACCTTGTACAAGCTGGTGTTTTATGCAGCAAAATCCGAATCATACGGTAAATACCATGGCCCAGGTTTACTAAGGACTGGCACTGCCCTGGTGCCACACAAGGTGACGCAAGGGCAGTGCAAGCCCTTAAGTCAGATTTACTATGCAATGCAAGGCCACCTTGCATGGCTCTGCGTGGCATAGTAAATCTAGAGTAAAGCAAGCCTGCGCAAGTTGCCTGGGCAGGCGTTCCATGGATGAAGCGTGGGTGTTCCCATGCATCCAATCATGGTTTTTGGCACATTCCCAGATTTACTAACAATAGTAAACCTGGGAATGCGTCAAAATGCTACGCCTTTCCAGGGGAGGAGTAACGAGAAGAAATATATTCATTTCTCCTTGTTTTTCCCCATTCTGCAGCACACATAGAAAGAGGAAAAAGCCTCAGAAGATTGTTTTTGTGCAGGAAGGTGTCCCTTCCTCCACAAAAATAATCCTGCCCGCAATGAAGGCACCCTTGCACCATGGTGCAATCCTGCCTGTGTTGGCGCTTGGCAGCAGCTAATGCACCCGCAGAAAGAGAAAGCAGGCATGCTCCATATCTTAGTAGGTATGGCACATTCCTGCCCTCTCCATTTGATGAAGTGCAGCACAGCAAGTTGTCAATCAATCAATCACAGAATTTGTAGAGCGCACTACTTACCCGCGAGGGTCTCAAGGCGCTGGGGAGAAAAAAAGGGGGGGTGCTGCTACTGGTCGAACAACCAGGTCTTGAGTAGCCTCCTGAAGGTCAGCAGGTCTTGGGTTTGTCGTAGGCTTAGTGGAAGGGTGTTCCAGGTCTTGGCGGCGAGGTGGGAGAAGGATCTGCCGCCGGTGGTAGTTCTTCGAATGCGAGGGACGGTGGCGAGGGAGAGGTCGGCGGAGCGGAGCTGGCGGTTGGGGACGTAGAAGAGGAGTCGTCTGTTGAGGTAGGCTGGGCCAGTCTTGTGGAGTGCCTTGTGTGCGTGGATGAGGAGTTTGAAGGAGATTCTCCTGTCGACGGGGAGCCAGTGCAGGTTCCTCAGGTGGGGGGTGATGTGGCTGTGGCGTGGTACATCGAGCAAGTTGTCTTGCTGCGTTGCACTGCCTTAAATGTTAGCTAATCTGCCCTGATGTGCTATTCCCCTAATAAATTTCGGCAGGTTTGACCTTCTGAAATTTAACAAAGGTCGAGGTATTTAACGCATCCAATAACTATCATAAGCATTAAATACCTACTAACTCGTAATTTCAACCCCTGCGTAAACAGGAGTTTACGCATGGGATTACATTTAATGAGCCACCAGTAATCAGGCCGACTGCATATATCTCTATAAGACCTACATCAGCCTGCAACATTCATCTTTCCGAAAAATATATATGGTCCCTATGTATGGAATGTATGTTCCCTATACATCAACATTACCCTCCAAGATGTACACCGTCTGCAAAATCTACAGTGCCATTTAAATAATAAATTAACAGATTTACACCATCCTATACTGATGAATATTGCCTGTGCACAGGGCTGCTGGAATTATGTGGCACCGGAGGACCACAATAAGTGCAGGATTTACTAAATGATGTGGCAAATTAAAATCAAAATATGAAGTGCAACACATTTTGCGCCATTACTACCTAGCTAATTTGACATTTTAACAAATATAATACAAAAGGTATACCAATGCTATAGTAAATGCATAGGTTTCTCAAGAAAGATGATTCCTATTCAATATGGTAATCATTGACGGTTCATGATGTTCTCTTGCTTGAAAATACAGGCACCTCCTTCTTTTTAACTCTGAATGGATCCTCCCTGAGTAAAACTGTTTGTGTAAAACAAAACTTGTACAAAGTTGCTCTCAGCAGAAAACATGCATACATGTAGACATTCATTGTACACAAGCCAGACAAAGTGATATAGTTAGATGCCAGCTAATTTCACCGTCGTAGGAGCTGCATTGGAGCAGACATCATCAACCAGCCTGCTCTGGGGCTGCCAATTGGGGACGGGCGATAAAGCATACATCGTCAAAGCGCAACATGGGACGAAGACGAGGGCCAAGAGCAGACCCGTCTGCACCCGTCAGAGCCTGGAAGAGGCTTGGCTGACCCACACCCCTTTGGCTTGGAGCCAGACCCCATCCCTCAGTGCGATTTGCGTTTTAATTATTATTTGCTTGTTATACGACAGGCTTCTAAAGGTCTGGACAGGATGGTTAAGCACAAACTAGGCTCTAACATGGAGAGATACTCAGCGAAATAAAAAGACTAGCACACTTTACTGAAACATTGAAAAGCCAGTGGGTGCAATTAATAGAGAAATTCTTAATATTAAAAAAAGATCGTCTTTAGCTCCCGCGGATGGCGGGGCTATTTACACATCGCACACTGTTCCGTCTAGTCAGCTGGTGGAAGAAGTTAACTTGGGCGAGCATTCTCAGGGTCAATAGGTGCAAGCCCAAGTTGGGGTGAGTGGTGCCTTGTCCATTAAAGGTGCTCTTTCCCTAAATGAGGCTTCCACCAAACCTACTAAGCCCTTAATTGCTAAACAGAAATGCCGAACCACTCAAAAATAAGTGTCACTGTAAACCAACCGAGCCCCTTGGGGAATATGACTTCAAATATTTGTGGCCCTATTACAGAAACCATTGAGGGTAAGTTGGCCCAATTTGGTAAGGTGATTGAGGCCCTCCTGGACTCCGATCTGCAAGGCTTGCACAATCGCCTGGAGTCTACTGAAATGAAACCATCTAACTTGTTTTGCAGGCTGGACTCAGAACCTGTTAAACTTGATAGTGTGACAACTGGAAATACATTGATTAGCTTGGCGCAAGAGGCTCAGCCATCGGCTGTAAGGAGGAAGAACCAGAACCCTGGCCCATTTGAAGGCTCCAGTTGGACAAACCCAGTCACATCATGCCCATCACCAGCCTGTGAGGCGCCAGACCATTATAATGGAAAAGACACACAGTTGATGGATGGAATGCAGAGCAAATGAACATTAGCCCCCAGTCAATAGATCTGGGTTAAATCCATCGTTCATTTGCTCACCATGCCACCCCAGTTTACACCCAGCCATATGCAAATCAATCTTGACCCTGTGCCTCATGGGATCAGTCCAGACCGAACTGCCAAGCCAGGTCCTCCCTGGACCGGAAACAAGCATCCTGGGACTGGTTTCGGGGCATCAACCCTCACCAACCAGGCCAGCCCGAATGCAGTGGCACAGTGAACCCAGGACCCACATCTGGGCATACCCGGCGCATTTAGGGCGAGAAAGCAAAAGACACACAGTTGATGGACAGAATGCAGAGCAAATCAAACATTCACCCCCAGTCAATAGATCTGGGTTAAATCCATTGTTCTTTTGCTCACCATGCCACCCCAGTTTAGACCCAGCCATATATAAATCAGTCTTGACCCTGTCCTCATGGGAACAGTCCAGACCGAACTGCCAAGCCAGGTCCTCACTGGACCAGAAACAAGTATCTTGGGACCAGTTTTTTAACATTAAGGGGTCGATTCCGATCTCGGTCGGTAGGGCTCCGAATCGGATTCGGCTTTACCGGATCCGAGTCGGAGGCCTTGTTTCCGACCGAGTCGTACTGAGGTCCGGACGCCCAAGTACGATGCGATTGAACGCGAAATCGCCGACCGACTCGTTTCCGGGTGCGAACCGCTCCGTCCGACTCGTTCGCACTCGATTCGTACCGCGCAATGGAGACGTTTTATGACCGAGCCAGTACGATGCACGATCCGGACAGCCGGATCGAGTCGAAGCCTCCGACACGAAAAAGCTCTCGGAAGCGGACTTCGGGGGTCCGTGCCGCACCCCCCTTCACCCGTAGCCGTACGAGTCGGACACAGAGGGGACCCATGGGTCCCCCCTATACATGTGTGTACGGTGCGGATGGCACCAACGCGTACCCACTACAGGGGGCCCCCTTGTGCGCAACGTACCCATTGAGTCAATGGGAGCCCATGTACGCGTCGTACGACCGGCTCCCATTGACTTCAATGGGAGTCCGACCGAACCGAGTCCGGTAGCATACGGCCGCATCGTACTCGCTCGGTCGGACTGCAGGGGTCCGGCTCGGTCGGAAAACAATCCGGATCCGGATCGGTCGGAGAGCTTTTTGACCCAGATCGGAATCGGCCCCTAAGTGGGGGAGGTTGCTAATAAAGATGAATGAGAAATGAATGATAGTACCCTCTCTTGCACACGATTTTTACATATAGAATACTAATCTTTATGTGAGAACAAAACGTTTTTAACTTGTTCATGAGTGGTTTCAATAGATGAATAAAAGAGTTGTTTGTAAGATGTAAACTGGTGCATGAAGTATGGTTTAATCATTAGCCTGTTTTTTTGTATAAATAAGTGGTCCTCTTTTATTGTATATTGATCTATTGAATGTTTTTATTTGTAGAGTGAACAACATTGTGTTTTCTAAAATAAGCTGGTCCTGAAGAAGGTGGGGTCAATCAACACAAGTCCACTGAAACGCCGCGTCGACAACTTGTTTTTATTGTATTGTTTTTTTGTTATTATCTGTATTGGTTTTAATGCTTCTTGAAGAGACTCACAGTTAAAGTGATTATTGGAATAGTGCTGCCTATGAATATACTTGTACTAGGAACAAAGTAACACGAGGTTCTCTGTTTACAAAGCAAAATCTAACAGCAGATCTAAAATCTATTGAAGAAAAAGGATTACTATGTATATGCACTAACGTCTCAGCGTATAGGAATAACTTTCTGTGATATCTTTTATAGAATTGTTGAGTTTTAAATTTTACTATTGTAAAAAAAAAATTTTTAATAAAGGAGGACATATCTTTTACAAAAACAGGACTTATTGTTTGGGATGATTGTATGTGAATGTGTGTGAATGTGTGTGAAGCAATAGCTGGGAGAATTAAGTAATAATTAAGTAGTAATTAAGTAATAGACTAATAAGCATAAGGGGGACATATAATTTTGATTGATTCAGTTCATCCACAGCTTTATAATATTCATTTCCAGAACTGCTTTGCACCCCTGGGGAATCTGGCCAATATTGATTGACTCAGTGCTGGCCAGACAAATAGGGTGTGCCCTTCCCAGGAAACTAGACAAGGTGCAGGCCAGTCTGTAGGTGGACCCTGTCCTAGGGTGGGCATTGCAAATTATGCTTGTTCTTCCACATTCTCTCCCAAAGATTGTGGTGCAGATTCTGTAGTGGGGAAGCCAGTTAGGGGCCGATTCCGATCTCGGCCGGTAGGGCTCCGAATCGGATTCGGCTTAACCGGATCCGATTCGGAGCCCTATTTCCCGACCGATTCGTACGCGCGTCCGGGCGAGCGAGTACGATGCGAATTCGCCGACCGACTCGTCCGGGCGTCCCGACCGCTCCGACCGACTCGTTCCCGGGTCGAACCGCACCGACCGACTCGCTCGGACTCGACTCGCACCGCGCAATGGAGACGTTTCCCGGCTGGGTAAGTACGATGCGCGCCGCGAGCAGTCCGACCGAGCCGCGCACTCTGGCTCGTAAGAGCTGTCGTAGCCGTACTTTGGGGGTCCGTGTCGGACCCCCCTGTACGCGTAGCCGCGCGAGTCGCACACAGGGGGGACCCATGGGTCCCCCCTACCTGTGCGTGTACGGCGCGAATCGCTTCGCCGCGTACACGCTGTAGGGGGCGCACTTGTCCGCATCGCACCCATTGAGTCAATGGGAGCCCGCGTACGCTTTGTACGACCGGCTCCCATTGACTTCAATGGGAGTCCGACCGACTCGAGTCCGATGGCATACGTGCGCATCGTACTCGTTCGGTCGGACTGCACGGGTCCGATTCGGTCGGAAATCTCTCCGGGTCCGGCTCGGTCGGAGAGATTTACGGCCCGAATCGGAATCGGCCCCTTAGTATTATTGATACTACACATCAGGTGAAACTACTTGTTTGGAATATCGCCAGCCTAGCTAGTAAAGCTGGCAATGAAAACTGGGTCACTTTTGCTCAAAAATACAATATAAATTTTTTCATGTGACCTGGGTCATGGATCACTGACAGAATATCGACAACACTAATATCGACCTACAGAAATATCTTGACATAAATATCGTTGCCAAAAATATCGACCTCCTATCCTCATAATGGTAAGTACAAAAATATAGAAAAAAAAATATCGTTGTTAAAAATATCGAAGTACAAAATATCGGTTTTTTTATATGTATTATAAATAATGTAAAATAAATTAAATAATACATTGTACTGAAAAAAAATATTTAGATTTACTTGTGAATTTTAACAATTATAAGTAATAAATGTAATTTAAAAATAAATTAAACATACATATATAAAATGTAATATATATATATTCACTTAAAAATAATTAATAAATAATAATTTTAATTAATTATAAAATGTTAGAAATATATTAAAAAATAAAGATAAATATATATATACATACACCTGTAACATAAAAAAAAATTATAATATAAATTAAAATATTAAAATATGTAATATTTTTTAAACCTACATTATAAACTACATTTAGGGGCCCATTACGATGGTGGGCGGACAAAGTCCGCCCGCCACCGCTAACGGTGAATGGGACCGTCCGCCATAGGAGCGGCGGTCCCGCCGTGAGTATTAGGATCCACCGCCACGGTGGCATCCCCTATTCCCAACATTGCGACGGGCGGTGTTCACAGCAGCGCCCGCCACAATGCTGGGAATGCACGTTGTGCATTCACATGCACAAGGTGACAGGCACCGCGCGGTCCCTGCCACCTTGTCCATGCCAATGCAGGGGGGTACCATGGGTACCCCCTATGTGCACCCCCCAACCCCCAACAGCGAAGAACGTATGCCTTTCCATGGCGGGGTTGCCGTCATGGAAAGGCTGCTCTCCTCCACCATCCTAATATGGATGGCGGTGCCTTGCAGACACCGCCACCATATTAGTGCCCTTTTCCGCCCGGTCCCCTGTTGGACCGGCGGAAAACCGGCGGACGGTCTTTCCATCCGCCGGGCTCCCCCCGCCATCGTAATATGGCGGGGGAATTGGCATGCAGGCAGGGGAATATGGCGGGCGGATCGCCACCGCCATACGGGCGGTGGCGATCCGCCTGTCATCGTAATGACCCCCTTAGTTCAACAGTAGGGAAAGTGTTGGATAGCGGAGGGTAAAAAATTACTATTCCTACTCCAGCGAGTGCAACAGTAGAGAAAGTGTTGGATAGTGGAGGGGAATAATTTACTATTCCCACTCCAGCGATTGCAACATTAGGGAAAATGTTGGATAGCGGAGGGTAATAATTTACTATTCCCTCTCTAATGAGTGCAACAGTAGGGAAAGTGTTGGATAGCATAGGGGTAAAAATTACTATTCCCACTCCAGTGAGTGCAACAGTAGGGAAAGTGTTGGATAGCGGAGGGAAATAATTTACTGTTCCCACTCCAGCAAGTGCAACAGTAGGGAAAGTGTTGGATAGTGGAGTGATAAAAATTACTATTCCCACTCCAACGAGTGCAACAGTAGGGAAAGTGATGGATAGCGGAGGAGTAAAAATTACTATTCCCACTCCAGCGAGTGCAACAGTAGAGAAAGTGTTGGATAGTGGAGGGGAATAATTTACTATTCCCACTCCAATGAGTGCAACAGTAGGGGAAGTGTTGGATAGTGGAGGGGAACAATTTACTATTCCCACTCCAATGAGCGCAACAGTAGGGAAAGTGTTGGATAGCGGAGGGGTAAAAATTACTATTCCCACTCCAGCGAGTGCAACAGTAGGGAAAGTGTTGGATAGTGGAGGGGAATAATTTACTATTCCCACTCCAATGAGTGCAACAGTAGGGAAAGTGTTGGATAGTGGAGGGGAATAACTTACTATTGCCACTCCAATGAGTGTAACAGTAGGGAAAGTGTTGGATAGCAAAGGGGATAAAATTACTATTACCACTCCAGGGAGTGCAACAGTAGGTAAAGTGTTCGATAGTGGAGGGGTACACATTTCTATTCCCACACCAATAAGTACAACAGTAGGGAAAGTGTTGGATAGCGGAGGGTATTAATTTACTATTCCCACTCCAATGAGTGCAAGAGTAGGGAAAGTGTTGGATAGCGGAGGGGAGAAAAATACTTTTCCCACTCCTGCAAGTGCATCAGTAGGGAAAGTGTTGGATAGCGGAGGGCTAAAGTTTACTAGTCCTACTCCAGCAAGTGCAACAGTAGGGAAAGTGTTGTATAGCGTAGAGGTATAAATTACTATTCCCACTCCTGCGAATGCAACAGTAGGGGAAGTGTTGGATAGTGGAGGGGAACAATTTACTATTCCCACTCCAATGAGCGCAACAGTAGGGAAAGTGTTGTATAGCGGAGGGGTAAAAATTACTATTCCCACAGAACAAAATTTAATTTAAAAACAAACAAAATATCAACTACAATACAAATATAATAAAAAACCCAAAAACAAAACATATATAAAAATATAAATATTAACAAAAGATATAAAAATATTTTAATGTAGCAAAAATCTAAAATTGACATAAAAATATTAATTTTTTTAATTTTACAAACAATTTACAAACAAATAAATATTTTATAATAGAAATTTATCTTAATCTTGAAATTAAAAATTACATAAATGTAATATTTATTTTCCTACCCTATAACACCACACAATTTACAACACACATCTAAATTAAACAAAAAAGTGTACCTCTATAATTAACACAATTAATTATCAATGTAACAAATAGTAATAATTATAAAACACATTTAAAAATGTAAAAATGTATGTACAAACCAAACGTTACAGCTATTGAACCTAAATCCCCAAACAAAATAAAAACTAAACAATTACCAAAAATATTTATCAATTAATAAATGAATATTAATGATCAAGTAATGAATAATTAATTTAAACTAAATTACTTTCAACCCTCTACCCCAAAAAACACCAAAACACACACCTAAAAATATTTACACAATTTCCATAACTAATTTTACATTAATCAATTAATATCAATTAACAACAAATCATTAATTAATTTAAAAACAAATTACTTCCCACCATTTACCACTATAAACCCCACAACTCACAACTCAAAATTATTAGACAATTGGCATATTTAAAATTTAATTAATTAATTAGCATTAATTAACAAATAATTAATTAATTATAAATAAATTACCTCCCACCATATTCCCCTATAAATACCACCATCAATTTCGTAAAACATGACACATTTAACATAATAATTAACAATTAAATAATTAATTAATAACAATTAACCAGCAAAATATAAATAATTATTAATAAATTAATTCACACAATTAACACTATAAAATAAAATTAATTAAATATTATATAAAAAATATTAATAAATGTATTACAATTAAATTACTTCCCACCCTACTCCACTATCAACCCACAACCCGCTCCTAAAAAAATAACACAATTAACATAATTACCAATTAATTAATAATAATTAACAACCAATTAATAAATAATTAATAATAAATTAATTCCCACAATTAACAATATAAAATATTTAAAAAATATATTAATTAATAAAAAATATTAATAAATTAATTATAATTATATTAGTTCCCACCCTATTCCCCTATAAACCCACAACCCGCTCCTAAAATAATGACACAATTAAACATATTTACCAATTAATTAATCAATAAAAATTCACAGCCAATTATTAATTAATTAATTATAAATTAATTCCCACAATTAACACAAAAAAATCAAAAATAAATAAATACTAATAAATAAAAATTAATATTCAATTTATTATAAGTAAATTACTTCCCACCCTATTCCCCTATAAACCCACAACACGGTACGGAACTAAAACGCAAACGTTAATTAAAATAAAATTAATAACTTCTAAAAATTTAACACATATATTAAAAAACAAATGCAATATTTAGACAAAAAGAGCACATACATTTAAAATACATACTAAAATACATAACACTAACTAAAAAAACGATATTTTTTACAACTATATTTTTGCAAATGATATTAATTACTTCGATATTTTAGAAAACTATATTTCTTACCTGAAACTCGATATTCTTGACCACGATATTCTTGTAGTCGATATTTATGTATCTCGATATTTTGCACTCGATATTAGTGCAAGTCGACATTTCCTACTCGATATTCTGACTCTTTACCCTGGGTCACAGAGGCCATTAGCCTGGATGGCTTTATCACCTATTGGTCCCTTCGACCCCTTCCTCCTCTGGTAGGGCAAGGGGAGGATTAATGGCATACTTCAGAGTAACCCTGGAGTGCAAAATTAGCTCGATATGCACTGATAGCACCTTAGCCCAAGCCTTTTTATCTACCTGGCCCAATGGCGGGAGTATTGTTTTTATCAATTTTTATAATGGGTGTTTAGGGTCTGCTTCTAGTTCTAATATTAATATGTTGTTAACTTTTATTTAATGTCTTAATATTAAATTTGCTTATTTGGGCACAAAGTTTCAAACTGTCATTGGCAGTGATTTTAATATTAAATTGGGGCCTATGCAGCAGGATAATTTTTTTGACATGTTTGACAAGGTTAGCCCAGGATGTGTACCTCAACGTTTGGACCGGAGAGGAAAAGCTCTTTTACACCTTATTAATACACTTGACCTCATCAATGCCTACGAATTGTTGGATCCTATCTGTTCCTCAAATGCCACCTTTTTTAGAAGAGATTATGGCTCAATCATTGATTATATTTTTGAATCTAGAGATTTGAATGGCTGGGTGACCAGGGGTTGAATGGAGGAAATGTTATTCAGTGACCACAACCGTCTATGGCTTGGATTAAGTATCCATAAGGGGGAAAGAGGTGTTAAAGGTGTGTCAACGTCAATCCTTGCTGTCAAGTCATAAGGGCGTCGTCTTGCTTGGAGTAATGCCAACTTATAAGCCCTTATGTCAAGTTTGTGTTTTAATCATCTTAATATGATGCTTTATTGCCTCTCTCCACTTGGTGATCAGCGGGCTGTGGCCAATCAATTTGTCCAATTAGGTTTACCAGTTTGCAGGATACTCATTAAACCAAATAGATATGCTAATTGTGTGGCAACATGGTTTGACCCATCCTGTAGAAAGGCCTCGGCTGACCTACATAAGGCCCCGAAGGAGACACCAAGGGATGGATGTAAGGTTCAACAGTGTAGAGCTGAGCATAAGGTCACACAATGTCATGGGCGCAAGGAAATCCAAATGGTCTCCTGGGAGAAGTTGGTTTTGGCTGCAGGCAGATAGATCCCGAGGCCTTTTGAAAGGTGGTCAATGATATTAGCTCTACGGGGGTTAACAATAACTCTGTTATCACCCCTATTAGTCCTGGGGTCTGGGTTAACTATTTTAGTGTATCATATGGCTCTGGCATCTTCCCGGAGAGCACTGAGGCAGAGGTGGTTTTTCCTTTATCCATGGAATTTAGCCTGGAAGAGATTTGGGATGCTATTATGAAGTCTCCATCTAATAAGGCCCCTGAACTGGATGGGGTCCACAAAGATCTGTAAAAATCCTTGCCGTCGTTTTGGGCAGGCCTGCTATGTAACTGTTTTAACACCTTCACCAAAATGGGCTTCCCAGAATCATGACCTACCGCCATCATCGTACCTATTTTTAAAAAGGGTTACCCTCAATCTCCATGTAATGGAATATTAGGTGTCTAGGTTTTGGTTTAAATAATTAGTTGCTACAACCCCTTTATATGCTATAATTTTAGGAGTTTGGACAACTGGAATATAATAGCAAACTCCTTTTATTGGTAACTGGTGACTGGTACCTTGTATTTCTTTTGTAATGAAAGAATGTTTATGTATGTATAAGTATTGTCTATTTGTAATTCTAGTGTGGGCTAAAAAAGTTCATACAACACTTTTATATTATCCAAGTAGGAATTGTTGAATGCAAAATGAATTTTAATTAATCAAAGTTTAGTTATCATGTAAAAAAAAAAGGTCAAGTTAATTAAATTTCTTGATCATTTTCAAAAAGGTTGGACTACAGTGTCGTCAAATAATTATCAGCTAAGGTATTTTATTGTTGTTGTAGAGTTCTAAAAGTGGCATTTTCAGACCTGCACTTTAAAAGTCAATGTCACTAAAAGATGGGTTTTTAAATTGGGAGTCCAAAGACACCAAATGTACTTTTCCTATTTTTACCTAATTCAAAGTTACACTTGTAAAAGGTTACAAGGCAGCTCCAATGTTACCCTATGAGAGAGCTAGGCCTTGCAGTAGTTAAATACAAATTTAACAGTATTTCACTACCAGGACATGTAAAACTTAAAAGTACATGTCCTACCTTTTAAGTACACTGCACTCTGCGCATGAGCAATCCAGGGTCTAATCTTGGGGTGACATTTATGTAATCAAAGGGAAGGTTTGGGTCTGGCAAGTAGGTGAACTTGTTTTATCAAAGAGAACTAACTCTGGAGTGGGTGCTCCTAGCGTATGTTTGTTTTGGAAAGGAAACACATTGGGGCCGATTCCGATCTCGGTCGGAGGCGCACCCAATACCATTCGGTCGGGAAAAAAGCCATGCGAAAGCCTGTTTCCCGACCGATCCGTACAGCACACCGAACAAGCAAGTACGATGCGCACAACAGCAAAAAATCCGGCCGAGCCGTACTCACCCAAACCAGGTCCTGTTCTCCGACCGAGGCGAATCCGGAAACGCCGAATCGAGTCGCACGGAAGGAAAAATGCAGCCCGTCCGGCCGGACAAGTACGATGCGCTTTCCGTACGCGCCGAACCCGTCGCTACGCACGGCACGTCAAAGCATCCGGGAGAGGCGCACATAAGCTCCGATTCGCGCCACAACACGATCCACGGCTCCGAGACGAACACGGCAGCGACGAGGACGACGCGAAGCGACGAGGACGAGGCGAAGCGGCGAGGACGAGGCGAAGCGACGAGGACGAGGTGAAGCGACGAGGACGACGCGAAGCAACGAGAAGGACGAACGACACGAACCAACCATGAATCCCTTCGTCCCGATCATACCAATATTCTACATTTACTACCGGAACAGGCACGGACGCGTACGGCGCAGAAGGTAAGCCAGACACCAACCACAAAACACATACAACACGTACACGACACATCACACACACACACAGGGATGCAGAATATACTTACACCAGCAACAGCAGCACTATAGGGGCGGGATGCCCATCACCAATGCCACATATGCACACAGGGGCCTGAATGCGCACCACCACCCCTACCCAGGGGTGGCATGATGCCTACCACCACTACCACCCTCACCCAGGGGTGGGATGATGCCTACCACCACTACCACCCTCACCCAGGGGGGGCAGGATGCCTACCACTACTACCACCCTCACCCAGGGGGGCAGGATGCCCACCACTACTACCACCCTCACCCAGTGGGGGCAGGATGCCTACCACTACTACCACTCTTAGCCAGGGGGCAGGATGCTTACCACTACTACCACCCTCACCCAGGGGGGCAGGATGCCTACCACTACTACCACCCTTAGCCAGGGGGCAGGATGCCCACCACTACTACCACCCTCACCCAGGGGGGCAGGATGCCTACCACTACTACCACCCTCACCCAGGGGGGCAGGATGCCTACCACTACTACCACCCTCACCCAGGGGGGCAGGATGCCCACCACTACTACCACCCTCACCCAGGGGGGGCAGGATGCCTACCACCACTACCACCCTTAGCCAGGGGGGCAGGATGCTTACCACTACTACCACCCTCACCCAGGGGGGGCAGGATGCCTACCACTACTACCACCCTCACCCAGGGGGGCAGGATGCCCACCACTACTACCACCCTCACCCAGGGGGGGCAGGATGCCCACCACTACTACCACCCTCACCCAGGGGGGGCAGGATGCCTACCACTACTACCACCCTTAGCCAGGGGGGGCAGGATGCCTACCACTACTACCACCCTCACCCAGGGGGGTAGGATGCCCACCACTACTACCACCCTCACCCAGGGGGCAGGATGCCCACCACTACTACCACCCTCACCCAGGGGGGCAGGATGCCTACCACTACTACCACCCTTAGCCAGGGGGGCAGGATGCCTACCACTACTACCACCCTCACCCGGGGGCTGGATGCCTACCACCACCCTTAGCCAGGGGTGCAGGATGCCTACCACTACTACCACCCTCACCCAGGGGGGCAGGATGCCTACCACTACTACCACCCTCACCCAGGGGGGCAGGATGCCCACCACTACTACCACCCTCACCCAGGGGGCAGGATGCCCACCACTACTACCACCCTCACCCAGGGGGGCAGGATGCCTACCACTACTACCACCCTTAGCCAGGGGGGCAGGATGCCTACCACTACTACCACCCTCACCCAGGGGGGGGCTGGATGCCTACCACCACCCTTAGCCAGGGGTGCAGGATGCCTACCACTACTACCACCCCCACTCATAGGATGGACAATGCATGACACAACCAGCACCCCACAACCTAGGGAATGCAAGAAGAAGACATCCCCCCAACACCATGACAAACGTGTGTAGACTGTGTCAAATGCCTACAACACCGAACATGACTTTGAACATACAATGTGACCCCCTAGCACATGTGCCACACATATATGTGTGTGGCACCCACAATGCAAGCAGGCCATGACCATTGTGGCAATGGGGTCCAAACCCCCATCATCACAGTGACCAAAAGGTAAGTGTGGGGTCCATAGCTGAAGCACATTTCGAACATTGTGGCAATGGGGTCCAAACCCCCATCATCACAGTGACCAAAATGTAAGTGTGGGGTCCATAGCTGAAGCACATTTTGAACATTGTGGCAATGGGGTCCAAACCCCCATCATCACAGTGACCAAAATGTAAGTGTGGGGTCCATAGCTGAAGCACATTTTGAACATTGTGGCAATGGGGTCCAAACCCCCATCATCACAGTGACCAAAATGTAAGTGTGGGGTCCATAGCTGAAGCACATTTCGAACATTGTGGCAATGGGGTCCAAACCCCCATCATCACAGTGACCAAAATGTAAGTGTGGGGTCCATAGCTGAAGCACATTTCGAACATTGTGGCAATGGGGTCCAAACCCGCATCATCACAGTGACCAAAAGGTAAGTGTGGGGTCCATAGCTGAAGCACATTTCGAACATTGTGGCAATGGGGTCCAAACCCCCATCATCACAGTGACCAAAAGGTAAGTGTGGGGTCCATAGCTGAAGCACATTTCGAACATTGTGGCAATGGGGTCCAAACCCCCATCATCACAGTGACCAAAATGTAAGTGTGGGGTCCATAGCTGAAGCACATTTTGAACATTGTGGCAATGGGGTCCAAACCCCCATCATCACAGTGACCAAAATGTAAGTGTGGGGTCCATAGCTGAAGCACATTTCGAACATTGTGGCAATGGGGTCCAAACCCCCATCATCACAGTGACCAAAATGTAAGTGTGGGGTCCATAGCTGAAGCACATTTCGAACATTGTGGCAATGGGGTCCAAACCCCCATCATCACAGTGACCAAAATGTAAGTGTGGGGTCCATAGCTGAAGCACATTTCGAACATTGTGGCAATGGGGTCCAAACCCCCATCATCACAGTGACCAAAAGGTAAGTGTGGGGTCTATAGCTGCAGCACATTTTGAACATTGTGGCAATGGGGTCCAAACCCCCATCATCACAGTGACCAAAAGGTAAGTGTGGGGTCCATAGCTGAAGCACATTTTGAACATTGTGGCAATGGGGTCCAAACCCCCATCATCACAGTGACCAAAATGTAAGTGTGGGGTCCATAGCTGAAGCACACTTTGAACAATGTGGCAATGGGGTCCAAACCCCCATCATCACAGTGACCAAAAGGCAAGTGTTGACAAAGTAAGAGGTGCAACTGCCAAACTGCATGGGTGATTCCTGGTCACAGAACAACAAACACATCAGTGGCAAAGTAGTGTATGTGTCCCATTGCAACATAAATTGGGGGAGCCAAATCCTGCAGTGCAAATAAGACATAACTTTGGCCATGTGCAGACAAACAACACCCATGGGGGCTGACACCGTCAACAATCATCAATGACACAATGACAGAAGTGACCATCCGAATGCAGACCCACATATTTGCACCAATGGGCACACACATGCAGATACCCTGTGGAGACTGCAGATGTGAGGCGAACAGATACCATACCATGGCAGCAATGGGACACACAATCAACAATTAGCAACAAATGAGGGCTCCCGTCCCATCAGCCTGGTCATGGAAGTGCCAACGGAATCATCAGCACAGATCCAACACACTTGTATAGCAATGTTGCACTGACAACACAGATGAGTCCTTCCCCATTGATGCCCAAACCTGCATGTTCACTGGAGATGGCCACACGGTCAGGGAAGTAGACGAATAGAACAATGGCAGGCACAACAGATGTGCAGGGGTGGAAGCCACAGATGTGAAGTTGCCAATCTAAGTAGGAAATCTCATTGCCAAATACTGAACACATGACACCCTCAGATGCTGCTATGGATGACATGGATACACCACAGGATAGGACACATAACCCCTGGACCACATGGGTTCCTGCACAGTAACACTTCATTATCATGAGACCAAATATCACCATCACTGCAGCAAGGGCATTCTTAGCATCATCAACATCATGTACATCAGAAGCAAAAGCACTAGAGAACAGAAAGTTGCTTTATTCAGCATATGTGGCATTAAAAGTAGAAGTCCGGTAGAACATAAACAAAGGCCAATGGCCAGTCCATCAACAAAGTCACAAGTGGGTGACAGTGGCAGATGCCACCCTACACATGCCTGCACAAAACCAGGGACAATCCACTAGGAGGGGCAACCGGGGGGTAGGCCAGGCACCGCAGGGACAGGATCAGGGCTCACCAGGAGGAAGCAGGGAAGGGGTGGTGGGTGCTGGAGAGCCACTGACAACTGCAGTGGAGGTGTCTGACATGGTGTGTGCCGGCACAACTGGGGGGCATGGCTCAGATGTTGTGGGTGCCGGCACGACTGCAGTGGACCCTGCAGATGGAGTGGACAGGTCCGCCACTGCAGTGCCCAAGTCAGACAGGGTGGTAGTGGACTCCACTGCAGTGCCTACCACCAGGGGAGGAGAATGGGGAACAGGCAAGGTGGGCTGGACAGAGGGGAGGACACCCTCACCACATCAGTGGCACAGACAAGCGCAGCGGGGGTGTGGTGCCGGGAGAGCAAGTGGCAGGGGGAGAAGGCCGGAGCCTCTTGGGGATGGTATATCTGTGGGTGGGGGAACCTGGGGCAGGGTGTGGCGGGGGCACCTGTGGAGTGGGGGCCTGAGGGATGGAGGAAGGTGACCTGGTGCTTGAGCTGCAGGGCGGCGGCGGGGTCTTGCTCTTACCACTCCGGGGGACTTGCGGGTGGGGGCCTCAGTCTGTCTGCGCCTGGGGAGGGTGTCCGGGGGCGAGGGGCACTCTGCTCCGTGTGGGGGGCTTCCTCTTCCCCCTGGATGCTGGGGCAGCTGGATCGGAGGGAAGAGGCCGAGGTCACTGAGGAAGAGGCGCTGGGTCTTTGGGGTTGCAGGTGAGGCAAGGGAGGGTGCTTTGGAGGGAGAGGCAACTGAGGACTGCGCAGTGCCCGTGGATGCGTGTGTGTGTACCAGGGCCCCATCCCCTGTGAGTCTGGTTTCAGTCCCCTGACTGTGCGTGCGTGTGCGTTTAGTTTGTGGCGTGTGTGTCTGTGTGCTGGATGTGTGTGTGCTGGTGTGTGCCTGTGCCGGTGTGTGTGTGCTTGGGACGGGCAAGGTGCTGGGGAGTGTGGATGGAGCAGAGGCAGGAGGGGTGAGGGACTGTCTGAGGAGGGACACTGCTGCCGTCAGGGAGGAGTCCATGAACCTGTTGCCCCTCTGTAGGTCAGACATGCCCGATGAGATGCCCTCCATGAACGACACCAGCTGAGTCAACAGTGCGGTGTGCGCATGGAGGACACTCAGCATGGCTGTCTGCCCTACATGGAGCTGGCGAAGGAGGTACACAGACTCCTCACTCAGGGCAGCAGGGGACACAGGGGCAGGGGGTGCGGTGCCTGGGCCAAAGGAGACACGCTCCCGAACATGGGAGCCTCCACGGACCTTGGGAATGGGAGCCGATGGGAGGGCGGTGGTGGTGCTGGTGGTGGCGGGGACAGCAACACTAGCTGGGGTGTGGTGGGTGCTGACACCCGCCTCCACAAGGGAGTCATCCTCCGAGTTGCTCTGGTCCTCAGCTGAGGTGGATGGTGCTGAGGATTCCTCGGTGTGGCTCCCCTCGCCCTCCGTGCCACTGGGTCCCTCCGACCACTCCTCGGCTGCTGACCCAGTCTGGCTCTATGGCTCCTCCTGGTCCGTGGAGCTGTCCCCTTCCGTGGCCGTGGATGTATCTGCAAACAATGGGGAAACAGACAGACATCAGTCACCTGCACAAAACGCACACACCACTGTGAGCACAGGACATCACAGAGCAAGCCCTGGCATCATTAGTTGTACATTGCTAAAAGTGCCCTAACTGAACAGGAGAAGCCAATTGTCAGTCTGATGCCAAGCATGGCACTCACATCCCACATGGCCTTGCACCCATCTGTTTGGTGTCTGTTGGATTGCAACACCCCAGTGTGGACACATGCACCAAGTACAGAGTAGTTGGACAGTGCAGAGGACATGGTGTGGACACATCACAGCTCTTGCCACTGAGTCAGTACAGGTTTCCGGATGAAAGGGATGCCCAGAGTCAAATAGGAAATGCATGTGATGCATACCAGCGACAGACACCATGATGCACCCATGTCCTGATAGCCAGCGCCACTATGGTGTGCATGTAGCACATGTCACTCCCCTGCAGGACCACAAATAAGTTGACACATGCCATGGCAGAGGCATGACTGTTAAGTCATACATCACTGTCTCAGTGATGTATGACTTGGCAGCCAGACAACAACACTATGCACTGTGTCACAATAGTAGGTCATGGGGAATGCAAGTCCTGGAGCTGCACAAGTGCACATGTACATCCCCCACACAACACATCATCTCAACCCTCATCTGTCCAGGTCACACCTATTGGACATATGGGAGACCTGTGACACTACCCTCTGAACCTGAGCCCCTCACAATTTGCTGTGAATGGGGAACAGCTGCCTGAACATCACATTCGCATACCCCAGTCTGCACGGACAGCTGATCAAACACCTATGTGACACACAAGTATCGTCTCCTATGGTCACATCTCCAGGGGCATGATGAGCCCCTACCAAGAAACACCCCAGCAGTCCTGGCAACTAATCCACAGCACACTGACACAGAGGCAGACACCGGAGGGGTCAAATCACTGTGCACAATGTGTCAGCTGATACACGGGAGTGGGAGTACAGAGTGCATTGCATGGCCTGGAGTAGGCATGACTGTCCTGCTCCACATGAATGAGGGATGTGCCCTGGACAGTGGATAGCTGGCTATGTATGTGTGACACACGTAATCTGCACACTCCTGGGGCACAAACATTGTTCCCACTCGCTGCATGGGCGTGTGCCACATACCCCAGGCACATGTGGTGGCTCAGCTCAGTAAGTGGACCGCATATCAAAGCAACACGCAGATCACATGTCCAAACCCAGGCGTTGTGTGAACAATGGACCCACCCATGATGCCCACAACAGAGTTAGGGAAACAGATGCTGTCCCCCACCTTTAGTGAAGCAAACTGCAAGGACACAGTCCCAAGTGACACAATTCCCTGACTGTAAGGGCCACACCTGGGTATCAGATGAGCAGTGGGCAGTGCACAATAGAGGGACATGGCTCCTGGACAACATGACTGCTGCACTGTGGCAGTTGAACCAGGCCAGAGGAGGGCACAAAGCATGTAATACAGAGTTCACAGTGCAGTCTTTGACTCACCCCCTCCTTACTGCTGTCTGGCCTTCAGCTGCCCATCCAGGTCTGGAAACACCACCGCCAGGATCTGGAGCATGTGGGGGGTCAGGGTCCGTGTTCCGCCCCTCCTGCGAGGAGGCGACAGCTTCAGCTGGACCCGTGCAATCCTCCGGGTCCAGCCCCGAAGGTCCTGCCACCTCTTCTGGCAGTTGCGGATCCGGCGCTTGTAGACCCCCACGGACCGGACAGCCCGGACGATGTCCTTCCAGATTTCCTGCTTCTGATGGGCATTAACCTGTGAGGATGACAAAGTGAAAAGGCCATTACCACACATGCAACATATCCGTGCATGACACAGTTGTATATACATGTCTCAATCACAGGGGCACATGATGTACACAGGCAGTGCAAAGCTGACCATGGACAGTTTGCCAGACGTCACTACATGGTATCATTGCATGGGAAGTAAAACCATGTTCAAATGCACTGTCACTGCACCATACCTGTCCAGTGCAAGTCACTACACACTATGGGGGTGACAACTACTCAGTGAGCCTGCTAGCCAGTGGCGTGCAGACTCTCAGCCTTGCTAGTCAGACAAAATGCACATTCAGAAAGGCAGTGCACAGAACACTCACCTGCTCCCCTGGTGTCCCATACAGCTTGCTGTACTGTGGAAGTAGGCTGTCCAGCAGGGCCTGGTTCTCTTCAAGGCTGAAGGCTGGGGCTCTCTCCACAGTACGTGCCATTGCAGGGTCCAGAGGGGCAGAGACAGCAGCAGTGCAGTGGCAGATGTCGTCTTGGAGCATGTAGTGCAGGCAAGTGGGCTCTCAGGGGAACAGCCAGCAATATATATGTGCTGGAGAGGCAGATACTGTCCCTTGTGTCCAAAGTGATAGGTCCAAGTCGTTTGCATCTTCTGAATCTGGCCAATCCATGGAATAGCAGCACCAAAACACGCCCAGAGCATCCTTCAAATCTTCAACTTCATGACATACATGATTTTGCAACATTGTTGTGGGTGACCAACTGATTTTCCAGCAACCGACTCGTTCGAAATTCGAAAACGCGTCCGTTGCCAGGCAAGCCCATTGTCAATGGGTGCGCACCGATCGGTCCATTGCTGTTCAACGCGCACAGGGGTACAACGCGTACCCGCACACATTGAAAGCAATGGGCCGGCCGGAGGCACCGATCGGTCCATTGCAGTTCAACGCGCACAGGGGTACAATGCGTACCCGCACACATTGAAAGCAATGGGCCGGCCGGAGGCACCGATCGGTCCATTGCTGTTCAACGCGCACAGGGGTACAACGCGTACCCGCACACATTGAAAGCAATGGGCCGGCCGGAGGCACCGATCGGTCCATTGCAGTTCAACGCGCACAGGGGTACAACGCGTACCCGCACACATTGAAAGCAATGGGCCGGCCGGAGGCACCGATCGGTCCATTGCAGTTCAACGCGCACAGGGGTACAACGCGTACCCGCACACATTGAAAGCAATGGGCCGGCCGGAGGCACCGATCGGTCCATTGCAGTTCAACGCGCACAGGGGTACAACGCGTACCCGCACACATTGAAAGCAATGGGCCGGCCGGAGGCACCGATCGGTCCATTGCAGTTCAACGCACACAGGGGTATAACGCGTACCCGCACACATTGAAAGCAATGGGCCGGCCGGAGGCACCGATCGGTCCATTGCAGTTTAACGCGCACAGGGGTACAACGCGTACCCGCACACATTGAAAGCAAAGGGCCGGCCGGAGGCACCGATCGGTCCATTGCAGTTCAACGCGCACAGGGGTACAACGTGTACCCGCACACATTGAAAGCAATGGGCCGGCCGGAGGCACCGATCGGTCCATTGCTGTTCAACGCGCACAGGGGTACAACGCGTACCCGCACACATTGAAAGCAATGGGCCGGCCGGAGGCACCGATCGGTCCATTGCAATTCAACGCGCACAGGGGTACAACGCGTACCCGCACACATTGAAAGCAATGGGCCGGCCGGAGGCACCGATCGGTCCATTGCAGTTCAACGCGCACAGGGGTACAACGCGTACCCGCACACATTGAAAGCAATGGGCCGGCCGGAGGCACCGATCGGTCCATTGCTGTTCAACGCGCACAGGGGTACAACGCGTACCCACACACATTGAAAGCAATGGGCCGGCCGGAGGCACCGATCGGTCCATTGCAGTTCAACGCGCACAGGGGTACAACGCGTACCCGCACACATTGAAAGCAATGGGCCGGCCGGAGGCACCGATCGGTCCATTGCTGTTCAACGCATCACTGTACATGTGACTGGCATATGTCAGCATGCCTGTCTCAGATGGACATATGCCAGCCACAGATAGCTCCCAGGGAGTGAGGGGCACACCTACATCACGACAGCCTGTCCAAACTTTATCATTAGGCATGTAAGGCTGCATTTCCTATTGTGTGTATGTTGGTGTACATGTTGTCCTGTGGGTGTCACCTGTGGGCAGCCACCCCCAGGCTGTGCACTTGTTCATGGGGACAGGATCCTGGGTGTTACGTGTACGTGACCACTGTGATGTGCAACTGTTCATATCTGTGCATGTGCCATGGTCACATTTCACAGTGGTGTATGTGTATGTCATGTCACATACCCCGTGAGTCCCATGTGGGACGGTATGTTTGAGCCAGGGTGTCCCAGTGGCACAATAGTGATGGTCCTCCACAGTCTTTGTGCATGTGGTGTTTACAATGTCTCTGATTTCATGTGCACAATGGGAGACAGTCTCCACATCCACGTTGTGTGTGCATGGACTCTGATGTTGTGCGTGTGTGTCACAGACGTCCATGTCTTTCCTGCCGTGGCAAGTGGGGCCACTACCTGTGGGGGTCATGGTTGTTTTGCTGTGGTGTATACATGATACTCCATGTAATGCCAGTGTCCATGTGGCATTACAGGGTCCCTGGGAATGTACCTGTCGTTGAGCTGTGGTGCCTGGGGCACATCTGTCCTCACATGTCCCTGTGGGGGTTATTGTGACACGGCAGCAGGAGATGGGAACTGTGACACGGCCTCATGATATCCAATGGGCCAACCTGGGACTAATTGATGCCACCTGTTGGACCGTGTTGACAGATGTTGGCCATGTATGTACCATACATGTCCTTCCGGTACTGCACACTTCATGTAGTTGTGCCTCATAATGATGTATGTTGGGATCTTGAGTGTGTTCAATGCCGCATATGTGGGGTGACTGACAATCTTGCTTACTTCTCCTCTGCACTGCAGGGCTCCTGCTGTCCATCGGCCATTCCCAGACCTGGCAACGATGGTGGAACGGGACAGCATCCGACGGTACCGCTTCACCAGGCAGCTGATTGAGGATTTGGCAGTGCAGTTGTCCCCACATTTGCAGCCTGGCCGGCCGTATCCTACAGCGCTGACCCCCAAGGTGAAGGTGATGGCAGCCCTACACTTCTTTGCCACTGGTACCTTCCAACATACTGTGGCGACTGCTGGTGGGATGTCACAGACCATGTTCAGCCGTGTGCTCCGCGATGTTATGGCGGCAATGTTGCTCTTCCTGAACCGGTACATCTATTTCCCTAGACTGCGACGACTCACTGACGTGAAGAGTGACTTTTATGCCCTGGGGAGGATGCCGCATGTAATTGGCTCCATTGATGGGACACATGTGGCTTTGGTACCACCACAGGCCTAGGAGCAGGCCTACAGGAACAGCAAGCACTACCACTCGGTCAATGCACTGGTGGTGTGTCTTGCAGACATGACCATCACACACGTGTGTGCCCGTTTCCCTGGTTCAGCACACGATGCCTTTGTGATGAGGAGTAGTCGCATCCCCAGGATGATGGCACAGATGCAGAACCAGCGTGCCTGGCTTGTCGGTGTGTACTGACTTTGTGCCATTGTGTGTGATCTGATCTGTAGTATTCCGCCCACTGTTCCAAGTCAGCTAATGTGCACTTGTCTGTCCGTAGGTGACTCGGGATACCCCAACATGCCGTGGTTGCTGACACCCCTCAGGAACCCTGTGACACCTGCCCAGATGCGCTACAATGAGGCACATGGTCGGACCAGGAGAGTGATTGAGCGGACCTTTGGTCTCCTGAAGAGCCGCTTCCGCTGCCTGGACAAGACCGGAGGGTCCCTCCCATATGCCCCTGCGAAAGTGTGCAAGATTATCATCGTCTGCTGCATGCTCCACAACCTATACAAAAGGGGATGATGGACGGAACGTTTGAGCCAATCAAACACTCACCCCCAGTCAACTGATCTGAGTTTAATCCATCATCATTCTTTAGCTCACTCCACCACCCCAGTTCAGACATGGCCATATGCAAATCAGTCTGACCCTGTGCCTCATGGGAACAGTCCAGCCCGAACTGCCAAGCCATGTCTTCCCTGGACCGGAAACAAGCATCCTAGGACCGGTTTCTGGCATTTCAGCCGTCATCAGCCAGGCTTGCTTGAATCCAGTGGCAAAGTGAGCAAGGGACCCACGTCTGGGCAAACCCCCGCCAACTTAGGGTGACCAAAGCGATACAAAGGGGATGATGGACGGAACGTTTGAGCCAATCAAACACTCACCCCCAGTCAACTGATCTGGGTTTAATCCATCATCATTCTTTAGCTCACTCCACCACCCCAGTTCAGACATGGCCATATGCAAATCAGTCTGACCCTGTGCCTCATGGGAACAGTCCAGCCCAAACTGCCAAGCCATGTCTTCCCTGGACCGGAAACAAGCATCCTAGGACCGGTTTCTGGCATTTCAGCCGTCATCAGCCAGGCTTGCTTGAATCCAGTGGCAAAGTGAGCAAGGGACCCACGTCTGGGCATACCCCCGCCAACTTAGGGCGACCAAAGCGATACAAAAGGGGATGATGGACGGAGCTTGGCAGTTCGGGCTGGACTGTTCCCATGAGGCACAGGGTCAGACTGATTTGCATATGGCCATGTCTGAACTGGGGTGGTGGAGTGAGCTAAAGAATGAAGATGGATTAAACCCAGATCAGTTGACTGGGGGTGAGTGTTTGATTGGCTCAAACGTTCCGTCCATCATCCCCTTTTGTATCGCTTTGTTCGCCCTAAGTTGGCGGGGGTATGCCCAGACGTGGGTCCCTTGCTCACTTTGCCACTGGATTCAAGCAAGCCTGGCTGATGACGGCTGAAATGCCAGAAACCGGTCCTAAGATGCTTCTTTCCGGTCCAGGGAAGACATGGCTTGGCAGTTCGGGCTGGACTGTTCCCATGAGGCACAGGGTCAGACTGATTTGCATATGGCCATGTTTGAACTGGGGTGGTGGAGTGAGCTAAAGAATGATGATGGATTAAACCCAGATCAGTTGACTGGGGGTGAGTGTTTGATTGGCTCAAACGTTCCGTCCATCATCCCCTTTTGTATCGCTTTGTTCGCCCTAAGTTGGCGGGGGTATGCCCAGACGTGGGTCCCTTGCTCACTTTGCCACTGGATTCAAGCAAGCCTGGCTGATGACGGCTGAAATGCCAGAAACCGGTCCTAGGATGCTTGTTTCCGGTCCAGGGAAGACATGGCTTGGCAGTTCGGGCTGGACTGTTCCCATGAGGCACAGGGTCAGACTGATTTGCATATGGCCATGTCTAAACTGGGGTGGTGGAGTGAGCTAAAGAATGATGATGGATTAAACCCAGATCAGTTGACTGGGGGTGAGTGTTTGATTGGCTCAAACGTTCCGTCCATCATCCCCTTTTGTATCGCTTTGTTCGCCCTAAGTTGGCGGGGGTATGCCCAGACGTGGGTCCCTTGCTCACTTTGCCACTGGATTCAAGCAAGCCTGGCTGATGACGGCTGAAATGCCAGAAACCGGTCCTAGGATGCTTGTTTCCGGTCCAGGGAAGACATGGCTTGGCAGTTCGGGCTGGACTGTTCCCATGAGGCACAGGGTCAGACTGATTTGCATATGGCCATGTCTGAACTGGGGTGGTGGAGTGAGCTAAAGAATGATGATGGATTAAACCCAGATCAGTTGACTGGGGGTGAGTGTTTGATTGGCTCAAACGTTCCGTCCATCATCCCCTTTTGTATCGCTTTGTTCGCCCTAAGTTGGCGGGGGTATGCCCAGACGTGGGTCCCTTGCTCACTTTGCCACTGGATTCAAGCAAGCCTGGCTGATGACGGCTGAAATGCCAGAAACCGGTCCTAGGATGCTTGTTTCCGGTCCAGGGAAGACATGGCTTGGCAGTTCGGGCTGGACTGTTCCCATGAGGCACAGGGTCAGACTGATTTGCATATGGCCATGTCTGAACTGGGGTGGTGGAGTGAGCTAAAGAATGATGATGGATTAAACCCAGATCAGTTGACTGGGGGTGAGTGTTTGATTGGCTCAAACGTTCCGTCCATCATCCCCTTTTGTATCGCTTTGTTCGCCCTAAGTTGGCGGGGGTATGCCCAGACGTGGGTCCCTTGCTCACTTTGCCACTGGATTCAAGCAAGCCTGGCTGATGACGGCTGAAATGCCAGAAACCGGTCCTAGGATGCTTGTTTCCGGTCCAGGGAAGACATGGCTTGGCAGTTCGGGCTGGACTGTTCCCATGAGGCACAGGGTCAGACTGATTTGCATATGGCCATGTCTGAACTGGGGTGGTGGAGTGAGCTAAAGAATGATGATGGATTAAACCCAGATCAGTTGACTGGGGGTGAGTGTTTGATTGGCTCAAGCGTTCCGTCCATCATCCCCTTTTGTATCGCTTTGTTCGCCCTAAGTTGGCGGGGGTATGCCCAGACGTGGGTCCCTTGCTCACTTTGCCACTGGATTCAAGCAAGCCTGGCTGATGACGGCTGAAATGCCAGAAACCGGTCCTAGGATGCTTGTTTCCGGTCCAGGGAAGACATGGCTTGGCAGTTCGGGCTGGACTGTTCCCATGAGGCACAGGGTCAGACTGATTTGCATATGGCCATGTCTGAACTGGGGTGGTGGAGTGAGCTAAAGAATGATGATGGATTAAACCCAGATCAGTTGACTGGGGGTGAGTGTTTGATTGGCTCAAACGTTCCGTCCATCATCCCCTTTTGTATCGCTTTGCTCCACAACCTGGCAGTGCGGAAGGAGTTGCCTCTCATCCAGGATGACAATGACCAACATCCGCCACCTGTGGAGGATCCTGGCCTGGACCACAATGCCAGTGACGATGATGATGATGATGATGGTGATGGTGATGTCCGCACACAGCTCATCACCAACTTCTTTAGCTGAATGTGAGTATCCTGAGGTGTCATGTCAATGATGTGAGTTGGCATGATGTGTGGGTGGTGCTCTGGTGCTATGGGAGTGTGTCCATGGGCCACTTGACTGGATGTGTGTTGCGATGTGTGGTGACAGGTGGGCTGTACTCCCCAACAGTGTTGACATGCTAACTTGGTTCTGGGTGGGTATCTTGTAACATGTATTGTGCATGTGTTTTGCTGTTCTGTCCTGTACTCCATTGCTTTTGACTGTGTGTCATTTCTGTCCTTCACAGGGTACTTTCAGATTCGTTTGGTCAACTGTGTCCACCGACGACGTGATTGCACATCCAGGCTGGTAGCTGTTGTGTCCCTACAGGTGATGTGCGCCACACCCATGGACTTCCTTCCGTCTACAGTTGTTGACTGTGTGCCCGCTGCCAGGTGGGGTTACCTTGCATCTGTAGTGGTTACGGCATGTTGCAACTGTGTAATAAACCTGTGCTTCACTTTGTGATGTGCGTTGTCTGTGGTCACATATTTGACTGCCATTTGCTTACTGCACCTGTGGGCTACTTGACTACAACTGGGAATGGGTGTGGTGTCTGTGCATTGCACCGTCTTCCCTGGCAACATCAGTGTAGGCAATGAGTCAGATGGCCTAGGTGTGTATGTGTCGTGTAGCCCTGGTGGTGTGTCTCCCTCATGTGTGTCACGTTTCCTGTACTCACATGCCTGTGTTGTCCTTGCTGTTGCAGTTCGCATACACAGTGTAATTTTGCAGTTCATCATCCCCATAACAGCACCCACGTTGGAATCACGACAGAGGCAAGTATGGTGTATTAGTGTGTTTATTGTGATACATTTGTGTTAATAGTGCATAGGATGGGTTGTGCTGTTCATGAATCTTGCAATCCCAAGTTCCTAGGTGAATTGAAAGTCCGGGTAGACAGGATCCCCAGTATCGGGGCCACAGTTGTCTGACACATTGGTCCAACTTGTACTCCACATGCAATGTGTGGGAGTAGTGTTGCCGTCAACAGGGTGAACAGTCTGTGCACAAAGGCGAACATCCAGAACAGGTTCAGGCTTCCTGGGAGTTGCGCTTGGCCATCGGCCTCTCACTTTTCCCTCCTCGGACGACCCCTCTTCTTGGGGGGGGCCCTCAAGTGCAGGCTGCTGCGGTGCAGGGGACTCTCCGCCAGAGTCCTCCTCCCTCCCTGTGGCAGTTGCAGTTTGTTCGGCACCAGATGTTGTTGGCACACAGGGAGGTGTGGACTGGTTGCTGTTCATCTGGCGGAGGCATTGTAAAATGTCCCTGTGCACCGCCGTCATCTCATGCAGTGCATCCCACTTGGACTCCACGCGGGACATGTGTGAGTCCACACGGGACATGTGTGACTCCACGTGGGACATGTGGGAGTCCAAGCGGGCATGATGGGCAGCCTGCTGCTGTTTAATGTCTCTGAGGAGCCCCACTACCTGGCTGAGCTCTCCGGTGCTGGACTGGTACGCATCAGCTATGCGTACCAGTTGTGGGTCATCATGCACACCAGCAACGTCTGCAAGCAGCAACCTCTGTCTCCCACCCCTCCCACCACCCCTGCTGACATGTGCAGTGTGTGCAGTGGCACGCACAGATAACCCTGGTCCACCTTGGGGGTTGGTGGTGGTGGTGGTGTCCATGGCCCCAGGTTGGTCCAGGGTCACTGTGCTGGTGTTGCTCCTTATTCTGTCCATGTCGGCAGGGATGGTATTCGTGGTGACAGTCGTTGTAGGGGTGGGTGCAGGGGGTGCAGCTGGTGGTCCTGCTGGTGCTGCAGCTGGTGGTCCTGCTGGTGCTGCATGTTGACTTGCACCGGATGTGCCAGGTTGTTCTTCATCGTCCGAGGAGGACAGAGGCTGTACGACGCCAGTGAGCTCGGCATCCTCTTGAGCCTGGGACTGGGACTCCTCAGCGTCTGCTGCTGTGTCCCCATCATCACCTGTTTTTGGGAGACACAAACAATGTATGTCATGTTTCTGCAGGCATCAATGGTTGACACACATGACAGTTGTGACTGTGCCTCTGGGTGCGGGCCTGTACATTGCATTGTCCTGAGTCGTCACAGTCAGGGGTTGATATTGGTGTGGCACATTGTCCTGCATTATTTGGGCATTTCTATGTATTTTCTGGGGTGTGAACATGGTCTGCATTGGTTGTGTTTGGTTGGCAGCCGGACCTCCTTCCCACCCACCCAGCCAGTCAGTTATCCCACCATGGAACGTGCTTGCGTTGCAGGGAGTGTAAGTTGTCTCTCAGGATGTCAGTCAGTGGTGTCCTGCTGTTTGTTGGTGCACAGTTGCCAGCAGGGCCTTGTGCTCCCCTCAGCAGTAGCCAGTGTCAGCCATCTTGTGAGTCCTTCTCCACTCCCTGTGATGTGAGCATGGTTCAGGGTGGTGTTGATGGGACAGTTGTGGGGGTGACCAATATCAGTGACTACGACTCCCATCATGCTATTGCCTCCACCCCCTTCCCACCATGCCCATGCTTCCTTCCTTTTGACTCTGCTTCCCTGTGGGGTGGGCTGGCTGTGCTGACAGGATGGCTGGGAGTGTTGTCCTGGCAGTTGTTTGGCTAAGAGTCCCAAGAGTGTCCCTGTGCTTCACACAACATAACCCAGGGTGGTGGTTCTTTGTGGGATCTTGTGTTAGGATGGGGGCATTGCATTCTACCAGGTGGGTTCTGTGGAGTTTGTGTTGGGGTGTGTGTGAGGGGAGGTGCTTGTGACTATGGTTAGTGCTGCAAGTCCTCCTTCCCACCCAGCCAGCCAGATATCCCACCATGGAACGTGCTTGCATTGCAGGCAGTGGAAGTTGTCTCTCAGGATGTCAGTCAGTGGTGTCCTGCTGTTTGTTGGTGCACAGTTGCCAGCAGGGCCTTGTGCTCCCCACAGCAGTAGCCAGTGTCAGCCATCTTGTGAGTCCTTCTCCACTCCCTGTGATGTGCGCATGGTTCATGGTGGTGTTGATGGGGCAGTTGTGGGGGGGCAATATGTGTGACTGCGACTCCCATGATGCTATTGGCTACACTGACTTGGCCAGCATACACAGAATTCCTTCCTTTGAGTGTTCTTCACTGTGTGTTGGTGTTGTTGTGGTGGCTACATGTCTGGATGTGTTTGTTAGTTCTATTTGTGCCACTGCCTAGCTGTAGTTGTAGTTGTTTGTACATGTGATGGCACAGTTGGATGTGACTTTTTGATGGCGTGTGTTGTGTTTATCTGACTGACATACACATTTTGGGATGATTCTGTTCTGGTTGCTGTGTAATTGCTATGAGTGCATGGTTTGACTCTCCCCTTGACAGTGATGTGTGTGTGTTTTGTGGCAGTATATTGTGTACATTTGTTGTGTACTCACCAGGCTCTGGGTTGTCCTCTAGTCCATATACGCTCACTGGCGGAAGGATGGCCCGCACCTTCTCCTCCCAGGGCCTGAGGTATATTGGCTTGGCAGGAGGGCCACTGCCGGTGTGTTGGCTGTTGATGTAGTCTTGCTTCAGCATTTTCCGTACCCTCCTGCGCACGTCATACCACCTGTTCTGGATGTCGGTCTTTGTGCGCCGACATGGTGATTGGGCGTTCACCCTGTTGATGATCCTCTCCCACATCTTGGTTTTCTGCGACATGGGGGTCTGTTGGACCAATGTGCCAAACAGCTGTGGCTCCACCCTGAGGATCTCGTCTACCATGACTTCCAATTCACTATCTAGGAACTTGGGATTCTTCTTGGGGGCATGGTGATGGGTGGTGATGGTGGGTGATGTGTGTGTTGGTGTGCAGGTGAGGGTGTGTGAGTGTGTGTTTTGCTGGGTGTTTGTGAGGTAGGTATTTGTTGGTGTGCTGATGGTGTGTGGCTTGTGTGAGGGATGAGCTGTGGGTGTGTGGTTGCTTTCTCTTGGGTGCTGGCAGTGGAATGGCATTTGCAAAGGCTCATGGTAGTGATTTGTGTCCTTCATATAGGTGGAGTTGTGGGTGTGTCTTTGTTCTCTGTCCCCACCCCCCAGTATTTATTGGCTTGGTAATTGCTTGTTTGGCCTTTTTTTGGGTGATTTTTCCTTTGTGCTGTTTGTGTATGTTGGAAACGTTCTTGTGACCGAGTCGGATCCTGCATTGGTCTCGTACGGTGTTCTCCGTTTCGTTCACGCTGTGTTTGTGCAGTTTTCTATGCTGCGTACGCGTCGGTCGCGGTGTATTGTGTTGCTTCGGCTCGGTTTTGTATGCGTGTCGGTCGTACGGCTTGGCCTCCGTCCGACTCGCTCGTGGTTTCGCGCCTTGCATCGTACTTTGCGGTTTGGAGTTCGCGTGTACGTTTCGGTCGGATTTGTTCCGGGTGCGTGTCGGTCGGTTGCATTCGCGTGTTTTCCGGCCGGATTGCTGCTTTCCGTGCGGCTCGGTCGGTCGACTTTGTTTCGGTACGTGTCGGTCGGATTTTCGCGCCTTGCATCGTACTTGGCGTGTCGTGCGCGACGGGTACGTGTCGGTCGGTATTTTTTCCGGATCCGAGTCGGTCGGTGCTTTTTCCGGCCCGAATCGGAATCGACCCCATTATGTTTATAGTAAGGCCCTCACTCACCAACCTAGTTGGTGACATGCTTCATCATCGGGCCCCAACGAAGGCACCGAGTGCACCTTGGGTGTGCTACGACGCCTGGATACAGCGGAGCTGGTATTGTTCCGTGAGAGTGCAGTGAAAGGAAGTGAGTGAATGTTAAAAAAGCTGTCCTAAGGGTCCCTGGGATAAAAGATGACTATTTTAATGGGTGGGCCCTTGGCAGTTAATAAAAACGAGAGTCGGATATTTAAGGAGATCTTATGGTAACTCCAATATCCTAGTCGGTCAACATGTTTCAGCCATGCTCTCTTAGTGGTATGGCTTTCTTCAGGACCTATGTGTAGTGCAAAGTGAGTGGTCTAAAAACGTGTTTATTAGAAGACCATATATGTGACACACGCGCTAAGGTATGATATGTGGTAGAGGAGAATTTCCTCTAGTGGCGCTTTCTCAGACAATATCCGGAAAGTGCCCCATGAGTTCCATGTGGGGGCCCAACCTGTAGTCACACTTAAATCAAGGTCTAGGACCCTTCTCGGTACCTGCTTCAGCCACCACGGAGCTCCATGGCGGCTGAAGCAGGTACCGAGAAGGGTCCTAGACCTTGATGAAAGTGTGACTACAGGTCGGGCCCCCACATGGAACTCATGGGGCACTTTCCGGATATTGTCTGAGAAAGCGCCAGATTTACAAGCCCCTTGCAACACTTGTGCGCCGCAGTTGCGTCACTTTTGTGACGCAGCGGCGGCTTAAACAATGTGGCAAATTTACAACGAGACGCATCTAGGGGAGATGCGTCACGTTGTAAAGCCCTGCGTCACATTATACCTGTGTCAGGTGTAATGTATGCAGAGTGGGCGTTCCCACGCAGGAAGCCTCGTAAAAGTGACGCAGTGAAGTCTACAGGATTTGACTGCGCCACTTCTAGGACGCCACTGTGTCAAAAACTTACGCCTGCTTGAAGCAGGCGTATGGAGTGACACAGTACAATAAGTATTGGCCTCAACATGCATTGCTGGAGTTGCATCGTGCTTGCAACACGACTCCAGCAATGCGTGACTTTTGGGCCAACAGATGCGTCCGAATTTCAGACACATCTGTCAATCCTTACGCCATTGTAAATACGGCGCATCCATGGTGACGCAAGGGTATAGCAGGCTGGCGCAGGGAAACTGACGCATCTCTACAGATGCGTCAGTTTCTTGTAAATCTGCCCCAGAGTGTCCGCTTAAAATAACTGCGGCATTAATAACATTCTTTAGAACATTAAATGCTGCTTTGAGGTCAATGTCCATGAAATAACTGCTGCTTTGAGAACAGAGCCAGGGATAAAAACGTGAAATTGCATGAAAAGTGACAAAAACATGTTCATGACAATGACCCCCTTCCCCCCCACCCTGTTTGAATTGCATTTAAGTCTTTAGGGGTTTTGTTTCCTGCTGCAGACAGAATCTCATCCTGAGCCCTGAGTACATCATGTAAGAATTATGATACCCTCTGGGCAAAGTTGTTAACTCCTTAAATGCCTGAGTAAGGCAAAAAACAGCGGAAATAGACTAGCTTACTTTTACTATGAGACAAGGTGCTGCACTTGGTGGTGAGCAGTATTTTTGGTTACCTTTCATATGCATGACCTAATTCACCATTTTTAGCTGTATTCTATAAATTGTGCAGTAGATATATGACAAGTGCAGCAAACCCATGGGTGCACAGAAAAAGCTGCAGCCTCGAAATGTTGCAATTGCAGTGGTACTTCTTATACAGCTACATTGATCTGCATCTACAGCTCAGAATAACAACATTGTCATATAGCTTATTCATCTATTATAAATCGTATTTGCTGTACCCCTTAGAGAGAAACTACGGTATACCTTCTCTAGTTTGCAACACATAGCATGACAAAAGTGTTTATTTATTTATTTATTGAGTTTTGTATAGCGCAAACTTGACCCTAGGGTATCAGAGGGCTTTACAGAGATATCACAGCAGCAATTATATGAGATACATGTGGAGTAAATAAAAATGTATAGTAACAGTATATAAACATACAATAAAATATATGGTAGGATATGTGGACGAAATAGCTTGGAGGTAGGTAAGGTAGGGTGCTACATAGTTGGGGAGAGTAGACACACAGACCAAGCACAGCAGCAATTACAAGAGTTACATATGAAATAAATAAAAATACATAGTAACAGTATATAGAAGAAGAATACGATATACAATAGGATATGCAAACAAAATAGTTCAGAGGTAGTTAAGGTAGGGTGCTACTGATTTGGTGAGAGTAGAAGCACAGTTTTTTCCCCGGGGTAGTGACGCTGCGATTTATTTGGAGGATGTCATTTAGTGTTGCATTCACTACGTCAAACAAGACACTACATAGCAGATTAAGTTTAGGTAAGTAGATGTGAGTTTAAGAATAGGAAACATATACTTACCTTGATGATACAGTGCAATGTAGTGGATGCAATATTTGTGTAGAGTGATATTACGACCATCAATAAGGTGCCAAATACCTGTATCTCATACCACCAAACTACCTCATTCGGTGCTTTACACATCATCTCGAAATCTTTATCCTTATACACCATAAACATGTAATTCAAATGCGCTCTTTCCTACACTTTGTGCATGTCGTTGCAATCTACATCTCGCTATGCAATATATATCTCCAGTAGATATATTATTTTTTCACATAGTAAAGGTGAACCATAAATATGCATTACCTGCACCCTATAGACATACACATTATTTGAGATATGAAATGTCTCTTATAATTCTACATTATCCGTTTGCATGTAGTAATATATACTTGTCAGCACCTAAATACTAGACTACAACAGAAAGTATAGACTGCATATACCTGCAGTCACTTTCTTTTAAAGCAAGTGTAATACAATGTTTCTTTGACCATAAGTTCTTTAGAGTGGTAGTGGATAGATTCAGTTTATCGTCTTTTCATTCATGAATTTGATCCTCAGACTCCTGATGAAGACTTGGAATAAGTATGCAGTAGCCTAGTACAGTCCTAGAGAATCTTAAAGATGTGTAATCATTCCCTTTTTTGGTCCAAGATGGAGACCATTGTTTCATTTTGATTCAGCCATTCCTTTTCTTGGATCTAGCACGTTCCACCATCTAGGCCTACTACCAGTATTTCTCAGTGCAACTTGACTTTTACATCTTTATTCTGAGGGCGGAAATATTCTCCTCCTCTGGTTGAATGGATTCCCTTTATGTAGAAGGTAGTATGTAAGCTGCTCTGACTGTGTGCTGCCAGAAAGGGTTGCTTCAGTGGGGAGCAGTGTGTTAGTGTGTTGGTGTTAGCTGATTGAAACTGAATGAATGATCCTGTTAAGAGTGCGTATTCACAATGTGACGACAGAAAAGCTTATTGGCTGGAAGGAATTGATTGAGTAACATCAGCCGTTTTCTAAGTACTTTCTTTCATTGGGCATACAGGACCCAAAGACCGGGGCAATGTCTACTACTAGCCCACAAGTTGCGCCTTTGCTGCTTGCGAGTTGGAGAGAAAAAGGGTGACACTGACTGTTATGTACATGAGTGGATATTGACAGGGTTGTCATAAACTAGTCCACACGTCCAGTATCTGTCACACATTATTTACCCTGCATCAAGAAATATTTCATACATAGAAATCACAAGATCTTTTATTTGTTACATTGCCCATTTAATATTTTCATATGGAAGTTCTCCAAATTCAAGCTCTTGCAACATCCTTTGTTTTGTTGTTCATATTATTCTCATACCAAAACCATGAGCCCTTAAAGACTCCTTGCTAACAGGTGTTTTGTTCCTGAAGTAGTTTTTGTGGCACTTCTGGGCTAAGAGATAATCAAACCAAAATCAAAATCGAAGGTAATTATTCAACTCAGTTGAACTATTTCAAGCAAGAATACCATAGACTCCATACAGTTTCAAGCAAGGATAGTGCCTAATTAATGCTTCTCCTCTATCCATGGTTTATGTGATCAATCACTCCGAAGTGACATCATGTAAGCTCACCACATTATGAAGCCATTATTTTGAAAAGTGCAGTAAATCATATGTGCACAGGCTATCTGTTAAAAACATTAAAAGGAGTGCCTACATATGTGAAATAATAGGTGTACAATATCTTAGCCTCCTCTATTCATTTTGCATCTCATATTATTTGCCAAGCATAAACTAAATAACATACCAGTACATCTGTAATAAAAGATAGGCAACCAAAATGTCATTTGTTCCTTACCGAACGAGGATAAATATTCCAAGCTTTAAAGCGTTTGTGAAAACATGTCTTACTCACAAACATATATAAACACTTCCAATGCTCAAATCCTACGGGGATCTATCAGAATAATGCTGTTTCAAATGTCCAAACTTCAGTTTCTTATCCTACTTTGTAGAAAATTGCAAGTCAAAGTGTATTTTCCG
Source organism: Calotriton arnoldi (assembly GCA_963921515.1). Classification (NCBI taxonomy): domain Eukaryota; kingdom Metazoa; phylum Chordata; class Amphibia; order Caudata; family Salamandridae; genus Calotriton; species Calotriton arnoldi. The sequence goes on from CAWUFW010010520.1 coordinate 93,285, forward strand.
CTCACCCAAAAAAATTCAAAATGGCCACTCTCATGAAAAGGTTCTGATACAAGATATCTTATTCATACAATATCTTTATATGAGAACTCCATTATTTTGCTATAAATACAATTTACCAGGGAAGGTACTCCTCTAATTTCCATTCATTCACTGGTGTCCTCCATCAGTGCCATCTTGTTAGGGGCTATTTATACAAATAGAGTAGAAAAAAACACCTCCCAAAACTAACACCACAATGGCAACCATTTTGTAAAGTTGATTAGATTCAAACTACATTGCGCGTTTAATTGAAACAAAATTGGTGAAGCTAAAATTAATCTCAAGATACAGTGGGTCACTCATAAGAAAACTAAAAAATATTCCATTAAGAGTGTAAATTTGTTGATTACCTTTGTTGCTAATTATTCAAAACACTCAATCATAAGTGTGGAATACATGTAAATTGGTTGTTTACCTTAGTTGCTAATTATCAAGAACACTAAATTATAAGTGTGGAATACACAAATTTGTAAGTTCCCATTTATATCTGAAATATAATTTAAAGGATGATCCTGATGTGAAAAGGTATATGATGCAATATTTCCAAAATCATTTCGGCAAATTGGGAAAAGACAACCTGGAGCAAAACGTTAACAAGTTATGGTTGAGTGTACATATGATAAAAGGAACTTTCTTGGAGTAGCTGTAAATGCATCAAATCCAATGTTAACAACTAAACACTAAAACAGTATAATCTATCCGATATCAAACATCTATTATAGTGAGGGGCAAATATAAACTAACAAAGGCACCTTTCCACCCGCAGTGGTCAAAACCACATAGTTCTGTGTCACGATTCTAACACAAACTACCCAATTTCTATACCATCATGTAAATGGTACATTGTACAAATGTGGAAAATGTTAATCCCGGAAGCTAGTTTATGGATGAACACATGGGGGCTGACAACATTATGGGAGTATAGAATTTCGAAGCAATTGCAAGCCAAGCAAAACGATGTACATTCTTTAATGCTTCTTCTTGTGAACATTGTTGTGGAACCAAGAACCTAAGTTATGAGAGATGATAAGAAAAAATAATAGCTAACCACCCATCACATGTGGAGAATCTTGATTTTAGGGTACTGAAGCAAAAATTATTCAGCTTCCATATGTTGGGTACCCCACATAAGTCAAACCTTATACTGTAACATACATTTTAACAAAAACTCACAAAGCTTACAGTAATGGCTGTATAACCAGGAACATGAAATGTATAGTTATCCATGGGATGGGGTATATAGGTTGACATCAACATCATTCTGCTGGAACATGTACATTATAACATCATATTACACCTTCCACTGGGGGAATTCTTATAACATTGTTAAAAACGTTAGAGTGGTTCCTCAAACAAACAACATGCAGTGAACAACAGAGGGTAAAATGTATTTAAACTCTTAATATTCAGACCTCCCTTATGAGTTTGCTATGATGGATTCATTTGTTTCTTTCATTCACCCAGACAAATAATGTAATTCATGATCGACGTTCAGTCCCAGCTCTACCATTTTCAATTTCATAATCCAACATGCTTTTGTGCTATTTAAATTTAATTTCCTATTTCTAGCACCTAAATAAGTATGCGCAGTTTCAGCAGCATGAAATTTCAGAGCCATTTTGACCCTAATACAACTATTTAGTAAACAATAATGAGCAAGACATTTATCGTTGGGGGTGTATTCACCAGAAAACTAGTTTCACTACTTTTATTTCTTGTATGACTGTGATAAGCATGAATAGGTGTGGAAGTGAATAAGTGTTTGCTCCCTCCAAATGTACTGGTATAACCCACCAGTATTGGTAGAAAAATTGAGGGCATATTTACTAGAACATGTCGGAGCGCGAAGCTGCGCCAAATTTCAGCATCGCCACGCTCCGACATTTTCAAAATGCAGGGATGCACCATAATTACTACAACACAGCGCATCCCTGTGTTTTTCCTAGTGCTGGCGCTAAAACCAGCTGCCTAGCGCCAACATAGGCACCATAGTGCAAGGGTGTCTTCGTTGCAGGGAATGATTGTTTATGTGCAAGAAGGTGTCCCTTCCTGCACATAAACAATCACTAATGGCAATTTGCAACTTCTATGTGTGCTGCAGAATGCAGCACACATAGAAGTAGCAAATCATCATTATTTAATGATTGTTTATGTGCAGGAAGGGAGACCTTCCTGCACATAAACAATCATGAATGTTTTTTGCTCTTTCTATGTGTGCTGCAGAATGCAACACACATAGAAAAAGCAAAAACGAGGAGAAATAAAAGCATTTCTCCTCGTGCAACATTTCTTACGCCTGCTATTGCATGACGTTAGTTTTATGGTGCTGCCACAGATTTACGCTTCCTTGTAAATCTGTGGCAACGTCAAAAGGCAATGGGTGTTGCGGTGGAATGCCCACAGCAACACCCATTGCACGCTCCTTTCACGCCGATACCTGCGTGAAAGGGTAGCATATTTACAAAGTGGCGTTAAGCCACATAAAGGGGCTTAACGCCGCTTTGTAAATATGGTACAGGGCATACCGCCACCATAGCATCAAAAAAGTGGCACTCCGGTGGCGCTAGGAGCTTGTACAGATGCCCTTTGGTGTGTGTCAATATTGAGCCTAGCGGTAACAGTCAATGATGATGATCGAAAATGCTGTTTTTACTTAGCATTACTCTCAGGACAATAATTCTCACGGGTAGCAAGGTGGATGGATTGACATATTCTGGTTTCATGTGCAAGGTAGAAGCAGGGATCTAGCCATAATTATTATGGCAAAAGGCATAGCAGTAGTTATGCTTGAACTGCTGCTGCTGGTATCAGACTTCATCTGCACAATAGACTGGGAAGTTGACAGCAGTCTCAGCCTATGGCTCTTTTAGATGCAGTCCTAGGGTGACTCATCTACCCCCTCTAATACTAGGTTATTCTGCTTGGGCGAAATTCCTGTGTAATCTTGTGTAACTTTACTAATTTCACATTAATTTTGTTATGCAAAATTGGCTAATTAATGCCGTTACCTGACAGAACATCATTCCGCATACAAAGGTTTAGCACTGGAGTACGTGAACAACACGAATGAACAGATGCGAGGGGCTGTTTTTCAGGTAACAGTGTTCTCTCCAATATTCTTTTATTGTGAAATGTGCCCAAAATAGACATAAGAAGCATTTTACGCTAAAATAACACGATAAATGCCAGTTTTGCATAAGTTCACTTCAGTTTTGTGGAATTTCGCCAAATATTGTAGACACAAATGACGCAATTTTCACACACCCTTACAGGTAATCCAAGTCCCAGTGCCCTGGCATGACCCTCTACTCATGACAGATATAAGGACTGAGAGGCAGACCTTTGATAAACTAGTTATCTGAGTTACGTCAAGGACTTCCTTAGGTGGAAATGAATTGCCAGAGGGCTGCTAGCTAGACAAGAAACATTGTTGGGCCAGGATTCACAAAAAGCCCTGGACTCGTGGCGGAGGCTCCACAGTGGTGGCGGAGGCTCCGCACCCATGGCAGCGTCTCTGCAATGAGATGATGATATAAACTGAGTTGTGAGAAGACCAATTTATGGTCTGCAAATATGCATGGTTAGATTTACAAACCTTTTGTATTGGGTTTGTGCCACAGAAGTGACACAGACCAGTTTTTGGATGGATTTACTTTCCAGGAAAAAAACTTGTTTTGCCCTGGAAAATTGCCTTAAATTTACTCTGAGCCAGAGGGGCATTACATGGGTGGTACATGGGCATTTCTGTGCTACCACCCATGCTTTTTGATGCAAATCCCTATCTACTAAAAGTAGTAGATATGGTTTTGCACCAAAAATAACTCCAATTCAAATCAGGTGTTAAAAAGAGAAATACTTTAATTTCTCCTTTTGTTTCCAAATTTGCATGTGTGCTGCACTGTACAGTACACATACAAACTAGGAAACGTTTTAAAGTTGTCTTAGCAATGTATTTTGTACTGGAAGGGTATCCTTCTAGTACAAAACCTATGCTAGACTCACGCAGGCACCCTTGCACTATGGTGCAAAGATGTGTGCTTGGCCAACTACTACTAAATTGTGGGCCAGGGAGAGGGGAGGAGAGTGCCATCTCTCTGTAGATGTGGCGCTCCCCTGTTCTCTCCTTGTCATGCAACTCAGTGCAGCAACTCTGGGTGCTACGCTACGTTGCCTGACATCTTTGTAAATCTGGCCCGCAGTCTTTAGTGAGGACAGTGGGGTGAAAGTAATAGCCACATGCACAAACATAATATGAGAAAGTCTGTTGATATGGGTGTAAGGCGTGTGCAACTAGGCTGTAGTGGTGATTGAGTGTAGATGTTATCTAGCATCCATTTCTAGCAATTCACCGTGAAAAAAATGACTTACAATGGCAAAATGTGTGACAGGCTCACACATTAAGAGAAAACTATACACGCAAATTCTGATTTAGAGACTGCATCGTAAAAGCATGCAGAATATTAGAATGGTGCTTACAAGTCGATTAAGCTAATGTGAAATGCATCTTTTATTTTCTTACTCAAGAGAAACGTAAAAAATTAAAGCCTAACATAGAGAAAATGTATACCGATTCATAAGAACACTGTGTGTATAGAGAAAACACATCTTCACCCTAGAAAAGTGTATTAGAGAAACATTTCCATTAACAAACTGAATAGAAAATGTACTTGATTGAAAGATGAAATGATCTATACATTGAGATTTATTTTAAATGTGCCTTATAAGTTCGAAGGAATGTATTAACCCGTAGTACACTAAAGAATACACACTTTTAAGTGCACAATGATGGTAAAATGGTAGAAAAATTTGTATGGGTGCCTAATACTGACCTGAAGTAATATTAGATTCATACGTAGACAATATATATTGATTAATTTGAGAAACTAATGTGCTTTGATGTATGTGACATTTAAACTGTAGCTGAATTTCATCGTGAATTAAACTGTATTTTCATAAAGGCCCAAGCTTGCTTTCTTTTCCAGCCCTAACTTCTGTGAACTGAACAGTCCAAAGCATATGAAAATCTATCGTAAAGTTTCCATTTGTGTTCTAACTGTCAATAGATCCTATTCTCTTCTATAACTTACTTGACCAGACTTGCAACAAATATTGTTACTTCCTAGAGAACATACTCAAAGCCTGAGCACACATATGCGAGTGACAGTTAGTAGTATACAACATAGATGCTCATAACAATATTAATTTTCTTGGGCTTTTATTATCTTCTTTGATGATCCAGCCAACACGTGTTTCGTCGTCCGGGGAAATTATCCCACGACTTCCTCAGGGCTGGAAAAACAATTGAATGAGGAACACTTGCAATATGTAGATACAAAATTATATCATAGATGTTCAACTTAGTGGAGACCCAAACTTCCACATCTATCTATGACGCCAAAAGTCTGTTGAAAGTTCATGTTGTAAAAGTCTCATACCTGTTATCATAACAAGAGTCAGTGTATGGTGGGAATCTCATAACACTATAATAATCCAAAATTATGGGACGTGGTGCACCTATCAATATCATTGACAGTCCAAATTTGTGCAAAAACACTGACTCACACATCAGGGCAGTGGGAAATGGTGCACTTATCGATTGCCTCTCACAGTGTAAGTGAGTGATTCAAGCAAAGAATAACCTCCTCTTCTCCACGAAAACCCAGCGCTTATTTAAGGCATATTGCACAGGGAACGGGCTGCTGTGCAACATGTTTTAAAGTAATGAAAAACAAATCGCTATGAAGCGGTCACTGCTGGCCGTGCCTAGTGCTTTATTTTTATTTAGTGTAAGCCATGTTGCACAACAGTCCACGCTGTTGTTCAACATTTTTATAAAGCACATTGGCAGCATCAATAGATCTCGCATAGGTGTCTATTGGCTTTGCCAATGCTTGTTTAATAAAAGCAAGTATTTGACTGGAGAATCAATTATAGCTTCTGATGAAGGTTTTTTGAATAGTGGGCTTGTGTTCACCCTCTTGTGTTTACCACCTGAGAAGCCTTGTACTGCTCGACCCGCACTACCACTGAGAGTTGAGTGCTAAAGGGGCTGACCCAGTTGCTCAGGATCCATAGTAGTTCAGGCCCAAGGACATTAGGAGTAAAAGATCTCAACCCCTATGGTTAGGCCCAGTAGATCTTGCTTGCCTCATGGCCATTAAACGGGGTTCAAAAGTCATGTTACGTTATGTTTTATGTTATGTTATGTTTTGTTATGTTAGTTGCTCGTAAAGTGCTGCCCAGGTAAATATGTGCCCTGGGGACTAGACAATGAAATGCTCATTTATCTTCTACAAATACTGTTGTCAGTGGATGACTGACCACCACTCTCTCCTATTATGTGTTTTATACTTCCTAATAGCAGATGTGCCACCTTTGAAATGAGTTTTACTGTGTGTGGTGGGGGCAGGGACCTTAAAGGGATATGGTCTGGCCCGGGGGCAAGGCCAAACCTGAAGTGGGTAGGGAGCCAAAGAGAGGGGACTGGGCTTAGAGCCCGGCACTGCTCATGGAAACCCTCTCACTCTCCACCAAAAACGAATCAGAAAGGCTTGTGAAACTGCTACCAACATCCCAGGGAGGGTTTGGACCACTTGAGGGACATTGGCTGTGCAAAGCCTTAAGAAAATGAGCTGGAAACCCACTCTCTGCAGGGTATCCATCCTACTTTGTGCACACTGTGTAATATTGTCTCTTTACTGGTAGATCATGTGAAGAGAAACATGGTGGCACCGTGTGCGTTGGCAGGTCTGTAATAGTCATATGAGAGCACATGTATAGAGTTACTAAAAGGTGGCTCTTTTATTGGCTTGAACCCTAGACGCATAATTTAGGTGCTATGTTCCCCATTCATAGTCAGGAAATTACCCCTTGCTTTGGTAGATTCATTTAGGGTAGTTAATGTTAATGTAGTAATTGTTGATTCAAAGAGCAGTGTCTCCAGGTGGCAATTGTTCACTGAAACATTTTTTAGGCTATTTCTCACTCTTTCATTTTGAATGGTTCATATAAAGCTTATGACAGCTTTTGTAGATGGCATTACAAAGGAAATGTAACTGTTTGATAGGGCTTGATTACTAACTCGGTCTAACAGTCTTGCTATACTCTGGAGGGATGGTAAGTATTATGAAAAGCAGTTTTTATATTTTTAGATCTAGCGTTAGCCAAGACCTTTTGATTTGCCTAATTTTATAGATGTAATGTACTTACCTAAAGAGACTTTTAGGCGGCCCTTTTCATCCATTGGTCTATCATTGTGTCATTCACATTTTTACCCCACCCACAGTATACTGCATGTGGCAATGTGTCAGGCCACTTCAGCCACTGGCTACCTTCACTGTGTCTGGCAATATTTTCCTGTTCATAAGGAGCCTACCGCACACAAAGTAGTTCCCTTCAAAGCCTGGAACTACTATAGAAAAGTATACTATAATATTTTTGCTTTTTGGTAATGTTTTTTTTAAATTGACGAGGTCCTGGAAGCTTTCCCAATCATAAAGGTTTGCAAAAAACATCCCATAACAAAACAAGCATTGCCAAAAACAAAAAGCTGGGAGCAATGCCAGACCAGCTGACTTTCCTGGTTCTGGAATTCTTTATAGACATCCTACGGTAATGAGAATGAAAGAATGAAGTGTAAGTGTATTTATACAGTAGGGAAGTGAGACATGAGAGTAAAGTGTGTGAGTGCAGTACATAAATGGGAAAGCAGACACATCTCACCGCCCACAGGGGCAGCCACACCTTCTCTTCTTCAGTTCAGCTAGAGAGGCCTGTGCTGGGGCCTGTTGCCAGAGATGCCCTGCTGAGACAAGACAAGGACCTCCCAACCAACAGTGCTCAGACAGGCTGCCGTCATTGCTAATCTGAGACCATCTCCTCACTAATGCTACATCACTCATTGCGGGGACCACCCAAAACCACACATACAAACAGTCATTAACCATCTTTAGAGCTAAGCTTGTAATGAGTCGCTGGCACACATTGCTGTGTGTGTGCTCGAGTGAGTGTGCGACCATACCTGCTTCTTACCAGTGTACCCTGGTTTCTACAGGGCTGGGGGGAGCTTGGTTGTGTTGTAATATCTGTGTTTCAAGATTCTGATTGGTATTTGCCAATTCAAGAAGGTGTTATGTTATGCTTTGTTGTGTTATGTTATGTTTTTTTGTGTTATGTATGTTGTTCTGTTTTATGCAGTGCTTTAACCCTTTGGCCGCGGCGCAAACTTCGCCACGGCGTGGAGGGGGTGGGGGGTGAGCGCGGCGCTGCCATGCTCGTGACAGAACCACGCCGTCATGAGTCACGGGCGGCGTGTGCTCATGACGGCGTGGTTCCGTCACGGCCCCGCCCGCTCACACTCCGCTCGCACAGGCGGGGAATTAATGCCGCGTGGGCGGAGCGGCAGCCGCATGACGGAACCACGCCGTCATGAGCACACGCCGCCTGTGGCTCATGACGGCGTGGTTCCGTCACTAGCAGGCAAGGGGTTAAATGGGCCGGTACTCACCGGTACGAAGTACCGGCACTTTTTAATTTTCGCCCCTTGAACTTCTCCTAGGACAAGTAGAGTACTGGTACTCATGGGGGCCTTGCCTAAACACAGTCGGTGCTCCTCATTTTCTTGTGCCTCGGCAGCACTTTTCACATGACGGGCTCTGATTCTGCAATCCTGAGCTGAGTTCGCACAGAAGCGCCAGAGCAGCAACTCTTGTCACCAGGACACAGCAATCTTGTTGTGCTTCTCTGCAACTCTTCCAGCCGCGGAGTGGCGGCAGGGTGTTTTGTTTACCCTTTGATCCTGTACAGTAGGAGTTGAGAGGCCACCATAAAACTAATGGACTAGTGCCTGGGGCGCACTCTTCAGGGCAGTACAGCTTTTTAGCATGCCATTGTTTTAAATGACTGAAAATGTTAGTTCATCAGCAATTTAAATTAAGCATTTTTACTTGAATGTAAATCCTTGCCCTTGCCGCCAATTTTACGATTACCCTCAAACAAAAAATACTTTAAAGGCAACACAATTTTTTTGGGTTTGGTGCATTTAAACACTTGTTTCGTATGGGAAACCATGTTTAACCCAAATGCAACAGGCAGCTCCATGGAATGCTTTAGACTTTCAGACAGTTCTAGATTTTAGCTGGTAATGCTTTTGCATGCTGGGACTCGTAGTTCTCTTTTCTCATTATAAGTAAGGGTTTCTAAAAATTCCAGCATGCAAAGCTTTGATGGCAAAATTCAGACACGGTTTTGAGCATACCCTTATTATTATTAGGGCCATAACCATAGGACAGATACTTTCGATTTTTTTACTTTGCACTTGGATTTCTTGCATATAAAATTTGGAAAGGTTGAAAACCTAGCCCCGCCCCTAGTCCCGCCCCACACTCCACCCCCCAGTCCACCGCTCCTTTTGGTGAGTACCTGCACTTATTTCTTTCCATTTAAAGCACTGGTTTTATGTTAAGTTATGTTGTCATGTAATCTATGCAATGCCGTTATGCTATGTTATGTTAAGTCATATATGTTCTGCCATGCCATGTTATGTTATGTTAAATAATTTATGCTATGATGCTATGCGATGCCATGTTACGTTATATGTTAACTCATGTATGCTATGTCATATTCATATTATGTTTTGTTAAGTCATGTATGCAATGCCATGGCATGCCATACCATGCTATGTTATGTTAAGTTATGTTAAGTGCATTTGGAACATAAACTATTTGTAAAGTCATTGATATGACTGCCAGGCTGATCTAATTTCCTTGGGAAGGGTGGGATGTAAAAATAGACTTCTCCCCTCCTATTTGTGACATCAGGTAATTTTAAGGTCGGAGTAAAAACTCAAGTGCTACAAAATATATATACATTTTTACTTGGCAATTTTGTATGGTATGATATGATATGGAATGGGTGTTTGGGTAGTGCTTAGTACCCCTGGCAATGTGCTGAAGCGCAACAGTACAAACTAGGGGGCTTATTTACAAGCCCTTGTGACGCACCGGCGGCGCAACCTGCTGCCCCATATTTACAAGGACACCCAAAGCCACCCTGCATGGCTTTTCGTGTCCTTCTAAATATGGCCCCTTTACACGCAACACTTTGCGTGAAAGGGGCATACCATGGGTGTTGCTGTGGGTGTTCTCACGCAACACCCATGGCTTCTGCCGCATTTCCAGATTTATGAGAAATTATAAACCTGGAAATGCATCAGAATGCTACGCCTCCCCAGGGGAGGCATAGAGAGGCGCAATGAGGAGAAATGTTTTCATTTCTCCTCGTTTTTTTCCTCTTTCTATGCGTGCTGCATTCTGCAGCACACATAGGAAGAGGAAATCACCTCTTGAGATTGTTTTTGTGCAGGAAGGTGTCCCTTGCTGCACAAAAACAATCATCCCCTTGACACAGGCACCCTTAAACCATGGTGCAAGGGTGCCTACGTCGGCGCATGGCAGCTAATTGTGCGCCAGCGCAGGGGAGCGCAAAGGGATTCATCATAACGTTGTAGATATGACGCATCGTTTTGCTTCAGAATTAACGCAGCGCGGTGCAGCCAAATGGCTTGAGGCACTGCGCTGCGTTAATTCCTTGTAAATAAGGCCCATGTTGCCTTATGAAGACTTGTCACATTAACAAATGACAGATTTCAATTACTGATGCCTGAAATTTAGTTTCACTCTGATGGATTGATCCACCTCGAGAAAAGTCTCTGAAGTGCTTGTCTGATGGATTTTGGCTTGGGTGGGTAATATACACATTGACACATTTTTCAATGGAAGTCACATTCCCGTTCATTGTATTTTAATTGCATTTATATAGCACTTACTGCCACTGACACTACTCTGGAACCCACAGTTAATGGTTTGTCCTATTTTATTGGTTATTGTTAGTTATTGGTGTTAGTCTTGTGCGCTCAAGCAGACTGTTCCTTGGATTCACTCCAGTTTCTTTGTGGTAAGTTTAATTAATTAGAGGTAGGTGTCATCATTAGTGCGGGGAAGTGTATGAGAGCTCATGCAGATGGTTGGTGGGGTTAATAGACAGGATGGAGGCCATTGGGTAGTGTTGGGCTGCAGGGGTATGACTTTCAAAGAAAGAGACGTTCTGTTCTTTGAAATGAGCTGGTGACAATTTACAGAAATACAATAATGGAGATTAAAGCAATCATGCATGTGACTTAGAATAGGTTGAGCTGAGAGCAAAGAAGAATGAAGATAATGGAAAGAAAGGAGAGTGCCATTTGAAGGAAAAAGGGAGGCAGCAATCAGAAAATGTAAGTAAAGGTCAGTGGTTCATGCAGGGATTTAGGAACATAGAGGATGGTTTTTGAGACAGAGTGTAATTTAAGGATCCAAGACTGTAGAAAGAAATTGTATTGTTTGCATATGAGATAGTGCATTATTAAGTACTTGTAATACGCATTATAATCAGGTTATCGTTAAACCACCGTTCCAGCAAGGTCAGATGATCAGCTGAGGGGTTTGCAGCATAAAGTAATTACTGGATGCATATATAAGAGGTTTAGAGTGCACTCAAAGAAAGCAGTAACCGCAAGATCAAACAATGTAAGAAAATATATGAGAAATGAATGTAAACATTGAAAATACTGGAGTGGATGCCATGTGACTATCATCCCCAAGTTTGTCTCACAGTATTTACAAAAGTAAAATGCCCTCAATTTGGATGCCTCACGAGGGAGGTGGGGGGGAACAGCATCCCCAGATAGAGAAAGAGTATTTCCGGTGTTTCTGTGGCGTGGGGGAGGAGATCCAGACACTGAGGTGAGGCTGGCGGTTAGTTGTTCCCCCTTCAAAATTTACTCAGGGCTTTGTTAGCAAATGGCTGCTGATTAGACTTCCTGAAGCACTGCCCTATGATAGAGGGTAGGGATGAGGGTTGAGACTGTAGATTCTGTTGTGCAAGGTGAAGGAGTTCCTTTAAACGAGGCTCAGCTTTTGGTCTTTGATCACATTTTCAGTTGGGCTGATGACAGCCAGATGGATAAACCTCACAGCTCTTTGTGCCTCTGTTGTGGGTACTATAGGCTGGAAACACCCTTTTGTGATGGAATCACTCCACACAAAGGCTGGGCCTGGACAGCAGCCTGGAAAGGTCACTTACCAAATCCCTTCTGCAGTATGAGGCAGTGAATGCACTTGCAACATGAATCAAGTTAAAATTCTGTAGTAATAAAGCCATAAAAGTAAGACATGCAGATACAATGAACCATACACCCCACACAGGCTAGACAAACTGAGCTACAAAGTGGCTCCTTCATGTAGAACTAAACAGCATGTTCTGCATCAGTAAACAAACGCAAAAATATGCACACCCAACTTCCCTCTCAGAATCTGTGTACAGTTCTTAAAGAGAATAATTTTATTTTAGCATGATTTATGCAAAGTCAAAATGAAGTTACCCACTGGATCGTGAAAGGAAATCAGAATTTTAAAAAAGCTGAAAATTATAATTTAGTAAGTAACAATTTGAATAATCCTGTTCTGCTCTGATCAGTAATAAAACAAACATATGATATGAAAAAAACCATGCCATAGTCTTTAAAGTTAAAAAAAAATACAGCCTTATGATCCGGTGCAAGTCATAAGAAGATTGTACAGAAGGAATTTGCTGATAAGAACATCTATTTCGAATTCCTCAAACCCACTGAAAGAACTATTTGGTGAGTCAGTGGGGGGGGCCTGTTGCTACTAATTACATGACCTACCCATTCGCATTTAATCGTTTCTGATTCCAAAGGTAACAGGTGAGTTTCCTGAATAAGGGCGACATCTGCTTCTTTACATTGAGACCAAGGCATTTTGTCAGATGAGAGACTTGGCCTGGCCCTTACAGTAGTAGAATGGGTGGGGGAGGAGTCTTGGTTTCGTGTGCGAGCAGTCAACAAATTGTCTCAATAGGGTATTTCCAGAACTCTCCTTAACCTCTGGTCTCTCATTTGGTTCCTGAGGGACTTCAGGATGTTTGAGAGCATAGGAGCACGTGCCCTGAGATCTCGTTCTGTGTGTCTCTTCTGTATGGATCTATTTAGGCAGATTAACAGCACCACGAGCCAATTGGATTCACATTTCTAGTGAGAATTTAGTATTGGGCCAATTTTTGAAAATTGTTAGGGCCCATGTCTCAGTGTGCGCAAGCTACACAGGTCATGAGACTATGGGGCTTATTTATCAGAGCCCTGCACTACTTTTTCACCACATAATGTGGTACATCCGTGACGCAGGGCTCTCAATCAGATTTATGAAGCCACGCAAAGCCACCCTGTGTGGCTTTAAGTAGCCTCATTAATTTTGAGTAAAGCAACGCAGCGCAAATCGCTGTGTCGCCTTACTTTACACCCATGAGGGCATGGGCATGGTGGTGGGTTTTCTCACGCAACACCCATGGATTTTGGCGCTGTTCCAGATTTTCAAAATCATGCAAATCTGGGGAAGAGCCAAATCCGTACGCCTTGCGAGGTGAGACATAACGGGGAGGAATATCTTTATTTCTCCTTGTTTTTTCCTCTTTCTATGTGTGCTGCATCACACATAGAAAGAGGAAAACGCCTCTTAGGATTGTTTTTGTGCAGGGAGGGGCCCACTCCTGCACAAAAATAATCCTGCATACAATGGAGGCACGCCTGCAGCATGGTGCACGGGTGCCTACATTGGCACGAGGCTGCTAAAACAGCGTCAGTGCAGCGAGAAAGGATAGGCATGCACCATATTGCATAAATACCGTGCATTCCTGTCCTTTCACTTCGGCATAGGGCAGCGCAGCAATCGGCATAGGGCAGCACAGCAAGGTGGCTTGCTGCGCTGCCCTATGCCAAAAACCCATAAATAAGTTCCTTAATGTTATTCAAACCTGGACTTTCACGTACTATTGCATTACGTTATATTATGTGTTGAGAAAGGAATAGACTAGGTTATAAATGCATTTGGGGGGCATTCTCAAAAAACCAATTGCAAGCAGGAAACTACGGTATTCAAAATGCTAAGAAAATAACATTAAAAAAATTATGCCACTTTTTTGCTCATATAAAAAATAAATACCTAGGGAACCTTGATAACCTGGAATAATTTCTTGAACACAATAGCTTGATGATATAGCTTGCATTCCACTGCAGACCGTGCAGCCCTCCTGGGTTTGTGAACGAAGAGTCAGAAGAGAAAACCACTTTGAATGAAAAGCAAAGTAAAACTGATACAAGATGCAAACCTTGAACGAGCAGCTCTGGTGGCTTAATTGGAAAAAGAGGATCTTCGAAAGTAGATTATTATTTTAAACAAAAATACATAAAGAATTCCTTACTATAGATTCCAATTTTCTAACCTGTGTCCACTATTTCAATCAAACTTAGATTTTGAGACAGTAAGAAGACTTGTGATGGAAAACCTAAGCAGCCTCATTAGATGATAGCCATGGATTCTGCTTTCCAGGTCTCTTTGAGGTCAACAATACAAGCTGCTGTGCACCAGGAGCCTCTGGATATGCAGCCAATCCAATGTTCTGTAGGAAAAAGTAAAAGAGACTCGCTCCCTGGGATTAGACAGTAATGTGCTGACATATTGAGTAGAGCATAGGTATATACATTTTGTGTTTAAATCTAACTGGAATGAGATACGTTCTGTTATTACTTACAGAGATGACCTGTGACATGTCCACCAAACTATGTCAGAGCTAATGATTTATAGACAACACAACAAGCTGGTGTAGTACTTGGGATGGTTGTATAACACAAGATTGCTAATGTTGATCTGCACGAATGTTGTATTGAATACATTGCCCACCATGCATCTTCTAGGAACTATAAAATTATTATTTGTACCTCCACACCTACTTACCTTTACCTACCTTGGATTGTAGAAGAGGTGATATTATTGTGATTTGATGTAATACATCTAATACAGTGGGGATATATCTTAGGGAAAAGCAATCACATAAATCTTATACTTTTTGCTCAGACATATACATGATTCTTTTACATTTGACTTCTCCAAAATAGAGCTTTGCTTAAGTCCTTGCACCCAGTAAGTTTCTAAACACAGGTTTCATTTGAAATTCAGATGTTGCAATGTTGCCCCTGGTGGGAGACCAGATCCCAGAGGTTCGTAAGAATATTTGTAAGAATGATGAGAACAAGTTACTTACTTTTTGTAATGCCCTATCAGGTGGAGACTCTATCTAGCCTCATATTCCTTACATTAGAATATTCCCCAGGTGCCGGACTGGATCCGGAAACCTTTGAGCAGTACCCGATAGGTGATGTTGTTCTTCTCCACGTCGGTGTCATCCGCACCGGATGTGACATGAGCAGTGCCTATATAGGTGCCACCCCAGCATGCTGACGGCAGTTTCTTTTGGCGACTTTCCATGCCAGAGGCACGGAGCCATGAATAATGCTGATGCACTGGTGTGGAGTGCAAAGGGCCTCAAAAGGCTAACCCTATACAGAAATCAATTCGCAGAGCAGGGCGGATGGGATGGTCGGAAAGGAATCTGCAACTAGATAGAGTGTCTCTACCATATAAGGAGTTACAGAAGGTAAGTAGCTTTTTCATCTGATAGAGACTTCTTGCCACAGATTTCTTACCTTAGAATAGATACCCAAGCAATCCCTCCCTGGAGGTGGATCTGCAAACAGATAAGACCAAAAAGCTTGCAGGACTCAATGGGCAAACTGCCCACCACAACGAGCCTGACTGCCAAGACAGTAATGTTTGGTGAATGTGTGTAGGGACGCCACGTTGCTGTCTGACAGATGTCCAGGACAGGACTCTGCGAGCTAACAGTGGGTGCAGCCTTGGCTCTGGTGGAATGAGCATGCAAGCCCTAAGGGGTTGCATTTTGGCCAATGCATAGCAGAATTTTAGGCAAAGCACTATCCATCGTGGGATGGCTAGTTTCTGCAAAGGTTTTCCCTTCTTTGCCTGGACATACCCAACGAACAATTGATCGTCCACCCGGAACTCTTTGGTACGATCAAGGTAGAACAACAACGTTCTTTTTGGGTCCAGGCAGTGGAGTCTCTCGTCTTCTGTAAACGGGTCAGGTGGACAAAGAAGGTAAACAAGATGATATTCTGATAAACATGAAAAGGTGTCACAACATTCAGAATGAAAGAATCACAGTCCTAGGAACAAATTTGTCTTGATAGAAAGCTGTGTAAGTTTGTGCACAGAGAGTGCTTGCAGTTCACTAACCCTCCTGGCCAATGTTATGGCCACCAGAAAAGCCGTTTTGATGGCGAGTAAGTGATTGGGAAATGGTGCAGGCTTGAATAGCATGCACATGAGAAATGTTAAGAGAAGGTTGAGGTCCCATTGGTGCATGCTGAATAGTCTTGGAAAGAGTAGGTGTTGAAGTCCCTTAAGGAAACAGGTCACAACAGGTGACTTAAACTGAGATGGTTGGTCTGGCAACCCCATGAAATCCCAGATAGCTGACAAAGAACTTTTAACAGTGCCCAGAGCAGAGCCCTGAGAAAGAACAAACAACAAAACTTGAGAGAGGGGTGCAGAATTAGGGCCAATATTCTTGGATGCACACCACGTCACAAACTTGCTCCAACGGCACACGTATACTGTCTTGGTAGACGGACATCTGGCTGCCAAATAACATCACAGACTACGGCAGAAAGGTCGAAAGCTGTCAACTGCCACAGCTCAATTTCCACGCATGAAGGTGAAGAGTATGCAGGTTTGGGTGCAAGACCTTGCCTTCTTGCTATGACAGAAGATTCTCCCGAAGGGGCAGCCTGATCGGAGGACCGATGCTCAGATTCAGGAGTTGGGTATACCATACTCTCCACCCCCAATCTGGAGCCACAAGAATGATTTGGGCCCGATCATTCCTGATCTTCGTGAGAACTCTGGACAGGAGTGGTATTGGTGGAAAGGCATACAAGAGGCCTGAGCTCCACTCGAGACAAAAAAGCGTCTCCAAGCGAGACCCGCCTTAGAGACTTCAGCACACAGAACTGCTGACATTGCATGTTCTCGGCAGTGGCGAACAGATCTAACCAAGATTCTTCCTCTTCAAAGAGACCTTACACCACCTCTGGGTGAAGACGCCATTCATGATCCACCAGACATGGACAGCTGAGTTCATCCAGTCTGGCGTTCAGAGAGCCTGCCAGGTGTTGAACCAACAGGGAAATGCCCTGGTGTTCCAGTCATGTCCAGAGGTGCAGGGCCTCTTGGCAAAGGGTCCATGACCCCACCCCATCCTGTTTGTTGCAGTACCACATGGTGACGGTGTTGTTCGTGAACACCTGATCTATCCTTACCCTGATGGAAGAAGATAGGCTTTCAATACCAACCGGATTGCCCAAAGCTCCAACAAGTTGATGTGGAGCCCATACTCTGCCGGAGACAGGCTCCTCTGATCACCGCCTCCTCCAAATGACCGCCCCAGCCCACAAGTGGTTCATCTGTCACTACAGTCAGCTCTGGATGGGCAATAGAGAGGGGTCTGCCACTGACCCAATCGTGGTTTGTCAGCCACCACTGCAGGTCTTTTGCAGTTCACTGTGAGATCTGAACCAGGTCAGAGAGATTCCCCTGATGCTGTGCCCACTGGAACTTCAAGTCCCACTGCAGAGCCCGCATATGCCAATGGGCATGTGTCACTAGCAGAATGCAGGAGGCTGAATATCCTGGACTCACCTTTCAGGAGGATAGGCCAAAAACTACACTGTGTCCAGAACAACTCTGATGAAAGGGAAGGTCTGAAAGGGAGTCAGATGCGACTTCAACACTTTTATAGTAAACTCCAGCGAGTGCAGGAGGTCCTTAGTCTGGATGTGAGAGATGACTGCCTGGGGCTAGCCCGCATTCAACAGCCAATCGCCGAGGTAGGGGATGACTGGAACCCCTGCCTCCCACAGATATGCTGCAACCACCAACACCAATTTAGTGAACATGCAAGGGGCGCTGGTAAGGACAAAGGAGAGCACACAGAACTGAAAATGCTCCTGGCCAAACGTCAAAAGCAGGTAACAACTGTGGGCAGGGAGGATGGGGATGTGGAAATATGCATCCTAGATAGCATCCATGGATCCAGGGCAGACAGAGCCTGAGCAAAGGTGAGCATCTTGAACTTCTCTTTCTTCAGGAAGAGATTGAGAAGACGCAGGTCTAAAATAGAATGGAGGCCTCCGTCCTTTTTAAGCACCATAAAGCAGCAGGAATAGTAACCACAACCTATGTCTGATGCTTGAACCTTCTCGATGGCCAAAAGGGTCATCACTTCCTGGCAGAGTAAAGCGAGATGGTCCTCCATCAGCCAGTCATATGTGGGTGGCATGGGTGGGAGGTTTTTCGGAAAGGGGTTGGAGTAGCCCCTCTGGACGATTTGTAGAACCGACTTGTCCGATGTTATGGACTACCAGTGAGGCAGGCGCTGGTGGATCCTGTCCCCCACTGGGCACTTGTGCTGGTATAAGACTGAAGCGACTGCTCAGGGGTGATGGACTGGGTCGAACGCTGGCAGGTGTTCCCACGTGGTTTGTGGGAATCACGTCCCTGGCTATGAAAAGGCTAGGAAGCCTGTTGTCCTTCATAGTTGGGCAGGAAAGGACGTGGCTGGTAGCCCCTACCATAGCCACAGAAGGGGTGAAAGGCAGAATGGGTTTGGCAGTGGGCCATGGAGAGGCCCAAATATCTGGCCATAGCTCTCCTATTTTTAAAGCGCTTTAGCGCTGTCTCCCTTTTTGCCCAAAGAGTTGGAGCCATCAAAGGGTATGTCCATGAGGGAAGATTGGACACCCCCTGAAAAGCCAGTGGTTCTCAACCAGGCGTGGCATCGAAGGGCCACTGATGATGCAGTCGCTCCGCCCAGCAAGTCGCTCGTGTCCAGCCTACGTCTGATGGTGAACTTTTCTGCATCTCGCCTGTCTGATATGGCTTGGGTGAGTATGGCTTGGGCTACAGCCATGTCAGTGCAGCAGCGGCGCGCGTTCTAGGGCCCGCCCCGATCACAGCCTGCACGTTTTGTGGGTCCCCCCCGCCCCCATAAGGGAGTGGTATGCTGTGGGAAAAGGCATCTGTCCCACTCCGCATGTTGGTAGTTATAATGTCCTGCTTTAATGTAACCTTTCTGTTACAGGTTGCAATGCTTGTTTATGGTGTTGCTTCAATTTGTTTTCCTTCTGCAGCTGCTGGGTTTTCCCCGCTGGGGTTTTCCCTGCTGCTGAAGACATTCATCTAGGGCGTGGTCCAGATTTATATAAGCAGCCCCGCCCTTGGGGTGCTGCTCACTATTATTCGATCTTGGGTGGTGCAGGAGATCCGGGTTTCATCCTCCTTCAGGTTCTAGTGACAGGGGGGCGGCCTGGGGATTTCTGGAGCGCATCTTGGATTCCGTCTCCAGTGTGAAGTCCCGTTGTTGCTCGACAGCGCTCCAGTCATTGTTCAGCCCTTGGTCCCGCGCTGGTGCGTGTCCTCCGTCGAGAGCTGAGAGGTTCCTCGGCTTGGTGCAGTTCCATTTTTGGCTACGCTCCGGTAGCCATAGTCAGAGCAGGCCGTGTTCTGAGCGGTAAGACCCCCCTGGTGGGGAACGCGTTCATTTCTGCATTACGGTCACGCCCTCTCTTGAATCTCCGCATGGCAGTATTCTCGGAGAGTGTTTTGATATATGTGTGTGTCTCAGGCTCGAGATTCACATCATATTACATAAGTCAGTGCCTGTGACCATTCAACAGGGTTCTGGAATACACCTGCTATGTGTAGTGCTCGTGTATCGCCATGCTGTAAGTAGTCATTGCAGAACATTTGGGTCTCTTATAGTTCTGCAAGATGTTATTGCAGAAATCATATCAGTTTCTGTATGAGAAGGATCATAGCAGATCATATAATATATCCAAGAGATATTCAAGATAAGAGACAGAAACGAATCTTGAAGGCTTTTAAGCTTATTGTTGATTTATGTGTGTTAACTGATTTTTCCTTTTCAGATCTCCTTCCCCGCAGTTCCCTTCCCACACCCTTCCCCCCGCCTGGCCTCTCTAAGCCTCAGTGATATAACAGCATACTGAGTTGGAGCTGCCTGGAGGTGGGCCACAATCTCGTCGTGCAGATCCTGAGGAAGACGGCAGCTGTTACAAGCCAGTACTTGCACATCCGAATCCCACAAAGTGTATGTGTATCGGCCCAAAAGGCATGAGGTGTTCACTGACCGCTTTGCTAGGCTGGCGGAAGAGAATATCCTCTTGTCAAAGGTATCCAACCCTTTGGATTCCCTATCCTGTGGAGTAGTTGGGAATGCATCAGGGTTGATCCTGGAAGTGGAGACTTGGGACCACTAAGCTCTCATCTGGATGGGGTGCTGAGTGAGGAAACTAGGGTCCCAAGGAGCAGGGTGATGGCCAATCGTCCTATGCACAGGAGCCACTGTGCAGGGTTTGGACCAGGCCCCAAGCAGGACATCAGTGTGGTCTGAATGTCTATGGCAATAAGGAGCCATATGAAAGATCTTCAAACCAAAAAGACTCTTATCAGACTTGATCATTCAATTGAGTTGGTTGCAGAAAAATTCCACAACTGTGACAATGATGGAATCAATTGAACTAAATCAACTAAGGCAACCCAATGAGCTACTTGCAGTTAAGAGTTAATTTACACTTATAGGCCTATTAGTTTTCAGGCTGCTTTGAGCCATTCATCTTTCCAGATTTGCTGCTGCTATTATACAATACAACACTGACCTGCTGAGCTGTTGAATAGATTTTACGACTATTGGTAAACAAATGCCTTTGAAGATTGAGACCATAGAAGATGCCATGGGTGTATCCAGAAGTTGAATATCCTTGAATTGGAGATTCTAGGAGGGATTGTAGAATTTGTAACTGTTCTTTCCAGAATGAAGTGTGTGGAATGCTTGTTTCCATTGTGAATAACTGTTTGTCTTAAATATGAATCTGCGCCCTACGGGAGGAAAAACAAGGGTATGAGTATAATTGTTGAGTGATGTGCGTATGCCTAGGAATGGTAGTTAACGTTCCAAGCAGGTATGCAGGCTGTCTAACAAAGGACAATAGCAATAGTCAATCTTCAAGCCGAGAACAGCTTTGAGATGCAGCTTTATAAAAGTTATACTTTGGTTCATTTCAATAAATTAAGACAATTATTGGATTTATATTCCATTTCATTAAAATGATTATCTATATCAGATTTTAAGTTAAATATGGTTTTAAGACTCTTTCAGCCAGAGTGATCGTGCAACTAAATGCTTTGATAATAACATTTGAGCTTCTTTAAGCTATTATCTGAGACTAGAAGCAAGAACACTGTTTTGCATTTTTAAGAGGCAACAACGTTAGACTCATTCTTACAACCAAATATGTGTACAATAGTTTTTGGAGAATGCTGACTTATATTTTGTAGACCCCAGTCTGTACAGATAAACAGCTTGCCAATTACTTCGATTTTGTGCACCTCGCTGTGAAATCAAACACCCCACCCCACCCGCCACAATATTTTGATGCAATAGTTGTACACAGATGTTAATAAATAACAGTGATAAGCATGATCTCTGGGAAAGTTCACTACTGACCAGTCTGAGGGAAACTTAAGGTTTCAAAAGCTGCTGACAAGTCAAGCAAAATCAAAATAGCAATAGCTTTTCAAATCTTAGATAGATGACTAGACATCAAGTACATTTTTCTGTCCATGGTCAGAAACAGACTGTTTAACCCGCAGAGCCCAACAGGAATCCATTAATTTCTGAAGCAGTAGGGTCAGGAACCTCTCTAAAAAATTTCATTAGGCACATTTAGAATAGAGTGAACATTTTTACAGTCTGTCTCGTTTAGTTGTGCAGTGACCCAGGCCAATCTGAGTAAAATAGGAATTAATTCTGATCTTTATGGAATGAACAATTTATAAATCCAGTGATAATGGATAATAGTTTGTTCACATATACTTCAATAAGCCTTGATGTGCAAGGGTCACTTTCACAATTCATTATATGTATTTCACTTATAGTCAAGTTCAGCTCCTCCTGGTTGAATTCCCAAAATTAAATGGACGGGTGGGAGTTGACAATTGCTTGGTCACAGTTCTGTGGTAGTTTCAGTGGTTTAGTGTAGTCTTCTTTCCTCCTTAAATAGTCTGCCTAATTTTATTTACATTTTCACTATTGAAGACTGGTTTAATCAAGGTTTTTAAATGTTTTAATAGTTGTTTAGAGTAATTATCTGCCTCAGACACTTTTATGCTAAAGACTTTAGAAAAAAACCTCCAATAGTACCTGCCTTTTACTCCCTTTTTTAGATCCTCAATTTTATCTTTAGGTAGACTTTTTGTCTCATCTATTGGTTTCCCCTAAGTCTAGTTTTTAGGGGTTTTGTTCTTCAGGCAACCAGTTATTTATCTTCATGGATGGCATGTGTCCTCATCAATGTAACCTAACATATCAAGAGGTGTTAAGACTATCATCAAATGTGTGGTATTTTACCTCATAAATGTAGAAGTGCTGAGCGATACATAGAAGCCACTTCATTGCACTGCCAATATATCAATAAGTGTACCTTTATGGATTTAGCTACTACTTCAACAATGCATCTACATTGACCTTAACTTTAAACCTAAACCTAACACTACACCTTAACTTGACTCTAAAACTAAACCTAAGCATAAAACTTTCATTCACCCACATGCGTAATCTTATCATCTATCCCTAACTTTAAATCTAAGCCTAACCCTAGATATTAACCAGGCCTAAGTCTAAACCTAACTTTGAGCCTAACCCTAAAACTAACCGTAAGCACATAATTAAATCTTCACCTTTCTTTTACTCTAGCCGTTAATCTAAGATTAACTCTAAACCTATCCCTATGCCTATCCCTAGCCTAAACGTGAACCTAATTCTAATCCTAAACCTTATAATAACCGTAACAGTAAACCTAGCACTAAACATAAGATTTACAAACACATGCCCCAATCTACAGCCACCCCTAACTTTTAAACTAAGTCTAACCCTAAAAGTAACCATAAGTATAAAATTTAGACTCCAAATTAGAATTTGGGGGACAGAGTACTCAATCACAAGCATGATGGACTACCCTGTCTGCAAAACGTTCAGTCTTCCCGCTCTGTTGTAAGTCGGGTGGACAGTCAGTTTTCCATCGGCGGTGCCCCTGTTGGCTCCGTCGACAGCAAGCTTACTCCAATAGCTTGACGGAGTACTGGCCATGGAAGTAAGGGCAGTTTGATGTCCTTTTTTAATATCCTTCACTGCCAAAGAAAACTTGACAGTGACAAATAAAAACATTTTTAAAATTACCCCAATAGTGAGGGAAAAACTCAGTTATTTGTTTTCCAAGAACAAACTCTCAATTAGGGAATTTGCAAACTCCCAATTAGTAAGTTTGCTTTTAAAAACAAAATGTTTGATGAACTAGTGCCAAACCGTTCTGGTGGTTCCTTTGACGGTAAAGAGATTACTGCTGGGCTGGCAGTGATCTCTAAACATGGGGGTCCTTTGTCAATTAAGGTGGTGGGTGTAATGTCCTCTGCCACCAAGATGTATACAGCAAAGATGACCGTACTACATATCAGGCCCTAAATATTACCCCCCTATAACCACCTGAAAATCTAAGCCTAACCATATACTAACCCTATCCATAGCCCTAGGCTTGCACTCTTGCCTTTTCAGTGTGATACTTGTTTCAATTGGTGGAAATAATTGCTTGCTTAGATAGATCATGATCAGATTGATTGATCGCCTGTTCATTAAATTAACATGGGAAATAGTTATAGTGAATGCTGAAAGACGGCCAAGTAAGTGGGCTTTATTGTTTGCGTGCTGGGTCACCAGCTGGCAAGGCTTTGCATGACCTCCCACTGGCTTGTCCACTTAGCTTTAAGATATGCTAAAATAGGTTGAAATCTCCAACTCAATTACTTTCCTACAAGATACACATACATGGAAGTATGATATTTTAAAATGGCGGGGACCTTTTGTAGACTGTACATTGTTATTAATGAGACTTTCTGTTGCATTGGTCACTGTCTTCATAGCTAAAAATACTAGACGTAAAGCTACACTCGTAGTGCGTGAATAGCAAAAAAATAGTAAACTTACAACAACAGTGTAAGTTTACCATTGTGAATAAGGCCGATAGAGTGAAGAGCACATTTCACATTGGTTAAACAGGAAGCAGTTAGTGAGCAATAGAAACTGCACAGGTCTATGTGACACATTTTGAGTGTCGTCTGCGACAAAGTTCTTGTGAACGAGGCCATAGCATTTCTTGTGAACACTGGGCCTGGCATAGCTCATGGTTATTGGTTATCTGAGTGACCATGCTCTCTATGTTTATGTATTTCTTTCTCAGATAGGACAGAATGATCAAATCCCCACTCAGTTTCAAGGGTTGTGCACACACTCATCAGGTGCCACTCTTGGAAAGTTACAGTGTAGGCAGCAGGGGACAGGAGTCATCAAGGTTCCAGCCACGTCCTGTGTGAAGCAGGTGACCCTGGCATGCTTTAGCAACTGCCTAAGCTGTATCTTTATAAATATTAACTTTGTGTGTCTCCAGCACTCTAGGACAGGACACAGAGATGTAAATAGAAACAGCAGATGACCTCATCAGCTCCCCATAGCTGGGAACAGGCTGCTCCTGCTGTGCCTTTCTTTGGGGGAAGAGGTCCATTTCGAGTGTGGCAAACACTTGCAGTATTGCAGCCTCAAGTCCAGGGTCCACCACTGGCACTCTGAAAATTCTGTCTGGATTCATAGGGAGTGTACTGCATTGTTTTATATTTGCATTTATAGAGCATTTTATAACCCTGGTGAGGCACTGAAATGCATTAGCTGACTGATAGCATATGAGGGAAAGAGAGTACATTATTGAAAGCACAGGGCTTGAACAACATTTCTCTCACATGGAAGACCAAATTTCCATAATTTTAAGTCAAAATGATATGTGATTTGATATGAGCAAAATTTACAAAGTGCAGCAAATGGCCGTTGGCGTCAAGGTGCTGTAGCTTCATGGAACCGCTCGGATGCCAATTCGGTTGGCAGAGATGCAAGACAAACTATCCCTACAGAGTAAAGGTCTTTAAGGCTTTCCTAAAGGGAGAGTTCAATTTAATACAAGTCAGATGATGAGGGAGTGAGTTCCAGAGCCTTGGTCCGAGACTGAGAAAGCTCTGCCTCCCTATCTTTTCTTCTGAACTCTGGGCACAGATACCAATTTGTAGTGAGCTAAACTGAGATTTTTTCCCTTGGGTATACCAATGAAACATAGGCTCAATTCCCTCTGGACTAACATAATAGAGGGCCTTATGTACAATGCAAAGTGCCTTAAACATTATACGTGTTTTTATTGGGAGCCAGTGCAGGTCGTTTAGTCCCTTGGACACCGAGTTCTGTTTTGGAATATCCAAGGTGAGCCTTGCCAGAGCATTCTTCACTAGTTGCAGTTTGGTTTGAATGTTATTGTTGGTCTCAAGGATAAGCGCATTGCAATAATCAATCCTTGAGGAGACTACGCCAAGGGTACTTGTTTCTATGCTGAGAAGGGAATGGATGGAAAGATTTTGTTCAACATTCTGTGATCCAGAAACAGGAAGTCGTAGTATGGCTGACCTGCCGGTCCAGTGAAAGCTCACAATCCAGAATCACCCCCAGGTTCTTGGCCATGTCTGTTGGAGCTGGTAAGGTACCCAACATATCAGCCCACCAGTTAGTGTTCCACATAAAGGCTTGTGTTCTGAAGAACATCACCTCCGTCTTCTCCCCATTAAGCTTTAGATGTTTTTTTCCATCCACCCAGCTACTGCTGTCATACAGCTGTTCAAGTTCGCTGCGGTAGCATCCATTTCTTTAGAAATTGTCATGATTAACTGGGTGTCGTCAACATACGACAGTGCTTGTAACCCAAAAAAGCATATGAGCCAGGCCAGTGGGGAGATGTAGAGATTAAATAGCATGGGGCTCAAGGATGAGCGCTGCGGGATCCCACATGGCAGGGAGAGCGGGTCAGATTGGAACTGATTCACAGCCACCCTTTGAGATCTATCATTAAGAAATGAGGACAGCAGTTTCAAAGCCCTATCTTTGATATCCAATTCCTGTAATCACTTGATCAGCAGTGATGGGGAGATGATAATGAAGGCCATGGACAGATCCAACAAGATCAGCACCACAGACTGCCCTGCATCCACTAAGCTTCTCATACTGTCAGTAGCAAATAGCAGAGCTGTTTCTGTACCATGATGTTTCCTGAACCCGAACTGAGACACGTCCAACAGACTCCTTTCCTGCACATGAGCCATCAAGCAGCTTGTGAAATGGTTCTACAAAATCTTGGCTGGGACTGGGAGCAGAGAAATAGGACGAAAGTTCTTGCAGTCATCGGGGTCAAGATTGGGCTACTTGAGAAGTGGCTTTACTATTGCTTCCTTCCAAAGCTAAGGTTAACACACTGAGTTGATAGCTTTGTTCATCACCGCTGATAAGGGCTGAGCCACCTTACCGGCCACCATTTGCAAAACTCTTGGTGTACATGGCTCAAGGGGGGAACCGATTTGGTATTGAGAAGGTGAGGTTCAACAAGCTCTGGTGTAAGACAAGGGAAACCCACAAACATCTTTACAGTGTTATCCTTGCCTTGATGAGAGTGTCTCTAGCCTCTTCCCTTTGTGCTGTTGGTCTTTCCATAAAGTATTGCCTGTCATTAAATCAACATATCTCCTTTCCAGGTCATAGCCCTTGTCCATCGGGTGGGTTGTCTTCCCGGTTTAGGGTTGCCTGCTCCTTAGGTGAAGGGGTCTCTTCCTCAGTTTAGGTCTGCAGTCCTCATAAAAGTAATGCCCACCCCTAGGTTAGGGCCTGCACCCTTAGGATCAGAGATGTCTCTTCCTGTTAGATCAGGACTTTGTCCTTTAGATCATGCCCTAGTCTTAGCGCCGTAGTAGCAAGCATGTCAAGGGCCCTCTGCAGGCAAGGAGGGTGCTCCACTGACCAGCTACTTGGGTGGTGGAACCCTCAACCCTAATCTGATCTGGGACTAAACTGGATATGGGATCCCTGACAGAATATCGGAAACAAAAATATTGTGAGGACAGAATATTGTGTCAAAAATATCAAGGACTAAAATATCGAAAAGGTAAGTGCAAATAGGTAAGTATAGATTTACTATTCTTAACTTCACCACTACATATCTTGAATATGGTCAAAATACATATATGTGGAGTTATATATTTTTAAAACTCTGCTAACCTATAGAAACTGACTTTCATGATATATTTGTCCTCGATATTCTTTACACAATATTTTGTCCAAACAATATTTTTTCCCTGATATATTGTCTAAACACCCTGGATATTCTTACTGCTCTATGACCGGGCTATAGAACATTTGCCAATTAATCATAATAAAGTCATATGAGAAAGTGACAAAATATTATCTATAGTCCTTACATGGATGTGATTTTCATGTTCATTTCAAAATGAAACGTTTGCTTTTGTAAGAAGTAAACATCAATCACAAATCAATTACTGATCCACACCTCTGAACACCAATGTTAAAAATTGGGTTGTCGGTTGAATGAGATGGGAGCCCTGGTCAAGCAACAGCCACAATCTATGCAGGGTGAACCACAAAAAGTCCCTAAAATTAACCTGTGCTTAACTCTCTGTAGTTTGGCACAACAGGCAGTTAGGCTTAACTGTGAGGCAATTTGCAAAGTATTTATGCAGCACACAAGCAGTAATGAAGTTAAAACACAACACATGAAAAATCCCAAACCAATTTAGATAAATAGAGTGCATTTTTTCTTTTTACACCAAAACGACAAAAATCCAATCAGTAGAACTGGAGTTATGAATTTTTAAGGTTTTAGTGAAAACTAGCGCCTAAAAGTTCAAAGTGCCAACTGCGGACATCTATTCCCGCAAGACTCAGTCAAAGTCAAAAAATATAGCCGACCACGAAGGAGCACGGTTCGAATACAGGTAGTGAATTGGGCTCGGTTAGCACTTACCTTTGGACTTGGAAAAATTTCAGAATAAAAGTGTCTGAGAAGGTAAAATTTAGGGGGGCAAAGCTGCAGAAGGTGTCCGACGAGGGAGCGTTGTCGTCAGTATCTGTGGGTAATAGCCGCTGTGAAGATTTCTACATTCAGACTTAGTTTCTGAAATGGAAGCTGAAAATCTCCAGCGGGAGGAGGCAGAGGGCTGTAGCTGAAGACAGGTCCATGAGGCCAGATACCCTTTGGCAAAGGCCCGCTGAAACGGATTTTCATGCTGCAGAGAGGAACGTAGCGGGAGAAGCCACAAAGTCAACCCGACTGGCGATGCACCTCGAGTGGATAGGTGAGCAAGTTGATCCCGGTTTTAGCCAAACATTTTCCATCTCCCTACTTTTGGATTTTGGCTATCTGGGCACTTTTAGCACCACTTCAAAGGGTCCAGGAGGGGCACTACTATTCAGGAATATTGTTCAGTTATTGAGACAAAGTGTATACAACCACATATTCAATCACTTAAACTATTAATTCAGGATTTGTCTGGCGTCGCAAAGTGAAATCTCATATTTCCATCCAGAATTTCTTTCATTGTGGCTGGGTCACAAATGGACGACATAGAAGATGCTTCTGGAGTTGCACATGACAACCCAAGTGAAACTCCCCATTGATTAACCACAGTTGTCATGAGGGCACGTCAGATTCCTCACTTGCTACTGTGCTTCTCCATCCCTCATCACTGCACCAAAGGAAAATGCAGTCAAACCACTCCACATACTCAATTAAACCTATTACTTATTTTGAGAAAGTGGATTAGTAGTTGAAGTGGATGGTAGTCCACCACAGGTGATAATATCACTATTCATGTTAGGTCCAGTAAAGGTTTCAGTAATTTTAACCTGACCTCAACCCCTTGTAGCTGTGGCACAGAGCAGGAAGACTTAACTTAAGAAAATATGTAAAGCATTTAGAAGTTCCAAAGTAGTTAGAAAGTCAAAAACACAAAATAATAAAATCCACTTAAAATTTATAAAAATAGAAAATATTTCAATGAATAATATGACACCAAAACTGCAACAATCCAATAAGGGGAACAGGAGATATGAGTTTTAAACTTTTAACATAAAAATAGTGCAAAAAAGCGCAAAGTTCCAACCATGGGCTCCTTGTTGTGCTAGACTGGAACATGGGTATGGTTTAAGGACAACCGTGAAGGCGCTTGTGTCAGATACAGAGACTAGGTTCATCCTGGTTGGTCGTTTTACCTTCTGACATAGTCTCCGAAACAGAAGTCAAAAATCCTAAGCAGGGCAAGTCAGAAAGCTATGGTCCAGACGGGTTTCACGCAGGGCCGTATTGGCCGTACCGGGCATTGGGCGTTTCCCCAGGAGGCTGAAAGGGTGGGGGCTGGTTCTGCTGCAGAGGGGGCCGGTTTTGTTACTGGGGGCCAGTTTTGCAACAGTGCTGCAATATCGGCCCCAGTTACAAAAGCAGCAAGCAAGAGTTTCCAGCCTCCCAGGGCCAGGCAGCGCTACCTCAGGGGCTGGTCCAAAAAAGTTGCCAGGGCTGCTTTCGGTTCCCAGTCCAGCCCTGGTTTCACGAGGCCCGATAGCCACTGGACGAAGTCCTGACAAAGCTTTTGAGTTTTGGCAGAAAGCTCAGAGCGTGAAAAATTTACAACTCACACCCAAGGAAGGTCCCTCACCTGCCTGATACTTTTGGCGCTTTTGCCTGGTGACTATTTCTACCTTTGGATTTAGTCTTTTTTTTTTTTTTGAGCCTGGATTCCTCCAGCATGCCAAGGCTGCAAGCTGTGGCCAAACAGGGCTCCAGTAAGCTGGATACCTTCTCCGTGACATTCCACTGAAACAGATTTGCTGCTGCAGAAATGCTCTAAACGGGAGCAACCTCAGTCTTTGGTTCAGTGGTAATGCAAGTTCATCGGATTGATTTGGCAGGTATGTTCTGGTCTTCTTATGGTTCTCTGGGCAAACATTATTGAAAACGTTTCTAAGTCCCAGGTTTTAGGGTTAGACAGGAGGAGTACTCTGATACTAGTCTAAAGGCCCCAGGACCTTAGGAACACCACTTAGAGGTAAGGACTCAAACCAGTAGAAGCCACCAGCAGGGTTCAGGGCAGGTCCAGTTGTAACTGGTCCGCTGGACTCTGCCAGGAAAGTGGGCTCTTTGTAGATTTTGTGCCAGTGAAGCTTAAAAGAGGTCAGCCAACTGGTCCTTGGAGTCAAACTCTCAGTCCTGGGCACAAATGGAAGCAGGTCCAGTCGTTAGGGTTCTCCCCACAGGTCACAGTGGCAGTCTCAGGCCTTCTTCTGTCTTCCTCAGGTCAAGCACTGTTTTGAAGAGGGTACCGGGATGCCACATTTATACCCAGTGTCAGCCTGTGGGTGGGATAAACTCCCTGCCACACCCTGGCAAATGGTCATAAAAATTCCTAGGGGTGACACTTTGCACTTTTGCGGCACTTCCTGTGTGTTTTACTGTAAACTATTTCGCAGTGCCTCTCTCTATCAAAAGCCAACATGACAGAACCTTTGTTCTCCTGTACAGAACTCCCTCTGCCCACCCAGAGGTGTGGCTATGATAATGGGCAATTTCTCCCTTGTGGTCACTTCAAATGAGTTCTGGGGTGGCTCCCCCTCCCACTGAGTTTGGAGACAGGCAGACTGTGAGGACAAAAGGGAGGCAGGTTTTGGTGAAAGTAACATCTGCCAGTTACAGGATAGATTTCTTTTGAAGCTCAGGAATGGGCTGGGCGCAGCCCCCCAGGCCATCCTGCTCAGGGAGAAGAATATCCCCCCACACTCAAGCCCTCTGTCTACTGTCTGGAAGCAATACACATCTCACCACACCACAGGAGGTGACATTGAAAACTGACCGAAATACACATCTGTCTCAGGCATGAAACTGACAACTTTCTAAAAGTGGAATTGTCTTAATGGCAAAATAAAATCTGACTTGAACCTTAAGCTGGATTTTAAATCACTATTAAAATGAGTTCTTGAATCATTTTTTCTACATATTCCCACCCTGAAGATATGCATTATAAGGTGTTATGATGTAACCCAGTGTTTTTCTATGGGAGAACCAGCCTTACACACAGTGAAAAAGGACTACGGGGATTTTTCCCTGCCAGGCCATGTAAAACATACGTATGCATGCCCCTCCTTTTAAAATGCTGCGCACACTGTCCTATGTACATGTACGGCCTACTTTAGGGTTGACTTAAAAGTATTAAAAAGAAAGGTTTAGCCGAGGCAAAATATTTTTTTTGCCATTTCGCATTGATTGTTTTAAAACTGCCTACCCAGGCTGCAGGTGCAGGCCTGGAGGCATGCTACCTTTAGTGGTGGCACAAGATGTGCTGCAATCCACTAGTGACATTTAAATTACAGACCAAGAGTACATTCTAACCCATGTACTAAAGGCCAGGCTGGCCATAGCGGGCACCGGGGGTATCCCCAGTGGGCCGTCAGGGTGGGGGCTGGTTTTGGGGCGCTGGGGGGCCGTTTTTGTTACCAGGGGCCGGCAATATCGGCCCCCTGTAACAAAATCGGCCAAAACCGGCCCCAGTAAACAGCTCGGTCGTCATCCCCCCCCAGTCTCCTCCCCCCCGGGCCGGCTGAGCAGTTTGCCAGGGCCAGTTTCGGTTCCCAGTCTGGCCCTGCATGTACTAGTGACTTTCAGTTAAGTTAAATATGTCATTTAGGAGCAGAGTCAATTTGACATGCTTTTAGGCATCAAGGCATCACTGGGCACCAGAGAGCAGTGTCCTTGTGTGCAGAGTCAAATAACCGGGAACAAAATCTAGCAAAAAATGGAAGTGGCCATTCAAAAAAGGGACATTCTCCTACACTTATCATCTGATGTAAGGAAGGGCCCATTGGTGCACTCCTAACTCCATCCTAACTCATTCTTGATCATGTAGGTTGGCCTACACCCAGAGGCAGTGGATGGAGCACAGATCTGCAAGTCAACTCATTCACTATTCTAAATCCTCCAGTCACCGTTCACAGAGCAGTGCCACAACTGCGCAAATCGGGCAAAATGCTGGATTCTTCTGCTTATTTTTTTGTATCACAATTCACGCAGATTAATAAAAGGAAGGGACAAACATAAAGGGGGATAAGCCAAAGTAGCTTTTTCCAAAGTACGTTATGCTTAAAAGGAACTTATGCACACCACCACAGCAAAAAATGGCGACTGGATTTGCACCAAATTACCATCAAAAGCGAACTTTGCCTAGTTATCAATCTCTTTTCAAATTTGACGTTACTCCATTAAGGACTTACAATAATACTTTCTACTATGGGGCCGATTCCGATTTCGGCCGGAAGGGCACCGAACGATGGCCGGAGCCCTTCCGACCGAATCGGAACGTGCCGGCCGGATTCCTTTCCGACCGAGCCATTCCAATGGGCTCGGTCGGAAAGAATCCGACTCGGATTTCCGGATGGCTTCCGACGGGCTCAGAGAGCCCGTCCGCCGTCCGGAAATCCTTCAGTACTCCCCGGCCGCCTCTTCACGACCGAGGGAGTACGATGGCAGTTTTTCACTGCCTTTTCGTGCCGGTCTTTCCGGCACGAAAAGGCAGTCGGAAACTGTCTTAGGGGGCCCCCATGGGTGTGAGGCCGCCGAATGGTGCCCCTCTGTTGATCCCTGCACCCGGTGGCAGGCACCTTGGGGTGCCGGCCACAGGGTGCAGGGATGAACTGCACCCCTGCTTTTCACAATGCAAGCATGCATTCCGCTCGGAATGCATGCTCCCATTGTGAAGTATACGAGTGCGACCGAACAGGGTTCGGTCGCATCGTACTTGCAGGGCCGTAACCGACGACAGCAGGTCGGTCGGTTACGGCTCCTGACCAATGTCGGACGGACCTGAGTCCGTCCGACATCGGAATCGGCCCCTTAGTGTGAGGGAATGTATGCCACTTCTGAACTTGGATAAAATAAAAAAATAAAACACTGCCCAGGGATGGTTTTCTTTTTAGGACCTCTGGCATAGTCCATGAATGGGGACCCACAAACCATCTGAGCCCTTCCACATCACTCTTAGGCTTTGCCTAATGATTGGGGTTCAGAATTTATGTCACCCCCTTCTCCATTCCACCCCCATAATTCTGCAGCCTTAAGTCTTAGGCTGGACTCCTCTTTGCCTCCAACGGTGCACTCTGAAGCCGCTCCCGAGCATCCTGCCATTATCAATAAAGCAGTTATCCAATTTAGATCAATTTAAAAACATTCCTGTTCTGTTAGTCTTTCTTCTGCTCCCTTCTTAAACAGAAGAAAGACTGCATTCTTTACTCATTCCTAGTGCCATGAAACCTATGAGTGTACCAGCAGTGAATAAATAAACACAACCACAACATCAAGTACAGGACTGAGTTACTGCTTTTTTTGCTGCTAACAGCAGTAAATAAGGTTGTTACTGGATGCCCCTGCATAATTAGAAGCGAGGATAAAATATCACCTGGTGTCTCTGGATGACCAGTTCGAGTGGTGCTACTGACCATACATGGACTTATAGTTTTGGCCTGTTTTTCTCCGTGTATTATTTACTTTTAAAAAGCCAAGGAAATA
This sequence comes from Calotriton arnoldi, assembly GCA_963921515.1. NCBI lineage: Eukaryota > Metazoa > Chordata > Amphibia > Caudata > Salamandridae > Calotriton > Calotriton arnoldi. The sequence continues at coordinate 126,907 of CAWUFW010010520.1, forward strand.
TTTGAGGAGAATGGCTTAATGTCATTGCCATGAATGAGCCAAAAGATGAAGATATTAAAATATTTAGTATCAACTATATAAATGCTGAAATATAAACATATTATATGATGGGACTGAAAAGCCCCCTGGTGGTAACATGGACATGCAATCCCTGGCCTGAGAAACCCAGCTGCATGATACCTGGTATCCAGGGCCGGACTGGGAACAACAACTAGCCCTGGCAGATTGCTGCTCGACCGGCCCTGGGAGCAGCAGGGGGTTGTGGGTGGGGGGGGGGCGACTAGTAAGAAGCACTGCTCCCGCTTTTGTTACATGTTGCTGATATTGCAGCACCGCTGCAAACTGGCCCCCACTGGTACAAAACCGGCCCCCACTGGTACAAAACCGGCCCCCACCCCTCGGCACCCCGGGGAAACGCCCAGTGCCTGCTACGGCCAGTCCGGCCCTGCTGGTATCCTCACATTTTTCTTTTGGCTAGTGCACATGGCCATCAGGCGAACCTGTCCGCTGTGAGAGACAGAGCCTTGCTCCGTGGTCTGGAGGGGACACCAAGTATACCCTCGAGCTGACACAAGACTACTGTCTGTATCCTGAGACATATACATTAAGCAGTGGTGGCAGCACATTGTATGTTTTTGAATTGATAGTAAAAAGCAGGCCTTTTTCCTCTTTAGGGAGAGTATGGAGCCTATCGGCCAGACTTGTGTAATTTCCACTTAAATATGGTGCCCTGGTGCTGTATGACATGCAGAGTGAATGTGCATGTGTTCTGTGTGTGCGTGGTGCTGTTAGCAGGGCTTCATGTTAAATAAGAGTTTATGCTTGACCAGACCAGTGGGATTCATCTTGGATGCCCCCTGGAAAAACATAGCACAGGATGAAGGTTGTGGCTCAGCCTCCCCAGGCAAGAACTGTATTGCTGGTATTCCTATGTAAGATGGAACAGTCCTAGCAACTGAAGTGTGGAGAATGGAGACAGGACACCATCAGAAATGTAGCAGTGAGCATTTGGTGGGGAGCCTGCACATTATCACTCTCCACAGCAGTTCCCCCTAAGTGCTACTCTGAAAAGTAAAGTTGACAGTCACATGCAGTGCTTCACACTTGATTGTGCTGCTGTTGTGGGTGCCCCAGTTGGAGACACTCTTCATTACCTACTGAGGAGAGCCTCACCAGAGACAAAGACTGTGTCTCCTCTGCTCCATGGATTTGGACTTCAAAAAGAAGAAGAACTACCCCAAGCCAGTTCCAAGCCTTTGACAGTGGGATCCACATCCCCTGCCTGGAAGATGACTATCAAAGTGGGATCCAAACTTTCCCATTTGGCTCCAATTTCTACGCTGACCATGGAAAGGGGTATTCCACAGAGTACACAAAGAAAGCCTCAGACCTGGACAGTCTGTGTCTCAGGGGTGAGGGGACATTACCTTAAGCCTACAATATTGATGAGAGGAGCTGCTGGCCTGATGAGAGGGGGGAATGAGCACCTGTCCCCAGCATGGAGACAACTGGCAAGAAGCTCTGAGAGCTGGGCATAGGAGCATTGGGTTAGCCTCAGAAATCAATGACTGCAATGGGAAGTGGAACCCGCACCAACCTGAGTTTGGTGTGGGTCTCCTGGCCTCCCCAACCTAAGCTCGAATCAACCATTTATCCTGTAAAAGTTGCAGCCCCTGCTGTGATGATCTGCCCGAGCAGCTGAGAGCGATCTGAAGTACCTGCCAATGTGAGTCCTTTGGGACACCTACACCCACAGTTACTAGCAACTGTGACTTATAATGCTAATAACCATGAGCACCACTCCGATGGCCCCAGAGGAAGTCACTGCCAAGCATCAAAACTCCTAGTGCTGAATCAGCCGACTGGCACAGTCTCAAGGCAAAATCAAAATCGAAGTCCTTGAGTAGATTCAGACTGATGCACAGAGAGAATCAAAAGAAGGGATCAGAAAATGGAAGAACGATAAGACCAGATGTATGACCGTCTCCCACCACATATCCAAAGGTATTGAGCTCCATCATCATCGAAATGTGCCAGGCAAATACCCTCCTCTGCATCAGCAAGGAACTCAAGACTCTACTTTTCAAGCAACATTTAATCATGTAGTAAATCGTCCATTAGAAAGCAGCTGCAAGAAATGCCTTCTCGATTTGGCCTTTTCCCCTGGCTCCTCCTCCTCCTCTACACCATGACCCACTTAAACCTAAAACTCTCACCTTCATTCTCAATGTCCCCCCCTACGCTCATAACCTCCACCAGAACAGCCTATCCAGCCAATAACGTATCCCCCGCCCCCTATGTGCCATGCTCCATTGCTTTGCATCTAGGTGTGTGCTTTACAAAACTTCTATTTTGACACAGAAGTTGTATTTATGATACTGAGGTAAGATCTTTATAATGAATCTCATTTACATGATAGCAGCTACAACAGAATGCAGCTCACTTCCATATCTTCAGGTCTCTAGAACCTTTATTGCATATGTGGGTAAGAGTTTAGAAGAGTTATAGAGAACTGAGGATACAGAAGTAGCTATAGCTGCTGCTGTTTTTGAAGTTATTTTTGAAAAGAAGTTAAACCTTAGGGGTCTGATTTGGAGTTGGCTCATAGTGAAATTCTCCAATTTCTAGAGGAAGTGTTTTAACTGTAGGACAATCCATTATTGGGATCTGCATCGGATGGCATCATTTCAGAATTTGCCGCTTGGTCCTGAAATTGCAGGATTTTCCATTAACTACCACAAGACAAAAACTTTGTAGCAGCATTACCTTCTGCAACGGGAGCAGGCAAGGCTAACTGTTAGAGACACTTCCATTAAGATGGCTTAGTGCCCACACTATCTTTCTTGTTACGGTCATTAATGTGGTGTTATATCCTTTAGCTGTAAAAAAGCAGATTCTAACAGGCCACAGGAGGGACAGATCATGTAGGAGGGACAGAGGGGAAAGGCTGGAAAATGGGGAATACTTATGAATAAAGGCGAGGGGTTAAGAGAGGAGGAGTAGGAAAGGCTAGGAAGAGACATGCACCTACCCACATAACTCACTGCTATTCACAAACTGCACTTCTAAAGTTACTGCAGCCAAAAAGGAGCCAAAACTAAATGTATTGCAGCTCAGAGCTGGAGTAAGACCAGCACCACATGTGACCAACCACAGGTACTGCAACACGCTCTCATAGAAAATAATGGAGGCAGGGACTTGAAATAAAACCTCATAGGAAATAATGTTCAATTAAATTAGATCATTTAATCTAGTTATAAATATAAATAAATGTAATTTAAAATATCTTAATTAAATAATTACGGTAACAGAAATATTTATTAAAATGTAATCTAATTACTCTTGATTAATTTCATACGTTACTTTTAATAAATATTAACACATAATAAAAAAATTCTTACTTTAGGTAGGATTTTGTTTTATTTAAAGTTCACAAAAATAATTTTAATTTGATTTTATATATTCAAAATAATAATGTTTTAAATTTAAATTAAGTTATTAATGCTGTAACTTTTCCATTTGGTTCGACATTTAAAACAAATATATAAAATTAATTAATATTAATATTTAACATAAAAGCAGTTTTACTATTTTGTTTAAGCTTAATAAAGTTTTTTACTTTCATGTATACTTTACCGTAGGCGGAGATCAGCCAAACAATGCAGGATTGCAAGGAAAGTTGTTCTATTTGTGAGTAAAGGAGGGAACATAACGTTAATTCATGTTTTGTATAGTGCGGTATGCCTGCGTGCAGCTGCTACAAGGTGCTGTTGATGCACAGAAAAGGCAAGGAAGAGGACGACGAGAAATAGATCATAATGAAGAGGAAAAGAAAGAACCTGACAGTAAGTCCTGTTCTATGAATAGTGCTTAACACTGCCCTTGCACTAATCAAAGCACTGCAATATGACACTGACCCTGACTTACTTTAAGTAGAGATTAATATCAAAATGCAGGCACGAGACTTAGGAGTCTGAAAAAAGGTAATGAAAGAGGAAAAACTTAAAATTAAGACATTGTACTTTCCCTAAAGAGACAGCTTTAGTAACCTGTTTTGCAGACCAAGACAAAAGGGCCTTTTAAGAGGGTCTCAAAGAAGGGTGCTGCCTTCAGTATTTTAGGTAAAAGTATGGTGCTTAATGTTTGACTTTCAGGCGCACCTCATTTGTTTAGTAAGTACTGAGCCTGTGAAATATACTAAATGCATGTGTGAAAGTACTGAATGGCATGGCTAGGGTTTTGATCACACATAGTTCCTTCAGATAGTACAATTCACAAATAATTTTCCTCAACTCAGTGAAAAACAGTGATGCTTTTCATACAAGGACTCGGTGCTTAACCACCTAGCAGACACTTGCTGTCCACGCTATCGTTTTTCTTCTTTTAACAGCGGTAGGTCTATTTTGCAGTGTCATACATTCTAACAGTATGTCTTTGATTATTTTTCTTATGTGCCCTATTTTTTAGATCTTAGCAATGAACAATTGCATGCATATTTTCATAAAGTTCAGTTGGTTAAGCACTCACTGTATGTGTCCCACATGCCACAGGTTCTAGTGTTGTCATGGCCAATAAAGCCTGTTTTTTTGCAAGGTCATGTTAAAGACTACTGCATTAAATTGGTTAATGCTAATTCTATACAAAATGTTTTATGTGTAGAGCTTTAGAGAAAACGCAATACACATATTTTTTCTGACATGACAGAGTAAGTGATCACTTTTGTCAATGGTGTGGAGAAAAGGGTGGGTGGGGCACGGAAAGGGGTGTGGCCTAAGAAGAGATAATAAGAACTGTCCAAAAGAGGCGTGTCCTATGAACCTAAGGACACTGTAATATATATGTGAAATATAACCCTGTCCTTGACAAATTCATAAGTAGAGAATAGAACAAAGAATAACCAAAGAGAGCAGATAACAGCATATACAACACCTTAATTAGCATCATTATCTTGCGCTGTAAGCAATAAAACACTAAACTAGGTTTAAAAGTAAACAGTGCCTTGATTGCATGGCCTCGCTACTGCTGGACAGTCAAGTGTTCAAAAGTAGATATGGAATAAACAATATCTTAGGCCCTGTAACAGCAATGGTACATGACAGTAGCCACTGTATTTTCTTATTCCTGTGTCACAAAGGATACTTCCAGTGACATGTTGCAGCTCTGTTGCTTTGCCATGGTTCAGACATGGCAGGCCCATGGCCCACTCCATCTAGGGGCTAGACTCCAGGCAGGTTGTGAAGCATGGCACCTTGTGACTTAAATCTGTAATCTGGTGTGTGTGTGTGTGTGTGTTTGTATGTGTGTGTGTGCGTGTGTGTGTAGCATGGCACCTTGTGACTTAAATCTGTAATCTGGTGGGTGTGTGTGTTTGTGTGTGTGTGTGTGTAACATGGCACCTTGTGACTTAAATCTGTAATATGGTGTGTGTGTTTTTGTAACCTATCCTGGATATTGTTCCTGAATGAGGGAAGCTTGCATTGCTGTGGCCCATTTGAACTGTGTGTTATACTAACAGGTGACAATACTTCTTTCAAAAGCTCTACTAAGTTTCAATTGCATACAAGAAGATATTGCAATCACCCCCATGCTTCAGCATACAGAAAATCAATAACTACTGGTGTTGTCACCCATTATCCCCTGTATTTTGTCTCCAGTGCTACAACATTATCCCCTGTCACTTTAAAGTGATTCTTGTATGCGCCCTTCAATTCTTTTTTGGGGATGTCTCCTCCCTTGTAGAATAATTTGAATTTTTTTCAGTACAGTGCCCGGATCTTCCTTCACATGGTACCAGGGGTGAAATCCTGGAAAAGAGGCATTTTTTTCTGTCATAGTATAAATCTCCTTTTTTTCAGTCATACCGCCTGTGACCCTCTCCCTACCTATACAACTTTTGGGTCTCTCCTTGGTGTCCTTGGCCGAAGATGATGTCACATGAAGAGTCATCAGGATCATTGATGTCCAAGATACAGATTCCTAGATAAAAGTACCATTGTTTGTACTAATCCTATTAAAAATGTTGATCTTTATAATTTTCAAATTGCCAAAAAGTATATAGACATTTAACCAAATATCGGTAGTTTTCAAAATATGTATGGTTTAGTGGCAGCAGGACAAAAGACAGGGTGTCGGGACCCCTCTGCATAATTTACGGTGGAGGTCCCTCAGGTTTTCTTACACCACTGGCCAGCCCTTGTGTGGATCCACCCGTACCTGACCTGGTAGGGTGGCTCTTTGAGAAACACTAAGTATGGACATCACGGATCTAATACATTTCTTAAAGTTGCAGTTCACATTTTAAGACCCTGTCCTGAAAACTTCAAAATTTACAAAACTGTATTTCTGAAATCTAGTTAAATATATGTTAACCACTCTCACCATGTCAGGAGTGTGCAAAGAGTCTTCCTTAGGCATGGAAGGGTGTAGAGAAAAGGTAGACAGTGTCATTTCTGCTCCTGTTTGAAGGAACAAACTACATACATTAAGGTGAAACTCTGGATGCAACTTGAGAGCCAACCTAACTGGATTAATTCTCAAAAAGGCAGATTTTATTGACAGAGAACCTAGTTTCCCTACCCTTCTTACTGATGTCACAGCCACCAGACTTTTACTGACAAAAGCTTGAGGTCTACCTCAGAAAAGGGCTCAGAGGGATGGGACTTTAAACCCTTAGCACCAAGAGAAGATTCCAAGATGATATGATAGATTTCATAGAGGAACAAATCCAGGACAAAGCCTTAAGTATTACTTAACCCAACAGCTCCATATCTGCCAGACTTTCAGCATATCAGCAATATTTCCTCAAGGAGCCCTATGCACTTTGTTTGCAGAACACCGTGCCCTCATTCTGGAAACTGCTAGACCCTTATCAAACCCAATCTGTAGAAAATGGAGTATCTATTTAGGGCCACTGATGGCTGGATCTAAGGATTTATCAGAGTACCAAAAACAGATGCAATGTTGAATAAAAGAATGTATAGTACAGAGACGCCTATATTCTTGGACAGATTTGGCTACTCAAGAGGATAGACCCAAAGCTTCTAAGCCCTTTCTCTCACCCGCCTGGCTGCTAGACACATTCTCTGACATATTGCTTGAGGAAGAACTGGTCTTTGAAGTAAATATTGATCTAGGGGAAAGACCCACTCTGGCATACCAGCCATCAATCTGAGTCATCAGTGCCAACCTATTCTGGACAGAAAGGGGGCACTAGAATGAGATCCACATCCTCCCTCATGAGAGGAGTTGATAGCTTGTATGTTAGTGGGATAAAGTAAATGCCTAAAGCAAAAGAGGAGGCCAGGAGCAAGTCGATGCATCTATCCTCCTACATCCCTCTTCCCACAATCTTGACACAAAATACCACAACTGAGTATGATCTGGACTGGCAAAAAAGGTCGACCTGTGGTACTCCAAATCTTTGGTATGCTCCCTTGAATATTTGTGGGGTAAACAGAGAATACCCTCCTTAGCCTTTTCGCTACCACATTTTATTTTCCTTACTGCAGGTTGAGGGCAGGATAGCAGATGACTTTCTGCCATACTCATTCTCAGACAATCTAGAGCTACCAGAGAGGGAGAACTTACTTCTGATTGAATTTTTAGGTAAGATTTGGCGACTACTCATCTGTCCTCACTAGAATATCCTGATTCGGTAAGAAATGCTAGAGTGCACAAAATGCCTTCATCTCCCTCCAATTCAAGGAGTTTAACCTCTCTTTTAGGAGCTGTTTGCCCTGGACTGATTGCTGTCCTAGAGTGGCTCCTCGACCCAGTTTGCACACATCTGCTACTAGCATTTGTGGAGGAGTTGAAGACAGAGGAATCCTTTTGGTGAGATCTAATGGGATCATTCACCACTGTAAGTCCTTGCTGTTCCTGCTTTTCAAAGGTATTTGGCAATCCAGATCCTAAGAGGAAAGATTCCAATGGCTGAGGAAGTGTTGAAACAATAGCCCCAGATGAAGTTGGGCCCAGAATACCACAAAGACACACAATACCTAAAGAAGAAAGCAGAATAAATTATAAATACCAGTATAAAAAAATCTCCAATTTCAATACTATCCAGGTGATTCAAAGACACTTACCATTTGTCCTTGAATCAGGAGCCACTCACTTGTGATTTCATCTTTTTGCTGGTTCGATCTGCTGTATCTTTGTAGCTCTCAATTACAGTAAACAGATAAGTCTCTTATGAGTACTGATGAATTCTAGCTCTTGAGTGAGGACCAGACTTGGTTTCCTGAGGTTGATCAGAAACATGCACTGAACTAACATTTGACTTTCTTCAGAAATTCAGTTTCTTCAGGTGTACCCCAAGTCTGAGGTTTCCTGATACCTTTTGAGCCAGAAAGACACTGAAATATAATCCTTTACCTTCTTGTTCTCTTGAAGCCGCACAGACTGTAATCTTAGATAGTAGCTCTGCAAACTTTCCTAGCAAAAATTCCCTCCTGATGGGATCCTGCACAAAGTCCACATAAACAAGGCCATTGTCTGGTGGGGCTTCCTAGAATTCCAAGGTGTAACTACTTATAAGGACCAATACACCAGTCACTCTTTCCTCCCATTTTCATGAAAATATGAAAGGCGGCCTCCCCCTGTGATGGCTAAGGAGGAGGAGGTGGTGGGTGAGCATTCTGCCTGAGAAAGTAGGATGAGCTACATTTGTTTTTATCGCTTGAAATCTGAAAATTCCACTGACAGCCTTAGAAAGTCGACAAGGAGGACTGAAGTCTTCACTTAAGGTTTGAAAAACTGGGAATGCTATTGAATTTTTAATGCTCTATGAAGAATTTCCTCCAGGTTATCACTAAATAGATGGTTACAAGAGAATGGTGTGCAGTAACCCAGATTGTTTGAGTTATTCTAGCTTCACAGTTCCTCTAATAAACTTAATGTCGAGCAGCCACATCTGATACCACAGGAAATGCAGCAGATTTCAGGATATCACACAATATATTGGAATTATTAAGTAGCAAGAGGACTGCCCATGGTAATGTCACCCAACATCATCATTAGCTGTCAGTGGTGCAAGAGGTTCAGTGACAGTATGGCTCAGAGGTGTGAGTTGTCCATAGCACTATACTGTAATAGAGAAAAGAGAAGGATTTACAGCAACAGGGGGGCGCAGAATACTTCTGAATGTATGTCCAGGGGACCAGAATAATATTAAGGACAGATCACAAACCACATTTGAAAATGTTAAGACTGGGAGGCACAGACAATCTGTTATAATAAAAGTAGGATGTGGCTCTTCTTTTAAAAGGCTTATTGATACATAATCTCTGTAGTGTTCCCTGGAGGCCAGCTCAGCAGCAACTCCCTTCCAAATAAACCTCATATCAGGCTATTCTAATGCAGCAACTATAACTCGCCAATTGCATATGCATTATTTATTTAATTAAATGATGTGTTTAAAATGCATTTATAAATTTGTTTTACATACATCAGGGTATAGTGTTGAAAATATTATCTTTTACATTTAATATAAATATGGCGAGTTATAGTTGCCTGAGTGTATGAGTGACGTTGAATTATATATTACGCTGTGGGCCTTAGTGTAAGTTGGGCAAATAATGTTTTAATTAAAGACTTTAAAGAATAACTATAACTATAGTATTTCTAATGTTTGTGTAGTTTAAATGTGCTGTGTAGCAGGTTAGTATTATAATAAACCCCTAACTATAACTTACTTCTAACCTATGTTTTTTTGTGTGAATTTGATTGTTTTTTTAGAAGTTGTAAATGTTTTTACAATTATTCCTGTTATTGATTGCATTAAAATACATATATATAAATGTTAATAGTTAAAAAACGGTGTTTTTTGGTAGAATTGGACTACACTTGTGTAGCCTAATGTATTGTGTGTATATATTTGCAGATCTTTTTTAAAAATACTGTTATGTTTGCTATTTCAAAAACAAAAGTTGTGTTTGTAAAGGAGGTTGTGTAGTATGATTGTGCACTATATATACATTGTTTTCATTTATCGCTGGTACCACGGTACTATCTCTGAAGTACTTCGGTACTTCGCAATAGTAAGAAAGCTTCTGATAGGCTGGCAATATTTCTTTTTAAACCAATAGAAAGCTGCTTTTTATTTTTGCTCATTCTTGTTGTGCTTTTGGCCTGCTCAGAAGTGTAACAGTTCTGCTGCTGCTTTTGCTGTGTTTGGGCCCAATTTTTCATCATGGCTCAAGGAGGACCCAGTGCTGTTGCTCGTGCTGAAATGGAGGAGAAAGAGGATGTCATTGCCATCGAAGAGCACGCACTGGAGTGGCGAAAGCAACTTAAAAAGTTGGTGGTGTGGCAGTTCTTCACTCTTCCTGTGGGTGAGAAAAAAGTTAACGCCTGGCATGTGACATGTTCATTGTGTCGCAAAGTGATATCCCCTGGAAGCGGGTAGCAGTGCTCCTTGGAAACAAGAGGAATGCAAAAACACCTTCTCGCCATGCATTCCACACGTTTGGCTTGGGCAGAAAGGAGAAGAGAGCTGGAGTTGGCACAACTTGAGGAGGGAGCATCTGCTGGAGCTGGGGATATTCCAACTGCTGGACTGCCTACTTCAGCCATGTGCACACAAGTACTCGCACCATGTAGTACGTCTGCACCATCCACCATTCCACTACCTGGCTCGGCAGCTGATGTGAACCTCCTTAGGCAGCAGTGCAACATCCTTGAGCCTTATGCGGGGATAGCGACCTACTGCTTATATTGTCAAACAGTCATAGTCGCAGAGAACGACCTGAACATCCACCGTGAGCTTGTAATAGCACACCACTTTTTTGCAGCAGGTTTTCTTGCGCCCTACTGGGTGCATGGCTTTTTAGTTTTATAGTTTAGTCCAGTTGACCTACAGTTTGAAAACGATAAAAAAAAATGCACAAATCAAAAAAAAGAAAAAAGGTTATTTTGAGAATTAGTTTCCATTTCATTATAATAAATTATAATAAAGAGCTAGTTATTATCGCAACGTTTTCACTTACAAGAGCAGGTACTAATATATATAAAATAGAAGAGTAAAGGAGAAGGTAGTGTAGGGGAAGGTACATTATGGAGGTATGTATAGTAAAGGAATGGTAGTTATACATTCTATGTTTGAAATTTAAATTTGTTACTTGATGTAATACACGTTATGTTTGTTATGTATTTTAAACACTAAATTGCTATTAATATTATCTGCATTTGTTCACATATGCACATAATAAATGCAATTTTTTTTATTTAGAGGTGTTCATGTAGTTGTAACAATTAAGTTACTAATGTATGCTATCATTTTATCACCCAAAACACACAAAAGGTGATGAGAGGCTGTTTACAAGAGGTTTACCCACTGGCAATAGCTCGGGGTAGCACTCCAACCCAACGTTGTTTTTTGCACCATGCCACCTCAAATTTGCCCCAGCCATATGCAAATAAGTCTTGACCCTGCTCCCCATGGGAACACTCCAGCCCGAACTGCCAAACCAGGTCCTCCCTAAACCGGAAGACAAGCAATCCAGGACTAGTTTCATCCTACTTATGGGCTCACCAGCCTGGTACAGCTTGGTTCCAGTGACCCACTGAGCATGGGACCCACGTCTGGGCAAACCCATGCCACTCAGGGCGATATATGAAACACACAGAAGGTAATGGGAGGCTGCTTGCAATAAGTCTAACCACAGGCAATAGCTCGGGCAGCACTCCAACCCATCAGTCTTTTGCTCACCATGCCACCTCTGTTTGGACCCAGACTTATGCAAATTAGTCTTTACGCTGCTCCTCATGGGAACAGTTCAGCCAGAACTGTCAAGCCAGGTCCTCCCTGAACCAGAACACAAGCAACCCAGGTGTGGTTTCGCCCTAGCTATGGGCTCATTAGCCGGATACAGCTTGGTTACAGTGACACAGTGAGCACAGACCCTTGTCTGGTCATACCCGTACATGAAACACACAAACTGTGTTGGGAGGCTGCTTTGACTATGCATAACCATTGGCAATAGCTTGGGTTAGCACTCCAACCCATCGTTCTTTTGCTCACCATGACATCTCAGTTTTGACCCACCATATGCAAATCAGTCTTGACAATGCTCCTCATGGGAATAGTCCAACCCCAACTGCCAAGCCAGGTCCTCCCTGAACCAGAACACAAGCAACCCAGGAGTGGTTTCGCCCTAGTTATGGGCTCATCAGCTGGGTACAGTTTGGTTCCAGTGACACAGTGAGCACGGGAGCCAAGTCTGGGCATACCCATTTATTTATTTGTTTGTTTTTATTTATTTATTTTTGCGTTTTATAATCGTTAGCTGGGCCAGAGGGTATCATAGCGCTTTGCAGGTTATGTGAATACATAAACATGTTTACAAAAGGTACATGAGGGTATTCATAATGTCAAAGTCACAAGACAGTACAGCACTAAGTGGTTATGACGTCGCAAAGTATAACATAGGGCACATGGAGGAGAATGGCATCAGGGACAAAAAGATGATTGAGCAAGTCATATGACTGTCTAGCAGGCATTAATCAACGAGGGAAACGTAGAACAGTTTGTGCGCATGTTGCAGTAGCTGTTGAGGCGTAGATATTTGAGGTCCCATTTGAAGGAGGGAAAAGAGGAGTTGCGGTGGAGATGTTTGGGTAGTGAGTTCCAGATCTTGGGAGCATTACCTGAGAAGGAGCGAGCCTGAGATGATTTCTTCTTGAAGTTGGGAGGAATGAGAAGAAGAGCGTTTGAGCTTCTCAGTGTTCAGGTTCTTATGGCTATTGAAATTTTGGTTTCTAAGTATTCAGGGGGTTTTGTATGAAGCACTTTGTGGGTGATGCAAGCTGTCTTGAAGATGCATCTTCCTTCGATGGGAAGCAATTTAAGACTATTGAGGGCAGGACACATATGCTCACATTTTTTAGTACCTGTGAGGCGTCGGGCAGCCGCGTTGAGGGCAGCTTTAAGGGGCGCCAGGTGACATTTTGGAGTTCCTGTAAGGAGGGAGCTGCCATAGTCAAGTTTCGAGATGACAAGAGATTGCACTACCATCTTAAGATTGTTCGGGGAATAAACAGCTTTACTTTCTTGAGATGTCTGAGTGTGCAGAGCACTCTTTTGGCAGAGTTGGTTTTTAAAAAAACAACTTTATTTAAAGTTTTCAGTAAAAAAGGAAGTAAAAGAAACATTACAGCAGTATTTTCAGAATGTACACAATACAGTCGCTATGGCATATACAGTAATTAGTATAACAATATGATGCAGTATGAGTAGCATTTTCAACACATCGTCCACAACCCACCAGCTTAATGCTAACAAGAAAGACTGTACTTCCCAGAGATGTCTGCAATGCATTTAGATACCCAGATAATTTACAAATTCAGCCTATTCTGGTGCATTCCTTTATATAATCCAACTCCGCCCATCCTTACCCACTCCCACATTTGACCTATAAACAACAACAGTGTTTAACCCACTCCGGTCCGGTCCGGTTCTGTTCTGTTTGAGTAGCATCTTCTGCAGCTTTTACCAATAGGTATGCACGATATGGTCCCCAAATATCTTTAGGTTGACATTTGACAGGCATCAACGCATTATAATTCTCAGATTGCGTGGAACAGTATGCTAAGTCATTGTGCCATTCTGTTATTGTAGGCAAGGGGCCACGCATCCACCTCATTGCGATCCTATGCTTGGCCAGCAGTAGGCCGATGGAAGCCAGCCTTCGCACGGCTTTTGGAATGTTTCTAGCAAACCCCAGCAGAGCAACTAGCGGCGACTCTGGTATTACGAGATCCAGCATTTTGGACAATGCGGTGAACACCCCGCCCCAAAACGCACGAATCCCAGGACACTCCCAGGCCAGGTGTGTGAAATTGGCATTTATGGCTGAACATCTCATGCATCTATTGTCCTCCCACAGCCCGTATCTATATAGTCACGCTGGTGTATAGTAAGTTCTATGAAGGTATTTAAAATGAATATGTCTGTGCCTGCCGTTCTGTGAGATCGCCTTAATATTACTAAAGCAGTGGGACCACTGCGCATTTGTAAGTTCCATTCCTATCTCTTCCTCCCATTCTAGTTGACATTTCTGCTTTACCTGGGTATCCTGCCCTTTTGAGAAGTATGTAAAGTATTGTGATGACATGTTGTGGGGATTTCGTCTGCAACAGATACGTCAGTGGTTTCATTTCTTGCGGCACAGACATGTCCGGACCTAAAGTCGCACGTAACGCCCGCCGCACTCTGTAGTATTGATAAGTGTCTTGTGCAGTCACCCCTTGGGCCTGGGAGGACACCTGTTCCCACGATCTCACAATTTCGTCTTGAAACAGGTCTCCCATGTGTGTTATTTTCAGTTTGTGTTGTTGCTCTGTCATTGCTGAGTGGGAACCAATCACAGCAGATTACGGATAATTTGGGAGAGTATATTGTGCTTAGTTGTTGCTTGTCCGCTATTTTGGGTAATTGAGACCCAGTGCAACCTACTGGATCGATTGTGCGAGGTTTACTCTGTGAGAGTTTCGGCAGCGGGGTGGGGAAACCATATTATGTTCTATGTGAAGATGCGGCAAGTTATGAGAGCCATGTATCCAACCATGCGCATGTAGTGTCTGTGCGGCCCTATAATATCTCTCCATATCCGGGGCGTTTAGTCCGCCTTTCGAGTATGGCCTTATGGCCTGATTAGGTTTTCCCATTTCACTCGAGGCTGTTTACCAGCCCAGACAAGACGAGTCAACAAAATACGCAAGCTGTGGAAAAAGAACTTAGGCAAGCTGATGGGGATGTTTGCGAAGAGAAATAAAAACCGAGGAACCACCACCATCCTAGCTAGGGCGACATGGTCTACCAGCGACAACGGGAGCCTAATCCATTTTTCAATGACCTCTGTTATCTTTTTTTTTAAAACATATTTTTATTAACATTTATGTTTTTTTCCACAATTGCACTACAAAACGGTTGCAACATCAAAATTTCAATATAGGTCTCATTTTTCACACCAGACAGGGTAACATACATTTCAATTGTAATCCTGGGGTAGGACGCATCAGCATTGAACTCCTATTTGAGCCTAGTGACTGCTCATCCTTGCGCGCCCACTAGCTCGCCGCCCCATTAAATGGCTATCGTGGACCCTGCCTAACTCTGCTTCCTCACGCTGCCTCGATGGGCAACTCCTGCTCCTTACCAGGATCGGGCAGTGTCCTCAGCGATTGTACACACAACCAATTAGGCTTGAACATATAATCCAATAACATGAAAAATAAACCAAAAAGATAAAACAAATAATAAGAAACCAAGGAAACCCTGCATGCTAAGAGGGGACAAGAGTGCAATTGTAATTGTGTCCGGTGGTGTAGTCATGAGATTCAATAATTATGCAATGTATGCTGTACCTCACTTGTGTCGCCCTGGGGGGGGGAGGGAGGGGAAGGGAAAGGGGTGGAGGGAGGAGGGGAGCAACCCCTACCCTGCTAGCCCCGGCCCCAGACCCCCGGCCCACACTCACTCAACACTGGCGTCGTCCAACCACTCTCACAGTAGGGGGGGGGGCTATGTGCTGTCAAGTCCTCTGCGGCCTGGCCCAACCGTGCAAACAAGTGTGGATCATTCACTATCACTCACTTCCTCCACACCGGTACTGCATGCTTGCTCCGGGTTTTCCCAGTTTGCCAGCACTTCTTTCCATAAATCTGCAATCGGCCTTCTCCGGATGCCTCTCGCCTCCTCCCAACCCAAGGCTCTAGCCTCTGCTCCTGCCCAACTAATAACCTCACTGTTCCAACTAGCCACCTGCGGTCCCATAGCAGATTTCCACACCAGTGCAATCCGCCTCTTAGCTAAGCCCAAAGCCAGGTCTATAAATCGATTCCCCACTTTCCGCTTAGGAGGACGTGGGAAGAGCCCCAACAAACAAGCCTCTATGGACAGCGCCAGGTCCCTCCCCAATGCATCCTTAATCTTAGCCAGGACTCCCTCCCAGTACAAACGTACTACACCACAACTCCATGTCATATGTATGAAGCCACCATCCACGTAAGCACACCTCGGGCATTTCCGCATCTCACCCCCGTATGTAACATTTAATCTATGAGGCGTCATATATACCATGTGTATATAGTTAAATTTCGTATATTTAAGTCTAGTGTTCCTCGAGATTTTCTTGTGGGATCTCAATACCTTACCCCATTCACCATCTGTAAGTTCCCTTTCTATCGCTCTTTCCCACTTACTCCGAAGACCTGTCATGGGGCCTGTGGCTGCGGCCACCAATGCTTCAATGGTGCCATCGAACTTGGTGCCCAGCCGTGCCCAATGTATTCAACGCATGCAGTACCGGGTGGGTCGCAGGCTCATCCCTCCCCCACCCCATAACTGTCCGAAAGTACGAACCAGCGCTTCATACTGCAGGAACCGGCCGGGAGAGAGGCCATAGACATCCATCAGGTCTGCAAAAGGGACCAGGGAGCCATTCTGATAACAATCGCCCACTGAGTCTAAACCTGCCTCCGTCCACGCCTGCAGCTGTTCCGCCGTGAACACTGTCAGCGGGTCCCCATGGGGTAGCCCGACCAAGGGTAGCGTGGGGGTATACCACCGGGCCCCACCCAGCCTACGCACGCAGCGTTTCCATGTGTATATGGCTGTAAGCTGCAACACCGACTTATATGGGACACTAATTGCCGGACTCAACAGTTTGGCCAGCAAAAGAGCCGGGTCACCATCTGGTTCCATTAGCCAGGTCCCCTCCGCATTCACACCCTCCATCCACTGCGCCAGCCATTGCAACTGGGCAGCCAGCATATACAGCTCGAAATCTGGCACCCCCAAGCCTCCTTGCTCCATCGGGCATTGTAACGTCTGCAGCGAAACCCGGCGTCTATCATCCCCCCAGATCAGGTCCCTAACCAGGGCATTCAAAGGACTGAACCATCCCCAGGGCATCAGGGTCGGCAAATTAACAAAAAAGTACAGCAACCTCGGCAGCATGACCATCTTTAGTAAAGAGACTCTCACCATGAAAGGCAGCTGTAGAGTGCGCCAGAAGTGCACGCATGCCCTGAGAGACCGCAGCGCCCTATCCAGGTTCCCACCACTCAGGTCTTCCAGGGAATGAAAGACATGAATCCCAAGATATTTGAATGTGCGGGATGCCCAATTGATGTCAGCTGGTAGACACGCTGGCCGAGGTGTCGGACCCTCTAAAGGAAACAGGTAGGTCTTTTTCTTGTTAACCTTCAAGCCCGACAGCGCCTCAAAGTGCTCCAGGAGTGTAAGCGCCGTTGCTGTACCAGGCACTGCCACCTGCAGGCATACCAACAGATCATCAGCATACAATGAAATCGTATGTATCCGCCCATCCAATTGAATACCCAGACCTGTACCACCTTGCCGAATCAACTCTGCAAGGGGTTCGATCGCCAGTGCAAGCAACAGAGGTGAAAGAGGGCACCCCTGTCGAGTCCCCCGCTGTATGTGATATTGAGAGGATACTGTTTTCCCGATCTTGACCCATGCAGTTGGTGAAGCATACAACAGTTGAACCCATTTCACCCACCCCTCTCCAAGGCCCAGCCGCAGAATAGTCTCAAAAAGGTATGACCTCTGTTAATCTTTGTATCGCACATCCGTAGTTCTCGGACAGTACGACTTCCGGATCGGAATGTATCATTATGCCCAGGTATCTGACTGGGTCCGTGGTCTACTCTAAAGGGTAGGTAGTCTGATTGGGAGTGGTGACAGCAGTTAGTGGGAAAATCATTGATTTATGCCAATTGAGGTACAGCCCTGAGTGTTGTCCGAATCTCTCCACCTCCTGCAGCATCGGTGCAAGGTTTTGCTCCGGGTTACGAATATATAATAATGTATCGTCCGCATACGCTGCAATGGTTAGGTTATATTGTAATGAACGAATACCACGGTATGCATGATACTCATGCATTGCACATGCCAGCGGTTCTGCCACCAAGGCATACAATAGGGGAGAAAGTGGGCATCCCTGCCTTGTGCTCCTGGCTATATCTATTGGGCATGACAGAGCACCATTAACCCTCACATGTGCTACTGGTTGTGTATATAGGACCTCCACTAGTTTCAAAAAGATGTTTCCCACTCCCACCCTTCTCAGGACTGCATATAGAAACCTCCATTCTACCGAGTCGAATGCTTTCTCGATGTCTATAAATAGTGCTGCTGCTTTTCCCTGCGGGTTGATTCGTGCTATAGTTCCAAATAGGGTACGTAAATTACTAGTTAGTAAACGCCCAGGGACAAATCCTGTCTGTTCAGGCCCCACTAATTTTGGCAAAAGGGGTGCTAATCTGTTCGCCAAAACCTTGGCGAACAGTTTTGTATCTGTGTTAAGCAATGATAGGGGTCTGCAGGAGGAACAGTGTCCGGGAGGCTTCCCGAGTTTAAGTAGGGTGACCAGAGTGGCCTCTCTCATAGATGGTGGCATCCTGCCCAGTTTTGCATCTCTTCAAATAAGTTTACCATGTGGGGGATCAATTTATCTTGGTACGCCTTATAGAAGGCCACAGTCAGTCCATCTGAACCAGGGGCTTTTTCATCAGGCATTTCTTTTAGCGCTGCTAGTATTTCTGTAGGCCTCAGGGGGGCTATAAGTCTCTCTCTATCGCTGTTCTCCAACCACGTCATTGTTAAATATGCAAGGTATTCCTCGTCTGATTCCGAAGCGGAGGACCCCTTGGAGGTATATAAACCTGTATAATAACCGGTGAAAGCCTCCAATATATCCGGTGTGCTATCCACCAGTTCATTCTTTTCATTGTAAATTTTTGAGACATAGCCATCGCCTCTAGCAGGTCTAACTGTCGCTGCTAAAGTGGCACTAGGTCTGTCACCCTCCGCATAAACCCTAGCTATAGCATATTTTCCTAGATGCTAGACTTCAGCTTCTGCCAGCTCATTGTATTCGTCAATTTGTGCTCTAATTTGTGCGAGTATCTGGGGCCCCCCTTCTCCCTGAAGTCTACATTCCAGTGTTTTAAGCGTGTTTTCTACTTTTTGCAGCTGGGTGCGAATAGATTTGAGAACCCCTGCATGTTTGGATATCGTCATGCCCCTTATGTATATTTTAAAAGCCTCCCATATGGAGCCCATGGTAGAGACACTGCCCACGTTTGTAGTAAACAATTCATCAATCGCAGTGCCGAGTTCTGCACGGAAGACTGTATCTAATAATGAGTATTAAGGAAATCGCCATGCACGCATGTTGTTGCTTAAGTTATTTAGCGTTATCTGTAGGGTTGCGGGAGAATGGTCTGATAACGTACGTGCCATATGTGTGCTGTCCAAATGAAGGGAAATAATGCACGGGAGGCGTATTAAAAGTCTATTCTAGTGTGTGTGTCATGGACAGAGGAGTAATGCGTGTACTCCCTGCCCATGGGAGCACGATGTCGCCAGACATCACACAGGTCCTCAGCCTCGGCAATACCGGCTATGGCTCTTGCAGCACGCGATGGAGGCTTAGGGGTTCCTTTTGACCTATCCAATTCAGGGTTCTGTATGCAATTGAAGTCGCCCCCCCAGAGTATAGGCATATGGGAGTGTCTCATCATCTTGTCTTGCAGTGTGTGATACAATTGAGGATCATCATAATTTGGCCCATAGACCCCCACCAGCAGCACATTAAAGTTCTCTTTACGGCACTTTGCCAACACATATCTACCACCCACATCCACCTCTATTGCCTGTACATGTAAGCCTGAGTTTCTACGTACCCAGATGAGCACTCCTCTAGCGTGAGAAGTGTACCCGGATGATATGCACGTGCCTTTCATTCTTCTAGGGGTCAGTAGCCCTGATTTTGGGGTAAGGTGCATTTCCTGCAGAATAGCGACATCAATGTTGTGTCTATGCAAATATGCCACCACTTTGCGTATTTTTCTCTGATAATTAAGGCCACTGACATTCCAGGTCATAAATCTAATATTAGTGCTAGCTTTAAGGGGCTGCGACATGTGCTAATTTACGTATCCATTCTGACTTATCATACGATATATATGCAGCGTAGTATTTCTTAGTGTACATTTTCTGCTGATATATTAAACATAGTAAATGGACTGCTGAGTGAAAATAACTCCCCATCCCCCACCGACATATCAAAAAAATTAGACATGGGAATTTTATAACACCCCAACTAGCCTCCCTCCCACCCTGAAACAGGGCCTCCCCCTACAAACAATTCTCCCACAGATATTACCCAGGTGTAATACACACAGAGGTGGTGGCAGCCAGACCAGAGGTGTTACTAGATAGTCTACGACTGCACACCCACTATATTGCCATCCAGGCTTCTGGATAATCATGCCATATAACTACGTAGTGGTTTTACATAGTATACATCATTATAGTGTGATTACAGCGAGTCTATTATGACACAGGCAATTCAGTGCGGATATTGCCAATATAACTGTGCCCAAACTAGTGTCCCAGTTACCCTTACGAAGCCGGCGTGCCTGGCTCAAGCAGATTTTCTTGTTCCGCATCCTCTGGAGCGTCATCACTCTCCGCTGTCGGTGACTGAGTTGATTTTCTCGATTTTTCTGCGTTATACTTTTTGAGGTCCTGCTGCAACTGGTTAGGATCGCCATATATTTTGGATTTGCCTGCAAAGTTCACCCGGAGTCTAGCTGGGTATTGCATTGCATAGTCTAGTTGAAGTTCCCTTAGTTTACGCTTTACAGGCCCAAATTTCTTGCGTGCCTCTTGTACCTGCGGAGTGAAGTCCGGGAAGAGGGCCAAATCTGATCCTTCGTATTTGAATACTTTTAGATCTCTGGCACGTCTCAAGGCAGCATCTCTGTCTCTATAGTTCAGAATTCTCGCAATCAGAGGGCGAGGTGCAGCACCCGGAGGGGGGTCTGGGACCCAAAGTGCGATGGGCACGTTCAACCACGAACACCTCAGAGAAAGTTTCACGGCCCAGCAGCTTCGCCAGCAGTTGCTCTACAAATATTTCCATATTTCCAGTAGCTGTGGTCTCAGGCTGACCCAGTATGCGCACATTATTGCGCCTAGAGCGCGCTTCGAGATCTTCGGCTTTGTCGCGCATTGCTGTTAGTAACTTCGCCATTTGTTTTTGTGCCGACCCCATTTCGGTTTGAGCATCTTCGGCTTCCGATATCCTGTGCTCCGCCATATCAAGCCTTTCGGCGTGTTTGTCCATGCGTTCGGACATCTGATCCATACGGAAAGCCAATGAGTCTATCTTACCATCGATGGATGCCAAGCTCTTTTGCATGGTCGCTAGTATTTGCCGTATATCACCACCGGAGGCAGTCAGGTCCTCATTTTGTTCCGCCATTGGGAGAATGGGGTCCTCATCTCTATTCCTGATCGACTTGCGCTGATCGAACTGGATCTTTGTCTGTGTTTTATCTCCTTTTTCCCATGATTATCACCTCCGTAAGGCAGCGAGTGGGTTTAAAACAATTCTGTGTATCCCAGCCAACACCTATAGCGCAACAAGTTGGTTGTAAGTAGTCTGACCGTAGCCTGCTGTTGTCTTGACATGTGGTGCAATATATCAGGCCTTTCAGGGATCACCCGTGCAACAGCCAGGCCCTACCAGATACACAGCAGGAGCAACTCTAGGGGGCCAGGCCTAGGCACAAACAAATTCCTTCCCTGCTGATGCCTGTAGCAATGTTTTGCAAACAGGGTCCGCTTTTATTATTCCTAGACCAAGCAGGGTAGAGTCGGTGGGCAGTAGAGGGCACCCCACAAGGAGAGCAGTACCCTCACGCATCCCTCGAGCGGTCGCCCGCCGCCACCCAGTGAGAAAGAGGGGCGGGAAACCACCACTGCAGCTGGTTCAGGAGAGCAAAAGTATGACACTTCTGTCTGGCCTTATTCTATACGTGATGCTTCGTGTTCGTTTTATGAGTGCCACTTTTTTTACTAGGCCCCACAATCCACTCGCTGGGTCCGCTGTTGCACCACGGTATGCGATAATATTTCAATGCCGCACCTCCTTCAGTGGGGCCAACCCAAGGCCTACGGTGACTGAACTGCGTTGTAGGGTGATCGGGAAGGCAAAGCAGCCGCCGGGTGTAGACTTTATGGTCCGCCCGCCCTTCGCAAGTTTCTGTGTGCCCCCACGCAAGGGAGGTACAAGCAATGTCTATGTGGGGGGGCTCGGGACCATCCCCCTCGGCGGGTCCAGTCTGTTCAAGTGTTCACCGCCTGTACTGCACGGCGGCCGCAGCCACACACTCTAGGCGATCCAAACACTCCCCAGGCCCCACACAGGCTTACTGCAATTTCTCGCCGACTGCGGATACCTCCACGCCGCAGTCCGCAGCGGCAATTCCAGCTAGCGGGCAATCCGGTTCCCTCTTCTCCGCGTTCTCGGGATAGCAGCCTCTGGGTCTGGTTGCGAGTCTACGCAACGCGTCTTCTGTTTCCCGATATGCTCCGCAGGCCTCAGCAAAGCCGCTGCTGCATCACACAGCACAGCTCGACACAGGATACAGTCTGGAGCGCCAAACTTTCAGGGACCACAGGTTTCCGCCTGCTTCACAGATTCCACTACTTTTTATGCCATTAGCTTTCCAGATGGCGCAGATAATTGCAGGATAGCATGGGCGGCTGCCGGAGCTCGCTCAGGCTGCGGCCATCTTGGAGTCAGGCAAACCATGCCCAGCCCTTTAGGCAGAGTTGTTATTGTGTTCCTCCATGAACATGATTTTTGGCCAGGGTGATGCCCAGAGACTTAACCGAGTTA
The DNA here is from genome assembly GCA_963921515.1 of Calotriton arnoldi. NCBI lineage: Eukaryota > Metazoa > Chordata > Amphibia > Caudata > Salamandridae > Calotriton > Calotriton arnoldi. Next base: position 149,631 of record CAWUFW010010520.1, read on the forward strand.
GTAAGAGAGAAAGAGCAGTTAAGAGCGTTCAGATTCTTGATCCATTGTTGGATAGGTAAAGGATTGTTTCTGGGGGAGAAAATAAGCAGTTATGTCTTTTTGGGGTTTAGTTTAAGTTGGTTGGTTTTGAGCCATGTTTGTATCTTAATAAGTGTGGTGTTCTGTTGTCGGAGGTCACAGGGTGATTCGATTTAGCGGTAGAGTTGTATGTTGTCAGCATATAGGTGGTATTTGAGACCTGCTTGGTTCAAAATGGCGGTGAGGGGTTCCATGAAGAGATTAAAAAGGGCTGGGGAGAGGATAGAGCCTTGAGGTACGTCTTGCGTCACAGGAGCAGGTTTGGAGAGACAGCTTTGGATTTTTATTTGCTGACAGCGATGTTGCAGATAGGACGTAAACCATTTCAGGACTGTGCCTATGACACCTGTGCAGTTTCTGAGAGTTTCAAGTAAAGCTGGATGATTTACTTTTCGAATGCTGCTCACAAGTCAAGTAGGATTAGGAGGCAGGCATCACCTTCATCTAGGTTTCTGTGAATGTAATCCGAAACATTGAGCATAGCAGTTTCGGTGCTACAACCTTTCCTGAATCCTGATTGGAAAGTGTTGTGGAGGTTGAATTCCTCTATGTGTCAGTTTAGTTGAAGGAGGACACATCTCTCCAGCGTTTTGGCTAGGAGGTGAAGGTTTGTGATAGGTCTGAGGTTGCCGAAATCATAGGTTCCGTTCCTGGTTTTTTGAGAATGGGAGTCACTTGACCTATTTGGAGGGAATCAGGAACACAGCCTGAAGAGAGAGAGAGGAATTAATGATTTTGGTCCAGAACGGGGAGATGATATGGTTGAGGTTCTGTACTAGGGTAGAGAGCAGTGTGTCAGAAGTGTGGGCTTCAGGTTTGCTATTATTTTGAAGACTCCATTTTTAGTCCTAGGTTTGAAGTCTGTTCACTTAGCATTGTTTTTCAGCTGAGGGCGATCCTGATTAAATTAGTTTTTTTTGGGGACGTGCTGGTCATTGTTTGAGAACTGGGAGGGGGTTACAGTGGCGACTGAGGAGTCAATGATGCAGGTGGGTAGGGGTGACAGACTGGTATCATGGATAAGAGTTTCTTGGATTTTTGCAAATTTGTCTGTGAGGTAGTTAGCTATTTCTTCACAGCGTTCAATGGTGACTGGTGTACCCGGTTTGGAGGCAGTGGTCATTTGATGTTTGTATTGTTGAAGAGCTCACTGGGTCTGTTCTTCGCACGATCCAGTTGATTGCGAAAGAAGGTGGCCTTTTCTCTAAAGATATGTTTCTTGTAGGCGAGCTGTTCAGATCTTAAGAGTGAAAGGTGAGCCAGTGAGGTGTTTTGTCTCTAGCGCCTTTCCGTTTGTCTTAGTTGTCTAAAGGTCACGGTTGAACCAGGATCTGGATTGAATATTTCTAAATCATTTACCCCATGCCACTTAGGGCAGTACATGAAAGACACAACCGGAAGACAAGCAACCAAGGACTTGTTTCGGGCTACGTAAGGGCTCACCAGCCAGGTACAGCTTGGTTCCAGTGACACAGTGAGCACAGGACCTACGTCTGGTTATACCCATACCACTTAGGGCAATATATGAAAAATACAAAAGGTGATGGGAGGCAAGTTACAATAAGTGTAACCGAGGGGCGTTATGGCGGAGGAGCGTCGCCCCACTACTGGAACCAGTTAATAAAACTGCTTTATTATCATTTTATTTTACTGCGGAGCCGAGCCGGGGCTGAGTTTTGAGGGCGGGGCCAGCAGGAGGAGTGGTGGGCTCAGTGCACTGCCAGTGCCCATGTCGGTTTGGCCGGCCATCTTAGGACGACCGAACCGACATGCGCACTTGAATATCTCCAGGCTGTTGCTTGGAGATATCAGCAGGGCTCCAGGGCACAGGCTCCCAGTCCCTGCTGTAGCGTGGAACCAGCCCGCTCTGCCCAATCCCTAGGCTTCCCTCAAGCTGGGTAATACCAGCATGAGAGTAGCATCTGGATTGGCGCTGGGGACTCTTGGAGCCTGTGTGAACTTCGTCGGAGCAGAAGAGGCGGCGACGGTCAGGCTGCACGTAAGTTTTGTTTTTCTTTAATTTTTCTCCCGCGCTGCCTCACCGAATTCCCCTGCAACGGCCGCCACTGGTGTAACCACTGACAATAGGTCGGCGAGTGTAGCACTCCAACCCATCGTTTTTTGCTCACCATGCCACCTCAGTTTGGACCCAGCCTTTATGCAATTCAGTCTTGACCCTGCTCCTCATTTATCACCCAGCAGGGTGTTGATAAACGTTATATTTTGTTCTTCATTAAACACTGTTAAAAAATCCAAATCAATTGGATTGTGAAATGTGGGCCTGGGTGCTTCCTGGGTGCTCTGTTCTAACTATGAAGAGAGCTGCGGGATGCAGCGTGGAGGTATTTGTTTTTATTCTTTACCCCCTCTCCCGGCTCCCCCCCTGCCCTCCACCCCCGATCTGTGCCAGCCGCTGCTGAATATTGTCAATTTTTCCAATAACAAATTGAATGTCATCATTAGTTTTATATTTTACAAACTATAGTATATCTCATATCGCTTCATTTACAAGTCTATTTTCTACATCCAAATTGCATTGTAAAATGACACAGGATTTAATCAGCTAATGTAAATAATGTTTGCGTAAGTCTATTAGTATTGGTCTACATTTGTAGCCCAATGGAAAAAAATAATCCAATATCAATGTGTGTTACAGCTCAATTGTGCTTTTTAGGTTGCATACTATTACTTTATGTTATCATATAATTAAAGTTTGTCTCTCTTTCACATGTTGTTTCAACAAATCACCCAGTATAAAACATTTAGATGGTGGTGTTCCATTTTAAATCTGTACTCTATTGGTTTACATGGTCATATGACCTTAAAAAACACTGAAATAGGTGTAGGTAGACTGTGCTTCTTTAGTACTGTTTGAGCTATGTTACTAGCCCAATCTTACTTATAACCAATCACAATGTTTCTTTCATATATTTGATATATTAAAAATAGTATCTATTTGGAGAGTGTTCTACGTCACTACATCCATGTTTCACTAACCTAGATTCATTTAGTGTTTCTTAAAGTTTTGTGGTGCTCTTTAAAGAAGATTATTCGTGTGTGGATCATTTGTTACATTTATATTTTTGGGGCTTGAGAGTATGCCAAGAAGCGTGGAATTGAGCATAATTTAGGTTTGGCAAAAGTGAAATCACATGGGTGGTTGAAAGAGGATTAAGGTGGAATAACATCCTACCTCTCATTTCCTCTCTTAGTGCTTGTAAACACCTTCAGTTTCAAATTATTTATTGTGGAGAAAATGATATTAGTCACCTCACTAGTGTTTGAATTGAAATAGAGATGAAAGGGACATTTTCATCTTTAATGATTCTATTTCTATTTTGTGTTTTCAAATATTTGCCACAGGATAAAATGGAAGTACTCATTAGCAAATGCTCGAAAGTATGAGAAAACTTGACTAGGAGAAGGTGAGTACTGTTCTGATCTGTTCTCGAGTAGTACAGTACAGGCAAAAAAGAACTTTTGGTTTAATGCAAATGTGGGATGGACTTTTTTATTTAAAAAAAAAGATTTGAAAGACTCCTTGTTGGGATGCTTTTAAAGGATTTTTCAGTGAAAATTGTGATTTAGCTGCACCACATTTAAAACAAACCCATTTCGAATTGAGTTAAAATAGTTAATTATTCAGGTCAGACCAACAATGAGTCACCTGTTGACCAGGCTACAAAGTCAAAGGAAGAAGAGGAGTTGTACCGAAAATAATTACTGAAGTCCTCATGCACAAAAAAAATTAACCTTGTGTCAGAAAAAAATAATTTAAAAAACGAAAGAGGTATTTTTTCTGATTTTCAGGTGCTGGAAACAATGGGCCCGATTCACTAAAGGTATTTTGGAGTGTCTGAAGTAGCCCTCCAGGACGGAGTACTTCGCATACTGCAAAATGGCATTCTCAAACCTACTGCCGGAGATCTCCAACTTCACCTCCTCTGGCACAGGTCTCCACACTTCTAGTATAGGATATAATAGCAAATGTGGGAGAGACAAAGGGTAGTGATGGGAAAATGGAGCTAATAACTACAGAATTGGAGAGATTAAGGGAATTTAAAGAGAGGTTTAGGAAGGGGCATACAAATATAAACCACACTCCCACAGAAGAATAAGACAATTTTTATTCCCAAAATTCTCTTCTAATTCTACTACAGACCCATTAGTGGCAAAATATACTTAAATGGTTTCCATGGTTTACTCAGTCTTAAAGTAAATCATGCATCAAACATAGCCCACAACTGGTATTGCGCACACTCCAGTAGAAAACACTGGAGACAGGCTGTAACACTAGAACCCTACAAGAAATAATGTAAAATAAATCAATGTAAATATATATGTTAAATACATATACATATATTTTAAATTTAAAAAAATATTAGCACTAAATTTTATTCTCTAATAATTTAATTATTTACTTACACTTAAAATAAATGTATCATTTTTTTCTTAGTTTAAAAAGTCTAAAGGGTATTGAAATTAATTAAAAACACAACTTATAACCAGGTTTGTTGCAAATTAAATAAAAATAAAAATGTTAGTCAAAGTGAGTTTTTAAATGTTAAAGTGTTGTTCTAATAACATTATTTAAGAAAGTAATGCATATATTTGAATTAATGTTTAATTTAATATAAAGTTAATTTTATAAGGCACTTTGCTGCATCTTTCCTTTAAGTTAGTCTTGGTTAACATTATTTGTTTAAAATTATTAAAATACATTTTCCAAATTTTTTTTGGTTGCATTTTAGGGGCATCTGCCATCTTGGAACGGTAAATAAAAAATGAAAGGAAATGGCGCATGAGTCATTCTGCTGGTCTCTGCATGCATTTTCACATATGCATGTTTGAGTGGAATGACGTGATCGCCAGCAGTTTTTGCATCATCACAGTTTTTTCTATTTAATATTGTTGATTTGCACACAGTGTTAGGAAAATGCCTGATGCTGTAGAGCATCGGCAGAAGGCATTGACAAATCAATAGGTCCTAAAGGCAAGATCTAATAGCTTTGCCAGCGCCTGTTTTTTTTTATTTTAAAATAACGTCCTAGGGTGGGAGTATCGATAGGGATGAGAGTGGGCCAGATGTTTTTGTGGAGTATTGGCAAAGGCCCTGATTACCAGTCAAATGGATCCGAATTACCGTATAGAATTGCGCTCTACATGATTATGATTGACCCGGTGTTCCTGCGCCTGGTTTTTCAGTTTTTCTGATTTTACTGGACAGTAATTCTGGCCTGTAAAATTGTAAGAGGCTTTGGTTGCAACAGCTAAAACTTGCCCTGGTCCCTGACAAATGCTTTACCCTCCCAGCCACCCCTACCTCCACTCCCGCAAGGAAGTAACCCCTCCGATTTACCATGTTGAGAGCAGATAGTAATTGGGAGCTTTAAACCCCTGACAGAAGAGAATACCATGCTCATTTCCACATCATAATTCTGCACCCGAACAGTTATTTCACATTTGAAGGGGTCTAACTCAAAAATGGCAGAATTTCATGCGGAGATACCGTCTGGTAATGGTAATTCCGGCTGCAAGAAAACTTTTCATGTAATTCCGCCTAACTCTTAATCAGGACATCGGATAAAATCCAAAGGTAATGGTGCATAATCTTCTATCTCTTCCCTGAACATCAATATCTTTTGTTGAAAGAACTTGGTTGGTCCGAAGAGCAGTGAGAGGTGATTGAGATATGGTTCAGTTTGGGTGACAGTTAAGACTCAAGAATCTCAAAAGATAGTTTTTGCCTCTTTAACTGATTTTGAAGCAGCATACATTTGGAATTAAAAAAGTTAGGTTTGCTCATATTGTTGGGGTTTTCAGGAGTGCATTTTGTTGTGAGAGAAGGGTGGTTCTTCCTGTGACAAATCAAGGGAGATGTCGATTCTCTTTCAGGTTTAAAAAAATTACCATTTGTGATAGTTATTGATTTTTTCTCTGTTTCTTTGAAGGGTGCCTGGTTATCAGTTGGTTTGGTTAGTGTGGATTTATTCTGTTCCACTAGGACTGAAGTGTCAGTTAAGTTACGGTTATTAATCAAGAGGTGGCTTACGTTGGCATTAATGGTATCAGGAGGGAAATTGAAATTATACCCGGTCCATTTGTAGGAGTGTTTGTCATTTTTGGTACCTGGAGGAAGCTAGATCTAGGAAAAAGAGACCAATCCTTGGCTATGGAGTGATTAATGGAGAGGAGTGATAGAGAAGCTATAAGGAAATCGAGGATGGAACTTTTACAGCGTGTTTTTATGGTGCTATTTAAGGCCATTATTTTTCTCCTACGGAAGGTGGTCAGTGATTGAGCTGAGATTTTATTTCAAGGTAAACATAAGTTACCTGAAGGGAGAAGATCCTGGGATGGATGAGAGTAATTTGGTTGTAGAATATTAAATGAGGTCTTTGAGGTGCAGTCAAGATATTACAGTTGCTGATGGTGCGTATTAGACTTGGCACCATTGGCGTGGGTCTCCCTTCCATTTTTTTGCTGTTGCCTCTTATGTTTTGCTGGTTTTAGATGCTTTTGGGCACTGTGCCACTGCTGTTCAGTGCCACAGTGCAAGTGCTCCCTACTGTAAATCGATGTATGGATTAGTGACTCCATGATTGGATGATTGGTTTACTTGTCAGTCCCTAGTACCGTGCACTGAGTGTGCCCAGGGCTTGTAAATCCAATGCCGCTGGTGGGCTCGCAGCACTGGTTGTGCCACCCACAGAAGCGGCTTGTAAAATGTGTCTCAGGCCTGCCATTGCAGAGCCTGTGTGCAGTCTGTGACTGCCATGTCGACTTGGCAAGTGCACCCACTTGCCAGTCCCTAAACCTTCCCTTATCTTCATATCAGACACCCCTAAGGTAGGCCCAAGGGCAGGGTGCATTGTAAGTATAAGGTAGGACAGGCCCTGGTGTGTGTGGCATGTCCTAATAGTGAATTACAGCCATTTTCGTTTTTCACTATTGCAAGGCTACCTGTTCTCCATAGGCCAGAATGGGCAGTTTGATTATTACACCTTATAATCCTAACTGACCCAGAGAACATGGTAGAAAAACGAATTTAGTATGCCTGAACTCAGGATGATAAAATACATCTTTTAGTGAAGTTGGTTTTAACATTCTTTGTTTGAAAATACCACTTTTAGAAAGTAGGTATTTTCTTGCCTAAACCATCCAGCTGCCTCTGCTCAGGTTGTGTATTGTATGTCTGGGTTTGTGAGTGACAGGGGCTGGGGGATTCCAGGAGGCAGGGTGAGTCAGCACTAGGCTGAATAGGTCTGCCTGAAGGAGGATGGGTGGGAGGAGTTGCACCTGGGTCTGAATAGGGCTGTGCCTGCCTTCCACAATGCTGGCTCCACCTCCTGCCGGGCGTCTGATGGCTCTGCCCCTCACTCTCAAAGGAAAGAAGGAGTCAGAAAAACAAAGTGCTCCAGGACTGACCAGAACTGGTTTTGGACTAGGCAGAGGCCTCTCTGCCTTCAGAGAACAAAGGAAAACTGTGTATAAAAAGGGGACCCAGACCCCTAGGAAATTAGATCACTTCTGGGAAATCAAGAAACCTGTTGCCAAGGAGAAGAACCGGAGAAGCTGAAGGAGGAGTACTGCCCCTGTGCTGTTTTGCTGATTGGGGTTGGCCTGCAGTGGTTGCTTTCTGCCAAGGACAGGAGAAAAGACTTTGCTGTGCTTTGTCATCTTGAAGAAGAGAATCTCCAAGGGCTTGAACTAGAGCTTGCCTCCTGCCTGAAGTCTCAGGGATACAAGACTTCACCAACCAGCTCCCCCTGCATTCCCTTGCTGGGAATTGAAGTGCCTGCTGTTGTGCTGGGCCTTCTGAGAGACTGCGTGTCGCTGGGAGCTGGAAGCGCGACGCAACAACGAGAAGCGTGTCGCCGCCGCAGCCGCGGTCATCGCATCGCCGAGGAAGCGAGACGCCGCTGCCGCTGTCATCATCGCATCGCCGAGCGCGGCGCATCACCGGAGAAGCGAGACGCTGCCACAGAGGTCATCGTCGCATCGCCGGAGAAGCGCGTCGCAGGGCCTGTCGCGGCTCCAAAGATCATCGAGTCGCCGCACGGCCGTCGGGCGTGCACGCATCACACCAACGTTGTCGCATCGCAACCAAGACGCCATTTTGTCGCATCGTGCCGGAGAAGAGTATCGCATCGAGGTGCCATCTTGTCGCATCGCACCGGAAAGCAGTAAGAAACCGACGCATCACCTCCCCACACAGTAAGGAAGCGAGCATCAACTCCCCTGCGCAGCAGTAAGGAACCGACGCATCCACTCCCTGAGTGTAAGGAACCGACGCATCACCTTCCCTGCGACCCTTTTGTTTTCTTTGCGTAACGCATTCAAGGTACATTGAGAGTAAAGTGTTGCATTTACAACCTGAGAGAACTGAACTATTTTATAACCTTTTAAAGCCTATTTTTGAGTACAGTATTGTGGATTTTTGCTATTGGGTCTTGTGATAAGTCTATATAAAGATTACTTATTTTTACATAAACAACCTGTGTGGTGTCCATCTGTAGTGTTTTCACTGTATTACTGTATGTGGTCACAAATGCTTTACACACTGCCTCTGAGATAAGCCTGTCTGCTCGTGCCAAGCTACCAGGGGGTGAGCAGGGGTTATTTTAGGAGTGTTTCCCCCTTATCCTGACTAGAAGCAAGGGTCCCTATTTGGACAAAGGTGCAAACCATTGCCAACTAGAGACCCCCAGTTCTAACAGTGAGGTTATTAGCATTAGTTGTGGATGTTTTCCTTAAGGCGTTTGAATGATGAGTAGTGTACTGACTGTGTTTAGATGTGGTTGAAAGATTTTTTGTGAGTAGCTGCCACTCCACCTCCTCTTTGGGTTTCTCAGTTGCATGCTAGTATTCAATGATCTGCTGTGAGTAAAATATCATTGAAGGGGAGTGGGGAGTGTGAGAAAGAGGTATCAGACAGGACAGAAAGGTCTAGGTCTGGGTCAAGCAGCCATGATGAGAAGGTGCCAGCACTGGATATAGCAGATTTGAGGTTTTTGGTAGGGGTCAACTGTTGAGTGGTGTCATGTGTTGGGCGGTTTTGGAGTCAGTTTTAATCTGGATGAGGTTGTCAGGGCATGCTGTGCCATCTTTGTTGATAATTAAATTAGGTTTTACGGTGGGTTGGAGCTTTTTTGGGGCGGAATTGTTCATCTTCATAACTTTGGAATCGTACTACTGAACGCTCGAAAGTTGGTCTCTGCATTGTAGTACATGAGGTCCCATGGGCATGTTTGTGTTATTTTTCACTGAATGAGGCTGCTACTCAGAGATGAAGCTTTACTCGGAGGTGGTATCTCATAAGGGCACCACCTTTGGTGGAGTGCAACGAGTCCATTATAGATTCTGGTGCTTCTTGGTGAAGAAAGGAGTGCTTGGTGATGCCTTATGGTTTAAAGTGTGACAAGCTTTGCTTATAGTACATTGCCAAGATTGTGCCTCTTTCCTGTGTCAAGTGCCACCACAAAGCATTACCCAATCTCCTTGAGCCGCATGATTTGTAGTAAGCAAGGTGAGGCATACACTTCAACCACTGCAGTTAGGATTTCTTTACAAACACCTCACCTCAGTGAGTGTGTGGAGCGGGAAACATCTGTTTACAGTTTCAGTTTCCCTTCAACCACCAAACCCTACTACAAATGAAAGGGAGGCAAAGGCAGAAGAAACAAGGAAAGAATGAAAGTAAAGAATGATAGAAAAAAGGAAGAAATATGGGAAGGGAAAAGAAAGAAATGAAGAAAAAGGAAGGAAGAAATAAAGGATGACAAAGAAGGGAGGAAAATAAAGGTACAAAAGAAAGAAGACAGAAATATATATGTTGGGATCGTACAAAGGAAAGGAAAGAAGCACAAACAAGGCACTAAAGAAGGAAATAACCTAAGAAAATTATAAAGTAAAAAAAGGAACGGAAGTAAGCAAGGAGAAAGGTAGGTGGGAAAGAAGATATAGAAGTAAAATAGAATAGTGTGAAAGACACAAAGACATACATATCCATTAGTGAAAAGACTTGAAGCAGCACTTCCTGGTTCGTTCTTGGTTGCACTGTCAGTAGACTATGCTTCGATGCTGGAAACCTAGAGGCATGCTTTACAGCGCTGTACTGGCGTGACCTTTGATGCAGCCCTCCCTATCGAGAGCGCTGGAATGGGACTCACCTCAGAAGGCACCCATGGAATGCACGTGCTAACTGTGAAAATATATTTTGCTGCTGGGACGCTCACTCCAAATAAATTGCGAAAAATATCACATTGTCTCCCCTGCCCCTCTGAAACTCTTCCAGTGAAAACACATTGAGGGTTGAGCAACTATCCCCATGGCTTTCCCCCCTCCCTCTCCAGCATCACCACCACTGCCAGAGAGTCCGAGCAACGGAGCAGGGGGGCCTCCCTCTGCTCGAACACTGCCCCCTTCCCTCCCCTCGGAGCGTCCATGCCATTGGCCACAGCCCTGCGCAGTGTGGTCAGTGACCCACTTACCAGCAGAAGCCTCTGTCCCCTCGCCTTACTGAGCAAATAGGACTGGAAACAGAGGGACAAAACTGTGAAGTGGACACAGTCTTCTAACACTTGTGAAATGCAAGGGGGGCATCATGTGAGTACAATCATTAATGTAACAGCGAGCAAGGGGGCACGCACTGTCCACAGGCTCAGCCCATCATATCTTTCTCCAACAGCCAGTGGTGCAATGTGAAATTTACTCAACAGATGCGCATTTTGTACACAACTTTTTTTCAAATCTTTTCTCAGGTGTTTATGTTTGCAAATGTAATAATTGGGGAGAGGATGTAGCCGTACGGCTAGAGCTGCCGTCTTTGGAGGTGGGGAACCAGGTGCGAGTCTCGGCGTCGGCTCAACATCCTGTGATTCTGGGCAAATCACTTAAACTCCCCGTGCCTACCAAAAATGAATGTGTCCTTGTGTAACGTAACTGGTGCCCATGTAAAGCGCTCCAATACCCTCGGGTCGAGTTCGCGCTTTATAAATCTGCAGAAATAAAAATATGCACTTTGAACAGGTATAAAACATTTGAGTAATGAAAGAAAATGATGTACATACATTATTAGCATTGTAGAGGATATTTAACAAGTAACTACGCGCTTGTTCAGAGCTAGCAAGGATGGGCGAATGGATGTGTTTCTACCACCGCCAGGGCTTGTAAGCACTTACTCTGAACAACAACATATGCTGTGGCACACATTGTAAGAAACACCTTTCTAATTATTAATGAGTCAAGTCAACTCAGCATGAATGGGAGTCATGGTTGCAACAAATTCAGCAGCACTGATTTGGAAACGTTGTTTTGTGGGACAAAGCAAGACTTGCTAGAAGTGGTGGACAGTGAAATTTCAAACAGCTGGGGGCATAAATACCCTGGAGCCAAGCTAACTCCCCCATGGAAATCTTGAAAAACGTTGCCAAATGTTGCTTGTTACAGCACAATTTTCCACAGAATCTAGTCGAAAGACATTGGGCTGATTACTCTGTCAGGCGGACTTATGTCCACCCGACAAGTAGCGGTCTGGAACTGCCCGACCTTAGGGGGTCATTACGATAGTGGGCGGATTGCCACCGCCCGTATGGCGGTGGCGATCCACCCGCTATTTCTCACCGCCCGCATTCAATTTCCCCCCGCCATATTACGATGGCGGGGGGGGACCCCGGCGGACGGAAAGACCATCCGCCGGTTTTCCGCCGGTCTGACAGGAGACTGGGCGGAAAAGGGCTCTGATATGGTGGCGGTGTCTGCAAGACACCGCCATCCATATTAGCATGCAGGCGGAGATGTGCCTTCCCATGACGGCGTTGCCGCCATGGAAAGACATGTGGTCTTTGCCTTTGGGGGCCCGTAGCGGGCCCCCATATAGTTGGGGGGGTGGGGGGTGCACATGGGGGGTACCTATGGTACCCCCCTGCATTGGCATGGACAAAGTGGCAGGCACCGCGCGGTGCCTGTCACCTTGTGCATGCCAATGCACGACGCCTATTCCCAGCATTGTGGCGGGCGGTGCTGTGAGCACCGCCCTCCACAATGCTGGGAATAGGGCTTGCCACCGCCACGGTGGCATCCTAATATCAGGTGCGGGACCGCCGCACCCCTTGCGGACGGTGCCGCATTCCGTTGCAGTGGCGGGCGGACTTTGTCCGCCAGCCATCGTAATGATGCCCTTAGGTCGGCAGTTCCGACCTCAGTATTAGGATTGGGACGCCCTATGGATGGTCGGAAACATCAATTTTTCAATGGAAGCTTGTGCGGTGGGCGGAAAAAGCTTGCAGCACAAGCTTCCATTGAAAATTGGATGTTTGCGAACATCTCTGCACTGTGTGGCAGGCACCATGTGGTGCCTGCCATACGGTGCAGGGATGTTTAGGGGGGCACCATAGGTGCACCCCTAGGCCCTATAGCAGAGGGCCAGGGGGAAGGGGGACCCTGCTAAGGGCCCCCAAAGACACTTTCCGGCAGCCTTTCCATGTTGGAAAGGCCGACATGAAAAGGCTATCGGAAAGTGCCATCATAATCCCGATGGCGGTGCCGAGCCTGGCTCTGCCATCATTAGGGGATTATGGTGGCTTCCAACGCACTGACGGGCTCCTTGAGCCCGTCGGAAGTGCCGCGGACGGTCCGCCAGACGGTCCGCCAGATGCCTCAGCCCACCGCATCATAATGCGGCGTGTGGACGGCAATGTCAGATGTCGGGCAGACCGCAACCCGCGGTCGGTCGGTTGTGGTCCGCCCAACATCACAATTGGACCCATAGTTTTTTAAGGTACTTCTGAAGGGACGCTCACCAAATATTGCAACAGTTCCTGGTCTTATGGTTTTCTGAGAGCCTGAGCTATCCCAGTGGTATTTGTCACAGAGGCCTTTAACCAAAGACAATTTAGGAGGCAAATGGGACCAAACACTGCGCTTTAAAACTCAGCGCGGGCTCCCGCAGCGCGGGACGTCCGTTATTGCCGGTTTTTGCCTCACTGCCTGCCCACTGGACAACTAGAGCCAGGCTGCACTGCGGCTTGCTGCTGCCAATGTCACTTCCAGCGCCAGGAGGCGCTTTAAAACTCAGTGCGGGACGCCCGTTATTGCCGGTTTTTGCCTCACTGCCTGCCTGCCCACTGGACAACTAGATCCAGGCTGCACTGCGGCTCACTGCCGCCAACGTCACTTCCAGCGCCAGGAGGCGCTTTAAAAGTCAGCGCGGGCTCCCCTGTGCCGCGCCCGGGCAAAGCCCGGGACAAGATCGGGCCCATCTGCGCCTGTCCGCGGCAGGACAAGGCGGGGCTGGGCCACCCCCCTTGGCTCAATGGAAGGGGTAAAGATCGGGAAAGAAAACTTTACATTATTACAATTTATTTAGCCATAAATATTAGTGCAGGATAATAAATAATGGGTAAAAGAAAATTACCATTAACCAATGGGAAGCAAGCAGGTAAAAATGTGCCAATTACTAACTACTTGAAAAGTGCCATGGGGCTAATCAATAATGAGATCGTTCAAGTAGAAGAGCGCTTGGCTTCTACAAAAACGGCACTAAATGCAGCTTTAAAAGAGACCAGGTCAGAATTGACAGACCCTGTGGAATCAGAACCTGAAACAGAACTTGCTTTGGAGGTTCATGGAGATAGTATAAACAAAGAGGATAATGTACTGAATATGGATAATTTAATAGAGGGCCCTTGTATATCAACGCTCCCACTAGAGGTTTCTATATTAACAAACAACTCTGACTTGGTTTTCCCGCCGGCTAAAAAGAGCAAACAACAAACATTAAAAGTCAAAGAACCACCTCCAAACCAGTCCACGAACCTGAAAATCAAGCCAAAGAAAGGGAAAAAAAACAACAGGGGGAGGCCAAAGGTACAGGGGCTGGCGAACTATCAAACCATACGCAAAGTCTTGAAACCCTTTTTTTAAAATTGCACGGAAAAATTGATAACATTGAGAGACGATTGATGCTGGAAATCAAGTCAGTGCAAAAAGATGTTACCCACCTAACTGATTCGGTTACAAACTTATTGCCCCCTAAAATTACCCACATGGCAATACCTGCTAGAGAACTGGATGAGAGGGTAAAAGTAGGGGAAAGTTCTCCAGCCGAAATAAAAAAAAAAAACTTGATGACGCCATTACAAACAAAGGAATCTTTTTCTGTTGTAAAATCAAGGAATTATAAGTCAAGTAATATAAATCACACAGGAACTGAAAGCACTAATCACGAGAATAAACTCATTGGGAACTGTTGGCCAGTGAAGCCCGGGGAGGTTTCACTCAATCTACCACCTCAGGCAACCCCCTATGTAATTGTTTTGAAAAATGTTCCGAAATTGGTAGATAACATCACTGAGACATGGGGGATTTAAAAAATCGGGTTGTTCATTGGTTTGCTTCGAATACTAATTGTAGCACCAATATACTCTATCATAATATAATAATGCTAAGAAGAGTTAGCTGGGTGGGCAGTACAAGGAAATCATGTCAGGGAGACTGTGTAGTCGCGCATTTCCGAAGTCTGGAGGTTGTGGGGTCCCTGCTGGAAGAACTCTCAGCCAAATATGTTGGGTCTCTTAACCATCGGGACGGTACTATTACTGCTGTTCCACTTGGCTACTTTTACAAGCCTAGAAACGAGGTTGTAGCGAAACCAATTGACAGGGGGAGGTCGCAGCGCGACCGCCAGACGGTAACCATGACCGTACTTTCATTAGTACTGCAAATAACAACCCAAGTGGTCAATTATCATGTGTTTTTAACTATTACGTCATGGAATGTTGCAGGGGTAAAAAATAAGATAAATGATAGAGAATGGCTCAAAACAATACAGGATTGTGCCTTAATTTTGTTACAAGAAACGTGGCATACAGAATCCTTCTTTATTAATGGTTTTAAATCGATCTCCACACAAGCGATTCCTTCGAAGGCGGTGAGGGCAAAGGGAGGTTTAGCGGCTTTAATCTCAGTAACTTCACCATTCATTTTTTGGAAAGTTAATGTTAAATCACAGTTTTTCCAGATTTTATGTTTTTGCACAAAAGGGAAACAGTGTATTGTAGTAATTACTTTTTATAATAATGTCTTTGATAATACAAGACATAGGGTAATCATGTCGCTGGAAGAAATCTAGATGATTTTTTAAAGGGGTTGGCAGAGATTACTTGCTAATTTGGGCCGGTGATTTTAATTGTGAAAAGTGCAAAATCCCAATTGGGAAATAATGCGGTCACAGCGATGAACATGGCGAGCCAAGTCCTCATTTCCCCCATAATCCATATGGAGAAGCAATTAATACTGTTATATATAAATATAACTTACAAATTATGGAATTAGGCGAACATGAGGGAGAAACCATTATCCAAACGTATGAAGGAGCAAGATTCTCGTCAAACATTGATCATGCCCTAGTATCAGGGAATTGCAAGAGACTAGTGGAAACATTTTATATTCAGGCAAGCCCGTTTAGTGACCACCATCCATTATTCTTAGTTTTGAAATTAAGTTTGCCCCAACAAGAAAAGGTGCGAGTAACTGCTGTTGATATTAAAACACAAGGAGAAAATGGAATTTCTATTAAATGGTCTAGTGTTAATCCTATTATATTTATGGAAAATATAATTCAAAAAAATCAAGAATATATAAATATCTGCCTGGATAGATCTTCCCCAAATATAGATATTGTAAGTGCATTTTACAATATTACAGCTGCTATCTCTGGAGAACTGAAAATAAAAAACAAAAAAAATAGCGATCCTAATCCTAGATGGTTTGACCAGCAGTGCTCAAAATTAAATAAGGAATTAAAGGAAGCGCTAAAAGCAAGACCTAGAGATAGAGAGAGGACCCGCATATTACGAAAAAACTATAAACAAACGTTAGAAGCAAGGAAAATAGAAATCCGGGAGAGGGCATGGGAAAATCTGATTCAAGCAGCTGAGACACGTGACTCAATTCTGTTCTGGAAAATAATAGACCATCCTTTTTTCACGGATATATCAGCGGCAAAAATAGAAACCTTAGTAACTCCTGATGAATGGTTGATGCACTTCGAGCACATTTTTAATACTAAATACGAGACCCTTGTGAGAGATGGTAATAGTAATTTCATCTTAGTTGATATTGTTAAGACAGCACTCATTACCTTAGATGAAATTAAAACTGCCTTAAACAAAAGTGCAAATGGCAAAGCTGCAGGTCCAGATGGGGTACCTATTGATATTTTTAAATCTAATATAAACTTTTGGTCACCAATTTTATTAAGTGTTTTTAATGCTACAATAGGAGGTGTGTTACCTGCAACCTGGGTGGAAAGCATTATTGTCCCTATTTTTAAAAAGGTGATAGAGGGAATGCAAAATGCTACCGACCCATATCCCTTCTAGATTCAACATCTAAGTTGATGGGCAGAATCATGCTTGAAAGATTGGAAAGCTGGGCAAATGAGAATAACATCTTAACTGATGCCCAGTATGGATTTAAAAGGAGTATAGGGACAGTAGAGCAGTGTGTAAACCTTGAGTTATTGATAGACAAATATACGCTTGCCAAAGAAGGTCACCTGCACCTCTGTTTCGTTGACCTCACTAGTGCTTTCAATCTAGTTAACCATTTTTTTTTTTAAACAAATTTATTGAAGTTTTCAAGCCTGTACAAAACACACACCATGCGAGTTTTCATATTAAGATACATACAATCAGAGAGAGTAATGGAACCATCACGTAAAAAGTGACCATTTGAAGCATTCTGTGCATGGTAGCAACTCTCCCTCCCACCCTCTAATTCAAGAATAAAGGAGGACTAAAGGACCTAATTCTACATTGTGTGTCAATCGCACGGCACTCATTTCAGTCATTGTCAAAATGTAACTCTATTCTAACCTCCCAGAACTACCCCCCCTCCCGTCTTTCCCCCCCAGGCATGTCACTTCCAGTACTTCGTACACATTACAGCGTAGGGCTATTATGCTGTACCTTCCCCAATATAGCAAAGTTAACGGAGCAGTGGGTAATGCACAGCAGTTGCAAAGTTATGTTGAGTAATACCATTAGAATCCCCATATTAGGGCAAACTCAGGGATAATCTACCTGGTCCCCTGTTTCAGGGGCGAGTGTCCCGGGATCTTCATCACTATCGCTGTCAGGGATCTTGAGGAGCACCACTAATGTTTCCCATGCCTTTGCTGCGTCTAGTGCCTTCTCGCTTCCCGCCCTCTTCGCCAGCTGCATCCAAACTATTCCGTCACACTCTGCACATTTAATGAATTCTTTCTTCCATCGATCTATGTTGGGGCCCCTCTGCGCTTTCCAATGCTTGGTGATCTCCCGTTTAGCTAGCAGGAGACCCATGTCTATGAACTTGCTAGTGATTTTATTTTTGGCCGTGTGAGGAAACCAATGCAATATACACGGCCCTATGGCCGATTCCAATTCTCTGTCAGTAATTGTATTAAGTAAAGCCACCACTTCGGGCCAGTATGTGTCTAATTGCGGGCATCCCCATAACATGTGGCGGAAATCTGCTCCCTCCCCACGGCAGCGCGGACAGGTATCTGAGCCAGTATCAAAGTATTTATTAAGTTTCACCGGGGTAAGGTAGGCTCTATGTAGGATGTAAAAGTGCACTAATTGGAAGCGGGCGTTTCTGGTGCTTTTCCATGCCCGTTCTACGATTTCAGCCCAGGCTTTTTCCGGGATCTCCACTCCCACATCTTCCTCCCATCTATGTCGTAATATAGTCAGTGGTAGCAGCATCTCCTGCGTCATCCGCCTATACAGGCATGTAACCGCTTTAAAGGTTCCTGCCGCTGTTACCAGATATTGACATCCCAATTATGTTTTCGGTTCAGTAAGGCCCTCCTTCCAATGCTTACGGATAGCCGCAGTAAGTGCAGCGTGTAATAAAAAGTCCCCCCCCTAATAAGTCATATCGCTCCTTCAAATCGTTAAAGGGAATCATATAGCCATCGTCATACAAATCCCCGATGTTAGTCAGGCCTTTCTCTTTCCAACGCACCAGCCCTCTCCAAGCACCCCCATTAAGTAACACCTTGTACATGGACAGTGGGATATCCGGCGCATAGGGTACGTCAATCCTCGCTCTTTTGAAGCTCCTTCTCCAACACTGTCTCGCTGTTCTGAGGGCTACCGGGAGGTCATTGGCGCGAATAGGGAGGTCCAATACAACCCGAGAGCGCACTCCCAGCTCCGGGGCTCCGTCCCTCGGCTCCCCTGTCCCCCTTATCCTTGTCGCTATGTTTTGTGTGAGCCATTGCAATTGGGCTTCTAGGTAATAAGTCTCAAAATCAGGTACTGCCCATCCCCCCTCTGACCGGGGTCGCATCAGAACTGCCATTGCTACTCACCGTCTGCCGGTGCCCCATAGAAAACCAGTGACCATGGTTTTAAATTGTTTAAAATATCGTGCCGGGATCCAGACCGGCAAGGTCCCGAATTAGTACAATAGTCTCGGGAGGGCCACCATTTTAAGTAAGGCCACTCGTCCAGCCACTGACAGCGGGAGCGTCCCCCAAAAATCAAAACTACCTTTTAGACCTCTAATTGCTCTACCAATGTTGTCCTCCAACAGATCTCCCTGTGCATGATATATCCTCGTGCCTAAATATGTCAGACATCTGTACTCCCAGTTCACCCCAGCTGTATTTTGTGGGCCGACTGTCTCCCCCTTGGTCGGGAATAAACAGGACTTCACCCAGTTTACCCGAAGCCCTGCCACTGCGCCAAGATCATGGAGCAGTTCCTTCGCTCCTTGAAGCGCGTCACTCGAATTCGCCAGGAACATTAGCAAGTCGTCAGCATACAGGGCAATATGGTGAATGTGTCCGGGTACATGCAGGACCGAGTAATGCCGTCCTGTCCTGGCTTTGGCCACCAGTGGTTTCACCGCCAGGGCAAACAAGAGGGGGGACAACGGGCAGCCCTGTCTCGTACCCCGAGTGACGTCACAGGTGTCTGATATCAGCCCATCCGTTTTGACCCTTGCTGTGGAATGCTTATATAAGAGGGCCGTCCACTGTATAAACTTATCCCCAAGCCCGAATTTATACAGGACATGGAACAAGTAGGGCCATTCGAGGCTCTCAAAGGCTTTTTCGATGTCAACTTCAAAAACTGTGGCAGTATCCTTCGAGTACGAATCAGCCTCCAAAATCTGCAATAAGCAGCGAACATTTACAGCTGTGTTCCTGGTCGGGATGAACCCGGATTGGTCTTTATGCACTAAGGTCGACATATAAGGGAGTAGTCGGGTGGCTATAATACGGCTTAAGATCTTATAATCCGTATTATGGATAGAGGGCAGTATGCAGATCTATCCCCAGGCGGTTTCTCAGGTTCCCATGTCGTTGTGGGAAGTTGGCCTATCCGCTTCGCATCATTATATAGTGCAACTAATCTAGGCGCCAACTGGTCGGTATATGTTAGGTAAAATTCTATCGGGAGCCCATCTGTCCCTGGCGTCTTGTTCCGTGCCATGTGCTTAATAGCCCCCCTCACCTCCCCAATCTCACTATCCCGCCCTAGTGCTTCCGCCTGATCTCTGTCCAAACGCGGCAGCCGGACTGCTTGTGTGAAATTATTTAAGTCGTTCTCCGTCAGGGTCGATTTACTTTTATATAGGTCCGTATAGTACTCAAGAAATACCTCATTTATACCCTGTTGAGTGCAGCAAGCCTCCCCATGTCGGTCTCTAAGCTCCAGAATCGAGGAGCCTCGTCGATTTGGGTTGGCTAGCCACGCCAAGAGAGCCCCAGATTTGTCTCTTTCCGTATGGGCACGCTCAATATATGCTTTATAATCAAAACAACGTAGGCGCTCCACTAGTTCCGCTGCCTTCTCCTTTGCTTCCAAGAGCTCCCCTTGTTTATCTGGCCTCTCAGGGCGAGCCCGCTACATCTCTCGTAGCCGCTGATCCGTCTCCTGTGCCTCTCTCAAAAGCACCATGCGCACCCCCACTACTTCTGCGATGCTGCGACCCCTGATAACCGTTTTAAAGGCTTCCCACTCCACTAAGGAAGACGTCGCTGTGCCAGCATTGTCGTGGAAATATTGGGTTATCGCGGTGCGGACTGTTTCACAAAAGACCTGGTCTTCTAATACCTCAGGGCGCCTGCGCCATGTAGGTATCTTAGCCCTTGTGCGGGACCACTGTAACCGAATTAAAATGGGATTATGATCTGACAGTGTTCTAATGAGATACTCACTACTCTGCACTCCTGCATGTACATCCGAGGAGGTAAAAAACGCATCTAGACGAACATGAAGAGCATGCAATGCAGAGAAAAAGGAATAATCTCGGTCTCCTGGGTGCTGAGCCCTCCAAGTGTCCACCAGTCCCCATCTTTTCTGCCAGTTGCGCCTCGCTTCCGCTATTTTATGAATGGGTGCGCTAGGGAGCGGAGGGTGTGAGCGATCTAGAATCACATCAGAGATGCAATTAAAATCCCCCCCAATCAACACCGACCCAGTAAGGAAGGGCGCCAACTTCCCCAACAGCTGTGAGAAAAAGGCAGGCTGCTCCGTATTGGGATCGTAAATGTTCCCTAAAACTATATCTTGGCCATCTAGTTACCCAGTAACCACTATATATCGACCTTCCGGATCTATGAGTTGGTTCGTGCATTGAAAGGGCACACCCGCTCTCACCCAAATCAATACTCCCCTAGCAAACGCAGAGAAAGTAGTATAAAACACTTGGCCACGCCACCGGCGCTGTAGAGCCGCTCCCTCCTGCGCTTGCAAATGGGTCTCCTGAAGCAGCGCAATCTGCACCCCCCTACGGACTAAGTAAGCATGAATTTTATGACGCCTCCACATTGATTGCATTCCCCGCACATTCCATGAAATACATTTTAAGTCATTAGTGGTACCCATCGTGATGTTTCTAACAGTTCTCCAGGAAGACCTTCCCTAGTGACATGCCTGAACCTAACTAACCCCGTAAAGAACCATAACCCCCAACTCCCCCTCCCCAGGACAGTTACTATCAAACTAGCACCCATCCAAACTATGTTAAGATATACAAAATCCTCTGATAAGTACAGAGGTACAATGGAGCGCGGCAGATTCGAGGTGTTTACACTATTCGTGGCGCACCAGCCTCAACTAAATAAAGCTAGCTCGGGGTCCATAGAAGTCATTATGAGTACAACTCCTCTCGAAGCTTCTTAACCATTCTAGCTTAACACAGCAGATCAAACAATATCATCTACACTTTGAGGTGTTACCATTGGCATCTTCACACTGTCACTGTGAGACGTGTCAGTCTCATTGTCTGCCGACTCTTTGGAAGATCCAGCCTCTTCTTCTGGGGTGGAGCTCAGACCCTGCACCAGCGCCGCCACCGCCTGTAAAGCCTCGGCCCGTTCCTTTTCCGTTTGAGATGAGGATGGTTTCTTCGGGGTCCTCCTGCGGGATCGTCGGTTCAAGCGTTTCCCGGGGACCACGGGTTTCCGCCCTGTCCCCTCAAGGTTCGCACCTCGCGGCATCTCGCCCTTGTAACCCTCCAACCAGTCACAGGCCTCTTTGGGAGAGTCAAAGTAGTGAGTGGTCCCCTCTAGAATAATACGGAAACGGGCCGGAAACATCAGAGAGTATTGAAGGCCCTCGTCCCTCAGTGCTTTCTTAACCTCCACATAGGAGGCCCGCTTCCTCTGAACCTCCAGTGTGTAATCTGGAAAAAGGGTGACCCTGCTGTTATCCACAGTGAAGGGGCCCTCAGCTCTCGCCCTTTGCAGGAGTAAGTCCCTATCACGGAAGTGAAGTAGACGGGCCACCACAGGCCTCGAAGGTCTCCCCGGGGCCAACGGCTTAGCAGGGACCCTATGGGCCCTCTCCAGAGTATAGAAGGTAGACAGGCCCTCTGGAGCTACTACGCTCTTGAACCAATTCTCCAAGTAGGACACCATGTCGCTCCCCTCCGCTCCTTCAGGCAGGCCCACGACCCTGACATTATTTCGTCGATTGTGCCCTTCCGCGTCTTCAGCTCTGCGCTCTAACAAGCTCACCCTATCCGTGAGGGCTCCCATCTGTCTCTCCATAGCCTTTTGCGCCGTAGATAATTCTGCAACCCTGGCCTCAGTATTCTTAACCCTCTCCGAAAGTTTCTTATGCTCTTCGCGCAGCAGGCCCAGTCCAAGCGCCACCGTGCTGATGTCCTGGTGGAGGGTAGCTTTCGTGTCAGCTATGGCCTCTAGTATTTTATTGAGTTGCTGCTGAACTGGATCCTCCGACGCCGTCTGCAGTTGTTCATGCGCGCTATCCTCTGGGTCCGGAGGAGCCCCGGTCTGTTTGCCCCTGGGTTTACCCATAATGATGTAATAGCTCGCGGCGTGGGCAGCCTTGTCTCCGCTGCGCTTTCTTCGGGTCGCTACCCAGCGCCTCTCGGGTGGTACCCCGCTGCATGCAAGCGCCCCACTACTGACAGATATCTGCTCCTCTCTGCCCACGTGCTCCTGCACCCAGTGGGCCCTCCCCCGATCTCTTAAGCAAGTACCGCTAGCCAGGGATCCAAGTCCATACAACGGGTGGGGGGCCTCTATCTTCCACTGCCCCGTTGGATTGCTATTTGTGCTATGTAGTTCAGCCTCCTCGCTGCAGTGGGCCAGCCATGCAATTCGTGATGCAGTCACAGGGCTGTTCACCGCGCTCCCGCAATCAGGACTTATTGTGAAAGCAGATCCTGGGATCTGCTCAGGAGCAAAATCCATCGCTGCTCGCTAGCCCCTGGGTCAGGCACTGCTTCCTGTTGATCCGGTCTCTTTCGCGATCACCGTGGCTCTGCTGCACTCGGCTGACTTCAGGCACTCACCGTCGGCCTATCCCGCTCAGCCTGCCACCCCAGCCAGGGCCCAGGGAGGATGCAGCATGGCCCTGAAGGGTCACAAGTTCGTGTTGGTGAGGCACCGCTCGCCACAGGGCCCCACTGTGCACCCCCCCCCCGAACCCAGACAACAGTCCCAGGCAGCGTGTCCTGCTCCACAGTCACTAGGCGCAGTGTGTCCGCCCCAGGGGGCCCTCCGGTCACGGGTGAGTTCCCCCAGTCAGGTGTCTAACTCGGTATCCTCCAGTTGCACCGCTTATGCTTCGGCAGTGACGCTTGCCTGAAAGGAGCGCAGGGCCGTTCAGGTCACCGCTCCCCAGCCCGGGGCTCGATAGCATCTGCGTCCTCAGCACTGCTGGCAGCCCTCGTGCAGGATTTTTCCTTTTCCCGCTCCCTCGACCAGCACAGCATCCATGGGGCCTCGGGGGCAGCGCCAGCTAGTCGTCATGCGCTCCAATCAATGTTCAGGCCGGGACATAATTTTTGCAGAAGCCGCCTCGATCGCCATTTTGTGCGGCCTCTACCGCTCGATCCACGTTGCTAGTCGCGGCTCACAGGACTCGTCTCCGACAATCAGCAAAAGCGGCCCAGGCACTCTCCCCGCTATTCCAATCTCTCAGCGGGCATTGAGTGTGCTCAATGTGGGCCCCGGCAGTGCGATTTTCGAGGAGAAGTTATCGGCTGATGTGGAGCTCTCTTTTCATGCGTCCGCCATCTTCCCCGGTCAAGCCACACCCCCCCTTCGATCTAGTTAACCATGCTAAATTATGGCAAACATTGTGAGGGATGGATGCACCACATGACATTATATTCTTTTTATCACAAATATACTCCTTTTTAACTTCAAGAGTTCGTTTCGGCCCAAAAGGCGAATGTACCTCTGATTTTAGTGTAACCCGTAGGATACGGCAAGGTTGTGTCCTTGAGCCCCTCTTATTTTTCCTTTATATTAACAATGTCGATCTATCTCTGCAGAATCTAAGTGCTGATGCCCCTAGAGTTGGTACACGTGTAACTCCAGTACTCTTATATGCAGATGATGCAGTCCTATTATCAAGGACTGCAAATGGGCTCCAGTGCTTAATAGAAAACTTCACACAATTCATGACTGCAAAAGACTTCAAACTGAACCTTAGTAAAAACCTTCGTCATGACCTGTGGGAAAAGCAGACTAAAGAGTAGGCACACCACGTGGAAGGCACCCACATCGAGAGAATAACATCTTTCTCTTATTTAGGTATTCTCTTCAATGGGAATGGTACTTGGGGCGCACACTTTGATCTATGTAAGTTAAAATTCTTACGAGCGAGTGAGGGTATTTTTAGATTCGCTACAAAAATAGGCAATTAGCCAGTGAGGGAAATCCTTACACTATATATAGGAGCAAGTGTATCACAGGCACGTGCTATGGAGCAGCACTATGGGGGAGAGCAAAAACCACCTTGCTGCAAATTCAGGAAAACACATTTTTAAAAAGGGTTTTAGCTGTTCCTAATTCAACTGCCTCATATATAGTCCATAAGGAGCTATGTGTACCCTATATTAGCGATTCTATTAGCATGGCAGCCCTCACGCTCTGGCATGGGATTTGGACTAAAGATGAGACTAAGTTCACTAAGGAAATAATAAAGGATTGCTTAGAACTTGATCACAGCAGTATATTTTTAACCTTTTAAAAGAATGTAAGGTGGACACCGACTTTAATGAACCAGAGTCAATACAGGATTACAGTAAAGGGGATTTAAAGAGGAGGCTAGCAAATTCTAGGGAACTGGTAATAGATGCAGGAATAGGCTTAAGGCCGTATGTCAGATCATATTGCGAAGGCCAGCTTTTGATGGGTATCCAACCGTATCTCATCTCGGTAAGTAATTTGCAACAAAGATTTTATCTAACAAGGTTGAGGTTGGGCACCTTACATTATCAAATCGCATACCCTAGAATGGGTAAGTGGAGCCATAACCTCCCAAACCTCAGAGGCACCCTGTAGCCAAGGATACAGACAGCTGTTTTTTCCATGCTTCATCACCAGCCCATGCAGGTAAGAGCGGTGGGGCCGGATGGAAGGGGGTGGTTTCAACAGACGTCGACGAGGGAAAATTATGATTTTTAAAATTTTTCCTGGTTGTATTCTGTCGAATTTCCCCCCCGATCCGGCCCCACCGCCCCCCTCCCACCGCCGCTCTTACCTGCAGGGGCTGCTCCTGTTCAATACTGCAACACAGGAGATTAGAGGATTTCCCACAGCAATATTTTACTTTCGCCACCAGTGTTTATGGTTGTGCAGACAGGTACCTCATATTTGCATAAGTTGTGGGAGGACAGAACTGTGCACCCCAGATTTTCGTGCCCACCATTTCCGAGTATGGAATTCATTGATGGAGATAATTTGATGGGGATTTAACACAACATAAAAAATGAATACCATTTTCTTAGCGCAAGTAAATGCGTGATGCATATTAACAAATAAAATAGGGCCTGATTTAGATTTCGATGAGTGGGTTAATAGTGCATTATAACCAGTGGCACTTGTAAGACATCAGATGGGATATCTGTCATGTTTGTGATAGGGTAACCCATCCGCCAAACTCTAAGTCAGGTACATAATTACTTAGAACCTGCTTTTTTTTATATAGCACTTCCTACTGCACTTCTGCCATTTCTAAGCACTTTAAATAACAAATCAATCAATCAATCAATCACAGAATTTGTAAAGCGCACTACTTACCCGCGAGGGTCTCAAGGCGCTGGGGGAGAAAAAAAGGGGGGGGTGCTGCTACTGGTCGAACAACCAGGTCTTGAGTAGCCTCCTGAAGGTCAGCAGGTCTTGGGTCTGTCGTAGGCTTAGTGGAAGGGTGTTCCAGGTCTTGGCGGCGAGGTGGGAGAAGGATCTGCCGCCGGTGGTGGTTCTTCGAATGCGAGGGACGGTGGCGAGGGAGAGGTCGGCGGAGCGGAGTTGGCGGTTGGGGACGTAGAAGAGGAGTCGTCTGTTGAGGTAGGCTGGGCCAGTCTTGTGGAGTGCCTTGTGTGCGTGGATGAGGAGTTTGAAGGAGATTCTCCTGTCGACAGGGAGCCAGTGCAGGTTCCTCAGGTGGGGGGTGATGTTCCCTTGCAAACCTGTTACTACTGCCCAATCATGCTACTCAATTTACTGACCCTCGGGCGGATATAATATGAGTCAGCCTTGATGGAATTGAGAGTACTGACCTGGCAATGACTTTTTGTCCCAGCAGCAAACATTCAGCTAATTGTGCTGTCCCTCTAGCTTGAGGGGGTACTGAATGCACAAGGTCAATGATCATTATTACATCAAGGAATTGAGTAATGGTACTGTGTCACATACTAAATGTTGAACATTTCTTTGACAAATACTTAACTAATCGTCAATGTTAGGGCTGATCATATATTTAGGGGAATTGTGAAACATTTGTGAATGATAAATAGTGGCTTTTTGCCAGAGACATCACTAAGTGCCCTGAAATTGCCCTTAACTTCTGTGCTGATAGACTACCATGGATTAATCTAAAGCCATTTAAAATGTAGAGACATTCAGAGATTTCCCCAAAAAATTGGCAAAAGTATGGGCAGCAAGACGGGTGCTAATTTGTCTGACTTTTACAAGTAGTCTGCGGAGCAACTATTCCATCAGGCAAAGAGAGGTCCGAAGTTTGGAGGAATGAAGGAGCAAATCATGGAAACCAATTTAGTCAATTGAAAGTGGCTCATCAATGCATCCTTTGGTGGTGGCAGCCTCCACCTCTCAGTGAGACTAACCGAATATTGATCGGACAGGCTTACGTTAGAGATCACACCAAAGCTACCTCCCTGACTCCGTACTTTCTTGGATTATTATACTTTGGCTGTATTTAATTCAATCAAGCTTTGAGACAGCAGATCATTTTATATAGCCTTTGAAAATGTCAGAGCAGTAAAAGGGGGTAATAACTGAATATTAACAATGTGTTCAGCCCAGATGAAGTTCTGAGATCTTAATTGTGGAAATGACTAGTGTCCAGTTGATGATTAAGCTAACACTTGAACAAAAATGGCTGTCTTTAGAATATGCTTTGATGACTTTGCTGTGAGAACATGGCAGAAAAGAGATATGTTTCTGGTACTCCATATTTCTCCAGCAGTTCCAACTTTTTCTTTTAGGTAGCTAGGCTGAGATCAGAGGACCATCTTGTAAATGAGACATGAAATCCACATTCAAACTTACCAGGTGAGCGTAGAATAGATTCAGAGGTGAGCAGTAGTAGCTTCAGGAGAATGTTTCTAATGCCAATAAGAGAGATCTCCAAGACGGAACAACTATGTAAAGGTCTTTGACGTGGAAGGATGAATAGATTGACGTTTGGAAGAATACGGAGATGGAAGTTTAGTTTAGTCACGTGATCTGGAAGTGAAAACCTATGGCAGAAGCAAAGAGGGAGATTTCAAAGAAATTGGATAGCAGGTAGGTAGAGGGGATTTAAAGTTGTTTTTGACGGAATGTTTATTGGCAAGGATGAATGCAAATTCAATCTTGGTGGGATTTAGTTCAGAAAATAGATTTCCAATTTTCTATAAAGGAAAGACTTGATTTCAGCTATGTGGTGTACTCATGAGAGTAGACTCTCGAGTCAAGTTGTGCATTGTCTCCATATTGGTGCATGAGATTGCACCCTGCTACTTGTGGTTTGTTGTTGCAGTCAAGCAACAAGGGAAGAACAGAAGACGCTTTGTGCATGCCCCAAAAGGGCACGAAGGTGGCTTTGAAGCCTATGACTGAGATAGTTGAAGCAGAGAACATGAAAACCATTCCCTAACCTCAGACTCTGGTTTGAACTGCTATGTATGAAAGCTATGACTCATGTGTGACCATGTCAAAGATGTGCAATGAGGGAAGAATCGCTAGTAAGGAGGCAGTGCCCACGGCCATAATATACAATGCACCATGAAACACCTGAAGAATTGATATTTTAATGCTGTATCTATGTCTGAAACAGAAATTACAAGACCATAGTAGGTTGTTGAAGCTTGTGTGCTCAGTAGTTCCCACTTTTATATGAGATTGCAAAGAAATTGAGGTTTTGGGCTAGCATCAGGGTTGTGGGTGATAATGGGAGTCAAATAGATAGAACTTTTTTGGTAAATTTGCAGGGATGTACCCATTTGCTTAGGACAAACAATCCAGGAGGGAAGGATTTGAGGCGATCTTGAGGGTTGTGCTTGCTAAAGTTAGACCAAAGAAGACAATGCCTGCAAGAGATACACAAATACAAGTTAGGGAAGATGCCATCCATAATCCGTTCACATTGTAAAGAACCTTAGAACACATCTATCCCTTCCACATTAAAAATGCCTTTCTTTCATATAGGGATGCCTTCATAAATCTGGAACTAATACACAGGGCCGTCTTTAGCTCTGGTGGCTCCCAGTACGACAATTTGTGGCGCCCCGCACCTCATGACCGCCTCCTCGGATTCTCTCACTGCCACCAGGCAAAAGGCCCCCTCATCTCTCCAAACATAAGTTATTTCTAAACACAACTCCCTCCCCTGAAGTCAGCGCCCCTCCACAGGTCAGCGCCCAGTGTGACCGCACCAGTTTCATTACCCTAAAGCCAACTCTGCCCATACACGTACAAGTCTTTTGAAAGGAGGCAAAAAAGGAGATTGCTGCTGGAAAACCAGTCCTCCAATCAGGTTTGATCTTTGGAATTCCTAACTCATTTTGCAAGGGTAGCTCATTCCAGACAGCTTAGAGGTCTCACATGGTCACAAATGTGGCCTTCTATCCTATGCTGGGCTTTACTGCATGTATTTGCATTTGTACATTGTCAATGTACTTTATATCCAATCCCAAAAATGCATTGCTTCTATCCTTGTGAAACAGTTTAGGACCCCTGGCCTATCTATACCCTGGCTCCAGGGATACTAAGAGAACCCAAGAGGCAAAATTTGTCACGGTCAACTTTTTGCACGATTACAATAGCTTATTAGGCACACAGACGCAGGAACTGCTGGCCCCGCTACAAAAAAACATCACAAGAAAGTGGGTCATGCACACTTGGATTAAATGCATTATTCTATATTGCTTCTTTTAGAGCACTGAAGCGCTGCCCCTCATTTTGACAAGACTCACTAGAGTGCTTGTGTTATGTGATGCAATGTATAAATAGTGGGGAAAAAATAGGTCATGGGTTTTCACAAAAATCCTGATATGATTAAGGCTGATATGTGTCATAATGTAAGGGCCATTGAATCTGATTAAGGGAATTGCTGAAAACTTTCCCACGATTGTGTTCAGTAGGTTTTCTTGAGGCTTACATGAAGGTACATAGCATTATGTACATGTACTGTAAGGCAAGTCAGTTAATTAGCAGGAATTTAAAAGGAAGACACAATGTAAGGAATTGTTAAAAAAGAGAAAAAGCCACATGAATCAGCATTAGGAATAGCGATTATCTAATTGCGATTTTCTGCGAATCGCAATTAGGTAATCGCTATTCCTAATGTATGAAACTCTAAGAGACTAATTTAGTGATTCATAGGGGTCGCAAATCGGCCTACTTCATGAATATTAATGAGGTAGGTCGCTATTTGCGACCCATTAGGAATCGCTAAAATCACGGGGATGGTGGCCAGCTGGGGTCACCATGTCCGTGATTGCTTTTAAATAAAGCAATATTTTTTTTTTTTTAAATGCAGCCTTTTTTCCTTAAAGGAAAACGGGTTGCGTTTAAAAAAGGAAAATGAAAAGTTTTCTTTTCATTTTTTAAGAGCAGGCAGTGGTCTGTAAGACCACTGCCTACTCTGAAAAAACGTTTTCGCTGCCATTCTCAAAGGAAAAGGGTCCTTTGGGGACCCCTTCCCATTTGCGAATGAGTTACCACCTACTTGAAGTAGGTGTTAAAATGCGAATGTTTTGCGACCGCATTTCGGTTGCAAAGCATTCATACATACCACTGAGATTCGGCATTAGGAAGGGATGCCCTAAACACGCCCCTTCCTAATACTGAATCGCAAACCCATTTTGCGCTCCGATACAGGTTACCGAATCGCAAAATTGAGGTTGGTACATTGGAAAAGCCTTTTTTGCGAATCAGCCTGTTTGGAAACGCAAAATAGCTTCACACATGTTGCCCAAAGTACCTAAAATAGCATGTCTCTGATCTGCCAATGACACTGATTTGACTAAAATGAATTCAGCCATTCACCTCTGAACTGACCTTCACCATACTGTTTAGCCTTCAGATTCACATAGTGCACCTGCAGTCCTTTATTCACACGTGCTTCACTTTTATGTTGCACATTTCATGGTGGCTGCAATGACTCATGAACTAGGATACATGGTGCTGGCCTGCAGTATTTACAATCCATGAAAGAGACCAACTCAGATTACTGTAGAGAATGCCTCAACACACATTACCCTGATAACCAGCATGGGTGCCATTTTGAGACATCGTGCCTTAAAAGGGATAACGCCAGCAACGAACTGGCCTATAGGGCAATCAAGCAGCGTGCTAAGGGCTGGTCTAAAAGGTCAGTGTCTGGGCTGGCTTTTCGTCTGTGGGCATGCTTTATGGTCTGGTGGGCTGGTTTTTATTGTTGATTTCCTTCATATTACCACAAACAGTACCTGCAAAACCCAAATGCATGCAGTCTCCCATACCCTGCAAAAAAACTATGCAGTTATAAGCTGACCACTGCACTGGTTTGCAAATGTGGGCCACTTTCTTAGCTATCTGATTCGCTAATGGGGCCACTTTCATTTTGGTGTCTGGGCCTATTTTCTGTCCCAGTCCGACCCCGGATTACGCCCAGTATATCAGAAGCCAGTAAATAGCAGATTCTATGTCAAGAAACGGAGATGCTTCTCTTAACTTTACTTTTCATTCTGCAGCAAAGAGAACAGTTTAAAATATTACCGTAACCACAAAACAAGAGCTTAGTAGTAAACATCAACAACATACTCCAGCTAATATGAAATAGTTCACAAAGTCCATGATGTCCCTGTGTAGAACCTCTTCTTCCTCTCTTCTTTGCTGCTCAGTCAGTGAGATAAGTGCTCCTTTGAAATTCACAATTCACTAATGCCTTTAATTTGCCTTCCTTTCAGTTCCAATTTTGTGAAGGCTAATTAGTGAACTCTTGCAATATATCTTATGTTGTCCTAGGGGATAGAGCAGAATCACCTAGGAGCGAGCAGGCTCCTTTTACTGTCAGCTGTAGGGTATCTCTTCTCTGTGGTGGCACTGCAGCCTCAGGGCAGAGAGATGTTACTGTGGGGCAAGCCCACGAGGTCACCCATACCTGCACCTAAGCTGAGTGTTCAGGAATAGAAGTGCAGGGTCACAGGGGGCAGAGTCATGGGCTGGCACCTCCCTTGCGGTTTCAGAGGAGGCACCTCTCTTGCGCGCTCCTTCCACGAGTTGGCGCGACGGCACCTTGTGCTCTTTCTTCACAGCACTCTGGCAGGGCCGGATGGAAGGGTGGGGTCCTGTTTTGGAGCGGTGGGGGCCTGCTTTGTTACTGGGGGCCGGTTTTGCAGCGATGCTTCAATATCGGCCCGCAGTAACAAAAGCAGCAGTGCTGGGGGCCGGTTTTGTTAAGCAGCAGTGCTTTACGCTCTTTTGCATCCCCTCTCCCCCTCCCCCGAGGCTGGTCCGACAAAATTGCCAGGGCTGCTTCGGGTTCCCAGTCCGGCCCTGCATGTGACGTGCATGTGGACAGTCGCTAGAGGGTGCCAGACCTGCCAACTTGAGAATAAAATCACTGTGAGGGAAACTTGAGAATAAAATCACTGTGAGGGAAGGGGGCATGACCTTGGGGATGTGGGGGGACTTTATCCTCAGAACTAGCTTAGAAGCCAGTCTGCCCCGTGCCTTGCCCTCATTGGCTAATTTCCCCTCCAAAAAAACAAAAACACCAAGGTTGCTGGGGCTGCTGCTGATGTCCGGGGGTGTTTTCACACCCCTTGATGGACATCGGCAGTTTACAGCCTCCAAAGAGAAGCTAGAAATCCTCGCTTTTCAGTGGTTTCAGCTCCTCTTGTCTGTCAGCATGTGATATTGGATCCTCACTGGGTGACTGGTGACTATGTGAAGGGATCCAAAATCATGTGACACATGGTGGCACCCTGTGAGTTGGCAGGTCTGGGGTGCTGCAGATTATAAAAACATCTGAGGAGTTTTTGTTTCAATCAGGGAGTGAACCGACCTCATGGTAAGGTGCGGATGTCATTGCCTCGGCTTTAGGCTAACAGACTGCCAATATTATTTGAGAGATCGGGTTATAATATTTATTTGCTTTAAAGGGAATACACTGAGGTTTGCTTGGCTTAGAGTTGAAGACAGAGAAAACGTCTTTGATCACAGTGCAAAGTGTTATTCTAACAATTTTGGAGGAAAGTGTTCAGTATGGCTCAGACCATAGGGGTGCCTCAATAATTTGGAGGAGGGTGAGTCTGATAGTGTGACTCTTCATTGACCAGGAGCTTTAAGAGAGTGATGGAGGCCTCCATAGGTGACACTATTGATGGAGCAGGGTAAACAAAATAATTTGTACCCCATGGAAATTAATGACCTCTTAATAATTTAATAATACTGACTGTTTGAAAAAGCATGTACTAACCAACAAATGCACCCTTTTTAGTAAACACTATATATATGGGTAACATGCAGGTTTGTGCAAAATCTAATCTACTTACAAATGTGAAGTTAATTAACTTTAGTATTATGATTGCGTACTAATTAGAGTAAAAATTGCATGATTTATATTGCGTAATAGATTTGTATTGTGGCAAAGAATGCAGATGGTAAGTAAAATGGCTTTAAATGTCGCTTCTGCTAGGTAACACCTAACACGGGTTCTTTAGAATGGCGGGTGGTAAACAGAAAGGCTGATTTTCTTTGTTTTAATTTCGGTTGTGTTTGTTCTTATGATAGTTCGTTCGGGCCTGTTAGGCCATGCTTCGAAAATGGTTGCTGGAGAGGATGAGATCACGTGAGACGGCCAAGATGGCCTCTGCGCAGAAGCAATAAAGAAAATCAAGTCACATGAATGCGGCTTGTGCCCGGAGTGAGATGTCAAGGTCGAACTGACCTACAATAAAGAGCGTGCCAAAAAGATTCAGCATGTATTCATGGGAATGGATGGGAAAGAACCGAGTGACAATGGATGAACCAAAATGTGACCATCAAAGATCGCTACAAAATGAATGGACAAGTTGGACTGCTTTTGACCCCCCGAGTCATGAGACTTATTGTATGTCTTATTGTCCCTAAACCAGTTTGAACAAGGAGGGCGAAGAGGTGACCATCACCACCCCTCAAATCGACAAATTAGCGTGATTCTTGCCCCTAAGGATTGCAACTTTTATGTGTAGTAAGCCAGAGAATAGGGTATAAGAGAGTCTGCTCTCATGTGGGGTGGGCTACTGCTGCTGATGCGGATGCTGGGGCTGCTGTGGTTGGTGTTTTCCTGCCATGCCGCTTCTTTATTTTTCATTTTTCCACCTCGATACTGCGAAAGACTGTCATTTTTGGACTTTGAACTTTGACTGGGGAAGGAACGAGATCGTTGCGGGAATTCTGCCCGGGAGGTGCGTCCGAGGAGGTTAGCGGTACAGTCAGTCAGTTTGGGAGTTCTATTCTGTGATCTGCGGTTTATCTTCCTTTGGTGAACCATTCCTGTCAGCATCCTATGACCATGGGTAATGCATAAAAATTTCATTTTCCATTAAACTTTTCTTAAATGTTTATTGATATATTAAATGTGTTTGATTAATAAAGAATTTTACCTACTTTGATTGAAATTTTAGATAAAATATATTCTAACTTAAAATGAGTCTGTGGTTATTTAGTACATTTATGATTTATAATGTTATAAGGTTTAATTGTGATTGAGCTGGTCTTAATCACCATCAACTTATTCTACTAGTTGGTCCATCGACCAAAGAGCGGAGTACCTTGATGTTCAGAACCGGTAGGATCAAAGGTTAATGCATATAATGTATGAATTATCATTCTGTCAAATTTAACAAGGTATCCCGTTCGTCCAGCAGCACATTCTCCTTAGCGTGAAATCCAGAGATTGGATGAATGTATGTTATGCGGTGTCATGGGCCCCACCGACATAAGGTTTAATTGATAATAGGTTGCATAAGTGTTTTTACCTGGATTAGTGTCCTAGGGAGAAATTTATATTAGCCACGCTGGATCAGATTTCTTGATAGCAGAGTTATGGTTACTATAGATTAGTTTGGTGATTATTGATTACTGATTTATTGATTTTTCATGTCTAACACTTTATGTCGAGTTTGTATTATGTTATGTGTAAGTCGAAATTTTGAAGCTTCCGGAAAGTAGGAAGTGAACACGTGTGGCAAGAGAAGTCACACGGAATAGTGCATTGTCTGATTTTCAAATTGGTGATAACACAGGATTGTGTTATGTTAGGGACATTTCATGTATGAAAATACGTTTGAGTGAAATAGCAACAGGTTTTCTTGTGAAACTCTGGCCTTAATGGGAAAAGGAAGATGGTGGAGTAGCGCCGCTTGTCTGAGGACGCTCTCCATGCCTCCCCCGCCGAGCCTCCTGTGTCCCGACATCTAGCACTCAGCACACCTCTACCTGCCGGTATCGCCCGACCTGCTCATCCCGCTTGTCCCGTATGTTTTCCTGGATTAGCGAGGCATACGGTTAGCCGTTTGGTTTTTCCTGCGTCTTGTAGGCATCCTGAAACGGCAAATGTGCCGCATCTCCTCTGCTTGCAAGGGAGTTTCTGCTTTCCGAGCCGCATGGTGGCCTTCGCAGCCGGCTCCATTCCAGACTTTCCGGACTTCCCCGACATCGCGTGCATTGCACGCATTGCCCTGGCGTCTTCTACGGCTTCCAGGGTGTGTTTCTTCATCAGTTGCAGTTACGGAGCTGCGAGCTGCCATGGCCCCACCTCGCACCAAAGGTCGCCGAAATGAAAATACAAACCTGAGTACAAGTGCAAGTGTGGTTGGCAAAACTGCTAACAAGGAAAAGGATAAGGATATTGACAAAGAAGGAAACGGTGCAGAGACTCTATTAATAGGTGAGCAGAGCCTTTGTAGTTCCTCTACTGATGCCATTCAGATCCATGCTGATACTGTTATTTCCACTAACTCCAGGGCTGCGTTTGGCACAGGGACACAGCTCGGTAAGCCAATCCTGAAATTACTTCAGTCAGGGAGAGCAACTGAATTGCTTCGGTCATGTGGGTCTGAAAACTCCATTCCGGGTGTTGTGATGGCCGAAGTGCTGAATGCTGCAATATTAGATGTAAGAAGCAGTGATGCTTGTTTGGTCAGCGCTAGGGCCACGCCTGGTGCTGTGCATCATCTATCTGCACTTCAGGAAACTGGAAAAGCACCCAATCTAACTAATTGAGCAACTAGTTTGGCTGGTGATTTTGTGTTGGAGAAAGACAGTCTACTGGGTAAAATAATGGATAGCCCCGCAACAACTACGGCAATAACTATTGGACATAATGATTCAACTATACAGGAACGCAAGGATCCCGCGGAGATTCCAGATCAGATAATAGTGGGGGAAAACCCCCAGAAGGGGAGCAGCAGGGATAACTGCAGGAATAACTGCGGCAGCTCCGGCGTCATTAGTACTGACGGTGAATCACAGTTGGAACAACCTGAGCAAACAGGGCAACATGTCTATCATCTCACCGATTCATTCGCTGATACCGTCTCTGATGTTGGTGCAGTTGGACCCTGCAGCACCTCGACGGCTCCTGATATAGGATGGTTCAATATGGCCCAAAGCTGGGAGGACGTCCAAGATAACCAAGATAGTGCCCCTGGCAGAGGGGGCAGAGGTGTGGTGAAAAACGCAAGAGTTAACAGTCCTAATATCTCCAAGATATGTAAAGGTGGCAAAAGCGGGAAAAACCGAGGTGGGGGTCGGGGTGTAAAGCAACAAGTGATCGATACAATGGGGCGATTAAAGGAGGCTTCAACTAGTACTTTTAAGCCCGGTTCTGGAGCTAGCCCATTGCGGAAGTGGGCATCTTCAAAAGGGGAAGTCAAAAACATAATCTCTAGGCTTTCTAACGTCAGCAGTACAGCAACTACTTCTACAGAACTATCAGAGGAGGTTAGTGCCGATATTAACCAAGCAGATGGTGGGGGAAAAAAATCTGCATCTCCCGCCAGTAGCAGTCCCCCGATGCCCCCAGTCTTCTCCCCAACAACAAACTTTGTAGTGCCACTAACACCATCATCGGTGCCAGGATCAGCTCCAATAGTTCCCATAGCTAACAATCTGGAGCAGACAGGAGAAGAACCATCACTTTCTAGTATCATGCAAGCGTTATGTGCTCAGAGAGCAGAGGCTCAGGCATACTTTAAACAGGCGTGCGACGACAGTAAGGAGATTAAACAAGCTTTGGCAGAGGTAACATCAAAAGTTAGCCTGTTATCCTCTGAAGTGACAGACCTACAGCAGCGAGTTGCTGCAGTTGAGGAATCTAATTCGTATACAGTCAATCAGGTAAAGATCCAGGACTCTCAAATGTTGTTAATGCAGTCCAAGATCGAAGACCTCGAAAATAGACAGAGGCGTCAGAACCTACGGATCTTCGGCATTCCAGAGGGGAGGGAAGGCAATGACCCACGGACTTTCATAGTTAAACTTTTGCAGGAGGCCTTCCCGGATCTTGGGGACTGGGATATGGACACGCAAGTGCAACGAGCACATCGATTACCATTTTCAATTTCCCAAGGAAATCGTGCTAAACCTAACTTTGCTAGACCTATTCTTGTCTGCCTAGGCAACTTCTTGCTACGCCAAGCTATATATTTCAAGGTACGTCCGTC
This sequence comes from Calotriton arnoldi, assembly GCA_963921515.1. Taxonomy (NCBI): domain Eukaryota; kingdom Metazoa; phylum Chordata; class Amphibia; order Caudata; family Salamandridae; genus Calotriton; species Calotriton arnoldi. Next base: position 186,396 of record CAWUFW010010520.1, read on the forward strand.
ATCTCCAGTGAGGGTGGACGCAATGTCCATCTTTGTGCGGTCCGATCTCTGCAAGGTAACCATGGACAAACGATGGAAGCTCCGTCAGCTAATGGATCCTTTCAAAAATGTATGCTCACAAGTGTTCCTACAAGAACCTGCCCGTCTTAAGATTGTAAAAGACGGACGACAACACTTTTTCTTTAATGAGCAGGACGCAAAACAAGCTCTCTCAAGATGGCAAGCAACCGGCAAGGATTGACTCTGAGATGAGAGAGGTTTTTTTTTTTTTTCTCTCTTTTTTTTTCTATTGAAATTTTTTTTTCTCTCTCTCTCTCTTTTTTTTCCTGGATTTCATATCCAAGACTCATGATGTTCAACGACTCTGACAATGGTTGCTGTCTTATTAGATTCAGGTTACTAAGTAGTATTGGCAGGTCGGGTTGTGCTGGGTTGCTTTGGGTGATGTGGGCACGGGGGTGGTGGAGGGGGGGATCGAGAGGGTGTCTTCAGCATGCTGTCAACATGGGACAGCCAAGAAGGGGGAGATTCCTTTTCGTAGATACTGGGGTGGGGGGAGGGGGAGAGGGGGAGGAGGAAGGGGAGGGGTGGGGGAGGGGGAGAGGGGGAGGAGGAAGGGAAGGGGTGGTTGGGGAGAGGGGGGTGGTGGAGAGGGGATTTAAAAAGCCACAGTTTATTGGATTTTACATGGGCAGAGCACTGGAGGGCAGGGCACGCACTTGGGGAGAGGACGACGGGACCAGGTTTACACTTATTATCCGATGTCAGAAATTAAATGTATGTGTTGGAACGTAGCCGGGCTCAATCAAGCCAGTAAGCGACGGTTAGTGGCAGATGAGCTACGCGTATTTAAGCCCCACATATTGGGACTGGCGGAAACGCACATCGCATACAAAGATAGAGCATTGCTAAAGCAGCTGGGGTATGATGTTATCGTCTGCACATCACAAACTATTTCTATTCGGGGGTGGCTTTATTGAAATCTAAGAGATGTGGGGCTGTTGTCCTCCGATCTGTGGCCGACTCTAAGGGGAGATGGGCTATCTCACAGATGTTAATTTCTGGGCGTACGTTTACAATATGCATGGTATATGGTCCGAATATTGACTGCCCGGACGTCATTCTTCAGTTAACCTCCGAGCTCCTCGAGTGGTCTGGTGAAAAGTTCGAGATGGGAGATTTCAATTGTATTTTGGATAGGAAAATCGATACTACTAATGCTGCTGCACGCTTCAGAATGTGCAGAACCAGGACCGCAGTCTTAGAACTTCTTCATTTGCTCCAGTTGGAGGACTCGTGGAGAAGGCTATTTCCAAATGTACCGGGTTTTACTTTCTATTCCGCACCGCATAAACATTATTCAAGGATAGATATGATATTTGCTGGTAGGGCTATTCTAGAGAATGCGCTTGTTACGGTATGTCCCAAAATCACATCCGATCACAATCCGGTCATGCTAACATTGCAGCTGCAGTTTAATCTTCATGAACCTGCTAGGGAATTTACTTTTCCTAGGCATCTCCTCAACAACTTGGAATATCTTGATTTTTTAAAAACTATATTAGAGGAGTATATAGATAATAACAGGGGCACGGCTACTATTGCAATAGTATGGGATTGTCTAAAAGCATGTGTAAGAGGCACCACGCTGCAATATGTTATTAAACAAAATCAACAGGATTTTTTCCATTTGGAGCAAGAACAAAAACGCTGTTTAGATCTTGAGCGCTTACATGCAACAGCCATAGTTTCTAAAGATCCCGCCGAACAACTGATGTACCAGCAGGTTATCGAGGCTAGAGCCAAGATTATGAGAAGGCTACGGGACAAAGTCGCATATAGTTATCATAAGTTTCGAACAAACCAGTACGAATATGGTGAAAAAGTGGGTCGATTGCTGGCTAATCAAATCGCTGATCGAAGGGCTAAATCTTCTGTCAAATCAATTAAAGGGGTAGATGGTTTGACCTATACAAGATCTACAGATATTTTAGAACAATTTAGGATATTTTATGCCGACCTTTATGGTGATTCTGTTCACTTTGATCAGCAAGTTGCCTCGGCTTATATACAGGAGTGGGCAATGCCGGTTTTGGACTCTTTTTATTCTGAGCTTCTGCAAAAAGATGTTGGGGAGGTTGAGGATGCAATCGCAGCACTGCCCGCTGGCAAGGCAGTCGGGGAGGATAAGATCCCGCTGGAATTTTATAAAGTCTTCAAAATTATATTAGCCCCATTATACTTAGAGCTTTGTAATTCTATTATGGAAGGCGGTGAAGTCCCCCTTTCCTGGAATGGCACGAATATTGTCGTCTTTCCCAAAAAGGGGAAGCTTATAGATGAAATGGGTTCTTACCGGCCAATAGCACTGATAAATGCTGATGCAAAACTTTTTTCGAACATTCTTGCCACACGATTGGCCCCCATTATTCATCTGTTGGTCTCTGACCAACAACACGGCTTTGTCCCCAGAAGAGACACGGCGGAGCATATCAATACTGCAATTGCGGCATTTGACATCTCGGGGCAGCTAGGTCAGCAGTTGGGGATGTTGATGTTAGATGCCGAGAAGGCCTTTGACCGAGTAAGCTGGGGAGCTTTATGGACAACAATGACTTCCATGGGCCTCGGTCAAAGGTTTATCTCGGCTGTACAAAAAATATATAGGAGCCCAACTGCAGTAATTAAACTTAATGGTCAGTCATCCACCTGTCTTACACTACACCGGGGTACGCGGCAAGGCTGTCCGCTATCCCCATTGTTGTTTGCTATTTATAGTGAGCCATTCATCAAACACCTATTATTAAGTGCTGACATAATCCCGTTTACTTTAAATGGGATAGATCTTAAATTAACCGCTTAGGCGGACGATATCGCGGTATTCTCGAGTAAGCCGATAAATGCTCTGGCTGCTATAACCATCGAGGCACAGCGATTTGGCTTTTTTTCTGGGTATAAACTCAACTTGAACAAAACACAGACATTACTGAATTTCCAACTTGATAATCTCCCAACGGCTTTAGGCGTCACAAACAATGCAGTATACTTGGGAGTTACTCTAAGTAGTCAAGTCAGGGATATCATATCTTTGAACTACGAACCTCTCTTGAGGAAAGTAGTTGCTAACTTACGGTGCTGGCACCGGCTCCCACTAAGTATATATAGGAGGTATAATGTCGTCAAAATGAATGTCCTCCCGAAATTTTTGTATTTTTTTCGCACCATTGAAGGTGCCTCAAACCTTTTTTAAGCGCTTGGATGGCGCTGTAGGTTGTTTTATTTGGGCATATCGGCGTGCCAGGAGAGCTCTACGATACATAAAATTGTCATTCAAGCAGGGTGGCTTTAAACTCCCTGATTTTAAGTTATACTTTTGGGCCGCGTTCACGGGGCGAATACAGAGTCTTGTCAAAGGACTCGAAGTCGATCCCACCTGGCTTTCATACCAGCTAGCTTGTGGATCTGACTCTGGGTACTTGCTTTATAAAACTTCCGATCCGAATTATTTTAAGAGGGTGCGATTTAAGATAGTAAGGGACATAGCTAGTATATGGCGCGAAGTTTGTAAGGCATACAAATTTCCTGACTTGCACTCTTATACTGTATTATGGGGGAATCCTCTACTGCCAAGTATATTTCACGATCGTGTTGGAAAAGAATGGCAATGTAAGGGTGTCACTCGGTTGGGTCATTTTTACGATGGGCAGGGTTTTAGATCCTTTCAGTCTCTGAGAGAGGAATTTAGCCTGCCACAAAAATACTTCTTCAAATACTTGCAAATCAGGGATTATTTTATCCGAGGCTTAGGTATGTTAGAGCTGGAGCTATCTGGATCTTTTTCTGAGGCTCTGTCTGCTTTTTTTGGAGCAGCCAGACGAGGGGCCATCGGCAAAACTTATCAGAAACTAATTGGGGGGGTTAGTGATGATGGCACACAGATTGCGGCTAAATTAAGTCGGATTTTTAACTGTAATATTACTAAGGAGGAGATTAATGAATCTCTGGAAACAATAGACTCGGCGGTAACCTCAGTTAATTTGAAACTCCAGCAAATTAGATTAATCTTTATGCTTTATTATACTCCGGAGCAAATATCTAAATGGGCTACCAGCTCAAACACCACAAAATCATACTGTCTGAAATGTCAGGAATTTGCCGCGGACTTATGTCATATGTTCTTTTCCTGTCCTAAATTGAAGGAATTTTGGGCTGGTATCACCCTCGCTCTCGCTGTCTGGGCTGGGTACGATAAAGTAGTCACTGAGAAAGAGCTGGCCCTGGGAATGTTCTCAGAGTTAGGCTGTCTTACTAAATCCTTTGCTTCTATCGTATCAGCTTGTGCCCGCTTATGTATAGCTCGCTCTTGGATCCAGAGCAAGGGTCCAAGTGTCAATGAATTCTGGGGTTTATTAAGAGACATCTACGAAATGGAGATGGCATTAGCGAAAGCCAGAGGTCCTCGGTCTTGGCGTAAATTTGAAAGGACATGGTCTTGCCTTCAATGGGATTGAGAGTATAATTTCTAATTTTTTGCAAATTGTAATGTGGATATGTCCCTGTTTTCTGTGCATGCTTTTACATGCTCTCTGGCTTTGATTCTCTTTGGTCCCCCCTTCTTTTTTTTTCTGCTTTTTCTCTCTTTGTTGTTCATGATCATTATTGGTATAATGGTATATTGTTTAAGAAATCTTCTGTCCATGTAACTTGTTTCAATTTTATTTTTGTTTGTGGCTATAAAATAAAAAAATAAAAAAAGAAACTCTCGCCTTAATTCTCAGGAGCAGTGTAGTCTCCACATGTGTTTTATCCCCAGAGAAACAGGTTTACCCCTTGCTTGAGAGAAGGGTAAGGTAGAGAGAAGTGCTACACTTATCGAACAAAACAGTATTCTTGTAAGTTAGAACAAACTATCTCTTTTGTTTAGCGAAACAGACAATGGTAATGTGTTTTACGTTGTAACTAATACATTTTGTCGAGAAAAGAAGGTAAAGAAAACTGCCGATAATTTTTGTAAAGGAGGGGTCAGTAAGGACAGGAGTAGAACTGACGTCAACAAAGACCGCACTGGTATTGGCCAGTTGTAGAAGAGCGAAGAGCTTTTTGATTGGTGCGCTAGTGTAAAGACGCGCTGGTATTGGTTAGTGTGAGAGTGACGTAGAGCTTTTGGATTGATGAGTTGGTGTGAGACGCGCTGGGATAGGTCCGAATAGCCGAACAGTAGAAAGAACAGAGTGGTAAAGATTTTCGTGTATTTGTTTGAGAAAAAGAACTGTGAATTATGGCTTATTATGAGTATGGTAGAGAGAAACCGTCATGGTTTGCGAAGATTAAAAACTTTTTCAAGAAAGACAAAAAGGTAGTGACTAGGGAAGGAGAAGTACTTCCTCCGCCGAAAACACCAGCATCTCATATGATGTTGAAATATGGCTATCATACATGTATTTGGTTGGAAAATTGGGCGAAATATACTCAAAGCGATGGAGTTTTGGCATTTCCAGAAAATGGTTCGATTAGCACAGCAGTACTTCGAAATTTGAGAGAAAAGATGATGAAACTTGAACCGAGACCTAGACCAACACAGTTCGAAGCTTTAGGTGAATGGGAAGATGAGATGTATGAAAGGGAAAGACACAGAGGTGCAAAGAATTATAGTTTAGTCCATGTAAGAGTATGGGGATTGATTCATGAAGATAGGATGAGACGATGGCGGTATGCTAACATGACGGATGGTTTGTTTCCTGTCAGAACAGTTGAAGAGATTACAGGGAGAAAGTGTACGGAGAAAAAGAAGCATGCAGTAACAGAAAGGTATGGGTATGGAGGTAGCGTCACAGAGGATGAGTTGCTGGAGGACATTTTAAATAAAAGACCCCCTCCATATCAACAGAATTCTGCGGTGGTGACTCCAAATGCACCGCCAATGGAAACTGTAAGAAATCAAAGCCCTGAACGAAACTCTGAAATAAATAGGTCATATGATAAATTAGAAACACCACAAAATGTGAAGCATGATAATGGTAATACAACTGAATTAGCCAGAACTACAAGAGAGTTGACTGAAAAGATAAGAGAATTAACAAAGAATATGGAAGCTGTGACTGTGCCAGTGACGATAGGGCCAGTAATTCCGGTATTTGAAAATCAAAGAATAGATGAGCATTCCTTGACAATCCCATTGAACTCTAGTATGCAAAAAGTGAGAGAAGGGATAATTCCAGAAAATAGAGAGGCAAGAGATTCCGTTGGTTCATGTAGGTCGAGTCCACCTACAAATTTGACAATTAATGAGAGTCAGATAAAAGGATCCCTATGGGAACCGAGTCAGCAACTGAGACCCCAGAGAGAAGTATAAGTTGGGCAGAAATAAATAAAACCCCTGTGGGTCTGACTGCAGAAGAATTAAATGAGTGGGTGAAGAACTTACAAAAGAAAGATGCTGAACCACAACCTTTGGATGTGATTAGATTAAAAATAGATATGGAGGAATTGATTCTAGGGACTATTGGTACAGATCGGTTGAAGTTCTACCAAGATGACGAGTTAATGTTCATGTGTAAAAGCGTTACTTGGAGAGCTAGGAACTTGCATGAAAAATTGGAAGAAACAGCGAATGAACTAGGAGTAGAGTTTGGAAAAATCAGAGGATTGCAGAAACCATACAGGGTAGACTTTAGTGAAAAAGATATAGAAAATCTGAACACTTCAGGACGATTGACACAGATAAAGGAACTGATTGTGTTATTGAGAAAATGGGGAAATGTGGACAGGTGGAGAAGCAGGTGGATAAGAAGGAAGGAGGGAACGACTGATAAAGCTTCATTGGCTTTTCCGGTAAAGGAGAAAGAACCGATAGTAATGGAGTGTCCAATGAGGGAAACTCCAGGAGGAAGCTATGTACATGTCCCATGGTCCAGACAAGATATATTGTCATTTACAAATTGTTGTATTCCGCTTTAGGTGTCCGTATATAGGCTTTCCTGAAACATGTCCTTATATAGGCACAATTCGCATTGCCCTTATATAGGCATAGAATCCCAGTCCTTATTTAGGCATTAGCCGTGCACTCCAAATACAGGCATGGTCACCGACATCCGTCCAACCTAACGTCACAACGAGTTCTTAGAAACCAGACCCTTAAGCTCTTGGGAGTTCCCCTAGCACAGGATTATTGATTTCTCCAAGAACTCATCTATTATGCATGAACCGCTATACCTTAAGGGTTCATTCCTGACGTCTTCCTCTGTCCGACTTCACGTCAATGCTAACATTCCAAGACACCTACCAGGTATAAATATACCTTCCCTTGCCCAAGCAAGTTAGGAGGAGACCTCGACTTTAGAGGAGCCCGTATCCCGGCCTGACGCACTGAGAAGACGCTGTCATCCCTGCTCGCAGAGAATCCAGCTTCCAGTGATCTGACTCCCTTCGCAGGGTGTTAGAGTTCGGAAAGAGATTCCCACCTCTCTCAATCTCAAGGTATGGAGCTGACTAGAACCTAGAGGGACTCTTGGCATACTGGACTCTTGGCATCCTAGACTTAACATACTCTTAGTATACTATACTAGAGAATACTTCGCCTACTTCTTACCTTTTCCTACACCTAGACTAGGTTAGGTACATTGGGGTAGAACTAGCTTAGAGAAGCATCGTATGAGTACTCGCATTTTTAGCTCATGTTATTTATGTACGTGAATATATGCTAAAAGATAATGCTAGCGCAGTATTATTTATTTCTACTGCTTACGCTGTACATTATTTATCTTGCATACTATCTTGTGATCATAACAGTACATATCTACTACACGAGAAACAAGACTGTTCAATAAATCCTTTTTATTGAAACGCCCGTCTTTCCTTTCCGTGTAACTCTGTGAAAACTAAGCATGCACGATTGACTGGGGTGAAACTGTTATCTATTGTTTCCACGATTCTGAGACGTGTTCCGATTCTAAAGGGAAACAAAGTTGTCATGTTTATGCGGTTGCCAGAAACTACTCCCTTCTTGTTTTCAAGGAGTTTCTAGTGGCCTCTGAGCTAGCTGGCACAAGTAATTAAGTTTAATATACTCGATAGGGACATACCGACCTCAGTCCTATGTCAAGCCTATAGGGTATATTATTCCAATGCGCAGAGCCTATTAGGGAAATAGGAACTATACTACATGGCGCCCAACGTTTGGTAAGGCAGTAATTAAACGCTAGATACTGAGTAACTCAGTCGTGCTTTTCTCTCAGAGACCCCTACTCACATACTCCATAAGACGTCTGGAGTGGGTAGGGTTAAATATCCGCCAAAGCTAAATAGGACAAAAACCCTATATATTAGCTATTTTGGTTTGTTCAACGTTGAAGGATACAGTGTTCCAAAATGTTGTGCACCTTATTTTTTGTTTCCTTGAAACTTGTTCTACATTTTTCAAAAAACAAATGTCCGAACACGGGGACAATGCCACCGAAACCGGTGGAGCTGCGGCTCAACCAGTCGTAACAGCTTTTAACTTTACAGGTTTAAATGAAACCGAGGAGGGTGTTATAGACATCCATCCAAACTTAAGAAGAGCCATCACTCTAAAACTTATAAAACACTGCCTACCACCGAGAGGAGGTAGAGCAGTTTTCGTGATAGAGGCCCACGAATCCTTTCAGACAGAGGTATTCTATTCATGGATAGTATTCCCAGAATCAAATCCAGTAACAAAAGTGTTTCACTTCTACAAAGAAGATGAACCACCAGAGGAATATATTCCTTTCGAGGATATTGAAATTCCACTAACATACCAGGAGCATCAGCTCTGGTTTAAAGGCGCCCTAAAACATCACAAAAACATTACCAGGCTCGGTCCACTAGGTAGACCAGGAGCAACATGGCCGATTCTAGCCGGCTACACACCTCATCCTGACATTGAAGAAATGTCAGACGAGGAATTACTTACTCAACTCACAGAGTTAATAAAAATTTACAGACAATTAGTCCAATATGTCATGCGGACTCACACTCCAACCATCATTGACAATTCCAAATCAAACCCCTCAACAGGGGAATACACTAAAAATTACAAGCAGTCATGGGTAAAATGCCCACAAAACGTGAGCAAATTCCATTCTGGATAGCTCAAAAAATTACTCAAATAGAAGCAGTATTTCCTAATACTTGCCCTTATGAGAAACATAGAATACTAACAATCTGTTTACCAATGGGGATCACACCACAACTGGAAGATTGCACCACTTGGGGCGCAGTCTTTGCTGCCATCTATACTAAAACACATGGTGTTCCATCAATTGCAGTAATACCAGATGTCCTGAAACAAGTTCAAAATGAATACGGGGCAGAGCCTGCTCTGAATTTAGGTATGAAATTACTGAAAAATTTCGACCAGGTCTCAACAATAATATTATCTAATATTAAAGGGGAGGCAGCATCAGTGGCGATCCGCCAACGCTTAAGGGAATTTGATGTAACAGAACATCAACATGAACTACCCAGAATAATAGAACAATCATATGCAGAATTAGGCAGAGATAGTTTGGGTGGAAGACCATTGAAGCCAAAACTATCTGAGAATCCTGAAAAGGACTCTATTAAACAAACTCCTACATCTTCTAAAAAGAAGTGGGAAACTAATAAACAAAATTCAAAACGAGAAACGCTCTCAATCCCGAGGTAGGTCTCCTCAAAAGGAGCCCTCTGAAAGGAGGTATAACCTCAGGAATAGGGATAATTTAAGAAAACCTGACAGGTATCAAGATACTGATACACGTTCCTCTCGTACCTTTCAGATATCGTCACAGACATCGGAAAGAAGAGGACGGTCAGAACATAAAGAAGAACGCGTGAAATCCAAAGAAGACAAACACGTTCAGAAAAATACATCAAAACCTCAATTCTCAAAAAAGAAGGTAGCAGGTCTGAAGATCAGACATGCCGAGGATACTGAGAACACAACTCAAGAACGGAGAATGGGCTCAGACAATGCTGGACAGTGCAGCAGAAGTCACAATAGCTCGCCAGAACCTGAAGGAACTTCTGGAGATAGTGGACTTGAATAAGTACATCACAGTAGAAACTGTAGACACCAGGGTTAGTTCTCCACAAAAGTTATATGGAATAACACTCCGAATGGAGGGAGACATACCAAGAAAAGTGAAAATACTTTTTGGGGAAAAACTTTCAAGGGGTTATGATATACTTCTAGCAGAAAAAGACTGGCCACCACAATTTGTCAGGGAGTGCCCACATGGCGAGGACATCATTATGCCTGCCTTCTCCAACCATATTCCAATTCACCGTAAATATACTTATGCCAGGAAATAAGCAGTCGCCCAGGCCCCAGCATTATATAAAAATCATGTAGGATGGGATGAGGACTCACCTCACCACAAAATACAGTTAAAAAATGAACCTACTGCACAAAGGCAGTATCCAATAAAGCAAGAAGCTAAAAAACAGGTCAGGGAGATCTTAGATCAACTTGAATACCAAGGGGTGATTGAAACATGCACCTCCTCAATGAACAATCCTTTGTTTCCTGTCTCCAAACCAGACCATACATATCGTTTAGTTTTGGATTACAGACACTTGAACACTTGTTCTAAAACATTTGCAGTGCAAAATGCACATAGTACAGCATTAATGAATAACATTGTGCGTAAAAAATATAAAACCACATTGGACATTTCAAATGGTTTCTTTTGTCAAAACATAGCACCTGAAAGCAGGTACTTAACAGCTTTTTCATTAATGGGGACCCAGCGTCAATTTTGTAGACTCCCACAAGGGTTCAAGAACAGCCCGGGGTTATTCTCAGCGAGAGTAACAGAGTTACTACAAATTTATGATAATGAGGCATTGTCATATGTCGATGATATCTATCTGACAGCCGATGACCTAGATAGGCACTTGAACAGGGTGAGTACCATTATATTGGACTTCGCCTCTGAGGGCTATAAATTCAACTTTAAAAAATCCAGAATTGCCCATCTCAATGTCCTTTTCCTAGGATATGAGCTTTCAAGTGAAGGCAAGAGCTTGGCAGCTAACTTTTTAGAAAAGTGTGCGCTGCTCCAACCTCCAAAAACGCTGAAAAATTTACAATCCATCTTGGGGTCCCTAAATTGTGGAAGAACTTACATTTTAAATTACGCAGAAAGGGTTAAACCTCTCTACGGATTAATCAAACCTGATTTTTCAATTAAAAATTGGACACAAGAACACACAGAAATCTTGCGTTCACTCCAAGCTAACATGTTAGCAACAAATCACTTACAAACACGCGCAAGTCAACGCAATTTAGTGATCCGAATAATTTCGGGTCAATGCGGATTCACCTATTTAACATTTAATGAGGGTGAAAAAGTACCAATAGCATACAAATCACATTTGTATACACAAGCAGAAATGCGCTTCACTTCAACTGAAAAAATACTGACAGCAGTTCAAACCGCTGTAGCAAAAGAAAGAGCCCTAGCCCAAGGGAAACGCATTATTGTCGTAACCCCAGTACCAGCTTTAGAAGCGGTCACAAAAGCAAGCATTCCAAATGCAAAAGCTTTACATCCTAGATGGATACAATGGGTTAATTCTATTGCTGCAACAGATGTTGAATATGTTTTTGATCCTGATTTAAAAACACAAGCGTTCCTGCAATATGAACATGAATGTCCTCTGCCCACTGAAATTCTGCCTCTCGATCAGTATGAATTTATAATTTACACTGACGGATCCGCACAACCCGCTACAGGGAGTAAGCAAGCTTACAGTGCAGCGTGCACAATCGTTAAAGGTCGCATGCGAGATGGTAACTTCAGACCAATGGTCACTAAAACTCAATCTCTAGGAGATTGTACAGCTCAGCGAGCTGAACTACAAGCATTCAAACTGGCACTTGAAAATACAGATCGCGAATTCCCCACACTCATAGTGTGCGATTCTTTTTACTGTGTTCAGTCGTATAATGAATATATACAAAATTGGCTTGAAAATGGGTTCAAAGATGCAAAAGGTGGCACAATAAAGCATAAAACTCTTTGGGAACAAGTAGTTCAGTTGAAAAACGAACTACCAAAGGCTCACGTGATCCATACACTGAGTCATCAACGTGATGGCGTTCACGTTGCAGGGAATTCATTGGCTGACGAAGCCGCAAAGGGGGCTGTTCAGACGGCTTCCGTAGCTGCGATCACTCGTTCAAAAACGAGAATAGACAGTGAGATATTGTTGGCTGTCAATGCTACAAGCAAAGGCAGTGGTGCAGCGTTACCTAAAAAGTTTCCACTCAAGTACTCTTATGTAATTGATGCGAACAACGTTCCTTTTGCTCGAATCCCTGGAGTGGGGGATAGAGTAATTCCAAACAAGGAACGCAGATTAGGACTAATCCTAGCAGCACATGAAGGGATAGCTTCTGCCCATGCAGGTATTTCTGCAACAGTATCTTTACTGAAACAAAGATATTGGTGGCCTGGCATTAGGAAACAGACCAAGAACTATGTTTTAGAATGTGAAATATGCCAACAGATGAAAGTCTCCACAGTGAAACGTCCTGCGCAGACACCCCTGTTAATTTCAGACAAATCATTAGCTTGTGTTTACCTGGACCACTGCGGTCCCTTGCAAAGGGACGGTAACTATAAATATATCATGGTCGCAGTGGATTCGTGCTCAAGGTTCCTATGGATATGGCCTCAGCGCTCGGCTGACGCTCGAACTGTTATAAAAGATTTGCGAGTCTTTATCGGCACATACGCAATAGGCACGCTACTTTCTGACCAGGGCCCTGCGTTTAGCTCTCGGGCTTACAAAGAAGCCATGGCCAGTCTGGGCGTTGCATTGCGGTACTCCTCTCCGTTTCATCCTGAGGGAAATTCTGTTGTGGAAAGGAAAAATCGGGACATAAAGCAGTCTATAACAGCTAGAGTATTAGGTTCGGGTGATGGGTGGGTCAAACATCTTTATGGGGTCCAACGCTCATTAAATAATTTGCCAAGAAGTTCTCTAGGGGGGGTCACTCCATATGAGGTCCTATTTGGGACAAGAATGTGGGTTCCCGATCTCGAATGTAAAGGCACAGTGGTGGAAAATAAACCCTTTGATATCAAAGATCGTTTGGCTGTTTTACAGGATCTAAATGAACTAAGATCGAAACAAAGCAACGTGTTCCTGAAGCCAACCACCACTGGGGAAAAACCGGCAGTCCCAGCAAGGCCTGTCTGGATTCCAAAAGTTGGGGATCTAGTCAGAGAGAAGATTAGGACAAGAAGGAATTTGGACCTTCTTACAGACAACCAGTACCTGTCCTAGCCGTCCACGGAACAAGAACAGTACTTCTGCCGCCCCTTGCTGGAAAAAAGGAGAAAAGATTTGTGTCAATCGACCTCATCAAACCACAGTATGTGGCCAATACTAAATAGTAGGCCTTGTGGACTCCGACCTAGTAGCAGACGCACTCCCCTCGCTACTATCCAAGAGGTTCAGACTGAAAGACTGATAACCATCGAGAATTCAGCAGTAACAGATGAAGGACTAAGCAACAATGCTATGGAACTCATCCCTCTTGAAACGCAAGTAACAGTTCGTCCAAATACACCTGTCTACACCAACGTAACAAGTGATCAACTGGTTCCAGCGATTTCAACAAATCCTGATGCAATTTCAACAATTGACAGAACTGCTTCTGGCTATTTCATTAACTTTGATACATTTTCTGAGGATCCCAGTGAACCTGAAACGACGCCAGCATCAAAAACTTTCAAACAACAAGTACAAGACCTTTTTCATTTCCTGAAAGAGACTTATCTGGTTTCACCATGGATTGAACTCTGGATTATTTCTGGAATATTTTTCTTTCTGCTTTGGCTAGCTTTGGTTATGACTATCAGCATGCTTATAAATGGCAGATACATCCGTTTGGACATTGAAAGTAAAAATGTGAACTTACTTTTAAAACCACACAAATCATCCCATCGTGAAACAAGAGACTTGTCTGCAGTGAACATCACAGCCATTCCTATACAGGATGGTATAGTGTGGGACAAAACAGATTTCGATATATTCGGCCCTACGGAACAATTGAACATTCCACATTTATTTAAAATTTCACTAAGTGATTTTGTTTCGTCCAGTACCTATTCTGATGGTTGGGACTTTGAGACTGTAATATGATGTTTGACCTAGACAGGTCTGCTGCATTTTCTAATAATGAATACTTAGAAGGTTCATCAGACTATGAACAGCTTTATTGCTATAACCACTATAGTCATCATTATTTGCATAAATCTGCAACACCTAGAAATGTGTTTATGTTTAAGCAATGGGAGCATTGTCCTACACCACCAGGTAGTTCAAGAACGTTTGCTAAAAAATTTCCCTATTTTTCAGGGTACAATACATCTGATCCGGAAACATTTTACTATAAAAATGTAAACAAAACAGGACAAAAAATTATTTTAACAAATACAAAACAGATTTACTCTGCAGCATTTATTGCCCAACTGTCTAGACATGGATTTGACTTGTGGAAAGACACAATAGACACAAAATCTGTCTGGGGTTCTAAAGATTGGCAAGTGCAGGGGGATAGAAGCTTTGTTTAGAGCATGTATCATCCCTCAGCAAATAATGTTTTTGAATGACACTGTGCAACAAACGTCTTGCCTTGGGTTAGCCAAGATCAAAGACATGAAAACACCTTCTGTACCGACACCTGCCAGTAATAACAATACACAGGCAGCGGTTACAGTTGACCAAATATTACAACTCAACAGAACAAATCCTGATTGGAGAAAATGGTTGATCTGGCCCACACACACAAACACCTGTCAAGAAAGATTCCTGAATAAAACACAGGGCTTTACTATTCATAGGCCAGACCCAAGATACGTCCAAAGACAACATCCGGGGGTAGTAACAACATACAGTGTAGGAAAATTATGCCTCGATTGGCTGCAAAAATCTACACTTAAGGATGTGAAACAACACTTATCTTTACTTAAAGAAGACGCAGACCTTAGGGAATTCTTGCTAGGACCAAGAAAACCGCGTCAAAAACGTTTCATATATGCCGGCATCTATGCTGCTTATAATGAAGCATGGAAGGTGTCACAGGTAGAGGCCGCAGAACGAATACGTGAACTTGATCGTATTAATTTGGAGAAAACTCTCTCTGTGGTCGACAATGGGTTCACAACTTTGTCATCCAGGATTTATTCATTGGACAACATTGTATCCTCTGCTATTGACATACTGGAACAAGATTTAGCCATGTTACAACAAGGCCAATCTCAGTTACGTTCTATTATGTTATTAAGCTGGACGCTGCAATCTTTGCGTGCGGGCTATGTGCCTTGGCGTTTTATCAACACGTCGTCTCTGTTTGCAGAATACAATCTAACTGATAAACAGATCGAACTGGCACAAAGGGGAGCAAAGTATACAGTGCTGAGCATTGAAAAACTGTAAAAATTACCATTCACTGTGGCAGAAAAACCAGCTACAGAATGGCTTATTCATGGCAAAATCACTCTGTCTGTCACTACTTTTCAGTTTCAGTATTGCCTCAAACAAATGCAAGCAGGCAAATATGAAAGGTTGGGTAAAGAATACATTAAGACATCCTGGGATTTACCATACACATACAGATGTTGGAGTGGGGATCGTGAAGTGTTTCTTAACGGTACACACTGTGAAAGGGCACTAAGCGGTTCACTAATTTGTCAGGACATTTCTTTACACGGGGCTTGTAATGGTTCTGTGGCAAATTTGTCCTGCCACCTGCTAGGTACACCAGCTGCTGTGATTAATCCAACGTTTGGCCAACTTTCTAATGGGAGTTACCTCATGTTGAATGATCAGAGTTGCTGTGGCATGTTGCCAGGCATCCCATATCTAGTAACGGTCAACTCCAGGGTCACTTGCTGTATGCAAGTATTGTTTGCCCCAATAGACACAGTCAGGGAGTCGCCTTTATGGCCTTCGTTGAATGTTTCTTTTATACGATTTGATACTTTAAGCAGAATGAAAGCCATGCTTATACAAGAAACTGTGCCTTTGACCTCGGCCAAAGAAATCTATGATTTACAAATTGCAAGGACTTCGGCTGAGATACAGGCTTTAATTCGTACAAACTGCCCTATACATTTCGCAGAAATGATGGGACGTATCTTTAACATGTCTGATACGAGCGGAATTGTACATGTATTTAAGACCATCTGTTCAGGACTGTTAGCACCTTTTCAAGCAGTCCTCGGAATCATCCCAAACTTCGCACATTCGGTGTTTGGTGGTGTGCCGTTAATTCTAGCACTTGTTGCAGGAATCCTATTTTTATTCCTACTACTACGCTATGGCAAGCCTATTCACTGGCATCACTCCCAGCGATGTGGAGAAAGCTCTCCTAGAACGGAAGTGCTGTGAGCGCATAGTGCAACTATTTGGCATACCTCGTCTACGGGAACTTAATACAACATGGTTTCTGTCATTCAGACCAAGCTGGCAATATTGCATCTTACCTGTTCTACGCTGCCTGCTTTGCGGTGAAGAATGCGTGCTAGACACCTGTCTAACACTCCCATCAGTCATGCCAACGGATATCGATACTCTGCTGGACCCGATAACGGCCCATGCTCTGTGTTGTCCCCAGAGGCTACCAATCCTGATGACGGCATTCATTGAGATCTCACAGACGCTTCCTGCTGCTGCTGAGGTACGAGATGGATCGACAGGCACACAGGTAACAACGGACGCGAACATTGCTGCGGCATCCCATGCTGAAGGCGATGCTTCTCATCTCTGTGCGATTAACCTTCTGAACGAGGTGTTCCAAATGTCACCAACATCGGTAGACGATATTTTGTCTATTGAAATAGATGATTTCAGGTTTACACCAGACCCATACACTGACTTTGATTCGGCTCACAGTGTACCAGGGATGCAATGAATTTGGCCTTCATTTTTCAAAACTTGGAACTCTTCCCAAAACATTGAACTTTTTCTTTTCTCTATTTTTTGAAAATACATGGCAAATCAATCTGCTTACAGTAGAACTATTCTTATAAAACGGACTTCTTTGAATACTTCCAGGGACACATTGTCACCTTATCTGTCTAAAAAGTTCATTTAATACCATGATATGCAATGGCTTTGATTTTTGAAAACTTATCAACCATTTCATCATATGTATATATTTCTGTTTATTCCTTCATGTTGCATTTATTTCCAATATATGCTTAGAATGAAGAAAATGCTTTAAAATGTACAGTACCGATTGCATTTAACAGTTTACTTTTAAACTTCTTTATAATATGCTTTTAGAAATGTTTTTAGCAACATGTGGTACTCAGTTTAATGTTTAGCATTTCATGTTTAGCATTTAGTATTATCGTTCATTCGAAAGTGGAGTGGGTGTTGTATTCCGCTTTAGGTGTCCGTGTATAGGCTTTCCTGAAACATGTCCTTATATAGGCTTTCCTGAAACATGTCCTTATATAGGCACAATTCGCATTGCCCTTATATAGGCATAGAATCCCAGTCCTTATTTAGGCATTAGCCGTGCACTCCAAATACAGGCATGGTCACCGACATCCGTCCAACCTAACGTCACAACGAGTTCTTAAAACCAGACCCTTAAGCTCTTGGGAGTTCCCCTAGCACAGGATTATTGATTTCTCCAAGAACTCATCTATTATGCATGAACCGATATACCTTAAGGGTTCATTCCTGACGTCTTCCTCTGTCCGACTTCACGTCAATGCTAACATTCCAAGACACCTACCAGGTATAAATATACCTTCCCTTGCCCAAGCAAGTTAGGAGGAGACCTCAACTTTAGAGGAGCCCGTATCCCGGCCTGACGCACTGAGAAGACGCTGTCATCCCTGCTCGCAGAGAATCCAGCTTCCAGTGATCTGACTCCCTTCGCGGGGTGTTAGAGTTCGGAAAGAGATTCCCACCTCTCTCATTCTCAAGGTATGGAGCTGACTAGAACCTAGAGGGACTCTTGGCATACTGGACTCTTGGCATACTAGACTTAACATACTCTTAGTATACTATACTAGAGAATACTTCGCCTACTTCTTACCTTTCCCTACACCTAGACTAGGTTAGGTACATTGGGGTAGAACTAGCTTAGAGAAGCATTGTATGAGTACTCGCATTTTTAGCTCATGTTATTTATGTACGTGAATATATGCTAAAAGATAATGCTAGTGCAGTATTATTTATTTCTACTGCTTACGCTGTACATTATTTATCTTGCATACTGTCTTGTGATCATAACAGCACATATCTCTTACACGAGAAACAAGACTGTTCAATAAATCCTTTTAACTAACTAAGCATGCACGATTGACTGAGTGAAACTGTTATCTATTGTTTCCACGATTCTGAGACGTGTTCCGATTCTAAAGGGAAACAAAGTTGTCATGTTTATGCGGTTGCCAGAAACTACTCCCTTCTTGTTTTCAAGGAGTTTCTAGTGGCCTCTGAGCTAGCTGGCACAAGTAATTAAGTTTAATATACTCGATAGGGAAATACCGACCTCAGTCCTATGTCAAGCCTATAGGGTATATTATTCCAATGCGCAGAGCCTATTAGGGAAATAGGAACTACACTACAAAATGACTTTCCAAGATTGAGAGAGAAACCCGTAGAATGGTACAGACAGGTAGAAAGGTTTGTAAAAGTTTCAAAAGTGTTGTGGGAAGATTTGGATGGGTTGTTTGAAATTGTTGTACCAGCAGATTTATGGACAGAGTGTAAGATTACAATTGACTGGCCGAAGGAAGAATATCCTAGAGATGCAAAAACAGGAGCCCCAGGTTCAGAAGTAATGAGAAAATATGAACAGGCAATCACGTTTCTGAAAAATAAAATCCCACCAAAAGAAACGGACTGGGTAAAAATTGATAGAACAACTCAGGAGAGTAAGGAATCTGTACATGCCTATTATGAGAGACTGCTTTTTGTCTTTAAACAGTATAGTGGTTATGAGAATTTGAGTGAAAAAGACATGAGTCATTTTGTGTATAGATTTGTATATGGCTTGAAACCTGAAATAAGTGAAATGATTAAGCAGAATAGCACAGTAGATGAAGTATTAAGGTATGCAAAGTATTGTAGTGACGATATTGAGTGTAGACAGCGTAAACTCAAGGAAAAAGCAATGTGGGCACAAGTAAAAGTTGCAGAAAAGCAAGAAGCTCAGATGAATAATCAGTCTAGTGATGCAGGGCAGACTAAATCCAAACCGAATATAGTTAAGGGAAAAGGTCAAATGAGTATAGAAGAGGCTAAAAAGAAATGGCCGTGTCATAATTGCGGAAAATTAGGACATTGGAGAAACGAGTGTAAATTTCCTCCAAAAGCTAATACAGAAAATCAACCATTAAATCCACAGGTGCCGAATGAGGTGAGTTACCAACAGCTGCAACCACCGCAGGTAGTTACTCAACAGTGTCAGGTGCCGCAACCACCTCTTCCAAAGAGTGTAAATCCTCAGAGATACAGTACAGACACAGGATTCTACGGAGGAGAGCAGGTAACAAAATTGCCATGCGCAGCTGCAGTTTCGCAGTATTGGTTACGGCAGGATGGAGATGAATGGGATGAAAGCTTATGACGGTGCCTAGGAGAGGAAGAAGAGTGCGTGCTTGGCGCAACTCTAGAGGTAGATCAGTCAGGTCCATTTGTGGATGGAAAAGTGAATGGTGTAAATGTTACATTCCTTGTGGACACTGGAGCTACCCGTTCTACTGTTAGATCAGTGGAAATTCCAAACCTTCCTCTCTCAGGATAATATATCCAAGTTGTAGGTGTTTCAAACAGGTAGATTAAAACCCCTCTTACAAAACCAGTAGAGGTCAAAGTTGGACCATTCAAAGAGATGCATCGCTTTGTGGTTTGTGATTGCAGTCCTGTAAATTTATTAGGACGCGATCTACTTTGCAAAATGAATTGCACCATCTACTGTACCCCAGATGGTATTGCTTTCCAGACACCAGACGAGGATGTCCTGTATAAAATGACAATGGCAGAACTAGAACCAGGAGTGAATGACATGTTTCCTGTGTTTGATGCAGAGAAAATCCCTATTGAATTGAAAGGAGTAGTCAGGTCTGATGTATGGGATTTCACAGGCGAAGATATTGGACTAATGAGAGGAATTGATCCCGTAAAAATTACTGTAAGGGAAGGAACAAATTACCCAAATACTCCGCAGTACAAATTAACGCCAGAAATCATAGAAGGAATAACACCTGTAGTTAATAAGATGATTGAACAAGGAATTCTTAGAGAAATAATGAGTAGCCCATGTAATTCACCTATAATGGGATTGAAAAAGCCAAATGGAACATATAGGATATTGCAAGACTTGAGAAAGGTAAATAAGATTGTTATTCCTTGTTGCCCAATTGTGCCAAACCCCGCTGTAATACTGTATCAGATTCCACATGATGCAGAATGGTACACAGTTATTGATTTGTGCCATGCATTCTTTTCAATTCCATTGCACCCTGACAGCCAGCCATTATTTGCGTTCCGGTTCGGAGAGCGTATTTTGGCATGGTGCCGAATTCCTCAAGGGTATACTGAAAGTCCCTCAATCTTTAATCAGATTCTGAAGAAATCATTAGAAGATTTAAAAATGCCTGAAAAATTTGTGATGGTCCAGTATATTGATGACCTATTGGTGGCATCAAAGACCAGAGAAGCATGTGTTACGGACACAATTGCTTTATTAAATCATTTGGCAGAAGGAGGACATAAGGTGTCTCCATCAAAACTGCAATTTTGTCAACAGGAGGTACAATACCTAGGTCATAAGATTGAGAAAGGGATGCGAAAGGTGACGACAGAAAGAATAAGAATTATTCAAGGAATGAGAGCCCCTATGACGCAGAGAGGTGAGAATGTTCCTCAGAATGGTTGGTTATTGTCGACAATGGATAAGTGGATTTTCATTAATTGCAAAACCTTTACAGCGATTGACAAAGAGGGATGTCAAAGATCCGATTGAATTGGATGAGGAGGAAATGAAGGCTTTTAAGGAACTGAAAACAAGTTTGTGTGAGGCACCAGCATTGGGAATGCCTGATTATGAAAAAGAATTTGAGCTGTATTGTAGCGAGAGAGACGGATGTGCACTTTCAGTATTAGTGTAAAGGCATGGAAAAATGAAAAGACCAATCGCTTATTTTTCAGCTGTTTTAGACCCGGTAGCAAAGGCGTTGCCTGGATGTCTGAAAGCAGTAGCTGCTACTTGTGTGAGTCTGGAGCAGAGTGAAGGCATTGTGATGGGATACCCTCTGAGAGTATATGTCCCACACTCCGTTGAAATTCTTCTGACCCGAACAAAAACCCAATTCATGACACATAGTCGGCTGACTAGGTATGAAAAAGTGATTTTGGGTGCAGACAATGTAACCATTGAAAGATGCACGAGTGTGAATCCTTCAACTTCATTGCCAGATGAAGTAAATGTAGAAGTCAATGATGATGTTGATCATAAGTGTTTGGATGTTCTTGAATTCTGCACAAAGCCTCGCCCTGATATCAGAGATGAACCCTTAAAAGAATCAGATTATGTGATGTTTGTGGACGGATCATGCCTGAGAACGAGTGAAGGAGTTTTAAGTGCTGCGTATGCTGTATGCACGGTGGCAACCATAATAGAAGCATCCTGTTTGAGAGGAATTCGTTCAGCCCAAGTTGCTGAACTGATTGCTCTGATTCGAGCATGCACACTGGGAAAGAACTTCCAGATTACGGTGATCACGGATAGCCAGTATGGCTTCGGAGTGGTCCACGATTTCGGACAGATCTGGTCCCAGAGGGGATTCCTGACTTCTGAAGGATCTCCTATTAGGAATGGTGAGTTTGTGAAGAAATTGCTTGAGGCGATACAGCTACCTAAACAGAATGCAGTGGTAAAATGCGCTGCACACAAAAATGGAACCGATTATATTGCTGTGGGTAACAAATTCGCTGACGAATTAGCTCAATATTGTGCCAGAAATATGGCCTCAATGAACCGAAGAAGGGAAAAAGAGAATGTTTCATGTCCCTTACTGTTTACTAACACAGTTGAAACCTGGGATGAGGTAAAACAATTGCAGGAAGAAGCAGACGATGAGGAGAAAGATGGTTGGATAAAAGCAGGTTGCAGACAAAGAGAGGAAGATGAGGTCTGGCTTTATAGAGATGTAAGACCAGTTATGCCTGATAGCATGATCTCTAATATGGCACGGATGTACCATGGGCAGGCACACATTGGTAGGGATGCCATGATCAGACTTTTTAGACAGACCTGGTACAACCCAAACTTTAGGGCTATAGCTGAAAGCCTTTGTCAAAGATGTCTTACATGCCAACAAATAAATCCTGGAAGGAAGACAGTAGTGAGTTTGGGAACAATAGGACGTGAAAGAGGTCCTTTTACTAGAATGCAACTAGATTTTATTGAAATGCCTCCAAGCAATAGATTGAGGTATGTCCTTGTGGTCGTTTGTTTGTTTTCTCGTTGGGTGGAAGCCTATCCGACAAGAAGGAATGAAGGAGTTACTGTAGCTAAGCTCCTGCTGAGAGAATTAATTCCTAGATATGGCTTTCCAGTAACAATCGAAACAGATAGAGGAACACATTTCCAGAATGAAATAATCCAACTGATATGTGAAGCACTTGACATTCAACAAAAACTGCACTGTGCCTACAGACCAGAGGCTTCTGGAGTGGTAGAGCAAGTAAATGGAACAATAAAGAATAGGTTAGGGAAAATGTGTCAAGCCACAGGACTCAAATGGCCCGATGCCCTGCCATTGGTGCTGATGAGCATCAGAAGCATACCTGACTGAAAAACAGGTCTGAGTCCTCATGAAATAATCATGGGACGAGCAATGAGACAAGCACATGTACCTGTCAACAAACTGCTGACTATAACTGATGATCTCGTATTGGACTATTGCAAAGGATTGGCTGATGTGGTGCATTCTGTGTTTCATCAGGTTGGACCGGATGCGACCACTCTTGAAAGAAAACCAGCTCATGATTTGAGTCCAGGAGACTGGGTCAGCATTAAAGTACACAGAAGAAGAAACTGCTTGGTTCCTCGCTGGGATAAGCCACGTCAAGTGATCCTGGTGACAACAACTGCTGTAAAGTGTGCAGGTGTGAAAAACTGGATTCATGCCAGTCATACCATCAGAGTTCCAGATCCTGAAGCTCGACCTGTAACTCGACATCTGGAAATATCAGATACTAGCTCAGTATCTGAAGCAGAAACTGAGACGATCAGAGCTCCAGATATTGAAGCTCGACCTGTAAGTCGACATCTGGAAGAAACAAGTACCAGTTTGACAACTGAAGAAGAAACTGAAACAATCAGAGTTCCAGATCTTGAAGCTCGACCTGTAAGTCGACATCTGGAGATATCGGATACCAGTTCGGCATCTGAAACAGACCAACCTGAATCTGGTGAAAGACAAAAGGAAAAATTAGGAAACAAAAGAGCTGATATTGAAACCGGAGAAACTGAATCAAGAAACAGCGACAGTGAACAGCCAAGTACAAGTTTTGGGAAAATTCCTCCAGAAATCGTTGAGGTAACTGAGGGAAATTTAGATTCAGATAGAGAGATTGGGGAAAGTGCGGAAGAAAACCGAGGAGTAGTAGGGTCAGAACTACAAACAGAAGAAACACAGGGAAATTTAGATTCAGATAGAGAGATTGGGGAAAGTGCGGAAGACAAACGAGGAGGGTTAGAATCAAATTTTCAAACAGAAGAATCACAAGAAGATTCGGATTCAGACAAAGAAACTGAAATTATCAAATTCAAAGTTAAAGGAAGTGAAGTGAGGTCTGATACAGAATCTGAAGAAAGTGAAGAAGAAAGAAAGCAAAGAATAGGACCAAGAAAGAGAACTTGGAGACCAGAATGAGAAGAAAAAGAAAGTGAATTGAAAAGGCCAAGAAAAGGAGACAATTGGCCCAACGAAATTAAAAGACTGAGATATAAAATAATAAATTTGAACAAAAATAATGCGGAACAAGTACATGAAATAACAAGTCAGAAAGGACAAAGAAAACCAAGTGAAAGACAGTTGCAGAGACCAAAAAGAGTGAAGAGACCTAACTTGAAATATAAGTCACCTGTTATGTTATGTTATGTTATAATGCATTTCTAGAGCGCACGTTCACCAGGCGGTTTCTTGGCGCTAGGAGAGGACGGTGGCGGTTACATAATAGTATGAGTTTATCAATTATACGCCTGGGTGAATAGCCAGGTCTTAAGTAGTTTCCTGAACTTCATGTAAGATTCGGCATTACGCAGATTAGAGGGGAGGGAGTTCCAGAACTGAGGGGCCAAGGTCGTGTATCTGAGACCACCATGTTTCTTACGTTTGAAGGTTTGGGGGGTCAGTAAGTTTTTTTTAGAGGAACGTAGATTGCGAGAGGGGATGTACCGATGTATATTGGAAGCAATGAAGGCGGGCCCGCGTCCTGATAGGGCTTTATGGATGGTACAGCCCAATTTAAATAGGGAGCGTTGAGGTAGGGGGAGCCAATGAAGGCTTCTCAACAGCGGGCTCACATGCTGGTGTTTAGGTTGACCGAAAATGAGTCTAGCTGCATGATTCTGGACTAGTTGCAGCCGGTGTAACTGGTATGCCGGTATGCCGATATATAGGGAATTTGCGTAATCAATACGCAAAGTGACCAGGGCCAGAACCACTTGGGTCAGAGCTGCGATGGAAAGGAATCTGCTAATTTTCCGAATTCTTCGGAGATGGAAAAAACTTGCAGAGACCACGGAACTGATCTGAGCCTTCATAGTTAGATCGCTGCTGATGACAATTCCCAGGCTTTTTACCGAGCTGGCTGGGAGGGGGTGGCTCCCTAGTAGTGGAGGCCAAAAGTTGGAGTTCCAGGGGTTGGCCAGACCACCAGTAAGGATCAGCTCCGTTTTATCTGGATTTAGCTTGAGCTGGTTGGTGTTCATCCATTCACTGATGAAGGTCATGGTGGATTGAAAGCTGGACACAGATGCTGCAGAGGAATCGATGTTGAATATCAGCTGGAGGTCGTCTGCATAATTAAAGATTACGACCTCTCTTTTTCGCAGGGCTGAGACCAGAGGAAAAATATACAGATTGAAAAATAAGGGTGACAGGGAGGAGCCCTGCGGAACTCCACAGGATAATTTCTTTTCCTCTGCCCTAAAGCTAGCCAATCGCACCGATTGAGAACGGTTGCTGAGAAAGGAGATGATCCATTTCAAGGGGATGCCCTGGATCCCTGCGCTGCCGACACGGTCGATCAAGAGTTGATGATCGACCGTGTCGAAGGCAGCCGACAGATCGAGGAGCACCAGGGCCTGAGTAGTCCCCTGATCAGCCCCCTTCTCAGTTTGTCCATAACTGCCAGAATAACGGACTCAGTAGAGTGTTCGGGTCTGAAACCTGCCTGATGAGAATCCAAATAGTGAGTTTGCTCTATAAAGGAGCTAAGACAGGTGGCTACGTGGGCTTCTAAGGCCTTGCTCAAATAGGGTAGCAGGGAGATGGGACGGGAACTGCTGGGTACAGCTGGGTCTAGGCTCGGTTTCTTAAGGATGGGGACGACTTCCGCCATCTTAAAGAGGTTGGGGACAATCCCTTGGGCCAGGGAGTTGTTAAGGAGCAGTAGGGGGATCCGGGTGGCGCAAGAAGATTTCCCTGAGAATGAAGGGGGACAGCTGTCTGTGGGAGAGCCAGATCCAACTTTCTTAAGTAAAGCGAGGAAAACATCTCTTGTGATGGATGGAATGTGGTTTAGATGCACCGGATTTTTACAAGAGGGGTGGGGGGCCAGGGATGTAATAGATTTGGGAATGCTAGCTTTAATGGTAGCAATTTTCTCAATAAAGTAATTGTTGATCGAGTCGCATAGGGATTGCGATGGAGTGGGTTTAGCAGTGACTCGGTCTAATTTGGAGAGTTCATCCACTATGGAGAATATGTCCTTAGCTTTATTGGTAGAGTTTAGTACTTTAGCAGAGAAGTATTCTGCCTTGGTTTGAAGTATTGCTGTTTTGTAATCTCTTAATAGAGATACAAAAGCGGTCTTTTGATTAGGGCAGTAGTCACGTCGCCATTTGTGTTCTGCCTTCCTCAGTGCTATTTTTTTTTCTTTCAAATCTGCCGAGAACCAGCGTTGAGCATCGTGGGGCCTCTTTATTTTGACTTTCCTCAGGGAGCTACTCTGTCTCTGGCTGAGTCTAGCCAGATGTTGATATTTTCCGCTTGGGCATGGGGGGACTCTTCCAGGGTAGTTGGGGTTGAGGCTGTTAGCAAGGAGCAGAGATCGTCGATATCTACTCGCCTCCAGTTTCTTGCCATAAAATCGCCTGGCTGAGGAGTATTATTTAGATGGACATTAGGAATAAAAAGGTGATAAGGTAGTGATCAGACCATGTACAGGGAATAACCTTTAGATGGGAGATTTCTAAGTTGACAGTCCAAACCTGGTCTAAAGTGTGCCCTTTAGCATGGGTGGCTACCTTTACATGCTGGGTGCAGTTCATACCTACTAAAAGTTCTGCAAAATCAATGGAGCAGGGGCTTTCTCGTAGATCATTAGGCCAAAAATTAAAATCTCCAATAATTAAAATACTGGAGTTGTTAACCACCACCTCAGCAATCAAATCACCCACTAGCTGGGGAAAAGTGGGCATATGCTGTGGGGGTCTATAAAATAGGGCACAAATGAATGGGGAAAGATTGGATTCAAATTTTAATAAAAGACAATCGACTGAAGGGATACCTAGAAAGGCTAATGATGTAAATTTGTGTTTCCGATGGACTATGGCCGCGACCCCTCCTCCTGCTTTGCCCGCTGGTCTGTCTGCCTGGAGGATGTAATAGTTCCCAGGGAGTGCTGCGAGAATATCGGGGGCGGAATCTGCTGTCAGCCATGTTTCAGAAAGTAAGAGAATATCAGGTTTGTCTACATCTAAGAGGCAGAAGATCTCAAGTTGGTGTTTCACCATTGAACGTGTGTTTAGATAATATACTGAGAGTCCCTCTGAAACCTGATGTATGATGGTGGTTGGTGGAGAATTACTTTGGTCTTTGAGAATCGGCTCTGGGTTTTGAGAGGGTTTACAGAATAAGGGTTCCCATAGAACAAAATTCCAAGTGTAACTAATCTTGCCTTAGTGTGGGGACAGATAGGCCAGGTCCCTTGCATCAGATTGAGCTCTTTAGGCGAATAAGTTAAAATGCGGGCATACTGTCTGGCCCCTGGACCCGGTTGGGCGCGGACGGGCGCAGACGGGCTTGCCTTTGGCGCGCCTTTGGCGCGTCTTTGGCGCGCCCGTTGCGCGAGTCCGCTGCGCGTAAGGAATGGCAGCTGATTAAGTAAGGGATCGAGACTCCGCCCCTCCAGTCACCAAGCCGGAAGAGGGGGAATTGAGCTAGAGCGTTGCCGGTACTCCCTCCACTCAAGCGGGACAAACACCTGAGGTGGACCGGGGAGCAGTGCGGTTTAGTGGAACAGCAAAAGCAAAAAGGTACTGGCGTCAGATTAGTGAAAGATCACTATATTTAAAAAGCGCTGTGGAAACACATATAAAAACAATGCACTCAACAGATTATGCAGCCTGCGCGCGTCCCTGAATGGCTATACATAGCACTGACCGACATTAAAGAAGTGGATAGCAGTCACGAAATCCCAGACAAAGACTGTGAACAAATGGGAGAGAGTGAATTGCACCAAACCTGAAAGACAAAGAAAGAAAACCGGACTGGACACCTAAACTGAAAAAGACAAGAAAAAGTTCTGAAAAGAACTGAAGAGAGTACCAAAGGAGAGTGATTAAAGGGTAGAGTGTCTGAAAAGTCATTCTGAGGTGTGGAAACACATTTTCTGTACATATATATATATATAGCTAGATAGTATTACAACATGGTAGACACTGAGAATAGAAGATCTAGATGTGAGTTTTTACGTAGATGGTGTACAATGTGTTTTTATTGTACAGGTTTGCTAATTCTTATCAGGTTTATTTTAGCAATAATAATTCCACTTAGGTTAGTTGTAGAAAATACATCCGTAATAGTGAATGACACGAATAATGACAAGAAAGCTAACATAAAGAACACTGCAACATTAGTAGATAGTACTGATTTTCATAGGGATGTCAATAACTGATTTTTCCAAGAATGTCTTCACGAAACTTTTATACGAATATGTGGAGACAATGGATGTGAGAGATTGTTATGTCTGTATGCAGTTACTCATGCGTCTGTAACAGAAGGTGTGACATATCACCACCTTCCTTTGACGTATGGAATAACTTGTAGTGTTTTAGCTAGCCTATTTTATAAAACAGGTAGATTAGAATATTATTATACTGACATAGATGCTGTTTTTGCTAAAATTACCGTAATCCCTGAATTAAATAAGGTAAAAGTTGAAAAGGTATTTGGAGAGTTTTTCTTAGAAACAAAAGAATTAACATTAGAGTATACATTTAGACACAATCTTACTTGTGAGTTAAAGAAAGAAGAAAAGATTTTCTTAGACATGGTAGAGGACAGAAGGGTTAAGTTTCAAAGAAAGGTAGCAGGAGAAAAGACAAAAACCCCACCTTGGGCGTTTGAAGAGAGAAGTTACGACAAAGGTGAAACAAATGCAGCTATGGTTCTGGATTGGCCCCAACAGGGAAAATTGTGTATTAGTAGAGGTAACACCATGTATGATAACTATTTCGTGGGTTCTAGTGAGTGCAGAGATGCATACAAAATTCTAGGGGATGGGGATTTAAATGAGGAAAAGATCCAGTATTTCCAGGGATCTACTATATTTGCAGAAATAGAGCTTATTATAGGTTGCCAGACCATTGGTACGGAACATGTTATCTAGGCCTGGTCTTTCCGAAAAAGTTTCATGTGGAAAGAGGAACAAAAGGAATTCACGAGATAGGTAAAACATTAACCCGTAGGAGGAGGGAAAGCTTCTCAGAAATAGTAGGTGATATTTTTGGAGCATTGATACCAGCAGTGGGTATATCTTTGAATGCATACAAGATTCGGAAATTGTCTACAGTAGTAGATCGTTTATCAACGAATACTGCTGGAGGGTTCTTGATGGTAAATACCGAAATGGTTGCCATGAGAGCTATGGTGATGCAAAATCGACTTGCCCTTGACATTCTTTTGGCAAAAGAGGGTGGAGTCTGTGGAATGCTGAAGGTACAACATTGTGGCACTTACATTCCAGACAAAAGTGAGAATATACAGAAGTATATAAAGAACATTACTGACTTGCACAAAGAAATTGCTCCACTGGAGGTTGAAGGTGTTTGGGAGAGACTTGGTAAGAGTTTTTCCTCAATGAAGAAATGGTTCACAGAAATAGGTAGTTCTCTTATTGGGAAAATACTAATACCAGTCACAGTATTAATAATAGTAATGCTATTGGTGAGATTAGCATATGTGTGTATTAAAAGAAGAAAAAGACAAAATAGAGTAAAAAGAGAAAATGAGAAAAATAAAGAGAGAGAACGGGAGATGGGAGAGATAGAAATGGAAGAGTTAAAAGAGAACATGTACAAACGGTCTAAAAGACAAGATGAAAAGAACACGGTTGTATAAACTAACAAAAAGCAAGTGGACAAGAAACATTTATCTGATACATTTTTGTAGGGATAGGTTTTTGTGGTGATGTTAAAAATCACCAAAGGGGGAATTGATGGAGCAGGGTAAACAAAATAATTTGTACCCCTTGGAAATTAATGACCTCTTAATAATTTAATAATACTGACTGTTTGAAAAAGCATGTACTAACCAACAAATGCACCCTTTTTAGTAAACACTATATATATGGGTAACATGCAGGTTTGTGCAAAATCTAATCTACTTACAAATGTGAAGTTAATTAACTTTAGTATAATGATTGCGTACTAATTAGAGTAAAAATTGCATGATTTATATTGCGTAATAGATTTGTATTGTGGCAAAGAATGCAGATGGTAAGTAAAATGGCTTTAAATGTCGCTTCTGCTAGGTAACACCTAACACGGGTTCTTTAGAATGGCGGGTGGTAAACAGAAAGGCTTATTTTCTTTATTTTAATGTCGGTTGTGTTTGTTCTTATGATAGTTCGTTCGGGCCTGTTAGGCCATGCTTCAAAAACGGTTGCTGGAGAGGATGAGATCACGTGAGACGGCCAAGATGGCCTCTGCGCAGAAGCAATAAAGAAAATCAAGTCACATGAATGCGGCCTGTGCCCGGAGTGAGAGATGTCAAGGTCGAACTGACCTACAATAAAGAGCGTGCCAAAAAGATTCAGCATGTATTCATGGGAATGGATGGGAAAGAACTGAGTGACAATGGACGAACCAAAATGTGACCATCAAAGATCGCTACAAAATGAATGGACAAGTTGGACTGCTTTTGACCCCAGAGTCATGAGACTTATTGCATGTCTTATTGTCCCTAAACCAGTTTGAACAAGGAGGGCGAAGAGGTGACCATCACCACCCCTCAAATGGACCAATTAGTGTGATTCTTGCCCCTAAGGATTGCAACTTTTATGTGTAGTAAGCCAGAGAATAGGGTATAAGAGAGTCTGCTCTTATGTGGGGTGGGCTGCTGCTACTGCTGCGGATGCTGTTGCTGCTGTGGTTGGTGTTTTCCTGCCATGCCGCTTCTTTATTTTTCATTTTGCCACCTCGATACTGCGAAAGACTCTGTCATTTTTGGACTTTGAACTTTGACTGGGGAAGGAACGAGATCGTTGCGGGAATTCTGCCCGGGAGGTGCGTCCGAGGAGGTTAGCGGGGGGACAGTCAGTCAATTTGGGAGTTCTATTCTGTGATCTGCGGTTTATCTTCCTTTGGTGAACCATTCCTTTCAGCATCCTATGACCATGGGTAATGCATAAAAATTGTATTTTCCATTAAACTTTTCTTAAATGTTTATTGATATATTAAATGTGTTTGATTAATAAAGAATTTTACCTACTTTGATTGAAATTTTAGATAAAATATATTCTAACTTAAAATGAGTCTGTGGTTCTTTAGTACATTTATGATTTATAATGTTATAAGGTTTAATTGTGATTGAGCTGGTCTTAATCACCATCAACTTATTCTACTAGTTGGTCCATCGACCAAAGAGCGGAGTACCTTGATTTTCAGAACCGGTAGGATCAAAGGTTAATGCATATAATGTATGAATTATCATTCCGTCAAATTTAACAAGGTATCCCGTTCGTCCAGCAGCACATTCTCCTTAGCGTGAAATCCAGAGATTGGATGAATGTATGTTATGCGGTGTCATGGGCCCCACCGACATAAGGTTTAATTGATAATAGGTTGCATAAGTGTTTTTACCTGGATTAGTCTCCTAGGGAGAAATTTATATTAGCTGCGCTGGATCACTATGCATCGCACAGTGTCAGATGCTGGAACCAATTCAGGAGACCTAGGACAAGCTTTGTGAGCATGCTAAAAACCCAGAGAGCCTTCCTGGAAGGGAACCCAGGCTAGATCAAAAGAGGAGAATGTCCATAAAGTGTGGCAGTTAAGAGGGACTTGAAACCCAGAGGGCAAAGCATACTAGGGATCCTTCAGTGAAGGCCTGAGGAAGCTGTTCAAAAGAAGCCATACAAATGAGAGGTGGTGGTGAGCAACAGGGAGACTCTTCAATGGAAGATAAGCAGTCCTCGGAATCATCCCAAACTTCGCACATTCGGTGTTTGGTGGTGTGCCGTTAATTCTAGCACTTGTTGCAGGAATCCTATTTTTATTCCTACTACTACGCTATGGCAAGCCTATTCACTGGCATCACTCCCAGCGATGTGGAGAAAGCTCTCCTAGAACGGAAGTGCTGTGAGCGCATAGTGCAACTATTTGGCATACCTCGTCTACGGGAACTTAATACAACATGGTTTCTGTCATTCAGACCAAGCTGGCAATATTGCATCTTACCTGTTCTACGCTGCCTGCTTTGCGGTGAAGAATGCGTGCTAGACACCTGTCTAACACTCCCATCAGTCATGCCAACGGATATCGATACTCTGCTGGACCCGATAACGGCCCATGCTCTGTGTTGTCCCCAGAGGCTACCAATCCTGATGACGGCATTCATTGAGATCTCACAGACGCTTCCTGCTGCTGCTGAGGTACGAGATGGATCGACAGGCACACAGGTAACAACGGACGCGAACATTGCTGCGGCATCCCATGCTGAAGGCGATGCTTCTCATCTCTGTGCGATTAACCTTCTGAACGAGGTGTTCCAAATGTCACCAACATCGGTAGACGATATTTTGTCTATTGAAATAGATGATTTCAGGTTTACACCAGACCCATACACTGACTTTGATTCGGCTCACAGTGTACCAGGGATGCAATGAATTTGGCCTTCATTTTTTCAAAACTTGGAACTCTTCCCAAAACATTGAACTTTTTCTTTTTCTCTATTTTTTGAAAATACATGGCAAATCAATCTGCTTACAGTAGAACTATTCTTATAAAACGGACTTCTTTGAATACTTCCAGGGACACATTGTCACCTTATCTGTCTAAAAAGTTCATTTAATACCATGATATGCAATGGCTTTGATTTTTGAAAACTTATCAACCATTTCATCATATGTATATATTTCTGTTTATTCCTTCATGTTGCATTTATTTCCAATATATGCTTAGAATGAAGAAAATGCTTTAAAATGTACAGTACCGATTGCATTTAACAGTTTACTTTTAAACTTCTTTATAATATGCTTTTAGAAATGTTTTTAGCAACATGTGGTACTCAGTTTAATGTTTAGCATTTCATGTTTAGCATTTAGTATTATCGTTCATTCGAAAGTGGAGTGGGTGTTGTATTCCGCTTTAGGTGTCCGTGTATAGGCTTTCCTGAAACATGTCCTTATATAGGCTTTCCTGAAACATGTCCTTATATAGGCACAATTCGCATTGCCCTTATATAGGCATAGAATCCCAGTCCTTATTTAGGCATTAGCCGTGCACTCCAAATACAGGCATGGTCACCGACATCCGTCCAACCTAACGTCACAACGAGTTCTTAAAACCAGACCCTTAAGCTCTTGGGAGTTCCCCTAGCACAGGATTATTGATTTCTCCAAGAACTCATCTATTATGCATGAACCGATATACCTTAAGGGTTCATTCCTGACGTCTTCCTCTGTCCGACTTCACGTCAATGCTAACATTCCAAGACACCTACCAGGTATAAATATACCTTCCCTTGCCCAAGCAAGTTAGGAGGAGACCTCAACTTTAGAGGAGCCCGTATCCCGGCCTGACGCACTGAGAAGACGCTGTCATCCCTGCTCGCAGAGAATCCAGCTTCCAGTGATCTGACTCCCTTCGCGGGGTGTTAGAGTTCGGAAAGAGATTCCCACCTCTCTCATTCTCAAGGTATGGAGCTGACTAGAACCTAGAGGGACTCTTGGCATACTGGACTCTTGGCATACTAGACTTAACATACTCTTAGTATACTATACTAGAGAATACTTCGCCTACTTCTTACCTTTCCCTACACCTAGACTAGGTTAGGTACATTGGGGTAGAACTAGCTTAGAGAAGCATTGTATGAGTACTCGCATTTTTAGCTCATGTTATTTATGTACGTGAATATATGCTAAAAGATAATGCTAGTGCAGTATTATTTATTTCTACTGCTTACGCTGTACATTATTTATCTTGCATACTGTCTTGTGATCATAACAGCACATATCTCTTACACGAGAAACAAGACTGTTCAATAAATCCTTTTAACTAACTAAGCATGCACGATTGACTGAGTGAAACTGTTATCTATTGTTTCCACGATTCTGAGACGTGTTCCGATTCTAAAGGGAAACAAAGTTGTCATGTTTATGCGGTTGCCAGAAACTACTCCCTTCTTGTTTTCAAGGAGTTTCTAGTGGCCTCTGAGCTAGCTGGCACAAGTAATTAAGTTTAATATACTCGATAGGGAAATACCGACCTCAGTCCTATGTCAAGCCTATAGGGTATATTATTCCAATGCGCAGAGCCTATTAGGGAAATAGGAACTACACTACAAAATGACTTTCCAAGATTGAGAGAGAAACCCGTAGAATGGTACAGACAGGTAGAAAGGTTTGTAAAAGTTTCAAAAGTGTTGTGGGAAGATTTGGATGGGTTGTTTGAAATTGTTGTACCAGCAGATTTATGGACAGAGTGTAAGATTACAATTGACTGGCCGAAGGAAGAATATCCTAGAGATGCAAAAACAGGAGCCCCAGGTTCAGAAGTAATGAGAAAATATGAACAGGCAATCACGTTTCTGAAAAATAAAATCCCACCAAAAGAAACGGACTGGGTAAAAATTGATAGAACAACTCAGGAGAGTAAGGAATCTGTACATGCCTATTATGAGAGACTGCTTTTTGTCTTTAAACAGTATAGTGGTTATGAGAATTTGAGTGAAAAAGACATGAGTCATTTTGTGTATAGATTTGTATATGGCTTGAAACCTGAAATAAGTGAAATGATTAAGCAGAATAGCACAGTAGATGAAGTATTAAGGTATGCAAAGTATTGTAGTGACGATATTGAGTGTAGACAGCGTAAACTCAAGGAAAAAGCAATGTGGGCACAAGTAAAAGTTGCAGAAAAGCAAGAAGCTCAGATGAATAATCAGTCTAGTGATGCAGGGCAGACTAAATCCAAACCGAATATAGTTAAGGGAAAAGGTCAAATGAGTATAGAAGAGGCTAAAAAGAAATGGCCGTGTCATAATTGCGGAAAATTAGGACATTGGAGAAACGAGTGTAAATTTCCTCCAAAAGCTAATACAGAAAATCAACCATTAAATCCACAGGTGCCGAATGAGGTGAGTTACCAACAGCTGCAACCACCGCAGGTAGTTACTCAACAGTGTCAGGTGCCGCAACCACCTCTTCCAAAGAGTGTAAATCCTCAGAGATACAGTACAGACACAGGATTCTACGGAGGAGAGCAGGTAACAAAATTGCCATGCGCAGCTGCAGTTTCGCAGTATTGGTTACGGCAGGATGGAGATGAATGGGATGAAAGCTTATGACGGTGCCTAGGAGAGGAAGAAGAGTGCGTGCTTGGCGCAACTCTAGAGGTAGATCAGTCAGGTCCATTTGTGGATGGAAAAGTGAATGGTGTAAATGTTACATTCCTTGTGGACACTGGAGCTACCCGTTCTACTGTTAGATCAGTGGAAATTCCAAACCTTCCTCTCTCAGGATAATATATCCAAGTTGTAGGTGTTTCAAACAGGTAGATTAAAACCCCTCTTACAAAACCAGTAGAGGTCAAAGTTGGACCATTCAAAGAGATGCATCGCTTTGTGGTTTGTGATTGCAGTCCTGTAAATTTATTAGGACGCGATCTACTTTGCAAAATGAATTGCACCATCTACTGTACCCCAGATGGTATTGCTTTCCAGACACCAGACGAGGATGTCCTGTATAAAATGACAATGGCAGAACTAGAACCAGGAGTGAATGACATGTTTCCTGTGTTTGATGCAGAGAAAATCCCTATTGAATTGAAAGGAGTAGTCAGGTCTGATGTATGGGATTTCACAGGCGAAGATATTGGACTAATGAGAGGAATTGATCCCGTAAAAATTACTGTAAGGGAAGGAACAAATTACCCAAATACTCCGCAGTACAAATTAACGCCAGAAATCATAGAAGGAATAACACCTGTAGTTAATAAGATGATTGAACAAGGAATTCTTAGAGAAATAATGAGTAGCCCATGTAATTCACCTATAATGGGATTGAAAAAGCCAAATGGAACATATAGGATATTGCAAGACTTGAGAAAGGTAAATAAGATTGTTATTCCTTGTTGCCCAATTGTGCCAAACCCCGCTGTAATACTGTATCAGATTCCACATGATGCAGAATGGTACACAGTTATTGATTTGTGCCATGCATTCTTTTCAATTCCATTGCACCCTGACAGCCAGCCATTATTTGCGTTCCGGTTCGGAGAGCGTATTTTGGCATGGTGCCGAATTCCTCAAGGGTATACTGAAAGTCCCTCAATCTTTAATCAGATTCTGAAGAAATCATTAGAAGATTTAAAAATGCCTGAAAAATTTGTGATGGTCCAGTATATTGATGACCTATTGGTGGCATCAAAGACCAGAGAAGCATGTGTTACGGACACAATTGCTTTATTAAATCATTTGGCAGAAGGAGGACATAAGGTGTCTCCATCAAAACTGCAATTTTGTCAACAGGAGGTACAATACCTAGGTCATAAGATTGAGAAAGGGATGCGAAAGGTGACGACAGAAAGAATAAGAATTATTCAAGGAATGAGAGCCCCTATGACGCAGAGAGGTGAGAATGTTCCTCAGAATGGTTGGTTATTGTCGACAATGGATAAGTGGATTTTCATTAATTGCAAAACCTTTACAGCGATTGACAAAGAGGGATGTCAAAGATCCGATTGAATTGGATGAGGAGGAAATGAAGGCTTTTAAGGAACTGAAAACAAGTTTGTGTGAGGCACCAGCATTGGGAATGCCTGATTATGAAAAAGAATTTGAGCTGTATTGTAGCGAGAGAGACGGATGTGCACTTTCAGTATTAGTGTAAAGGCATGGAAAAATGAAAAGACCAATCGCTTATTTTTCAGCTGTTTTAGACCCGGTAGCAAAGGCGTTGCCTGGATGTCTGAAAGCAGTAGCTGCTACTTGTGTGAGTCTGGAGCAGAGTGAAGGCATTGTGATGGGATACCCTCTGAGAGTATATGTCCCACACTCCGTTGAAATTCTTCTGACCCGAACAAAAACCCAATTCATGACACATAGTCGGCTGACTAGGTATGAAAAAGTGATTTTGGGTGCAGACAATGTAACCATTGAAAGATGCACGAGTGTGAATCCTTCAACTTCATTGCCAGATGAAGTAAATGTAGAAGTCAATGATGATGTTGATCATAAGTGTTTGGATGTTCTTGAATTCTGCACAAAGCCTCGCCCTGATATCAGAGATGAACCCTTAAAAGAATCAGATTATGTGATGTTTGTGGACGGATCATGCCTGAGAACGAGTGAAGGAGTTTTAAGTGCTGCGTATGCTGTATGCACGGTGGCAACCATAATAGAAGCATCCTGTTTGAGAGGAATTCGTTCAGCCCAAGTTGCTGAACTGATTGCTCTGATTCGAGCATGCACACTGGGAAAGAACTTCCAGATTACGGTGATCACGGATAGCCAGTATGGCTTCGGAGTGGTCCACGATTTCGGACAGATCTGGTCCCAGAGGGGATTCCTGACTTCTGAAGGATCTCCTATTAGGAATGGTGAGTTTGTGAAGAAATTGCTTGAGGCGATACAGCTACCTAAACAGAATGCAGTGGTAAAATGCGCTGCACACAAAAATGGAACCGATTATATTGCTGTGGGTAACAAATTCGCTGACGAATTAGCTCAATATTGTGCCAGAAATATGGCCTCAATGAACCGAAGAAGGGAAAAAGAGAATGTTTCATGTCCCTTACTGTTTACTAACACAGTTGAAACCTGGGATGAGGTAAAACAATTGCAGGAAGAAGCAGACGATGAGGAGAAAGATGGTTGGATAAAAGCAGGTTGCAGACAAAGAGAGGAAGATGAGGTCTGGCTTTATAGAGATGTAAGACCAGTTATGCCTGATAGCATGATCTCTAATATGGCACGGATGTACCATGGGCAGGCACACATTGGTAGGGATGCCATGATCAGACTTTTTAGACAGACCTGGTACAACCCAAACTTTAGGGCTATAGCTGAAAGCCTTTGTCAAAGATGTCTTACATGCCAACAAATAAATCCTGGAAGGAAGACAGTAGTGAGTTTGGGAACAATAGGACGTGAAAGAGGTCCTTTTACTAGAATGCAACTAGATTTTATTGAAATGCCTCCAAGCAATAGATTGAGGTATGTCCTTGTGGTCGTTTGTTTGTTTTCTCGTTGGGTGGAAGCCTATCCGACAAGAAGGAATGAAGGAGTTACTGTAGCTAAGCTCCTGCTGAGAGAATTAATTCCTAGATATGGCTTTCCAGTAACAATCGAAACAGATAGAGGAACACATTTCCAGAATGAAATAATCCAACTGATATGTGAAGCACTTGACATTCAACAAAAACTGCACTGTGCCTACAGACCAGAGGCTTCTGGAGTGGTAGAGCAAGTAAATGGAACAATAAAGAATAGGTTAGGGAAAATGTGTCAAGCCACAGGACTCAAATGGCCCGATGCCCTGCCATTGGTGCTGATGAGCATCAGAAGCATACCTGACTGAAAAACAGGTCTGAGTCCTCATGAAATAATCATGGGACGAGCAATGAGACAAGCACATGTACCTGTCAACAAACTGCTGACTATAACTGATGATCTCGTATTGGACTATTGCAAAGGATTGGCTGATGTGGTGCATTCTGTGTTTCATCAGGTTGGACCGGATGCGACCACTCTTGAAAGAAAACCAGCTCATGATTTGAGTCCAGGAGACTGGGTCAGCATTAAAGTACACAGAAGAAGAAACTGCTTGGTTCCTCGCTGGGATAAGCCACGTCAAGTGATCCTGGTGACAACAACTGCTGTAAAGTGTGCAGGTGTGAAAAACTGGATTCATGCCAGTCATACCATCAGAGTTCCAGATCCTGAAGCTCGACCTGTAACTCGACATCTGGAAATATCAGATACTAGCTCAGTATCTGAAGCAGAAACTGAGACGATCAGAGCTCCAGATATTGAAGCTCGACCTGTAAGTCGACATCTGGAAGAAACAAGTACCAGTTTGACAACTGAAGAAGAAACTGAAACAATCAGAGTTCCAGATCTTGAAGCTCGACCTGTAAGTCGACATCTGGAGATATCGGATACCAGTTCGGCATCTGAAACAGACCAACCTGAATCTGGTGAAAGACAAAAGGAAAAATTAGGAAACAAAAGAGCTGATATTGAAACCGGAGAAACTGAATCAAGAAACAGCGACAGTGAACAGCCAAGTACAAGTTTTGGGAAAATTCCTCCAGAAATCGTTGAGGTAACTGAGGGAAATTTAGATTCAGATAGAGAGATTGGGGAAAGTGCGGAAGAAAACCGAGGAGTAGTAGGGTCAGAACTACAAACAGAAGAAACACAGGGAAATTTAGATTCAGATAGAGAGATTGGGGAAAGTGCGGAAGACAAACGAGGAGGGTTAGAATCAAATTTTCAAACAGAAGAATCACAAGAAGATTCGGATTCAGACAAAGAAACTGAAATTATCAAATTCAAAGTTAAAGGAAGTGAAGTGAGGTCTGATACAGAATCTGAAGAAAGTGAAGAAGAAAGAAAGCAAAGAATAGGACCAAGAAAGAGAACTTGGAGACCAGAATGAGAAGAAAAAGAAAGTGAATTGAAAAGGCCAAGAAAAGGAGACAATTGGCCCAACGAAATTAAAAGACTGAGATATAAAATAATAAATTTGAACAAAAATAATGCGGAACAAGTACATGAAATAACAAGTCAGAAAGGACAAAGAAAACCAAGTGAAAGACAGTTGCAGAGACCAAAAAGAGTGAAGAGACCTAACTTGAAATATAAGTCACCTGTTATGTTATGTTATGTTATAATGCATTTCTAGAGCGCACGTTCACCAGGCGGTTTCTTGGCGCTAGGAGAGGACGGTGGCGGTTACATAATAGTATGAGTTTATCAATTATACGCCTGGGTGAATAGCCAGGTCTTAAGTAGTTTC
Organism: Calotriton arnoldi; assembly: GCA_963921515.1. Taxonomy (NCBI): domain Eukaryota; kingdom Metazoa; phylum Chordata; class Amphibia; order Caudata; family Salamandridae; genus Calotriton; species Calotriton arnoldi. The sequence continues at coordinate 226,143 of CAWUFW010010520.1, forward strand.
CTGAACTTCATGTAAGATTCGGCATTACGCAGATTAGAGGGGAGGGAGTTCCAGAACTGAGGGGCCAAGGTCGTGTATCTGAGACCACCATGTTTCTTACGTTTGAAGGTTTGGGGGTCAGTAAGTTTTTTTAGAGGAACGTAGATTGCGAGAGGGGATGTACCGATGTATATTGGAAGCAATGAAGGCGGGCCCGCGTCCTGATAGGGCTTTATGGATGGTACAGCCCAATTTAAATAGGGAGCGTTGAGGTAGGGGGAGCCAATGAAGGCTTCTCAACAGCGGGCTCACATGCTGGTGTTTAGGTTGACCGAAAATGAGTCTAGCTGCATGATTCTGGACTAGTTGCAGCCGGTGTAACTGGTATGCCGGTATGCCGATATATAGGGAATTTGCGTAATCAATACGCAAAGTGACCAGGGCCAGAACCACTTGGGTCAGAGCTGCGATGGAAAGGAATCTGCTAATTTTCCGAATTCTTCGGAGATGGAAAAAACTTGCAGAGACCACGGAACTGATCTGAGCCTTCATAGTTAGATCGCTGCTGATGACAATTCCCAGGCTTTTACCGAGCTGGCTGGGAGGGGGTGGCTCCCTAGTAGTGGAGGCCAAAAGTTGGAGTTCCAGGGGTTGGCCAGACCACCAGTAAGGATCAGCTCCGTTTTATCTGGATTTAGCTTGAGCTGGTTGGTGTTCATCCATTCACTGATGAAGGTCATGGTGGATTGAAAGCTGGACACAGATGCTGCAGAGGAATCGATGTTGAATATCAGCTGGAGGTCGTCTGCATAATTAAAGATTACGACCTCTCTTTTCGCAGGGCTGAGACCAGAGGAAAAATATACAGATTGAAAAATAAGGGTGACAGGGAGGAGCCCTGCGGAACTCCACAGGATAATTTCTTTTCCTCTGCCCTAAAGCTAGCCAATCGCACCGATTGAGAACGGTTGCTGAGAAAGGAGATGATCCATTTCAAGGGGATGCCCTGGATCCCTGCGCTGCCGACACGGTCGATCAAGAGTTGATGATCGACCGTGTCGAAGGCAGCCGACAGATCGAGGAGCACCAGGGCCTGAGTAGTCCCCTGATCAGCCCCCTTCTCAGTTTGTCCATAACTGCCAGAATAACGGACTCAGTAGAGTGTTCGGGTCTGAAACCTGCCTGATGAGAATCCAAATAGTGAGTTTGCTCTATAAAGGAGCTAAGACAGGTGGCTACGTGGGCTTCTAAGGCCTTGCTCAAATAGGGTAGCAGGGAGATGGGACGGGAACTGCTGGGTACAGCTGGGTCTAGGCTCGGTTTCTTAAGGATGGGGACGACTTCCGCCATCTTAAAGAGGTTGGGGACAATCCCTTGGGCCAGGGAGTTGTTAAGGAGCAGTAGGGGGATCCGGGTGGCGCAAGAAGATTTCCCTGAGAATGAAGGGGGACAGCTGTCTGTGGGAGAGCCAGATCCAACTTTCTTAAGTAAAGCGAGGAAAACATCTCTTGTGATGGATGGAATGTGGTTTAGATGCACCGGATTTTTACAAGAGGGGTGGGGGGCCAGGGATGTAATAGATTTGGGAATGCTAGCTTTAATGGTAGCAATTTTCTCAATAAAGTAATTGTTGATCGAGTCGCATAGGGATTGCGATGGAGTGGGTTTAGCAGTGACTCGGTCTAATTTGGAGAGTTCATCCACTATGGAGAATATGTCCTTAGCTTTATTGGTAGAGTTTAGTACTTTAGCAGAGAAGTATTCTGCCTTGGTTTGAAGTATTGCTGTTTTGTAATCTCTTAATAGAGATACAAAAGCGGTCTTTTGATTAGGGCAGTAGTCACGTCGCCATTTGTGTTCTGCCTTCCTCAGTGCTATTTTTTTTTCTTTCAAATCTGCCGAGAACCAGCGTTGAGCATCGTGGGGCCTCTTTATTTTGACTTTCCTCAGGGGAGCTACTCTGTCTCTGGCTGAGTCTAGCCAGATGTTGATATTTTCCGCTTGGGCATGGGGGGACTCTTCCAGGGTAGTTGGGGTTGAGGCTGTTAGCAAGGAGCAGAGATCGTCGATATCTACTCGCCTCCAGTTTCTTGCCATAAAATCGCCTGGCTGAGGAGTATTATTTAGATGGACATTAGGAATAAAAAGGTGATAAGGTAGTGATCAGACCATGTACAGGGAATAACCTTTAGATGGGAGATTTCTAAGTTGACAGTCCAAACCTGGTCTAAAGTGTGCCCTTTAGCATGGGTGGCTACCTTTACATGCTGGGTGCAGTTCATACCTACTAAAAGTTCTGCAAAATCAATGGAGCAGGGGCTTTCTCGTAGATCATTAGGCCAAAAATTAAAATCTCCAATAATTAAAATACTGGAGTTGTTAACCACCACCTCAGCAATCAAATCACCCACTAGCTGGGGAAAAGTGGGCATATGCTGTGGGGGTCTATAAAATAGGGCACAAATGAATGGGGAAAGATTGGATTCAAATTTTAATAAAAGACAATCGACTGAAGGGATACCTAGAAAGGCTAATGATGTAAATTTGTGTTTCCGATGGACTATGGCCGCGACCCCTCCTCCTGCTTTGCCCGCTGGTCTGTCTGCCTGGAGGATGTAATAGTTCCCAGGGAGTGCTGCGAGAATATCGGGGGCGGAATCTGCTGTCAGCCATGTTTCAGAAAGTAAGAGAATATCAGGTTTGTCTACATCTAAGAGGCAGAAGATCTCAAGTTGGTGTTTCACCATTGAACGTGTGTTTAGATAATATACTGAGAGTCCCTCTGAAACCTGATGTATGATGGTGGTTGGTGGAGAATTACTTTGGTCTTTGAGAATCGGCTCTGGGTTTTGAGAGGGTTTACAGAATAAGGGTTCCCATAGAACAAAATTCCAAGTGTAACTAATCTTGCCTTAGTGTGGGGACAGATAGGCCAGGTCCCTTGCATCAGATTGAGCTCTTTAGGCGAATAAGTTAAAATGCGGGCATACTGTCTGGCCCCTGGACCCGGTTGGGCGCGGACGGGCGCAGACGGGCTTGCCTTTGGCGCGCCTTTGGCGCGTCTTTGGCGCGCCCGTTGCGCGAGTCCGCTGCGCGTAAGGAATGGCAGCTGATTAAGTAAGGGATCGAGACTCCGCCCCTCCAGTCACCAAGCCGGAAGAGGGGGAATTGAGCTAGAGCGTTGCCGGTACTCCCTCCACTCAAGCGGGACAAACACCTGAGGTGGACCGGGGAGCAGTGCGGTTTAGTGGAACAGCAAAAGCAAAAAGGTACTGGCGTCAGATTAGTGAAAGATCACTATATTTAAAAAGCGCTGTGGAAACACATATAAAAACAATGCACTCAACAGATTATGCAGCCTGCGCGCGTCCCTGAATGGCTATACATAGCACTGACCGACATTAAAGAAGTGGATAGCAGTCACGAAATCCCAGACAAAGACTGTGAACAAATGGGAGAGAGTGAATTGCACCAAACCTGAAAGACAAAGAAAGAAAACCGGACTGGACACCTAAACTGAAAAAGACAAGAAAAAGTTCTGAAAAGAACTGAAGAGAGTACCAAAGGAGAGTGATTAAAGGGTAGAGTGTCTGAAAAGTCATTCTGAGGTGTGGAAACACATTTTCTGTACATATATATATATATAGCTAGATAGTATTACAACATGGTAGACACTGAGAATAGAAGATCTAGATGTGAGTTTTTACGTAGATGGTGTACAATGTGTTTTTATTGTACAGGTTTGCTAATTCTTATCAGGTTTATTTTAGCAATAATAATTCCACTTAGGTTAGTTGTAGAAAATACATCCGTAATAGTGAATGACACGAATAATGACAAGAAAGCTAACATAAAGAACACTGCAACATTAGTAGATAGTACTGATTTTCATAGGGATGTCAATAACTGATTTTTCCAAGAATGTCTTCACGAAACTTTTATACGAATATGTGGAGACAATGGATGTGAGAGATTGTTATGTCTGTATGCAGTTACCTGCGTCTGTAACAGAAGGTGTGACATATCACCACCTTCCTTTGACGTATGGAATAACTTGTAGTGTTTTAGCTAGCCTATTTTATAAAACAGGTAGATTAGAATATTATTATACTGACATAGATGCTGTTTTTGCTAAAATTACCGTAATCCCTGAATTAAATAAGGTAAAAGTTGAAAAGGTATTTGGAGAGTTTTTCTTAGAAACAAAAGAATTAACATTAGAGTATACATTTAGACACAATCTTACTTGTGAGTTAAAGAAAGAAGAAAAGATTTTCTTAGACATGGTAGAGGACAGAAGGGTTAAGTTTCAAAGAAAGGTAGCAGGAGAAAAGACAAAAACCCCACCTTGGGCGTTTGAAGAGAGAAGTTACGACAAAGGTGAAACAAATGCAGCTATGGTTCTGGATTGGCCCCAACAGGGAAAATTGTGTATTAGTAGAGGTAACACCATGTATGATAACTATTTCGTGGGTTCTAGTGAGTGCAGAGATGCATACAAAATTCTAGGGGATGGGGATTTAAATGAGGAAAAGATCCAGTATTTCCAGGGATCTACTATATTTGCAGAAATAGAGCTTATTATAGGTTGCCAGACCATTGGTACGGAACATGTTATCTAGGCCTGGTCTTTCCGAAAAAGTTTCATGTGGAAAGAGGAACAAAAGGAATTCACGAGATAGGTAAAACATTAACCCGTAGGAGGAGGGAAAGCTTCTCAGAAATAGTAGGTGATATTTTTGGAGCATTGATACCAGCAGTGGGTATATCTTTGAATGCATACAAGATTCGGAAATTGTCTACAGTAGTAGATCGTTTATCAACGAATACTGCTGGAGGGTTCTTGATGGTAAATACCGAAATGGTTGCCATGAGAGCTATGGTGATGCAAAATCGACTTGCCCTTGACATTCTTTTGGCAAAAGAGGGTGGAGTCTGTGGAATGCTGAAGGTACAACATTGTGGCACTTACATTCCAGACAAAAGTGAGAATATACAGAAGTATATAAAGAACATTACTGACTTGCACAAAGAAATTGCTCCACTGGAGGTTGAAGGTGTTTGGGAGAGACTTGGTAAGAGTTTTTCCTCAATGAAGAAATGGTTCACAGAAATAGGTAGTTCTCTTATTGGGAAAATACTAATACCAGTCACAGTATTAATAATAGTAATGCTATTGGTGAGATTAGCATATGTGTGTATTAAAAGAAGAAAAAGACAAAATAGAGTAAAAAGAGAAAATGAGAAAAATAAAGAGAGAGAACGGGAGATGGGAGAGATAGAAATGGAAGAGTTAAAAGAGAACATGTACAAACGGTCTAAAAGACAAGATGAAAAGAACACGGTTGTATAAACTAACAAAAAGCAAGTGGACAAGAAACATTTATCTGATACATTTTTGTAGGGATAGGTTTTTGTGGTGATGTTAAAAATCACCAAAGGGGGAATTGATGGAGCAGGGTAAACAAAATAATTTGTACCCCTTGGAAATTAATGACCTCTTAATAATTTAATAATACTGACTGTTTGAAAAAGCATGTACTAACCAACAAATGCACCCTTTTTAGTAAACACTATATATATGGGTAACATGCAGGTTTGTGCAAAATCTAATCTACTTACAAATGTGAAGTTAATTAACTTTAGTATAATGATTGCGTACTAATTAGAGTAAAAATTGCATGATTTATATTGCGTAATAGATTTGTATTGTGGCAAAGAATGCAGATGGTAAGTAAAATGGCTTTAAATGTCGCTTCTGCTAGGTAACACCTAACACGGGTTCTTTAGAATGGCGGGTGGTAAACAGAAAGGCTTATTTTCTTTATTTTAATGTCGGTTGTGTTTGTTCTTATGATAGTTCGTTCGGGCCTGTTAGGCCATGCTTCAAAAACGGTTGCTGGAGAGGATGAGATCACGTGAGACGGCCAAGATGGCCTCTGCGCAGAAGCAATAAAGAAAATCAAGTCACATGAATGCGGCCTGTGCCCGGAGTGAGAGATGTCAAGGTCGAACTGACCTACAATAAAGAGCGTGCCAAAAAGATTCAGCATGTATTCATGGGAATGGATGGGAAAGAACTGAGTGACAATGGACGAACCAAAATGTGACCATCAAAGATCGCTACAAAATGAATGGACAAGTTGGACTGCTTTTGACCCCAGAGTCATGAGACTTATTGCATGTCTTATTGTCCCTAAACCAGTTTGAACAAGGAGGGCGAAGAGGTGACCATCACCACCCCTCAAATGGACCAATTAGTGTGATTCTTGCCCCTAAGGATTGCAACTTTTATGTGTAGTAAGCCAGAGAATAGGGTATAAGAGAGTCTGCTCTTATGTGGGGTGGGCTGCTGCTACTGCTGCGGATGCTGTTGCTGCTGTGGTTGGTGTTTTCCTGCCATGCCGCTTCTTTATTTTTCATTTTGCCACCTCGATACTGCGAAAGACTCTGTCATTTTTGGACTTTGAACTTTGACTGGGGAAGGAACGAGATCGTTGCGGGAATTCTGCCCGGGAGGTGCGTCCGAGGAGGTTAGCGGGGGACAGTCAGTCAATTTGGGAGTTCTATTCTGTGATCTGCGGTTTATCTTCCTTTGGTGAACCATTCCTTTCAGCATCCTATGACCATGGGTAATGCATAAAAATTGTATTTTCCATTAAACTTTTCTTAAATGTTTATTGATATATTAAATGTGTTTGATTAATAAAGAATTTTACCTACTTTGATTGAAATTTTAGATAAAATATATTCTAACTTAAAATGAGTCTGTGGTTCTTTAGTACATTTATGATTTATAATGTTATAAGGTTTAATTGTGATTGAGCTGGTCTTAATCACCATCAACTTATTCTACTAGTTGGTCCATCGACCAAAGAGCGGAGTACCTTGATTTTCAGAACCGGTAGGATCAAAGGTTAATGCATATAATGTATGAATTATCATTCCGTCAAATTTAACAAGGTATCCCGTTCGTCCAGCAGCACATTCTCCTTAGCGTGAAATCCAGAGATTGGATGAATGTATGTTATGCGGTGTCATGGGCCCCACCGACATAAGGTTTAATTGATAATAGGTTGCATAAGTGTTTTTACCTGGATTAGTCTCCTAGGGAGAAATTTATATTAGCTGCGCTGGATCACTATGCATCGCACAGTGTCAGATGCTGGAACCAATTCAGGAGACCTAGGACAAGCTTTGTGAGCATGCTAAAAACCCAGAGAGCCTTCCTGGAAGGGAACCCAGGCTAGATCAAAAGAGGAGAATGTCCATAAAGTGTGGCAGTTAAGAGGGACTTGAAACCCAGAGGGCAAAGCATACTAGGGATCCTTCAGTGAAGGCCTGAGGAAGCTGTTCAAAAGAAGCCATACAAATGAGAGGTGGTGGTGAGCAACAGGGAGACTCTTCAATGGAAGATAATCACCTACCTAGATAGATAACCCCATCAATTCTGGGCAAAGTCGGCAATTGTCCAGTTCCCCCATCTTCCAAGGGGCCCCTTGGGAAAGTGAATATTCTATTTGACCTCGGTCTACTATGTCTATTTCACTATCTAATTTACTCTTCCTCTCTCTGCCTGCCTGTACCTCTTACTCTGTCTCTCTCTAACCAGTATCATCTTAAGGATTTTGTGGTCCAGGAAAAAACATCTCAATTATTTTTGCGTGATCCAGTTTCTGAAATGTTAACATATAATTCAGACTAGTTTAGGATTAGGCAGGCTTATATCTTGCCCGTGGCCCCCAAAATCCTTAGAATGACACTGCCAAGGCAGATGAGGGTGAGGATTTCTCACCAGATCAGTAAGATCAGCTGAACGTGCGCCCTCGGCTAAACCCCTTTGGATAGGGAGGTACGGAAGGAGATGAGGGTTGAGTGCCCTCACCCAGACATTGAGTCAAAAGTAGTGTACCCTCCAGAGGTGGACGCAACCAAGTGATGTTCTTGTAAAAAATCACAAAGGACCCCAGGAAGGGTATTGACAGGGCCTGGTGAGGATGTCAACATAGATTGTTAGATAGCAGTCCTTTACCAAAGATCCAGGACCTAGTAGAGGAGGCCAAGGCCACAGAATACCTGGGAAGCCTTGAAACGTTGGGCCCAGGGCGTAGTCTGCTTTATGTGCAATATGAACTGTGCAATTGCTCCAAAACAAAGAAAATGGTTTCTGTTGAAAGTTGACCTGAAGCTAGGAGGCCTACTGAAGGTGAATGTTTCAGTGCAGGGTTTTTTGAACAACCTGTTTTTTGTGACAAAAAAGGATGCCTTAGAGATACATAGGGTGATCAATCTGAAGGACCTATATCAGTGGCTGTCATAACACCTTTTCAAGATAGAGGGATTCATCTCCTTTTAGACATTTTGAGACAGCATGGTGCGCCTGGATCAAAATCATGCACATTCGTTGGTGCTGATTTGTGTACCCAACTCTGGAGATTTCTATGCTTTCATTGGAAAGGACAGACTAGGGAAATTTCCAGCCTGCCATTTGGTTTGTCTTCCACCCCATTGTGCTTTACAAAGCTCCTAAAACACGAACAGCATATTTTAGGTGCAGAGGGATCAGAATGATAGTGTGCCTGGATGACATGCTCTTAATGGCTCAAGACAAGGCAATGGTGCAGGAGCAGATTTAAATTTCAATATCCCTGCTACAGAGTTTAGGATTTGTGATAAGTAGAAGTTGTCCCAGTGTTTGGATTTTCTGGACTTTCTATTATAAAAAGATTAAATAAATAAAAAAAATAAATAAAGAAGGTGTTTAGTCACAAGCAGACTACACTGAAGAATTTGGCGATGATAGTAGGTAGATTGTCTGCATTAATTTAGGCGATATTCCCAGGACCTTTGCATTATCACATCTAGATATTACTTCTAATAAGGAGAGGTCTCTTGTATGCAGATATGGTACCTTGGGTGGAGGTGGCCAAGACAGTGTTGAGATGGTGGTTGATCCATATGGAGGCCTAGAACCGTCGGCAAGTGTTCAGCATGACACATGAAATACTGGTGAATTCAGATGCCAGCCATATAGACTGTGGAGTGCATTGCGACAGTTTGTTGACATAGGGGTCACTGTTGGGAGCAAGAAACGGGACTCCATATCAACTGTTTAGAGTTATTGACAGAGACTTTCACTGTTAGATATTCCCAAAATGAAGAGGTTAGTGGTGTATTCTTTTGAAAATGGACAACAGATTATCGGTGATCACCCAGGAGGTACAACGTCGCAAACACTGGTGATATGGCAAATGGGTTTTTGTCACATATGCTAGGATCAGCAGATATCAGTAACAGTGGAGTAGCTACCAGAATCTATTATGAGGTTGCGGACTGGGAGTCAAGACATTTTGACTCCTATTATGAAGTCATGAGGGAATAACATGCAGATTTTAGTGTTTAACGCACCAAAATCTGCATGATACAGTAAATACTGTGTGTTCTTACCCCATAAAATTTTGGCAGGTTTGACCTGCTGTAATTTAACAAAGGTTGAGGTATTTAATGCACGCGATAATTATCGGATGTGTTAAATACCTTGAAACTCGTAATTCTCACCCATACTTAAACAGGAGTTTACTCATGGGTCTGAATATTACGAACCACTCATAATCAGGCCCAAAGTGGGAAAAGCCTTAAAGCATAGTTTTTGTACTGTAAGGGACCCCTTCCAGTACCAAATCTATGTTTCAGAGAATACACACACCCTTGCACTATGGTACAAGGATGTACGTGTTGGTACACAGCTGCCAAAAGTTTGTTAGGACCATGGAAGAGAACAAATGCACCACATCTTAGAAGATATGTCAAATTTTTCTCTTTCTTTTTAAAGCAAGGCAGCACAACAACTTTGGTGCAACATTGCCATGCATCAAAGAATAGTAAATCTGTGCCTCATTCTCACACAATCTCTCTCACTATTTGTCACTTACATTACTCACTTTCACTCACACACACATGCTTACACACGTAAAGACACACATGCTCACACATACACAAGCTCTCTCTCACATAAACACACACTCACCCGCAGGCAAGTACACAACATAAATTTAAAACCATTTTTACTTACCACAGTTGCCACCAAAGGTCCTGTTCCTGCTAGGCATGTTCCATTTTTTTATTACACTAGTAATGAATAATAGAATATTATTCATCATCAGTATAATGAAAAAATGGGAAGAAAATTTTGAATGTGGAGCTGACCCCTATACGTCTTCAATACTTTAAGGACACAGAAGATTTCAAGGAAAGATGGGGCATTGACAGAGTTTCGGAGCCTGCTGAACATTTTATCAAGGCATCAGGGCTTCCTGGAAAACTCAAAGCTCTAAGACAGGCTGAGCTACGTGGTCTAGTAGCTGGTGTATGGAACAGAGTTTGCATCCCACTTCAGCACCTGTGGTCCATGTCTTAATTTTTTTGTCAGAGTTAGCACAACAAGTCAAAGCGTACCAGACAGTGAATTCTTACAGGTCAGACATTTTGGTATGAAATGCGTAAGTGTATGGGGCACCAGTGGGTAAAGACTATCTCATGTGTAGATTGTTGAAAGGTGTAAGGATGCAGTTACCTCCCAACCATTGTACGGACATCTATGGGATGTGAATAAAGTTTGTCAGTTATTTTTATCTTGGGCAAACAATTTTTTAAAGAGTTGTCATGGAAGTTACTGATGTGTTGTGTGTAATTATGTGCCGAAGAGTATCAGACACTCAGGCCCTTATTTATGAAGGGCTTGTGCCACCGCTGTGTCCCTTTTTTGTGACGCTGCGGCAGCTTAATCAATGTGCCACACTGCTCCCTATTTACAAAGTGACACATCTAGGCAGATGCGTCACTTTGTAAAGGCCTGCGCTACATCATACCTGCGTCGGGTATAATGTATGCAGGGTGGGCGTTCCCCCGTAAAAATGCCTCGTAGAAGTGGCGCAGTGAAATTTATGAGATTTTACTACACCACTTCTACGACTTGACTGCATCAAAATCCTTACGCCTGTTTCAAGCAGGCGTAAGGATTGGTGCAGGTCTTTTCACATGGGACTCGCCCATGGGTTATGACACATTGCTGGAGTTGCATCAATAATCAAACACATTGGGTGGAATACCTTGATTATGCCATATGATCGAGGGGGGTTTGGGGTACCTGATTTCTATCTCTATTATCTCATAGCACGAATTCACTTTACATATTATTGGTACCATACGGATGCCCGCCTCCAATATTTAAAACCAGAATGCTCTCAGATATACCCTAACCAGCTATCAGTCATACTGCCGCAAGGGTTGCCTAGAAGCCTCACTGAAATTCAAACATTACCCACCATCTGCTGGGCATGGTCAAAACTACGGCGATACCTACAGATAGATTCTCTATATTCCGCGCACATACCGTTAGTAGACAATCCCTGGCTACCCCCTACAACAGAAACCCTTACAAAACATACCCTGAATAAGTATGGGCTATGCACTGTGGGAGATTTTTTTAAAGATTCGCGGCTATGTTCCTTTTTTTTTTTAAACACTTTATTTGTCAACAAGAGGGCAACAAACACAACACATTATTACATAAAGAAAAAACAGAAAACATGACTCAAGAATTACAAGCAGGATGACATACATCATTAAGAAGCAAGGGATTGCCAAAACATAACAGCTATCGGGATCAGACCCAGTTTCATTCACATTGACATGTTTCTAAAATAATTCGCTGAGGGTGGTCTGACCACTTTTTAATTAGCTTCCAAATCGCCCAAGCTAGCCGTCCCATGCGCCCTCCACCCAAATGGAAAATGGTGCGCAGTTGGAACAAAATTGAGGGAAAAGATTTAGGGGAAACTCTGCAAGATAACGCTCCTAAGAAAACTTGGATAGAGGATCTCGAAGATATGAACAAATCTATCTCCAACCAACTGATAACAGCCATCAACAGGCTGGCGCCAGCCCGTAGAATAAAAATGGAAAATAAGGGGAAGGGTGCCCCCTGGTTCACCGAAGAACTTAAGGGACTGAAGCGGACTCTCCGCCACCATGAAAGACAGTGGCGCAAAACCTATGAGCTGCAGGCATTCACAGAGTATAGGACCAGACTTACCAGCTACAAAAAAGCCATCCTTAGAAGAAAGGCCGAATTTTACGAATCCAGGATTAGGGAAGCTGACAATAAACAGAAAGAAACCTTCAAAATCCTGAAGGAGCTTAGCCAAAAACAGATGCAAGAAGCTCCCACCAGCCAGGAACAATGCAACAGGTTCCTGACCTTCTTCCTAGATAAAGTTAAAGATATCTTAGTAGACATACACAAAACCCCCATTAACCAACACGCCCTGGCAAGGGCAGAGCCACACAAAAACATGACAGAATCTATCACCTCCTTCCCTAAGCTAGACCACGAATCTCTGCTCCACATTGCGACCAGAATCAAGTCGAACTCAGCTGCCCACCAAGGATTTATAAATTAGCCCTCCCTGCGATTGAGGGTGAAGTCCTGTCTCTGATCAACCTCTCTCTAGAAACAGGGAAGGTCCCCAGGAATTTTAAGGAAGCAAGAGTAATCCCCCTACTCAAAAAAACAGGAGCTGATACCACCAACATGAAAAATTACAGGCCCATCTCCCAACTCCCTTTTCTGGCAAAAGTTTTGGAACAACACGTCCTCAAAACTTCATCAATGTTTATGGAAGAACATCACCTACTCGGGGACAGGCAGGCAGGCTTCAGAGCCCATCACAGCACTGAGCTGGTGATGCTGTCAGTACTGGATGAAATCAGGCTCAAATCTGACAGCAAGAAGCCATGTGCCCTTGTCCTTTTAGACCTGTCGGCCGCGTTCGACACGGTCAACCATGATCAATTCCTAGTTAGAATCTGGGACATAGGTATCGGTGGGACGATACATCAGTGGATTACCTCCTTCCTGACAGATCGCTCCTAAAAAATTCAGATGGGCGATTGTGTGTCTGACAGAGGGCCTATAACCTGTGGAGTCCCGCAAGGGTCTGCCCTGTCCCACTCCTGTTCAACATCTATCTCAGACCGCTGGTGAGGGACTTGGCCCGGATGGATTGCCAGGTGTTTAACTACGCTGACGACACACAAATCATTTTACAAATCGACAACACCCCTCAAGCCCACGCACATGTGCAAGACATCCTGAGATATGTGGTAAATTGGATGACAGCCAATTCACTTAAGGTTAACCCGGACAAAACGGAGGTATTAGCCATCACTACGGACAACAACCCATGGATCAACCAATTCTGGCCACAAGAGCTGGGAGACACTCCGGGGCATATTCTCAAGGACTTATCGCCGATTTATCGGCACTTTAGCGCCGCAAAAGTGGCGATAGATTTATCGCCCTAATCTCAAGCTGGTGCAAACTGCCGATATCGCCAGTTTACCAGCGATAGCTGCCACAAAAAACATTGCCACGGATGAGAGCGACAACTAACGCTAATGATATGCAGAGTAGGCGTTCCCGTGCAAAAACACACGAAAACACCACTTCGCGATATTATCAACGACCAGCCAGATCGGAAAAGCGATCCAAAAACAGGCGATAAGGCGCGTTAGCAGCAGGGATTTAACACCTGCCTTTTACTGGTGTTAAGCAGGACAACAACCTGCAGCATGAAAGGGAGCCCAGCCCAGAGCCACATCTGAAGACCAGCAGATGCCATGGAGCCAATGATCATGCAGCTCGGAGACCCAAGAGGGCCACACACCCACCGCCACCACCCCCAGGCCCCCCCCACCCGTACCATCCCCTCCCGGACTACCACCTAGGCAGCGCAGAACAAGACAGCGGACGTTCCTAAAACGCACCAGCCTCAGACACTCAACGCCAGAGGATGCCATTGCCCACTACAGGCTCAAAAGTACAACCATCCTCCGCATCCTGACCCACATTGCCCACAGGCTGATGGTACCAACACAGCGGACAACCAACATCCCTCCGCAGACAAAGCTGCTGACTGTGCTGCACCTGTTGGCCTCTGGTACCTTCCAACCAACAACTGCCAGAGTCGGAGGAGTCTCACAGCCAGCCCTATCAAACTTCCTCACCCATGTCTTGGATGCATGTCCACAAAAGCAACGGCGGGCCCCTGTATCCGCACCACATACTAGTCCCAATTCGTAGTGTTCCTGCGCAACCAACCCCAACGCCAGCCGTCTGTGCTCCAGGTCCAAGATTGTAGTTACTGAAATGGGGGTGCGCCAGGTCATGAAGTCCAGTAGTCAACAGTAGTGTAAAAACAGTTCTTTATTACAAATACATAAATCAACAATACGAAAAGCTCAGCCAACGCGTTCCATTCCCAACGGGGAACTTCATCAGGGCAACGTGTGGATTCAATTAAATGCATATGCTGCGGGAACTCCCCAATACAATTCCATATTCCGAAAGTCAGTATTCAGAAACCTGTTGGATAAATGGTGACAATGGTCAAGCGTCCGTATAGTCACAAACGTAATCTGGTACAGTGTATTGCACTTGGACAAACCGGAATGCTAACAGGTATGATAAATCCTGCATAAAAGACCGTAACAGAAGTTCGTGTGGGCGTAACCTTCGTAGGAAAGAAAAGGAAGGTTACGACCACACAAACTTCTGTTACGGTCTTATTATGCAGGAGTCATCATACCTGTAAGCATCACGGTTTGTATCAGCTTGATACCCCTGCACCTTCACTTCCCCCACATTGCGCAGGAACAGCTGGAGACCAAGCAAGGGAACTACGCCATAGCTGGCTTCCTGCACGTGTTGGGGGCAATTGACTGCACACATGTACTACTTGTCCCCCCTGCCGACACTGCACACAATAACCGCAACAGAAACCACACGCATTCCATCAATGTGCAGGCAAAAGTGGACCACCGGGGCCTGTTCACGAATGTCGTCGCAAACTTCCCAGGCAGTGTGCATGATTCCTACATCTTCCGCAAGTCCATCACCAACCAGCGCTTTGAGGATAGCACCTATGGAAATGCACTGCTCGTCGGTAAGTACCAACTGAACACACCACACACCTCAACTCCACAATCATACAACTCACAACTGTGGGAATGCACACGTTACAAAATCACATACAACATGCCAATCAACATGCCCAACTACCAGACACGACAACACAAGTAACTGTGGAAACCGTGGCCAGCCATGTAGACAAACCATCCACGGCATGGCACCTCTGCCACACAATTGCAGGATGAGGGGAGAGGTGGGAACCAAGTATGTGCGAAGGAGGCAAGTGACCCATCAATAAGAATGTACACAATGCCAAGTGTGGCGGTGATGTGCTGGACAGACTTCAGTATGCAGAGCACAGACATGTCCATGTGGACATATACTGCTGGTGTTTGTAGTGCAGTGGACGCAAACATGTTACCTCAGGCAGTGGGGAAGACCTTGGACATGTAGCTTTGTCGTCCCCCTCTGTAAGCGTGAGCAGAGTGGGCTGGGCTGGCGTATGCCAGTCCAGCGTAGGGGTGTGAACAATAAGCCGGGGGCTCTGGGCGTGGTTCAGTTCTGGGCTGGACAAGGAAGTAACTGATGCGTGTGTCTCTGTTGTAGTGTCGGCGCCACCCGGAACGCAATCGGCAATGTTGCACCCTGTGACTCAAGTTCCACAACATGAGCAACATGGGCGTAAGGGGGAATCACGGACCCTACATTCATCCATACTTTCATACTTGAATGATCATAGACATGACACATCTGTGTGAATCAGAATGTTTTATTCACATTCAGTGGAGTGTTGAAGCTGGAGCAGTACAGGGCCATGCAAACCCCACTTTACATTGTTGCCCCGTGGAGGGCCAGCCAGAGTCCTTTAGGGAATGACAAGTTCATCTGAAGAGGAGGAGTTCAGTCCGCAGTCTGATTGCTGTGTCATTGGTAACCAAACAGAATATGGCAGTCCATGTCGAGGTCCAAGGTGAGTGTCGCAGAGTGTATCAGGGGACAGTGGAAGGTGATGATGCAGAGGGCAGAACCAAGCAGAAACAGGCCATATGGCGGAGATGAATGCTACCGCTTCCTTCTTACCACTAAGGCAGAATCATCCGCATCTTCGTCCTCTGATGTTTCATGTGCCTCACATGTGGGTGGTGGTGTTTTGTCAGCAGCACTGTGTGGCAGTGACACATCAGGGGCCGGAGGTGGAATGTCTGCCGCACTGTGTGGCAGTGACATATCAGGGGCCGGAGGTGGATTGTCTGCCGCACTGTGAGGCACTGACACATCAGGGGGCGGAGATGTGGATGTAGAAGCAGTGATGGAGCAA
Source organism: Calotriton arnoldi (assembly GCA_963921515.1). NCBI lineage: Eukaryota > Metazoa > Chordata > Amphibia > Caudata > Salamandridae > Calotriton > Calotriton arnoldi. The sequence continues at coordinate 242,411 of CAWUFW010010520.1, forward strand.
GGACTCGTAAAGAAAGAGACTTGCTCGAAAGTAATCCTCTCGTTTAACTTATTAACGAATTACTAACCGTGTCCTGTAAATAATAACACGCACCACAGAAACACACGGGTTAGCGAAGCTTGCTTATGTGTGTACTAATGAAAATAACAATAAAAACGGACTAATACAGCTTTAAACGGGAAATATTTACCGCGCATGCGTCAACTGCATCTACGCAGTATGACGCGATAAAGTTTGGTGGGAAATTCTAGCGCATGTGCAGAAGGCATTAAAATGGAGTCTTGAAGACTCACGTGCATGGCATCTGCTTAGCCGAAATGAAAACCAGCTATTTTACTAATGCTAATGCGGGGAAAGTATTAATAAGTAAAGAGGGTTAGAGTAGAGATGGGTGGTATACAGTGAGACCATTTATTTGTGAAAGTAACTTTTGTCTTTTTGACTTTATTATTAGTGCGCATTTGGGCCTTTCGCGAATGACCAAAGTAAGCTGAGTCACGTGATTTATGCGCAGGCCCACAAGAAAGTTAACCCGGAAGGATGACCAAGGTTTTGTCAGCCGTCCAAGGACGAGAATGATGTGCCCTGAGAACAGAGGGTGAAGAGTTCAGCCAAGAAGACTCATATTCATGATTTTGAAATAATTGTTGCTAATAAAGTTTGGATATGTATGGGAACGAAAGAAATGAATAAAGTTTAAGGGGATGGGTTTTGCAAACAATAGAATGATAGAATAAAAGTAATATGTAAGCATGGTGTGATGATCATCCCCTTGCCTGACCAATTAGATTTCGTATTTTTACGATATTGAAACTTTAGTGGGTGGTACATGATGAACGAAGGATATAATTGAGGTAGCTTTTAGTTAGTTAGGTATGCAGAGCTCGGGATGCTGTCTGGGAGTTCGTGGTGCTGAGATGCTGATGCAGGGAGAGATGCTGTGAGATGCTGATGAAGAAACCGAATGCAGAACCTTCTATCTTAATTTAATTGGGTTAGACAAGAAGATCGCGGAAGAAACTCGAGGAGGAAGAGAGTGTCAGAGAGGGGTGCGACGCAGCCATCGGTATTTAGAGAGGTCAAGTATCCTGTCCTGAATCCTGTCCTGAAGTCTTTGTCTCCTGATCTATCTCGGGGGACCCTCACCAGCCCTTTGGCCAGGGGGTTTGGTCTTCACACCATCCTTGGTAATTAATATTTCTTGTCCGTTTGTAGATGTTCTTTTCTCTCTATCCTCTCTTTTCTGAGCATAGTTGTTGCATGAGTCTGAAGTATTTTCGATTGAAATTACACTCTTATGAATGAGGGTGTTTGTGCTGAAATTTTGAGATGGTTCACATTCATTTAATTTAGATAAAGATTTTAAAACTTCCCGAGTCTGTGGTTATTTTTCTTTAATTAAAGAACAGTTAAGAGTTATGTTCATTATCACCATCAATTAGTTCAACTAATGGTCCATTGACCAGAGGAAAGAACTTTTGATCAGTGAAAGGTTAGTTAGGAATGTTAAATAACTAATCTTGAGAAATATGAAATTATAAACTATAAGACTCCAGCGGTCTACTCGATACGGAGTGTGTTGTGATTTATGGGCCCAGGTGAGTATATGGTAGCGGAGTATCTGTTGTTAGTATACCGCTGGATCAGTTTTCTGGTAGCAGAGTTATGGTTATTATTGACTAGTTTGGTGATAAGTATAGATTATTGATTTATGTTTTAACAAAAGAGTTAGCGTCTTTGTTTTATGTTGTCCAGAATTGCCGGGAAATGAATAGCGGGTGGTGACAGAAGCCATACTGCAGTGAGGTTACTCGTCTGTTGGAATAACACTGAGAAGCTAGGTAGGGCTGGCAGTGTTAAACTAGGGACTATTTCGTATAAAAGTGGAGTGCGAATGATAGCAAAAAGGGTTCGCTGGTGAAACTTTGGTCTCATTTCCCAATACGGGTGACACTGGAGGAGTAGCAGGTTCTCTGGAGGGTAAACAGAGGTTTTTACTCGCAGTAGAATAGGAGCAATTCTGAGACTCCAGAATAAGCCGAACATTTCTATCCTTTTGTTTAGTGGAACAGACAGAGTAGCGAATGTTTTTATGTTGTTAATAACAAAGAATTTAATGAAAAGTATTAAGAAATAAGTTTTCTGTATTACCTTGTGAAGGGAGGGTCAGTCGCCGGAGTTGTACTGACGTCACAGTGAGCCGCGCTGGGATTGGTAGAAACAGCGGGCGTGTGACAAAAGCAGCCTTGTAAAGGAGGGGTCAGTAGTAAGGAGCAGAACTGACGTCACAAAAGGCGGCGCTGGCATTGGTCAGACCACGAGCGTGAGCCTGAGTTTGATTGGATAATCAGTTAGAAGCTGCGCTAGGATTGGTAGAAAGAGAAATTGTATGCAGGATTCTGATTTGACTGCCAGTGTGAGACGCGCAGATAGAAGATTTCAAGGGTTTGCAGAATACAATTTTATATATCGTTCATCTAGGATGTATGGAGAAAAGAGAAAAATGTCATTTATAAAGAAAATTAAGAATTTCTTTAAGAAAGATAAGCCTGTGTTGACTAGGGAGGGAATTCCTATTCCGCCACCGAAGACACCAGCTTCTTTTATGATGATGGAAAGAGGATATCATACTTGCGTGTGGTTGGAAAATTGGATAGAATATACGAAAGGTGATGGAGTGCTAGCGTTTCCTGAAAATGGTACGTTTAACGGGAGAATTCTTCAGAATTTGAGAATGAGAATGAATGATTTAGAACCAAGACCTAGGTTAACTCAATACGAGGCTTTAGAAGAATGGGAGACTGAGTCATATGAACGCGAGAAATGCAGAAGTGGGAAATATAGAGGATTTTTCCCCAGATACTTGCATGAGTCACGCGAAGGGCAGATGAAACAATGGAGGAGAGCTATGGTATCAGAAGGTTTATATCCAGTGTTAATGGCTGAGGAACAGTCTGGAGGAAAGTGTAAAGAGAAAACGAAACACTTGAATACAACAGGATATGGTGAATCAGATGATGAGTTATTAGAGGATATTTTAATTAAAAATCCACCACCGTATCAAGAAGCAACTAGTAAGGTTACCCCAAGTGCACCAGTGATAGGAATGCCTTTAACCCCACAAATTTTACATGATACGTCATTTAATAGGGTGCTGCAGGATAATGAGAGAGATGTTTTGAATAAAACAAGAGAAGAATTAGTTCAGAAAATAAGCCAATTAAATTTAAATGCTGAAGCTTTGACAGTACCCGTGACCATTGGTCCAGTAATCCCATTGTATGGAGATAAAAAGACTTGCCAGAAACCACAAACTGTAACAATTCCGTTGAATAGTCCCAGAAAAGAAGTAATAATTACAGATGATCAGGTCAGTGAAAGTGAATCAGTTATTTCATTAATGGATCTCCCAAATGTAGAACCTTCAACTGAAACTCCGAAAAGAGTTACGCCTACAAATTTGAGAGAGAAGAGATCTTTGGTTCCTATAGGAACTGGAGGTGCAACAGTAGTTACCCCTGAAGATATAGAAAGATGGGCACAGGAAATAGATAATCGAAACCCACCACCAAAGATGCTAGATATCAGCAGATTGAAAGTGGAATTGGAAGAAATGATAGTGGGAAGTGTGAGCATAGAAAGATTGAACGTTTATAATGATGAAGAGTTATTATTTTTATGTAAGAGTATAACCAGGAGAGCAAGAGTATTTCATGAGAAACTAACAGAAGTCGCTTCAGAGATTGGAATAGATATAGGGAAATCAAAATTGTTGCAGAAACCATATTGAGTGGATTTTACTGACAAGGATTTAGAAAGTGTAAATGCTTCTGGTAAGAGACTACAGATAAAGGAATTAATGAATATTTTGCGAAAATGGGGAGACATTGATAAATGGAGAATTAGATGGATAAGAAAGAAAGAGGAAGTTCAAGCGAGAGAAGCATCATCTGCATTTCCAGTAAGGGAAACAGAAAAAGTTGAGAAATTGTGTCCAATGAGAGAGGTTCCTGGAGGTGGATATGTTCATGTTCCTTGGAGTAGACAAGATATTTTGTCATTTACAAATGACTTTCCAAAATTGAGAGAAAAACCAGTGGAATGGTATAAACAGGTGGAAAGATTTGTGAAAGTTTCAAAGGTTTTATTGAAAGATTTGGATGGTTTATTTGACATTGTGGTACCTGCTGATTTATGGACAGAGTGTAAAATTACAATTGATTGGCCAAGTGAGGAGTATGCTAGAGACTCGAAGACAGGAGCACCCTCAGAGGAGGTGATGAAGAAATATCACCAAGTGATTACATTCTTGAAAGGGAAAATTCCTCCTAAAGAAACAGATTGGGTAAAGATAGATAGGACAACTCAAGAACCAAATGAGTCTGTACATGCATATTATGAAAGGTTACTGCAGGTGTTTAAGCAGTATAGTGGTTTTGAGAATATTGGTGATAAAGATATGGGACATTTTGTGTATCGGTTTGTATATGGTTTGAAACCGGAGATTAGTCAGATGATTCAGCAGCACATGTTGTGTTGGCAGAGTAAGACAGTGGATGAAATTTTAAAGTATGCAAAATATTGCGGAGACGACATTGAGGCGAGGCGTAGAAAGTTAAAGGAGAAAATGATGTGGGCACAAGTAAAATTGGCAGAGCAGCAGGAGAATAAAACAAATACTCAGACTGATAATCAAGTGAAAGAGCAGAGTCAGAATGATCAAGTGGCGAATGGTAGTAAATTTAGAGGACGAATGAACAGAGAAGAAGCGAAGAAGAAGTTTCCTTGTCATGCGTGCGGAAAGCTTGGACATTGGAAGAACGAGTGTAAGAGTATTCAGAATAATAATGGGCCAAATCAAAATTTAATTCCACAGATGCAGAATGAAGTACTTATGAATCAGCAGCAGCAGGTAGTTACTCCACAATATCAGGTGCCACCAGCTCCTATGCCAAACTTTGTGAACCACCAAAAGTTCAGTACGAACACCGGATTTCAAGGAGAAAGTGGTAAGAATAATAGAACAGTTACACAATATTTTTTGCAGAATGATGAGGAAAATTCGGACTTTGTGCAATGACGGTGCCTGAGGGGGAGGAAGAGGAGTGCGTGCTTGGCGCATCCTTGCCGGTAGATCAGTCAGGTCCATTTGTTGATGGGAAAGTGGAAGGTAAAGACATCACTTTTCTATTGGATACTGGTGCTACCCGGTCTACTGTGAGAACAGCAGACATCCCAAACCTACCCCTCTCGGGAGAGTCCATCCAAGTTGTAGGAGTGTCAAATCAACAGATTAGAACCCCAATCACAAAACCGATGGAGGTGCATATCGGAAACTTTAAAGAAATGCATCGATTTGTAGTTTGCGATTCCAGTCCCGTAAATCTGTTGGGAAGAGATCTATTGTGCAAGATGAATTGCACGATCTATTGTACACCAGATGGTGTCGCTTTCCAGACCCCTGATGAGGATGTTATATACAAAATGATGCTAGTGAAGCAAGGAACAGAAGTAGATGAGATGTTTTCATTAATGACTGAAAATGAATTGCCGGAAGAGTTGAGAGCCACAGTCAACCCAGAAGTGTGGGATTTTACAGGAAAAGATATTGGGCTGATGTCAAATGTAGACCCAGTGAAAGTGACAGTGAAGGAAGGTGCAGTTTATCCAAACACACGACAGTACAAGATGAGTCCAGAAGTGAAAGCAGGAATTATTCCAGAAATCGATCGAATGGTTAAACAAGGCATTTTAAAGGAAATAATGGGTAGTCCTTGTAATTCGCCAATAATAGGACTGAAAAAGCCTAGTGGAAAATATAGGATCGTGCAGGATTTGAGAAAGATTAACAAAATTGTAGTGCCATGTTGCCCAATAGTGCCAAATCCAGCAGTGATCCTTTATCAGATACCTTGGAATGCAGGCTGGTTTACAGTAATTGATTTATGCCAAGCATTCTTTTCTATTCCTTTGCACCCAGACAGCCAGTATCTTTTCGCCTTTAAGTTTGAGGATCGTATTTTCGCATGGTGCCGAGTTCCTCAAGGGTACACAGAGAGTCCCTCAATTTTTAACCAAATCCTGAAAAAGTGTTTAGAGTCATTAGTTATGCCTGGAAATTCGGTTCTGGTTCAGTACATTGATGACCTACTGGTGGCATCAAAAACACGAGAAGATTGTGTCACTGACACAATTGCATTACTGAACCATTTGGCTGAAGGAGGACACAAGGTGTCTCCAGAAAAATTACAGTTCTGTCGACAAGAAGTTAAATATTTAGGGCATAAAATAGAAAGAGGAGTAAGAAAAGTGACACCGGAAAGAATAAAAATAATCAAAGAGATGCAACTACCTCAGACACAAAGAGAGATGAGAATGTTCCTGGGAGTGGTTGGGTACTGTAGGCAGTGGATTAACAGTTTTTCCATGCTAGCAAAACCATTGATACAATTGACCCGAAAAAGAGCAAAAGATCCAATTGATTGGAATGATGAATGTTTGGAGGCCTTTGTGAAATTGCGGAATTGTTTGTGTGAAGCTCCTGCCTTGGGCATGCCTGATTATTCAAAAGAATTTGCGTTGTTTTGCTGTGAGAGAGAAAATTGTGCACTTTCAGTCTTAACACAGAGACATGGACTGAGCCGACGTCCAGTGGCGTATTTTTCTGCCACATTGGATCCAGTGGCTTCAGCTTTACCTGGCTGCTTAAAAGCAGTAGCTGCTACTTGTATGAGTCTGGAGCAAAGTGAGTCAATAGTGATGGGACATCCTGTAAAAGTCTACGTTCCACACTCAGTTGAAATTCTTCTGACAAGAACAAGAACACAACATCTCACACCTAGTCGGCTGACTAAGTATGAAAGAGTGATTTTGGGAGCAGAAAATGTGACAGTGATAAGATGTACGGTCATGAACCCTGCCACATTATTGCCAGACCCATGCAATGAGGAAGTAAGAGATGAAATTGATCATGATTGTTTGGATGTGACTGAATTGTGTACCAAGCCCCGTCCTGACATAAAAGAAACACCATTAAAGGAAGCTGATCATGAGTTATTTGTGGATGGGTCTTGTCTGAGAAATGAAGAAGGAGGATTAAGTGCTGCTTATGCTGTGTGTAAAATATCGGGGGTAATTGAAGCATCCTGTTTACCGGGAGTCAAATCTGCACAAGTAGCCGAATTGGTGGCCTTAACAAAGGCATGCAAAAATGGGAAAAATTGGAGAATAACCATATTTACGGACAGTCAATATGGTTTCGGGGTTGTGCATGATTTTGGCCAACTCTGGATGCAGAGGGGATTTCTGACTTCTTCAGGATCTCCTATTAGAAACAGTAAAAATGTGAAAGATCTGCTGGAAGCATTACAATTGCCAAAAGAAGTAGCAGTTGTTAAATGCGCTGCACATCAGTCAGGAAATGACTATGTGGCAGCTGGCAATAGATATGCTGACCAAATTGCTCGATACTGTGCGAAAAATACAATGGCCATAAATAGAAAAATTGAAACGGGTGAAACCAGCTGCCAACTTATGTTTTTCTCAATTCCAGAAACATGGGATGAGATTAGACAGTTGCAGGAAGAAGTTGAGGAAAAGGAAAAAGAAATTTGGATAAAATCAGCTTGTACAAAAAGGTCGGAAGACGAAGTATGGGTGTACTTAGATGGAAGACCAGTCATGCCAGATTGTTTGCTCTCTAAAATGGCAAGAGTTTATCATGGAGCAACACACATAGGGAGAGATTCAATGATCAGATTATTCAGACAGAGTTGGTACAATCCGAAGTTCAGGGTAGTCGCAGAGAGCCTTTGCCAAAGATGCTTAACCTGTCAGCAGCAAAATCCAGGTAGGAAGACAGTGGTTAGTTGGGGAAAAATTGGAAAGGCAGAAGGACCCTTCACCAGGTTGCAGTTAGATTTCATTGAGTTGCCTCCTTGTAATGGACTAAAGTATGTACTTGTCATAGTGTGCCTGTTCTCAAGATGGGTGGAGGCATACCCCACCAGAAGAAATGACAGTCTTACAGTTGCTAAACTATTGTTGAGGGAGTTGATTCCTCGTTTTGGTTTTCCAGTCACTTTGGAATCAGATAGAGGACCTCATTTTAATAATGAGATAATTCGATTAATCTGTGCTGCATTTAACATTGAACAAAAACTGCACTGTGCTTATCGTCCAGAGGCTTCTGGAATAGTTGAACAGCTAAATGGCACAATCAAGTCAAGATTAGGGAAAGTATGTGCATCCACAATGCTGAAATGGCCAGATGCATTACCTCTTGTACTGATGGGTCTCAGAAGTATTCCTGACAGAAAGTCAGGAATGAGTCCACATGAGATTCTCATGGGAAGGGCAATGAGACAAGCATTTATTCCTGGAAATAAATTAATGACTATAACTGATGATCTGGTATTGGACTATTGCAAAGGATTGGCTGAAATGGTGCGTTCTGTCTCTCACCAGGTTGGAGAAGACGCAGTTGAAAGACAGCCAGACCAAGCACATGATTTGAATCCTGGAGATTGGGTGCTAGTGAAGAAACACGCAAGGAAGTCGTGTCTAGCACCAAGGTGGGATAAACCGCGTCAAGTCATACTAGTCACTACCACAGCAGTGAAGTGTGCAGGTTTGCCCAACTGGATTCATGCTAGTCATACCAGAAGAGTTCCGAGCCCATCAGAACAACAAGAGCAACCACTGACTGAACAGGCTGAAACGTCAGAAGTTGAAAGCTGTGAAATTGAAGAGTCTAGAGTGATAGATTCTGAAAGACAACTATATGACGAACAGCCAAGTACAAGTCAGGAAGATTGGATACCAATAATTGGAATACCTGATGATGCTGTCGAAACAAGAAGAATAACAAAACTGAAAAGGCAGGAAGGTAGACAGGGAAGGACAGGAGAAGAAGAACACACTCAGGTCGAAATAAATAAAGACATTCAGGAACCTGAGGAGGGAAAGGCAGAATTAGAAGAACAAGTTCAGGCAGAAGAAGAAGAACAATCTGAAATAAGACCTGAACAGGATAAGGTAGATCTAGAAGAACAAGTTCAGGCAGAAGAAGAAGAACAAATTATAATAAGACCTGAACAGGTGCAAGTAGAGGAAGGTCCAAACACAGGAAATAAAGAACAAGGACAGATTGTGCCTAGATTAAGTGAAAATAAAAGGACTCTAGAAGGAGATAGAGAAGGTGAAAGTGCAGTTCAGGTCAAAAGAGTTAGAAAAGGAGACAATTGGCCAGAAGGAGTGAAGAAATTAAGGTATTATTTGAGAAAATCAGAAAAGAAACCAGAACAAGTAAACGAAGTTACGAGTCAAACGCAACCTAAACAAACCTTAGTAAAACTTACACGAAGAAGCCCAAGATTGAGAAATTTAAATAGAAAATACAAGGCCCCTGAGTGGACCTACGTTATACTCGAAGAATTTGAAAACTTAGATTTAAGTGAAGAAACAGAAAGGGTTCATGTTGCACAGATTGATGAAAGCAAATTGAGACCTCCTTAAAATAAAAATAAAAATTAAACAGACAAAGAAAGAAAAGAGAGAAGAAATTTTCTCAAATTGAAATGGCAGAAGTTGAAGTCACAGAAAGACCAAAACGAGGTTTAAAAAGAAAATGTTTTAGATTTTGTTTTTGTAGTATTTTATTGGTAGTATTAGTATGGTTATTCCTAACAGTAGGAGTACCTTTGTTAATGGAAACAAGTGACAAAAATAATACAATTACTAATGAAAAGGTAGATAGAATAAAGGGAATTAAAATAGAAATAGGGGTAGAAAATGAGGCAAATTATCATAATGAATCAGACTACAATATGTCTTCAAATGTGTTTACTAAATTGTTATTTCAGTACGTTAATACAATGGAAATTAGTAATTGTTATGTTTGTATGAAGTTACCTTCATCAGTGTCAGAGGGGGTGACGTACCACCATATACCTTTAACATATGGAATATCATGTAGTATTTTATCAAGTTTATTTTATGCAACAGGGAGACTTCAGTATTTTTATTCAAATCTAGATGTAGTATTTTCAGAATTGCCTATTAGAAAGAATATGAATCCAGTAGTTAGTAGTAAGAATGCACAGTTTATGGGTGAATTTTTCTTAACTATGAGTTCAATAGATGTAGTTCAAGCACATAAAGATAGCTTAACATGTATATTACGAGAAGAAAAAGAGTTTTTGAAATTAGTAGAAGAAAGGAGACAGGATTTAACAAAGAAAGCTGCTGAACAGAAGTCCTATGTACCTCCATAGGCTGAGAAAGAGGAAATCTATGCAAAAGGCAAAACTCATGCTGCGATGTCCCTGGATTTTGTGAAAAGGGGATAATTCTGCCTCCATAGATTAAAGACAGACTACAATAATAACTACATTGGTTCAAGTGAGTGTGAACACACCTTCCTAATTTTAGGAGGGTGGGGACTAAAAGGGGGAACTGATCCTGTATTTCCGGGAGTTTATTATGTCTGCGGGAACAATGCCTATTATAGGTTACCTGCAAGATGGTACGGGAGCTGTTATTTTGGAATAGTTTTCCCGAAAATATACCATGTGGACAGAATCAATGGAATCAATGGAAAATCTAATGAACTAACACGAAGAAGAAGAGCTAGTTTTTCTGAAATAGTAGGAGATATATTTAGTGCATTGATACCCTCAGTTGGAGTCATTCTAAATTCACAGAAAATTTGTAAATTATCAACCATAGTTGATCGTCTTTCTACAGACACTGCAGGAGGATTCTTAATGATTAACACAGAAATGGTTGCAATTAGGTCTATGGTTTTACAAAACCGTCTTGCTCTTGATATTTTATTAGCAAAAGAGGGTGGAGTCTGTGGTATGTTGAAAATTCAACATTGCTGCACTTATATTCCGGACAAGAGTAAAGAAATTAAAGGGTATATTGGAAATATTACAAGAATGCATAATGACTTGACCCAACTGGAGGTTGACAGTGTATGGGGAAAACTAACAAAGAGTATAACATCAATAGGGAAATGGTTTACTGATTTTGGGAAAAGTTTTCTAGGTCAAATAATATTACCATTAGTTGTGATAATGACAATAGTAATGATATTAATGATTACATATAAATGTTGTAAAAACAGAGGGAAAAGAAGAATACATTTAGAAAAAGAGGGAAAAGGGAAGAAACGAAAAAGAGAATATGAGGAGATACAACTAGAAGAAAAGAAAGGAAAGATATATAAGAAGATGAAAGATTTAGAAGGAAAAGAAGTAACAAATGGAAAAATGAGAAAAGAAATAGAAAATTGAGATGTGCTAAAGTTGGCAGATGGGATGGGTAATTTTGTGATGGCTTAAAATGCCATCAGAGAGGGGATTGATGGAGCAAGGACTCGTAAAGAAAGAGACTTGCTCGAAAGTAATCCTCTCGTTTAACTTATTAACGAATTACTAACCGTGTCCTGTAAATAATAACACGCACCACAGAAACACACAGGTTAGCGAAGCTTGCTTATGTGTGTACTAATGAAAATAACAATGAAAACGGACTAATACAGCTTTAAACGGGAAATCTTTACCGCGCGTGCGTCAACTGCATCTACGCAGTATGACGAGATAAAGCTTGGGGGAAATTCTAGCGCATGTGCAGAAGGCATTAAAATGGAGTCTTGAAGACTCACGTGCATGGCATCTGCTTAGCCGAAATGAAAACCAGCTATTTTACTAATGCTAATGCGGGGAAAGTATTAATAAGTAAAGAGGGTTAGAGTAGAGATGGGTGGTATACAGTGAGACCATTATTTCGTGAAAGTAACTTTTGTCTTTTTGACTTTATTATTAGTGCGCATTTGGGCCTTTCTCGAATGACCAAAGTAAGCTGAGTCATGTGATTTATGCGCAGGCCCACAAGAAAGTTAACCCGGAAGGATGACCAAGGTTTTGTCAGCCATCCAAGGACGAGAATGATGTTCCCTGAGAACAGAGGGTGAAGAGTTCAGCCAAGAAGACTCATATTCATGATTTTGAAATAATTGTTGCTAATAAAGTTTGGATATGTATGGGAACGAAAGAAATGAATAAAGTTTAAGGGGGTGGGTTTTGCAAACAATGGAATGATAGAATAAAACTAATATGTAAGCATGGTGTGATGATCATCCCCCTTGCCTGACCAATTAGATTTCGTATTTTTACGATATTGAAACTTTAGTGGGTGGTACATGATGAACGAAGGATATAATTGAGGTAGTTTTAGTTAGTTAGGTAGCAGAGCTCGGGATGCTGTCTGGGAGTTCGTGTTGCTGAGATGCTGACGCAGGGAGAGATGCTGTGAGATGCTGATGAAGAAACCCAATGCAGAACCTTCTATCTTAATTTAATTGGGTTAGACAAGAAGATCGCAGAAGAAACTCAAGGAGGAAGAGAGTGTCAGAGAGGGGTGCGACGCAGCCGTCGGTATTTAGAGAGGTTAAGTATCCTGTCCTGAATCCTGTACTGAAGTCTTTGTTTCCTGATCTATCTCGGGGGACCCTCACCAGCCCTTTGGCCAGGGGGTTTGGTCTTCACACCATCCTTGGTAATTATTATTTTTTGTCCGTTTGTAGATGTTCTTTTCTCTCTATCCTCTCTTTTCTGAGCATAGTTATTGCATGAGTCTGAAGTATTTTCGATTGAAATTACACTTATGAATGAGGGTGTTTGTGTTGAAATTTTGAGATGGTTCACATTCATTTAATTTAGATAACGATTTTAAAACTTCCCGAGTCTGTGGTTATTTTTCTTTAATTAAAGAACAGTTAAGAGTTATGTTCATTATCACCATCAATTAGTTCAACTAATGGTCCATTAACCAGAGGAAAGAACTTTTTGATCAGTGAAAGGTTAGTTAGGAAAGTTAAATAACTAATCTTGAGAAATATGAAATTATAAACTATAAGACTCCAGCGGTCTACTCGATATGGAGTGTGTTGTGATTTATGGGCCCAGGTGAGTATATGGTAGCGGAGTATCTGTTGTTAGTATACCGCTGGATCAGCCTCATTCATCGGCGCCAGGCCTTGTGGCAGCAATGCCATGATGAGGGTCTGCAGGGCATGGAAGATCTCAGCTACATCTCGCTGGTGTGCCGCCGTGGCAGCCATTCTTTCCGCCTGCATCCGCTCCCTGTTCTCCATGATCCTCTGCATGTGTTCCAACTCCCGGCTGACATCGCTGGAGCCACTGTGACTAGACAGTTGTTCTTGTCTCAGGGTCAGGACTCCAGCGAAGTCAGCCATGGATCGTTGGAGAGCATGGAGCGGACTGTGGGTATCTGTTAGGGACTGTAAGTGGTCCCTGATGGGACTTAGACACCCACGTATGGCATCTAGTTTGGCTGCCATGAGGTCGAACCCCACCCGCACCTGATCAGCCATCTTCTCCTGGCACCCTAACACACGTCGTTGGAAGGCCATGTGTTGTTCGTGGGGGTCCTGGGAGTCAGCCGTGGTGGTGGGTGCTTCCTGCTGTGTGGTCTGTGCAGGGGGTGAGGTCTCCTCAATGCAGCTGGGCTGCCCTGCTCCTGGAGGTGGGGTGCTGAGAGTGTCCATGAGCTGTTGGAGGGCGTCGGAGTCGAAGGTGTGGAGGTCCTCTTTGTCATCAGTGAAGAGTTGTTGGGTCTGCTCTGCAGGAGGTGTTTATTCTCCCTCTGCAATGTGAAGGGGAGATGCAGTTTAACATTGTGTTCACATGTATGTTGACGCATTGTACAAGTTTACATACAGACTGCATGACAATGTACATTGTGACTGTTTGGGAGGAGCTGCCTATTTGATGTGGGACAGTGGACATTTCGAGCAACATCACGGATGTGTGTTTGTACTTGTACATTATCATCTCACATTTCCTGCTATGCCAAATGTGATTGGCCAGTTTCTACACACAAGCGGCACCAGTTGTGTCCTCTGTTCTGTTGTGAACGTGTTGCAGTTTGTACCACATTGTTGTCAATGTTGATGTGCTCTGAATGTTATGTGTGTGTGCTGCACTTTGGGAGAGTCGCCCCTGCAGCTCTGATTTTGCTGCCCCTTGTCCCTTTCAGGCGGTGTGCCTTTGACTTCTGTGCTTATACAGTGCTGAGATGTTGCATACTTGGGTAAATTGGGCTCTTGGTGGGAGTTGGGACTCTGGGGCATGGTTTGTCCGCAGATGTGTTGTTGACGTCAGGGGTTGTTTGTGCACGTGGATGTGTCAGAGTGTGACCTGCTCCTTTAGGGATGTGGTCCACACTCAGCCACCTCAGTGTCGTGGCGTGCAACATGTCATGGTATATTGACTGCAGCCATGCTATTCGTCATGCAGTGTCACTTGCATTGTCAGTGTGGCTCACAGACACGCCGCTTTGCTGGGTTTGGCACATGTGCATGGGTTGGTTGTGAGATTGGTGATGTGTGGGAAGGGCCCCCTCTGGGAACATAGTCGACAGGGGCCTACTTGCTGTTTCTATGTGTGCTGCAGTGTGCAGGGGATCAGGGACATGATCCAGAGTCATTGTGGGTGTGCACTGTGCTATACTTAATTGTGCATGCGTGCCATTGTGCCCATCTCCCCCCGTCCCCCCAGTCCCTGGTCGTTACTCACCCTGTTGCTGTTGTGTCAGGTCATGTTGAGCAGTGTCCGGTCCCCCAACTCCTGCCACCGTCTCCCCACTGATGACTGTGGACACCATTTCCTCCATCTCATCCAGCTCCTCCTGTGGCGCTGGACTCCCACCTCCAGTCTGCATTGCTGCCTTCTGGTTGTTGCAGAGTTTCTGCTTGGTTTTGCGCTTCACATCATTCCGGCGCCTCTTGAGCTCTTCCATTGTCCTCCTCAGCACTCCGACTGCATTCACCTTGTCCAGGATGGACTGCCATATTCCATTTTTTGTTGCCAATGACACAGTGGAGGTGACGAACAGTTGTTGATGGTGTTCTACCACCTCCGTTATCAGGATCCTGTTTTCCTGCGGACTGAACCGCGTCTTCCTCTTCTTCTTCTCCTCCTTGCCCTTCCCTGACCCCGAGGTCCCAGGCTGGTCCTCCGTGGGGGTTGTGGGGTTCTGGTTGTCCTCTGTACTTGCTCCGGCTGCCTCCATTGTGCTTCGCAGTTGTTTTGGTTTTGTTTGTGGGTTTTTTTCTGCTTTTATAGTGATTTTTCCCGCCTGACGTGTGTGAATTGCAGGCCTGGCGCAGCTTATCGCTGATTTTTTTATCGCGGTTGGGCCCATCGCAAGTTTTTTCACGTTAGGCTTTAGATTTTTATCGCCGTCCCGGTAATTTTATTGCGGACATTTGACGCGTTATCGGGAAACTATCGCATGTTACCGCCGTGTTCAGAATAAGACGTTAACACTGAGTTATTTTCCCGCGATAGACGGCGATGTGAAAAATTGCGTTAACCTATTGTGACGAGGTGGGTCCTCAACCGGTGGGTCTCCACGATGAGGTGGCCTGGTGGTCTACAACCTCCCTCTCCCCCCCTCTTGTCTCCCCTCCTCAGGATGAGTGGAGCATGAGCCCTCGCTCTACGTGTGACCCCGCGGTGACATATGGTGAGGGTGCCTTTAACTGGGATATCCCGGAAGACGAGACTCCGCCCCCTGCAGACGTCAGAACGTGCAGCGCCATAAGAGGAGGAGATTCCCGGAAGACGTGGTGGAATACCATCGGTGAGTCGGAGGGAGCTGAGGAGCAGAACGTCGCATTCGGAGGGAACCAACCGAGGACGGACGAGGCGAACAGGACCACACCGTTGGAGGCCAACGACAACGCGAACCGCCCAGCCACGTTCCTGGAGGAGCGTGGCTCACAAAGGTACGGGACCGATTCACGGGTTGGGCAGGGAGGAGGGATTGGCGAAAGGGGACTTAGCCAGATCTTTTTCCTCCTACGATCCGCTGCACCCTACCCTGAGCACTATCACTCACCCTTATATAGAGGACGTGTGGCACAGTGTGCGGTGACCCTTCACTCCCCTTCCCATGGGCCCAGTATTATATGCACCCTAAAACCCCGATTCTTGTCTTCCCCCCTTACATCTCACCACGGAGTCTTCAAGCCCCCGTACACCAAGGCGAGGAGAACAGGAGCGGACATCACCCCGAGCAAGCCATCAATCCCGCCGGAGGAAGGAGGAAGAGTCCCGTCTTTCACAGAACCCCCTCTCAAGAAGGAGACATTTATTGGGCAAAATAAAACCTTCCCTCTCACGACCAGTTTCGCCTCCTATCTGTTCCCACCCGTTACAAGTGGTGTCAGAAGTGGGATTATCACCAACATCCATCAGTACACCAATGATGGACACGCTCATCCAGCACATCGTGAAAGGCCAGGAGAAGCTGGAATGGGCTGTGGAACGACACATGGCGTCGGCCCAGGCCGACAGGGACGTATTCAAGGACTCTATAGCAGCCCAGATGGACGGGTTACAGAAGCTCGCCAAAGAGCCCAGCTCATCCACCTCAAGCCACATTCGGGGAACAACCCACGGACCCTCAGGGATTTCACTGCAGAAATACGTGGCCGGGGAAGACCCGGACGCGTTCTTGCTGAACTTCGAGCGTGCGGCACGCGCCTGTGGGTGGCCAGAAGAGAAATGGCCTTTCTTCCTGGCCCCCTGCTAACCGGCGAAGCCCAGGCAGCGTACCAGGTGGCTAACGCGACAGGGGTAACCCCATACAATGATATAAAGGACATCATATTAGACCATCTAGGCCTAGACGCAGAGGCCTACAGGGTTCGCTTCCGCAGAGAGAGAGGTCTGCCGGGGAAAATCCCAAAACCATCTACTTCCGTCTCAAAATGGCAGCGGATAAGTGGCTGAAGCCGGAGTCCAGTACAAAGGAGGACATCCTGAACCGGATATATATGGAGCAGTTCCTAGAAGCCCTCCCGTATGGTACCCAGAGGTGGCTGAGACAGCATCCCCACCTCACCCCCGGAACAAGCTATCGAGATGGCCACTACATTCTCACGAGCCCAACCCAGGAATCCCGGGTGGGATAGTGAGAAAACCAACAAACCTACTATCGTAAAACCAGACAGAAAGCCACGAGTTGTAGTGGAACCTCCCCGACCCAAGTCTGGGAGAACGGACTATGCCCCGCTTAGAGGACCACAATGCTTTGAGTGTGGCGAATGGGGTCACATCGCTAGACTGTGTCCCAAGCGCAGGGTCCAAGATGAACCGATGGAGGTGGGATACCTCCCGAGATCTATCTTATACACCGCCGAGATGGGGACAGCGTTTCATGTGAGTGTTCAGGTGAATGGGAGGAAGGCCAAAGCTCTCTTAGACTCAGGGTGTAGACAGTCGGTGATACAAAAAGCCCTAGTCAACCCCTCCCAATACCTCCCTGAGACAACGGTGCACATCAGGTGCGTACATGGGGATGTAAGGCCCTACCCTTTGGCTGTCGTGACGCTCACCCCCCCAAACAGTAAGCCATGTACGGTCCGGGTGGGAGTGATAGAGGGGTTACCCGAAGATATGTTGTTAGGGACAGACAACCCCGATTTCTTGCAGCTATTTTCTGCCACAATACAGGAGGAGGGAGCGATTCGGGGTACAGAGGGAGACAGGACCCTGCCTTTACCTGCCCTCACGTCCCCTGAGCCCTGGTTGCTAGTTAGAAGCTTCCGATTTGCCCAAGCAAACGACCCCACGCTGTTCAATGCCTGGGAAGCCGCTCATGCTACCCCAGACAACCAGCCCCCTTCATTTCCCCACTTCCTAATCAAGAAAGGCTTGTTATACAGAAAGGGAGACGTCGAAGGCCCCGAACAACTATTGGTGCCTATGACGTTCAGGGAGCAGATACTGTTCTTCTCCCACTCACACCTCACAGCAGGACATACAGGAGCGGAGAAGACAACCCAAACTGTGCTCCGACATTTCTTTTGGCCCGGGGTCTACAAAGACATCAAGGTCCACTGCCAGACATGTGAAGAATGTCAAAAAAAGAATACCCAGCGCCCGCCGGCCGGCCCCCTACAGCCCATAACGGTGGTGGGGAATCCATACGAGAGGATCGGGATGGATCTGATTGGCCCCCTACCCCAAACACAAAAAGGGAATCTGTATGCTTTGGTGGTCGTGGACTACGCCACGAGATTCCCAGAGGCCTATCCCCTCAGATCCCCGACGTCGCGGAACATCGCAGATAAACTGCTGGAACTCTTCTCAAGGGTAGGATTTCCCAGAGAAATCCTTACGGATCAGGGAACGCCTTTGTGTCTCGTCTAATGAAGGAGGTCTGTCAGGTACTGGATCTACGACACATACGAACATCAGTGTACCATCCTCAAACGGACGGCCTAGTCGAGCGATACAATCGGACGCTGAAGACCACCCTGAAAAAGATGTTGGCCGTTGAAGGAAAAGATTGGGATCGGCTATTACCTTTGGCCCTTTATGTACTCAGAGCCCAGGTCCAGAGTAGTTTGGGGTGCTCATCGTTTGAACTCCTATACGGACGTCAACCGAGGTCCCTACTGGAAATGACCAAGGAAGCCTGGGAGAGGGAGACCGTGGAGGAACATAAAGGCATATTGGAGTACACCCAACAGCTAAAATCTAAGCTGTGGAAGTTACGAGATCTGGCCTATACCCATCTGGAGAGGAGCCAAGAGAGACAGAAGGGCTATTACGACAGAGGAAAGAAGTGGAGGACGTTGGCGGTGGGTGACTGGACCCTAGTAATGCTTCCATCTTCCATAAAGAAGTTCCAATCGGAGTGGCTGGGTCCCTATAAGGTTGTGAGGGTCCTCGGACCCACGACGTACCTTCTACAGATAACACCAAAACGGAAGCAATCATATCATATCAATTTGCTGAAGAAGTGGTTGGGACCCCCGCCGAAAACAGCCCACCTGACACTTCCCACCGACGCAACATCAGGAACCACGCTCCACCAACTCGTGATTAACAAAGACCTATCGGCAGGAGAAAAAGCAGGTCTACGCGAATCCCTGTTATCCTTTGCTCATCTCTTTTCAGACGTCCCTGGTCGAACGACTCTTGCAGAACACCGCATAACAACGCCTCCGGGGAAAATGATAAAACAACGACCTTATCGGATACCAGCCGCAAAACGGGCGGCTGTCAAGAGGGAGGTACAGGAGATGCTCCGTCTAGGGGTGATACGTCCCTCGGTAAGTGATTGGTCATCGCCTATAGTGATGGTACCGAAGC
Organism: Calotriton arnoldi; assembly: GCA_963921515.1. Lineage (NCBI taxonomy): Eukaryota > Metazoa > Chordata > Amphibia > Caudata > Salamandridae > Calotriton > Calotriton arnoldi. The sequence continues at coordinate 261,610 of CAWUFW010010520.1, forward strand.
CTGATGGATCAACTCGCTTCTGTATGGACTTCAGGGCCCTGAACGCCATCTCCGCCTTTGATGCGTATCCCATCCCCCGAATCGATGAACTCATCGAAAAACTGGGGGACGCCAGGTACATCACGATCTAACAAAGGGCTACTGGCAGGTGCCCCTAAGAGAGGAAGACCGGAGGAAAACAGCGTTCGCTACCGAGGAGGGGCTGTACGAGTTTAACGTCCTACCCTTTGGGCTACACGGGGCACCTGCTATGTTTCAGCGGTTGATGAATATGGTGCTACAGAACCATCACTCTTTCTGCTCGGCGTACCTAGACGATATTGTGATCTTCAGCGGTACGTGGGAAGAACATCTGCGACACCTGAAGATCATCTTGCTAGCCTTAGAACGGGCTGGTCTCCATGTTAACGCAAAAAGTCCAGGGTGGCCTATCAGAAGGTGAAGTACCTCGGGTACTGTCTGGGCCACGGCATGATAGCACCTCAAGCGGAAAAGATACGAGCCATAGCCGACACCCCTTTTCCAGCTACCAAGAGAGACTTACGCGCTTTTTGGGATTGCTGGGTTACTATCGCCGGTTTATACCGCAATTCTCCGAGGTAGCAACCCCCCTGACGGACGTTTTGCGTAAAAATGTGGGGGCCCAACAGCTACTCAGTCCAAGCCCTGACATGTTAAACGCCTTCCAATCCCTCAAACGGGTTATCACTACAGGGCCAGTATTGGTATCCCCGATTTCACCAGACCTTTTACCTTGCATACTGATGCCTCCCAATATGGGTTGGGGGCGGTGTTGTCCCAACTATCCACAGACGGGGTGGACCATCCTGTCCTATACATCAGCCGAAAGCTGTTCCCGAGGGAGGTCAAATATCCCACCATAGAAAAAGAATGCTTAGCGGCGAAATGGGCTATAGACAAGCTCCGGTATTACCTCGAGGGCCGACCATTCACTCTGTACACAGATCATGCCCCTCTGCAGTGGATGTGCCGTAATAAGTCCCAGAACCCCAGAGTATTACGATGGTTCCTGACATTACAGCCCTTCTCCTTTGAGGTGCGACACCGGAGAGGAAAAGACAATGGGAGTGCGGACTTCTTGTCTAGAGTGTTCCCTCTCCCCGAGCGGGAGATTCCTAGGGGGGGGTGTGTGACGAGGTGGGTCCTCAACCGGTGGGTCTCCACGATGAGGTGGCCTGGTGGTCTACAACCTCCCTCTCCCCCCCTCTTGTCTCCCCTCCTCAGGATGAGTGGAGCATGAGCCCTCGCTCTACGTGTGACCCCGCGGTGACATATGGTGAGGGTGCCTTTAACTGGGATATCCCGGAAGACGAGACTCCGCCCCCTGCAGACGTCAGAACGTGCAGCGCCATAAGAGGAGGAGATTCCCGGAAGACGTGGTGGAATACCATCGGTGAGTCGGAGGGAGCTGAGGAGCAGAACGTCGCATTCGGAGGGAACCAACCGAGGACGGACGAGGCGAACAGGACCACACCGTTGGAGGAAGATCCGGAGGTGCCAGGAGGCCAACGACAACGCGAACCGCCCAGCCACGTTCCTGGAGGAGCGTGGCTCACAAAGGTATGGGACCGATTCACGGGTTGGGCAGGGAGGAGGGATTGGCGAAAGGGGACTTAGCCAGATCTTTTTCCTCCTACGATCCGCTGCACCCTACCCTGAGCACTATCACTCACCCTTATATAGAGGACGTGTGGCACAGTGTGCGGTGACCCTTCACTCCCCTTCCCATGGGCCCAGTATTATATGCACCCTAAAACCCCGATTCTTGTCTTCCCCCCTTACATCTCACCACGGAGTCTTCAAGCCCCCGTACACCAAGGCGAGGAGAACAGGAGCAGACGTCACCCCGAGCAAGCCATCAATCCCGCCGGAGGAAGGAGGAAGAGTCCAGTCTTTCACAGAACCCCCTCTCAAGAAGGAGACATTTATTGGGCAAAATAAAACCTTCCCTCTCACGACCAGTTTCGCCTCCTATCTGTTCCCACCCGTTACACCTATTTTGGCGATGATTATCGCACGTTCTTGAGAATATCCCCCTCCGTCTCCAGCACCGGTGGTAAAAAGCCTGGGTATTAAAATAGATGCCAATCTCTCACTGACCAACCAAGTATCCACCGTGTTCGGGACTTGTGTGGGTCTGTTAAGGCAATTGAGGAAACTTTCACCCCTCCTCTCATTCTTCACCATGCGAACTGTGGTGACAGCCTTGATCATGTCACGCTTAGATTATGGTAACTCGCTTTACATTGGGTTACCGGACAAGCTGCTACGCAAACTTCAGGTGGGGATGAATGATGCTGCCAGATTGATCTTTAAGCTCCCCAGACGCACACGGGCTTCTCCTCTGTTGCAAAAACTCCACTGGCTCCCCATCAAACAGAGGACCAGTTTCAAGGGCCTTTGTATTGCCCACAAGGCCCTGCATGGACAGGCCCCAAGATACATTAAAGAGCGCCAGGGGAAATATGTCCCCGGCCGCACCCTTAGATCTTCCATGGGGGACAACTAACGTGCCCACGTTTTAACTACACGACTAAAGGAGGGCGAGCTTTCTCTGTCCTCATCCCCCAACTATGGAATAGGCTGCCAGGTCATCTTCGCGCCGAAAAAGCCCTCCTGCCATTTAGGAAGAAACTGAAGACTCCTTTTTACCGATGCTTGGGCATAACACAGTTTAGTCAGGGGTTACTCCCACCCGGGGGGACTGTAGCTACTCTTTTCACAGCGCTTAGAGACCTGCCGGTATTAAGCGCTCTACAAGTTACAATTAACATTAACATTGCATTTAATTTTATCAGAGAGCGAGTACCCCTTACTTTTGCCAGTGCATGTTCCATTTCATACGTTTCCCTGACCAGCATCCACCAATCACTTATAGAGGGAGGTTTTGGGGGCAATCCATACCCGGGCAATTGCAAGCCTAGCGGCAACCAATAGTATTGAAGATAACCGGGTGAGACTGATTCATATTCTTAAAACCCATCATAATTTCCATAACCGTAACAGGTGAGTCTATCCCCAATCTCTGAGAGAATACTTGACCCACTTGCTGCCAGAATATCTCCAATTCCGGACATGTTGCGAACATATGCGTTATACTAGCCGCGTACAGATCACATCTAGGACATTTCGTCCGATCGCTAACTAAACCGAGCGGAGCCCATTTAGCAATTTTTTCTGGCGTGTAGTACAACAAACATATTGTTCGAAATTGCTGTAGCCGCAAATTGATAGAATGAACTGAGTCATCGATAATATTTAATGCTTGTTCTATAGCAGATGATGTGACCCCTGTCCCCAAAGTCTTACTCCAATGCTCCGCCAATCTTTCGCAATCACTTTGTCTGTAATTATTGAAGCATTTATACATATGGCTTATCAAAGATTTTGTCTTCTCCTTATGCAAGCAATCCCAAATCTCAGAGTTAGATGTCGCGGCTATGTTCCATGGAGGAGCTTACTATAAACAGAGATGTATCTTGCATGGATAGATTCCTTTTACACAGGGTTCGATGCTCCCTGAAAAAAGTGCTCTCAAACGCGACAAAAGAACGACCTGATTTCCCCCTGCTTACACTGGTTATCACTCCACCTGACTGGGCACACTTGGTGTCACGACTATACCACCTATCCTTGACCCTCCGCCCAATGGTTGGAGGGAAAGCACGCTCAGCCTGGGAACGGAACCTGGGCCACCCACTAACTGACAAAGTGTGGACTTACTGCTGTGAGCAAACACCATGCGTATCTAATAATCACTGTCATAAATTATTACATTTTAAGTATTTGCACCGTGCGTATGTCACACCACATCTTCTAGCCAAAATGGATCCCAACGTGTCACATGCGTGCACAAGATGTGCTGCCGACCAAGCTGATTTTTCACATTTAGCCTGGAATTGCCGGCCTATATTGGCATATTGGGGGGAGGTCTTTCGGCACTTGTCCCTAATGATTGATTGTACGCTGCACCCCGCGCCACTGATGCCCCTGCTGGGATATGTCCAAAGTGTCAGGTCTCCATGTACTGGGGTAGTGCGCAGACCCCAACGGTGAAGGCCTGGATTCGAGATCTGATATACTGTGATACCACAAGCGAGATATATGCCACCCTGCAGCCATTGGCCTTGCGCCCAAAAGATATCTGGCAGCCGCTAAAGGCCTACTTGATGGTACACCCTCTGGAGCCTGATTGACATTTATTTTATGGGCCAGCATCGGCAGGGTTGGGAGATGATGCACTGTCATAAAGTATTCTTTGCTATAGTTGGCGCTGACTATTGGGGAATGCTAGGGGAGCCATACTTGTGCCATGAAAAGGGTCGCCTTTGGAACTGCGAAGAGGCTCATATGGGGGGGTCCCCCTCCGGGCTCGGATATATTTCTTAGTCACCTTCCCTCTTCTGGGCTAATTGTCATTTGAGTTGCTCCATATAACATCAATTCAACAAATTAAGGATCAATAAGCAACAGACTGAACATACTGTTTTACTGGAACGCTCGTCCTTGACAATAAGGAAGCACTCTGCACTAATTTCTTTTCTTTTTATTTTGTCGTTTGGGTTCATTTGGATGTTATTGACGTTCAGTTTTGAGAAATTTGTACCATGTATCTCAACTGCTATACTAATGTATGTATATACATTGCAAAAACTCAATAAAAGAAAAGTTCCAAAAAAAAAAAAAAAACACACAAACCCACTGCCTGCAACCTATTTATTATATAACGCGACAGTCTTAATTTACAAAAGGGGGAAAAAAGGGGGAAAAAATGCCCACCTCACTTTCGAGTCAGCACAGTGTGTGGACAAAAGGGCAAAATTAACCACCTAAGTATAAAACAATTTTTTTCATTTTATTGAGAGTAAACAATAATAATTTATAATGCGCATCAATAATGCAGCACTCTAGCAAGGTTTGTACATAAATAATGAATATTCAATAAAAAAGATATACACAACAATTAGTATTGCTACTAAAACAACTCCCAGACCAACCCATAAATCAAAGTATATTTATGAAACCCCACAAATTCAAAAATTCAAATAGTGAGCACATTCATAACCCATTCATACAAACACATGCACAAAACACATAACAAGACTGGTCGACTCAATGTAAACCACAGAACATAAACACATAAAAAATCAGAAAGAAAAAATAAAAATTAACAACATTATCCTGGTACAGAGCAATGAAAATGTCAGTATATGTGAATTCCTAATTTCATAAAATTCTTATATACACATTTTTTTGAGAACTTTATGTTCCAAAAGGTATCAAAATTTCATAGAGGAGTAGCACCAGTCGTGTGAAGAAAGTGCGCCGACACGCGTTTCGGTGTGGAGACCCAGAAGCACGGGTCACACCTTCATCAGGGTGCTATACTGGTAACGAGAGGGGCATCATAAACCCCTCCATAAACCTGGAGAGTCTAAAAATGATGCAGACAAACCCTGAGTATACTGGTATCAAATGAAATGCCCATAGTAAAAATACAAACTGAAACTCGAAAAAAAGGGGAATAAAGTCCTCTCAAAACTAAGTAAAAAACATCCAAGTCATGCCACTTTACCAGATGGTGAACCTTATAGCCCACTACCAGCAAAGACCATGCTACGTGCTAGTAGACACCATGAGGTGAAGTGCCCACACCCGATAGCGGGAGAGTGTCAAAACATCACCCTAGGTTAGTGTGATAGAGAAAGGTTGAAGATCAACAAAGCCAGGGGCTAGAAACGTGATAAAAATAAATAGAAGAAAGTCTCAAGATAGATCTAGACTGAATAGCTGGTACCTGTAGTCAGTTATGGTTAATCGTCCCACAACTGCTGGCATTAGAAGCTACTATGAAAAAGAGGATCCAACAAGGGAGAAGATACTCTGAAAAGGAGATAATTAGGAACATGAAAGATTGGAAAAGTTGACAGTGGTACCAGAAGCTATACTATGTATACAACAATAAGGCCAAGTTACCTAGAAATTGATGATATGTGGAATACAAATCATCCAGTACTGATGTAAAAGATGAAGCTCTAGGCTCTCAGGACGACATTCCCAGCACAGGTGTCCTCATACGATAAAATTATAATCAGACTGTGGAAAAAGGAATCACAGAGCCATCAGTGTAACACAGGAATCTGGAAACCACAAAATAGATTACGCATAAAAAAATATGTCTTTAAATAAAACAATAATGCCGCAGTAGACGGTGGTGAGAGGGTAAATACTGATAGATGGAACAAGGGATCACTGACAGAATATCGAATACAAGAATATCGACCTACAACAATATCGAAGTAAAAATATAGAATGACAAAATATCGAATGCCTATCTACAAACAGGTAAGTACAAAAATATCGAATCCAAAATATAGTTGTAAAAAATATAGTTAGTCAAAATATCGAATTTTTTAAATATCTTAAAAGTAATGTAAAATTAATGAAATAATATATATAATTAACTAAAACATACTTAAAAATACTTAAATAACTTTAAAATTAATAAATAATTAATTTAAGTTAAAAAAAATAAACATACATTTTTATTTTTTAATACATATATATATTAACATAATATTTATAAAAAATATTCAATATTTTTAGCGTAGGATAGCGGGAGGGTAAAATTGACTATTACCACTCCAGTGAGTGCAACAGTAGGGAAAGCATTGGATAGCGGGAGGGTAAAAATTACTATTCCCACTCCAGTGAGTGCAACAGTAGGGAAAGCGTTGGATAGCGGGAGGGTAAAAATTACTATTCCCACTCCAGAGAGTGCAACAGTAGGGAAAACGTTGGATAGCGTAGGGGTATAAATTACTATTCCCACTTCAGAGAGTGCAACAGTAGGGAAAACGTTGGATAGCGGGAGGGTAAAAATTACTATTCCCACTCCAGAGAGTGCAACAGTAGGGAAAGCGTTGGATAGCGGGAGGGTAAAAATTACTATTCCCACTCCAGTGAGTGCAACAGTAGGGAAAGCGTTGGATAGCGGGAGGGTAAAAATTACTATTCCCACTCCAGTGAGTGCAACAGTAGGGAAAGCATTGGATAGCGGGAGGGTAAAAATTACTATTCCCACTCCAGTGAGTGCAACAGTAGGGAAAGCATTGGATAGCGGGAGGGTAAAAATTACTATTCCCACTCCAGAGAGTGCAACAGTAGGGAAAGCGTTGGATAGCGTAGGGGTAAAAATTACTATTCCCACTCCAGTGAGTGCAACAGTAGGGAAAACGTTGGATAGCGTAGGGGTAAAATTACTATTCCCACTCCAGTGAGTGCAACAGTAGGGAAAGCGTTGGATAGCGGGAGGGTAAAAATTACTATTCCCACTCCAGAGAGTGCAACAGTAGGGAAAGCGTTGGATAGCGTAGGGGTAAAAATTACTATTCCCACTCCAGTGAGTGCAACAGTAGGGAAAGCGTTGGATAGCGTAGGGGTAAAAATTACTATTCCCACTCCAAAGAGTGCAACAGTAGGGAGAATAATGATTTAATATTTTAATAAAAATAAAATAATTATCAATACCAATAACAAATTAATTAAAATGACTTACCAATTACAAAATATTTAATAATTAATTCTAAATACCAATAAATATTATTTCTTAAAAATTAATTACCTATTAATAAAAATTAATTACCAATTATTAAAAATTAATTACCAATTAATAAAAATTAATTACCAATTAATAAAAATTAATTACCAATTAATAAAATTTAATTACCAATTAATAAAAATTAGTTACCAATTATAAAAAATTAATTCCCAATTAATTAAAATTAATTACCAATTAATAACATTTAATTACCAAATAAGAATTAATTAACAATAAATTAATACTTAATACCAATAAATAATAATAAATAATTACTGATTTACAATTAAATTACTTCCCACCCTATTCCCCTATAAACCCACAACCCGCTCTGAATAATAAATTAATACAATTTATATAATTATCAATTAAAAAATTAATAAAAATTAATTACCAATTAATAAAAATTAATTACCAATTAATAAAAATTAATTACCAATTAATAATTAATTAACAATGAATTATTTATCAATACCAATAAATAAAATTTAATAATTACTTAATTTAATTTAAATTACTTCCCACCCTATTCCCCTATAAACCCACAACCCACTACAAAACTAAAACGCACAATTAAATTAAATATAATTAATAATTCCTAAAAATTAATATTTAATTTACTATAATTAAATTACTTCCCACCCTATTCCCCTATAAACCCACAACCCGCTACAGAATTAAATTACACAAAAATTAAATAACATAAAATTCATTACTTTATAAAAATTAAAACATACATTACAAAAATAATACATACTTTTAACACATATACTAACACTTAAAACACTATAAAAAAATTCGATATTTTTAACAACTATATTATGACTGTCGATATTTTGTCATTCTATATTTTTACTTCGATATTGTTGTAGGTCGATATTCTTGTATTCGATATTCTGTCAGTGATCCGAATTTCGATATTCTTAACAACTATATTTTGGCAATTCGATATTCTGTCCATTCTATATTTACAACTCGATATTTTGGCAATTCGATATTTACAATTCGATATTATGTCTGTTTACCGGAACAAGCTAGCAATAGTAACAGTACTGGAGCTAACAAACAAGTACGTGAAGATAGAAAAAGGGACAAACCTGCCTGAGGGCCGGATAGACAGTGAGCGCAGGCCATAGTATCAGAGCCCCAGTGTGTAAACGGTTGATAGGGGATCACCAGATAGGGTGTACAGGGTGAATAAAAAAACGAAGTATCCCTAATATACACGCGCATACTATATACAAAGCCAGCTCCCGTGTGGGTAGCAACCGAGGTGCGCTCCCTCGCACGGTAAAAAAAGAAAGAAAGAGAGAGATGGCACCACAGGGGTGGAAGCCCTAGTCATAGGGAATTCTAAAAGACGGTACTGAATAACCCCAACTTGACAGAAGATAGACAACCCGCAGTGACAGAGCTACCCACGACTCCTTACCGCATCAAATAGAATCCTTGCTACATTCGGCAGACCCTCAGCAGCAAATAACGAGGTCCTGGCAGCGTACGATAACCACTGCGTGGCAAACGTTCAAAGACCCACGCTTAAAAGCATCCCCTGACCCGTAAGATAGGAAAAGGTTCCGGGGGAATCTAGCCTGCCGTACATCGAAGGGTAAATACGGCGGCCATATTGGAAAGAGGAACAATGGGGCCTCGAAGACACCGTTAGGTGAATACAATCTTGAAAATAAACAATACTATCGGATATATACAGATAAAGGTAAGCATGGAGTTGCGTCAGTTTTCTGACACCCTCCAGCAATGCGTCATTTTTGCACCACCAGATACGTCAGAATTCCTGACGAATCTGTAAATCGCTGAGCCATGGATACGGCGCATCCATGGTGTCGTAAGGATGGCGCTATGAAAAGTGAGGCATTGCTGTTTTTGCCCAGCGATGTGTTACTTTTCATAAATGAGGCCCTCGAGCTTTAGCTATAGCAGGATGTTCTTTTTCTCCAGAGGGTGTGATGTTTGTTTTTTTCGAAGAATCAAGACATACTCCATATCGATATTTTATCCTGCTTTAACAGCGAGCATGAAATAGTCCGTGGTGAGATGCTTAAAAGAATATGAAGAGATGTTTAAGAATTTGAGGCATAGCGTTGTGAGGCAATTATCTATTGATTTGAAGCCTCCTCACAGATGTTGGCCAGATGGATCAAGTAGGTGATGCAACAGGTGGGGTAGATACTATGATATTTTCAGTGCATTCACTTAGGGTCGCAATGGCCTTGAAAGCATTGCAAGTGGGTACACATCTGGAAAAAATAAGGAAAGTGACAGATTGCTCAGGTGATTCCATGTTTAAAGAATTTTATTTCAAGTCTATTGAAGAAGTGGGTTTGAATGCTTTCTCTACACTTTGGAATAGCACTATAGGATCCTCTGTGTTTTGACACAAAATGGAGATTTTCTGAACAATGTAAAAGAAAGTCTGGATTCAATTAAAGACACGGAGGCGAGACAAGGTGGGCGTGCAGACTGGCTGCCAAAAGTTAAAAGACCCCCTGTATATTATATATGTTTTATCATATATGTAAGGACACCTGCCTATTAGTTGTGCAGGATGTGAGGCCTGTGCAAGGAATAGGTCCATAGTTACCCCCTCACTAAGAACTAAACGCCCCATTGAGCACTTGACTCTCTCAGGGTAGCGAAGCAGAGCAGTTCAAGGCCCACTATGGGTAGGTGGTGTGAGCTAGTAAGCACCATTCCCCGGCACGCAATACTAGTACTCAATAAGTGATTGCCCAGAATGTACTTTTTCTTTAAAGAAGGAAAAGGACAATTATTGCACAAAAACTATATAATACTACGCAGTCTGTTACAAATACACATACAGCTGGTGGAAATACCTTTGATGACATTATATTCGACCCCAAAAATCACAGCACACCCCTCCCATACCACAAGGCACATAACCATATAGGGTGGTGCCACTTTAGGTCAGGCAGGCCTCTTAGCTTTATCAATGTTACCACTTTTAAAGGCCAGAATCACAAGTCTTGATGCATTACTCTATCACTGACTTCAGTAACCATAATCCATTTGCAATCATTAAAATTAATAAAGCCTTGCAACCATCTGCACCCGTTATAATTAATAAAGAATTGCAGTCTTTCATGAAATATCGTTACTATCAGCAATAACAACACCTTTGAATAAAACATTACAAAGCCATAATACATGTGTCTGCATCTTTCTTTAACCAACTTAGGGCCTGGTTTAGATCTTGGCAGATGGGCTACTTTGTCACAGCAGTGATGGATATCCTGTATGCCGAAATATAAATCTGATAGGATATAACGGGATTTATATTTTGATGGACAGGATATGTTGTGACGGAGTAACCCATCCGCCGAGATCTAAATCAGGCCCTAAGGCCACAAACATGTAGCCATAAAACCAACAGAGATCAATCGCTCCTAGATAGGAAAACAAAAGTTCCAGCCTAGGGAATGTTCAGACCTAGGCTGAAAAGCCAGGAGGGAGGATGGGGGGGGGTCATATTTTCTTTGACCCTTTAAAACTAGGGTGACCATTTCAGCTCCTGTGCTGCGTCTTTTACTCGGAGAGCACAACTGTGCTGCTCCCTCCTCTTCTCTCATTGGAGATTTAGACCCGGGTCCCTTTCCTCCTTCTTGGGAAGGTGGTGTGATAGCACTCCCCTTTTCCTGGCTTGGTGGGGGCTCTGGGCCTCAAGAGCTCTGGAGAGAGGGCCCCACTCTCGCCACTCCTGAGCTCATAAATGTTTCATAATCCTTGCATTGACTGCCAGGCATTGGCCCGCCCCAGGTTTTTTTTCCAGGCTTGCAGTGGAAAGTCACTTGCTCAGTTTTCTCGGCTGGGGATCAAAGGTCAGATCCTTTTCCCCTGCATATCTTGGGCCCTTTTGGGCTGTTTTGTGCACTCTTGGTATGATTTTGTTCCTGGTGGCGAGCCCTAGCTACCTGGAGACTTTTCCACATGCATCCTTGTCTCTAAGGTGGCACACTGTGCAGGAAGTTGGTTCTACTAGCTCCCTGCATCAGCCTTTCTTCTTTTTCTTGTCCTCTTGTGCTTCGCTCCTCCTGTTTGGATGCAGAAATCCAATTCTTCCCCCAACTGGTCCTCAGAGGGGTGTAAGGGGACCAACTTTCCTGGTCCTGGAGAGAACCATTTGTCCTGGGGTCACCTGCAGGCTTAGTCCATTAGGGCATCGGGGGTTTGTTCTTCCAGTGTCCATGGTGTTGCCGCCATCCAGGTTCCAGTGCCCAACAACCTCTCTCCCTATGCACAAGTTTATAAATGGTGGCAGATGGTTCGAGAAGCCTGGCACCCCTGGCGAATTCTAGGGTGCACATCACCTCTCCATCCCTGTTGAAACCCTCCTGCATAGCATGCTGGGACACCTGAAGATGGTGCAATCCAGAAGTCACTGGTCACATCTCCTTTGGAGCCTCAGCTGTTCCCTTCACTGACATCACTGCCAGGGTGTTTCCCACTAAACCATCAGAGAGGAGTCCCCTCCTGTGTTGGCTGCAGAGGTCTGGTCTTCTTCCTTTGTTCAGGGGTTTTGGGCTGTCCCAGCCCTGATGCAATGTGACAGCTAATTAATAGATGCAGATTTTCTTCCCCACCCCTTTCTCCTCAGGAACTGAGTGAAGTACTGTTAATTGTTCCCTGTGTGTGGGGAAGCCTTAGTTCCCTCTGATGGAGAACAATGTAATTAACTTGGCCCAGCATGGTGACAAAAGGCCTGGGCTCTGATCCTGAACTGAGCCAGAAAAAATAGAAAATTCTGAACAACCTATAAAGTGTACTTATAACTGCTTTGGACCTGCATAGTCAATTTGGCAGGCACATTTCACCCCAGTTTGCTATCTTGCTGGACTTTGTAGGCCAAAGGGAAGCGAAACTGCACACTAAGGCAGATTTCCCCTTATATGTTAAATAATGTGTCACTGCAGACAAAATAGTAAACCATTCTGACTTTCCCTTTGAGTGTTGCCTAGTATCATAGAGCCTATCCCAGTTCAATATGTAACCCTGCAGAGGCCGAGTACAATAGAAAATTGGAGGCGGTGCCATGTGACCACCTTTACCAAGTCTTCTTGGCCCCTGCGGACCCTATCCCTTTGGGCCAAATATAAAAAAACAGGGGAAGGGGGGACCCTCTCACTGAGCCTTATTAGGCCCAGGGATCCCATCCCTCAGTGCCAAACCAATAAAAAAGTGGAGGGGACTGTGTTAGCTTCATTAGGCCCTGGGGACCCCTATCACATGGCCTTATGTATTTTAAAGGGGAGGGGGGCCACGTGCACCCCCTCCCCGAGCCTCATTAGGCCCTGGGACTCGATCTCCCAGAGCTATATTTTTTTACAAGAGAGGGGTCCACATGGCCCCTCTTCAGAGCTTAATGAGACCCTGGAGACCCCATCCTCCAGGGACTTTTTTTTAAAGGGGAGGGGGGTGCATGGCTCCCTCCCTGAGCCTCATTAGGCCCCGGTGACCCCATCCCCTGGGGCCCAATGTATTTTAAAGGGAGTGGGGGAAACGTAGCCCCCCTTCCCGAGTCTTTTTTTTGGCACTGGGGACCGCTTCCCCACGGCTTTTTTTTGTTAAGGGGAGGAGCTATGTGGCCCCTCTCCCCAGGCCTTATTAGGTTCTCGGGACCTCATCCTCCAGGGTTTTTTTTTTTAGACTGGTGTTTTTTAAGTTTAAAACATTAAGGTTATTGACAAATTCCCCTAATTATAACGTTATTTGAACCTTTGTTTTTTTCAGTAAATTTCTAGGGATTTTTTAACGTAAATGGATGTTTAATTATGATACATAAATCTAACCCCCCAGGCCTTGCAGCCAACCCCCCACATGCAGTCAAACCCTTGCTGCACGTGGCCTTTGGCCGCCGTGAGCAGTAGCGGGTTGGCCACAGGACCTGGCCCTGGGGACCCTATTCCCCAGGGTCTTTTTGTTTTTAAGTGGGAGGGGGCCGCATGGCCCACCTTCCCTAGCCACATTAGGCCCTGGGGACCCCATCCCCCAGGGCTTTTTTTTAAAGGGGAATGGGCAGACTGACCCTCCTCCCAATCCTCAGTAGGTCCTTGGGACCCCATACCCCAGGGCCGTTGTGTTTTATTAAAGGGAGGGGGCCGTGTGGCCCCGCATCCCGAGCCTTGTTAGGCCCTCGGGACCCCATCCTTCAGGGCCACTCCTTTAAATAAAGGGGAGGGGGGTCACATGACCCCTTCAACAAGCCTCATTAGGCCCTGGGGACCCCATCTCCCAGGGCACTTGTTTTTTTATTAAAGGGGAGGGGGGTCATCTAGCAGGCCTCCATGAGGGTTGTTATGCCCTGGGGACCCTATCCCCCTGGGTCACTCCTTTAAATAAAGGGGAGGGGGCTTTCGTGGCCTCCTTCCCTAGGCCAGTTTTGGCCCCAGGGGCCCCATCCCCCAGGGCCCTTGTGATTATCAGGGGAGGGGGGCATGCAATCCCCCTTCCCGGGCCAATTTTCGTCCCGGGGACCTCATTTCTGGGGCCTGGTGTAATTATCAGGGGGAGGGAGCACGCAGCCCGCATCTGTGGACCAATTTCAGCCCAGGGGACCAAATTCCCAGGGACCCTCGCAATTCAAATGTGGGTGCCCTGCAGTGGCTGCCACCAAGTAGCACGGGTGGGGCGGGCGGGGAATAGAAAAATAAATGTAAAAAGATGCTTAGCTTGCTGCCGGACCGCCGCCTCGCGCCACTCCTCTTTTGTTCCTGCTTGAAGCAGGAAGCACACCCAGGGTCCCCATAGCCAATCACAACACTACAATGCAGCGTTGTGATTGGTCTGAGCGTTGTGGTTCAGCACTCAGATGGGGACAGGGAGCCTGTGCATGTTCTCCATTCAGGCTGTGCATTGCAGCCTGGTGGGTAATATGCAAAGTGTTTGGCCGGCCCAAGACAGCCAGTCAAACCGTCACGCGCACTTAAGTGCCCACCACTCCTCCCCTTGCTGGCTGTGACGACAGCCAAGCCCTGCCCACCCCATAAACCTGCCTGACAACGGAAAAATAAAATATTAATAACATAGTGTTTTCTCCCGCAGTTTTGAAAATACTTCCGCCAAGCGAGAGCAAACACAGGTTTCCCTGCCCACTCTGCTGTGGGCAGGAAAACCGCTATGTCCCGGGGTGGGCTCCCGGGACATAGCAACTGAGCCAGCCTCCAGAGATGGGGTCTTCCAGGCCATTAATGGCTCAAGGTGGGGAGCCGCAAGGCCCCCTACCCATTTTGCACATTTTCAGCCCAAGGGGGCTCACCGGGGCCTTTAGAGGCTCATGGAGGGGGGGGGGGGCTGCACGGTCACCTCTCCATTTTACCAAATATTAGCCCCAGAGGTGGGCTTCCTGATGCCTGTCATGGCTCAGGGAGTGGGCCCCATCCCTTCTTTAATAATTTCGGCCCTGGGGTGGACTCTCTGATGGCTCGGGTAGAAGGCCACACATTCTCCTCTCAATAAACATTGTTTTCGGCCTGGAAGTAGGCTCCCAAGGCTATCTGGAGGCTCGGTGGGGAGGGCCATGCAGCCACCCTCCCCTTGATGAATACAGCCCAGGGGATGGGCTCCCTGGGGCTTATAGTAAATAAATGAATGAAGGCCTAAGAAGGACATTTTATTTACAAAAACACCAAATCCAATTAAATCAATTAGGCAGTTGAGGAATAGTGTGAGCAATTAGGTTGTGTTGATTGAGGAGGGGGATGGGTGAGCCCGTCTCAAGTAACAGCCGCAATCCTCATCCCCTGTTTTCAATCCCCATTACAAACAGTAATAGAGTGAAAACCAACACAAGAAAAATACCACACCAAGTTAGAAAAATACAGTAAATTTTAATTCATTGTTTGATACCAAAACAACAAAAATCCAATCAGTAGAACCAGATATGTAAAATGTTAAAGATTTAGGTAAAAATAGTGCTTAAAAGCACAAAGCGCCAACTGTGGTTATCTGGTTGCACTGGACCGTGACAAAGTCACAAGTTCAGGCCAACTGAGATGAAGTTCAGGCCAGATACAGGGTCCAAGTTAAGTCCGCTGAGAATTGTACCTTATGTCCTTGATGTGGGGCATTGCCCCACCCAGCAGCGGTTTAGAGGAGTGATGCTGGTCCTGCGTTGCGCTGCATCAGTTCTGATGAGGAACTGCAAGAGCTGCGATGAAAGGTCCGCAAAGTGTTGTGTCACGCTGCATCGGTTCTGATGAGGAGCTGCAAGGGCTGTATCAGGCTGCATCTCGCTGCTTCTGTACTGATGGGGACCACTCCTGGGCTGGCAGAGCACCTTTAGTTCCACTTCCAAGGGTCCAGGACTGGGAAAGCACCGTTTGGGGGTTAAGACTCAAAGAGGCATAGTCCAGGTGCAGCTTCAAGATGGTTGGAGCCTTTTCTGTCCCTGAGGATCTGATCAGGAGGCCAGCCATCTAACCCCCGGAGTCATCACATAACTACGGCCTGTAAATTAAAGGCTACAAGTGGACCTGCAGCACTTATTGTGCCGCCCACCTAAGTAGCACTTCCAAACATGTCCTAGGTCTGCTGCTGCAGCCTGAATGTCGACTTGGCATTTAAACACCCTGGCCTAACCTTAAACTCCCCTTTTATTATACATAAGTCAGCCCTAAGGCCTAGGCAGCCCATAGGCAGGGTGCTGTGTAATTAAAAAGATGGATATGTACTTTAAAGTTTACATGTCCTGGTAGTGAAAAACTCCAAAATTCGTTTTTCACTACTGTGAGGCCTAACCCTCCCATTGGAAAATATTGCGGATTCCTTGCTACATTTAATAAGCTATAATTTCCAATTGGGAGCTGATGCTATGCCATGTTTGGTGTATTTGGAATTGTGGCGAAGAGCCCTAATTAATGGTAAAGTCAGATTTTTTACGCACTTATAAAAATGCCACTTTTAGAAAGTTAAACACGCTGACATTAAATTCACCTTAACCAAGAGCAAGACTTCTCTGACGTTCCTGGATGTAGAAGTGGTACCTTTAAATGAAGAACTAAGGACAACCTTACATCGTAAACCAACGAATAGGAATACGATTCTACACTACAAAAGCTCACACCCTAGGAACTTGCAGGATAACTTACCGTATGGGCAGCTATTAAGGATCAGAAGAAACTGCTCTCGGAATGAGGATTTTGAAGCCCATGCAACAGCCCTCTGTGATCAACTGAAGGAAAGAGGCTATCCCAAAAAACTGCTCAAACAGGCAAAACGTAGAGCTTGGTTCACTCCGAGGAAAAGCCTGCTATCTAAAAGAGCCAAGGAACCCATGACCAAAATGGTTTGTGTGTCGACTTTTGGCCCACATACCAACAAATTCCGTCAGATAATTTTGAAAAACTGGCACCTGCTCCAGGATTTGGAATGTCCGTTTGAAAAGCCGCTTTTCGCCATGAAGAAAGAAATGAGCATAGGCCAACAACTAGTGAGAGCAGTCTGCACCCCAGCAATTAAAAGACAAGATCTTCGTCCACAATGGGATTTGAAACCTATTGAAGGCCACCACAAATGTGGGAACTGCGTTTCATGCGAAACTACCTGTGAAGGATCCACATTTGAGCACAACAACATTAAATGGACCCATAAGTCGTTTACCAATTGTAAAACGAAGAACGTCGTTTATGGAATCATCTGTCCTTGCGGCAAGCTGTATATTGGCAAAACTAATCAGAAAATTAGAGTGCGAATTGTCCAACACAGATCTAGAATACGCACAAAAGTGATGAATGCGCCCATGGTAAGCCATTTTGTTCAAGCCAATCACAGCGAAAGAGACATTAAATAGACGGTACTCAGTGTTGTCAAACAGGCACTGAGAGGTGGGGATATGGAGAGAACTCTTCTTCAAAAAGAGGCCTACCTCATTCTTAAATTTAACAGCGCAATATCTGGGCTAAATGAGATGTCCGAAATTTCTAGGACATAAAATATCTATGTGTGATGCACAGGACGGTCACCACTGCTTTATTTAAACATCAGACTTCTGAGTTTTCAGAATAGAAATAGTTGAGTAACATAATTATAGTGTCTCAAAAACCCAACTTGCACTGTGGGGTATAAGATGTGCATTAAAGAAACCCACTGAGGATACTACAAGTCCCAGCATCCACTGCGATAGCTTTCCAATTGAAAGGCCTAGAACAGGAAGTCCGTTTCATTGCGGTACATCTTAAACAAACTGAGTTGGTCCTGCTTGATGGACTGCAGCGAGAAGATGCACGCTTTTAAATAAACGTGTCAGCATATTGGTAACATTGTATCGGATTTCTTAAATGAAACCACTCTGGTTTTGTTTCATCCGTGATTATTTCCACAGCCTCCAGTAGCGCGTTTAATTGCTACACGCGCTCATCGCGTTTGAAAACCACTCGTCTCCACAGCTTTAAGTATTTACATCCTGCCGCAACGAGCGTGCCCCAACATTTATACAAAACAACGCCAAGTAAGTCTTTCGCCCTAAGCTCGCACTTAATAACAAAATTTGTAACCTCGAGCACAAGCCCGATTTATTTAATACTCCTCCTTCGTTCACAGAACCCACTAAAAAGCTCAGACTGAAGCGGAACGAGCGAAATACTTCTTTCGTACAGCACTGTCTAAAGAAATGATCACAACGGTTGGCCCAGCACCTTGAATTTTCAAGTGCGATTCACGGCAGATAACTCCAAGTCTCCCCAAATACATAGAAGGGTAGTAATTATGTGTTGTTGTTTCTTTCAGACAACAACAACCTTCCTTGCTTGCTTAAAAACTTCTAGCTGCGCCTACAATATCAGGAGCAACAAGTAAGTTTACACCAAGTACTCACACGATATAGTTGAGCACTTAGAAATAAAAATAACTTGATTCCTAATCTTGTTGTGCCCCGCTTATGTTTTACCAAAGGGGATGATGGACGGAGCGTTAGAGCAAATCAAACACTCACCCCCAGTCAACTGATCTGGGTTTAATCCATCATCATTCTTTAGCTCACTCCACCACCCCAGTTCAGACATGGCCATATGCAAATCAGTCTGACCCTGTGCCTCATGGGAACAGTCCAGCACTGAACCGCCAAGCCATGTCTTCTCTGGACCGAAACAAGCATCCTGGGACCGGTTTCGGGTTCAAAACCCTCATCAGCCAGGCTATCTTGAATCCAGTGGCAAAGTGAGCAAGGGACCCACGTCTGGGCATACCCTGCCAACTTAGGGCGAACAAAGCAATACCAAAGGGGATTATGGACGGAGCGTTAGAGCAAATCAAACACTCACCCCCAGTCAACTGATCTGGGTTTAATCCATCATCATTCTTTAGCTCACTCTACCACCCCAGTTCAGACATGGCCATATGCAAATCAGTCTGACCCTGTGCCTCATGGGAACAGTCCAGCACGAACTGCCAAGCCATGTCTTCTCTGGACCGGAAACAAGCATCCTGGGACCGGTTTCGGGTTCAAAACCCTCATCAGCCAGGCTATCTTGAATCCAGTGGCAAAGTGAGCAAGTGGCCATGTCTGAACTGGGGTGGTGGAGTGAGCTAAAGAATGATGATGGATTAAACCCAGATCAGTTGACTGGGGGTGAGTGTTTGATTTGCTCAAACGCTCCGTCCATCATCCCCTTTGGTATCGCTTTGTTCGCCCTAAGTTGGCAGGGTATGCCCAGACGTGGGTCCCTTGCTCACTTTGCCACTGGATTAAAAATAGCCTGGCTGATGGGTTTTGAACCCGAAACCGGTCCCAGGATGCTTGTTTCCGGTCCAGGGAAGACATGGCTTGGCAGTTCGGGCTGGACTGTTCCCATGAGGCACAGGGTCAGACTGATTTGCATATGGCCATGTCTGAACTGGGGTGGTGGAGTGAGCTAAAGAATGATGATGGATTAAACAGATCAGTTGACTGGGGGTGAGTGTTTGATTTGCTCAAACGCTCCGTCCATCATCCCCTTTGGTATCGCTTGTTCGCCCTAAGTTGGCAGGGTATGCCCAGACGTGGGTCCCTTGCTCACTTTGCCACTGGATTCAAGATAGCCTGGCTGATGAGGGTTTTGAACCCGAAACCGGTCCCAGGATGCTTGTTTCCGGTCCAGGGAAGACATGGCTTGGCAGTTCGGGCTGGACTGTTCCCATGAGGCACAGGGTCAGACTGATTTGCATATGGCCATGTCTGAACTGGGGTGGTGGAGTGAGCTAAAGAATGATGATGGATTAAACCCAGATCAGTTGACTGGGGGTGAGTGTTTGATTTGCTCAAACGCTCCGTCCATCATCCCCTTTGGTATCGCTTATGTTTTAGGCCTCCTGGTCAACAACGTGAATAAACCGGGCCCCTCATAATTGGGAAGAAATGTTCATAAGGAATAACAGGTACACATTGCTTGCCTAAACAGAGAAGATAGAAGGGACAATGTTTAGTTCAAAAGATCCTCTTTTAAATAAGAACTTTTTCCTTTTGGTTTCACAGAACCCAGTCACAGCCCTGAAGAGAAGCACCAAAATAACAAGCATTTGCAATGCAATCGGTCTCGCCTTTGGGACCTTATATGTATTTAGCTATGCAGCACATTAGCCTGGGTGCTGAAGCATCTACTGTTCTTTAACATGGAGGGAAAGTAAGCACCAAACTGCGTGACACGGCAGGTATGGGAACACATGGAGAGAAATATTGCCTTTCTGCGGGAAATGGTATAGTCCAAAGCTCTGTTTTTAATATAAAGTCAGGGCCTTCGGTGGTCATATCACTGAAAATACAAGATTTGAAAAAAATATTATTGTCTACGGGTGCTCGTGAAAGACAATTTCTATGGACTGGAATCTAAAGAATGTTAAAGTGATTCTGTTTTTTTTACTGACCTCTGCTGGTCGTTTTCTATCAAGAAAAAGTTAGATTGAGGCAGTTGCAAGAAAAATAAAAAAAAGAAAGTCCCTCAGCAGAAAGCAATTCTGGTATTTTACTGACCTCTGCTGGTCGTTTTCTATCAAGACAGTTAAATAGAGGCAGTTGAACAGGAAAAAAAAAGTCCCTAAGCGGAAGCAGACAAGTCCTAGGGCTGATCTCCAGAGCCCACAAAGTACATACACATATAAGTATATACTAAAGTATAAAAGAGTTCTCGAATGCTCGACCTAAAAAGTGTTTCGAACCGCGTTGGCACATTTTTTACCAACAGGGGATCAGTTTGTTTTCTTTAAAAAAAAAAAAAAGTGCATAGCAATTGAGGAGAATAATGTTTTCAAAATGCATATCCCCTATTGCATAAAAACTAATTACCCCTGTTGGATGGTATACCAAATTGGTTCCATTTAAATATGTTCAGATGGTTTTATGGGGTACCTTTTTGTTCTTTCCTCGACTGGTATTAGTTTCAATTGATATATGTATGTTGTGTCTTCACTTGATTTTGTATTTGTGAAGTATTCCTTTGTGAAATCACTAATGGATTTTGTTATATTTGTCTTTATTGTTCACTTTTTTGTATTTAATTGTCACATTGTGTTCTTTGTGAAGTGTTGCCCATCCCCACCAGTAGTACTTCTAAAATATGTATAATATTTTTGAATCAGGAATAATTAAATGATGTAGACCATCTTATTTGTGATTTTGGTGTTAGTCTGTTTATTAGTTTACAGCCAAATTAAATAGTCAGCTAGATATTTCACTTTTTTGAAACTTTTAGAAAGTTGGCATTTTTCTGCTCTTAGCCCTTTTGTGCCAATAGCCTGGCCTGGGTCACACAACTGGGTGCACTCTGGGGGCTGTGACCTGACGCCAAGGGAGTAGGACGCGGATCGCAGAGCTTCCGGGGGGCACTTCTATATGACACCATCCTGATGCCCATATGAGACCCTATGCCCTGGAATTGTTTTAGTTGTGGCTGACTTCATGCCCCAGATCTTTGATGGCTAGGGGGACGGGTACTGTTGTGGGTTCACCCGAGTAGAGCAGAAGCTGAAGCAGTGAGTGTGAAAGCTTCCAAGATAGTGACAGCCCACGTAGCAGCCTGATGAGAGAGCGGTTCAGCAAGGCAGACACAACAGGGAAGTGACTCACCTGAGCCCTTCTGACAACTGCGGGGGCAGAGGACGAGCCATGCTTGAAAGCAGAGGAGAACTACGATTGGCTGAAAGGCGGAGGACATTGGGGCACACGAGTCGGGGCCTACGGGGTGCGGCTGGTGCCAGGAGGTGCTACCTCAAGAGAGCGGAGAGGCCCCTGATCCCTGGCCTGTCCCTGCTCTGCTTGAGAGTGGCTGCGCTGCACACAAATTGCTTGGGATTGCCCTAAGTTGGCCTGGCGTTGGTGGACTGGACAGGTCACTCGCTGCCTAGAAGACTGACTTGGTGGAGTGCCAGTCAGATCTAAATGAGGGGACAGCAGACCTGTAGACAACGGCCCCTGCAGTTGCCAGAGGTCGCACACCTCGCCTGAGTACGATGCAGGAGGGTAGAAAGACACAAGGGCCAGGATAGACCTTGACAACAATGGTGCCTATTGCTGACACCCTGAGATTTGTTTAAATTTGACCTGCTCTGGCAGGGGGTTTATTAGCCTGGTCTGTTGAGCAAAAACGTGGATGGGCTTGGTAGCTGGACCCCCCTCAGGATCCTTCCTGTGTGCATCTGTTCCCCTGACTCCATCTGGTTTGTGACTCACAAGCTGCCTGTGTGCCAGATCGCTGCAATAATGGGGCACCACAGCCACTGAAAAGAAGCGGTGATTGTACCTCAGGAGGAGAAGACACCTGCTGGAGACCAGGAGGATGAATAGGCTGGCCCATCAGGTGGGTCCCACATGATCCCACAGGACAAACTCGACTCTATACTGTTGGCTCTAGGGGACATGAAGGAAACCCTAGAACATAAAATGGACACCATGGTGGCGGACCTAGGCCGCCTCCGCGCCGACCAACGTAAACTGGCCAAGAGGCTAGCGTAAATTGAACTAATCCTGCAGGATGTCATTCCAACAACGGGGGACTTGAAAGCACATATGATTGATGTATTGGACCGTGCCTGCCTCCTGAAGGCTAGGGTGGAGGACTCAGAAGGAAGAACTGGCAGAAATAATATCCTGGTGCTAGGAATCCAAGAAAGAGCAGAGGGAACAAACATGATAGCCTTTCTGGATGACTGGCTCAGGAGCTTGGTGGACCCAGAGGGTCTGTCCCCTTTCTTTGCTCTGGAGAGGGCACTCAGAGTATTGGCGGGGCACCCAGGCCCACTGCTGCATGTCTCCTCCACTGCTGTGACCATATAGTCATGTGTGCCTGCGATCTCGGAGACCTGCACATAGAGAACAGTTAAATTATGATTTGCCCTAACTTTACTCTGGTGGTACAAAAGAGGATGGCCTCTTTCAGAGAGGCCAAGAAAAAGCTCTGCGAATTGGACATTAAATATGCCATGTTCTACCGGCAAGACTGTGTGGTGTCACTGACCAGGGGGCCAAATTTGTCTCTTATCCATGTGAGGTCTCGACTGGCTTGAAATGAGACTGCAGAGGGAGGGCGTGGCACCCCGATCTCTTACCCGCTCCAAACGCCCGCGTGGCCGCACACCAACAGCAGCTTAAGCGCAACAAGATTGCTGTAACATGGTGGAGGCAGCTGTGAAACTCATGATCTCAGACTATGAAAAGACACTAACACCAGCGAGGGGAGGGGAAACTTGGGGGGACAGGGACTCAGGACTGGACTCGGATTACACTTTGGACACTAACCAGAACACAGCCTTACCTCGTGCAGACAGCAGATGACCTTAAGCTTGTCTCTGCAGATGTGGGTCGAAGGTCGCAGAGAGGGTGATTTCAAGTTACAATGCCTACACCACTTGCAGATGCCCCGGAGGCACCCGAGGCCTGAGAGTGATGCTTCATTGCTGTGGACATTGCAAGGTGGGTAGTAGTAGTGTCGGGACGTCCCCTTCTCAGGGATTGCGTCCTTTTCATTTCCACCCTACTTTGTTAGGTAGGGAGATATAGTAGCCTACGAGTTTTCTTTTTTTTTTTTTTGCAGTATTATATGGCGCAAACTCGACCCGACAAGATTGCTGACCTGCTGGACTGCTTCCTTGTCTGTACTGCTGCTCTGCTGCCTTCTGTCTGTGGAAAAGGACTGGATCTTCAACTCTCCTACGACCTCCAGAGAGACTCACAAAGGATAACTTGCTGGAATCCTGTTCCGAGCCACAGGAACACAAAAGACTTCCTCCATCTTAAACCCACGCCTGGACCCAGCCTGAGTGAGTCATGACCCTCCAAGTGGTGCACCTTTAGTCCTGGACCCTTGGAAGTGGTGCTAAATGGGCCCGGCCAGCCAAAATCCAAAAGTGAGGACTTGGATTATTTTTGCCTAAAAACTTCTCTGAGAGCCAGGAGGAGACTGGGACTGCCTGCTCTCCTAACCACTGGAGGTGCATCGCTGGTTGGACTGACTTTGTGGCTTCTCCTGCTACGTTCTTCTCCACAGCAGCAAATCCGTTTCAGCGGCCCTTTGCCAAAGGGGTATCCTAATTGTGGAACTGTTTTTGGCTACAGCCCTCTGACTTGTCCCGCTCGAGATTTTTGACTTTCATTTCGACGACAATGTCCGTATGCAGTAATCTTCACTGCGGCTTTGCCGAAAGGTTATCTGGCGACGACACTCCCTTATCGGACACCTCTTGCAGCCTTGCCCCGCTGAACTTTACCTTCTCAGAATATTTTTTACAAGAATCTTTCGAAGTCTGAAGGTATGCGGTGACTGGGCCCAATATTTCTTGTATTCAAGCTGCACTCCATTGCAGTCTGCCATATTTTTTGACTTTGACCCAGACTCGTGCGACTAGATGTCTACGGTTGGCGCTATGATCTTTTAGACTCTAGTTATTACTAAAACTTTAAAAATTCATAACTGCGGTTCTACTGATTGGATATTTGTTGTTATGGTGTCAAATAATTTTTTGAAATGTACTCTATTTTTCGAAATTGGTTTGGGATTTTTCTTGTGTTGTGTTCTCACTTTATTACTGTTTGTGTGCTGCATAAATACTTTACACATTGCCTCTGAGATAAGCCTGACTTCTTTTTGTGCCCAGCTACCCAGGGTTATGCACAGGTTATTTTAGTGACTTTTTGTGTTTCACCCTGCAAGGGATTGTGGCTGTTGCTTGGCCAGGGCTCACCACCCAGTCAACAAACAACCCAATTTCTAACAGAAGGTGAATCTATGGTGTTTTTTTAATATACTTTATTCTGTTAAATAACCATAAAAGTGTATACAGCAGTTGATAAATTAGATAAAACAAAAATGTAAAGCATTTAAAATAATGCATCCAATATCATAACATTTGTATCAAGGCAAGGCATATGTAGTTTGAATCGATGTTCGGTACATGGGACAAAGGGCAAGCGTGAGGGAGTAAACGCACATGCGTAGACAATATTCACAGGAATGGGTGGTGAGTGGTGGTACCAAGGGAAAAGCTGCATAATGCCAGAGTATTTAAGGCAGCAGTTGTAACACAATAAAATGCATAGGTACAACTTGACAAGTCCCAGCAACTTTAACTATAATCTGCTCAAGGTGTTACCAAGAATTCATTATAGTACAAGTCATTTCCTGAGACAATAAATCGATCAAAATGCAAATAAAAACAATCAAACATAAGCAGCTGTAAGTTGGTTAAAGAAACAAAGCTTGCAAATAAGAAGCAGAAATTATCTTGTTAGAGCTACACTGCAG
This sequence comes from Calotriton arnoldi, assembly GCA_963921515.1. Classification (NCBI taxonomy): domain Eukaryota; kingdom Metazoa; phylum Chordata; class Amphibia; order Caudata; family Salamandridae; genus Calotriton; species Calotriton arnoldi. The sequence goes on from CAWUFW010010520.1 coordinate 286,969, forward strand.
CATGATTGTAGGCTGGGGAGCAACATAGTTAGAGCAATAAGCAGATAAGTAAATAAATCGGGGGAGGCCATGCAAGATTAGGTTTCATCTCCACATAATGTCACACAAACCGAGGGAGCACCCACCCAGAGTTTAGAGCTATCCCACTGCCTTAGCCCTTACGATCCACGCCCAGTGTAAAAACTTGGCTACACCGCAGAAATAGATTTTTTGGTTTCCACTCGCAGGAGCCTCAGCGCCTCTAGGTGTTAACTGCAGCCTAGCTGTTTCCAAATGGGCACTATCCAGCGCTTCCTGGGCCGATTGAAACCGGGGGCAGAGGTATAGAAGATGCAATCAATTTCACTGCCCCTTGGTAAACAGGACAAGTGTTGTTCTGTACTCTGGAATTCTACCATTTTAGATGACAGAAATTAACTGGAAGGGTTCCATGCCTGAACTTTAAAAACAGTTGCCTAGCTGTTGAGTTTGAGATATAGTCATGGAAGTCTTCGAATTTACTATGGTTCAGAAGAGCCATAAATTCAGAGGTGAGAGACCCTTGCCTTTTATTACAGACTTGCTGTTCTAGATGGAATGCCCAAAAAGAATCCTTAACACGTTTCTTGGTAACAAGCGCCAAGTGCCCCTCAGAGCCCCAAGAATCAGCAAAACCTAGTTGGATTAGAGTTTTTTAAATATGGTGGCTCCAATTGGTTCACCTGCCTTTATCAAGGGAAATTATCTCTAGGAAAGTATTATAAAAAATTTCAACGCGCTAAGGTGTGTCCCGGTCTCCACCAATAGAGAATGGGTCTTAGGTTAGCCTTGAACATGGTGGATTTAATGCTCAAGTCCCAGCGCAGAGGAAGTAGGGGAGTACTTTTAGGCACGGTCACTAGAGACCTCAGAAAGCTGTTTTCAATAGTTGCCATATTAGTGAGCCCTGGGTGGCCACACAGCTCAGCCCTGTAAAGAGCACTTCCTACCGCCTTTTCGTTGTAAACATTAATAACTGGGAAGACATAACTTTAGTATGCCTGCCACATGCTGGGTAAGTTTTAGGCTGCTTTTTTAAAAACTTGGGCAGTCATGGACATGTTGGTGGTTAGTCTGACTCCCAGTTAGTCAAAGTAGGTAACCTTTTCCAGAGTGATAGCACCAAGACTTATGGAGCCTTTAAATTATTTGTGGGGATTTATGGGCATAAACTTGTTTTTTTGAATAATTAATCTCTAAACCCCTAACTACACAGAAGGCATTGAAGCGGTCTCCAAGAATTTGCAGACTTGCCGAAGTTTTAGATACCAGCAGTGTAGCATCTGCGACAAGCATTGGCATGGCCAATAGGTCTCGCCTTTGGGACCTTACAAGTGCTTAGCCAGAGCTAGTGGCTTGTTTTTAAGCTATGTGACCCAACCGGTGCCTAAGAAGAAAAGAGAGCGTTTGATGTACCCAACGATTGGAGATCTTATAAGTGTGGATTAAAACGATACAAATACCTTAATGTTTTAGTAAAATGTGTGGTGTTTTCAATATATCAACTTTAGAAGGCTGAAGGACTGAGATGGTGCAAATAGCAATGTACGCAACATTTGGCTGAAGCAAAGTACTGTGTTTTCATTGTGTAATTTACAAATTTTTTAATAACCACCCTTTCACATTTCCAGCACCCATGTGCTGTGCCTGTTTTAACATATTGCTTTCACCATAAACTTCTGTTTGTTAAGGTCCTGCAATGCACACTAGTGGGCATTTTGCGAAAGCATGTTGTTGCAGAAAAGAGGAACTTTAAAATGCATTACTGCTGGCCAAAGACAGAGGAGAGAATGTGTTCTAGCCGTGGACCACAATACCGCACCAGGCCAATCACCGCGAAGTGCCCTGAATATCATCTGTTTGCAGCACGTGGGTCCGCTCAATTAGGAGATGCGAGAGTGCTGTGTTTATGCTGTGCTGGCGCCGGCTGAGCTCCTGGCTGACAACAGTTTGCAGTAATGACCCAGGGTACTCTGCGCACCGGCGGGGCTGCGCCTCTCGGTGGCTCAGACGGGTTTATTAGATTCTGTTTCCGACAGGCTCTGATCAACTTCCAGGTTAAAGATGTTACTAATGTGCAGCGTGTTCAGAAATACTGAAAGCAATCGGGCTTTTAAGAGAAGGCAAAGCCCAAATGATGCAAAATGAACCGTCCTCTTGACTCACAGAAGTGTGCTGCCGGCGAGTGGGCAGTAACATAAGGCTATTGGGGGAAGGGGGAGCGGGTTGCCAAGCTCGAGTTGCTTTGGAAAACCTGTTACCGGCCAGTTCTAACATTCTCTGACTCAGCTGAGGGACTACCGGTCTAGATTAATCACATTTACAGTGTGTTTTATACAGCACTCGCTGTCAATCCTTCAGCCCCGTGCCGCTGTAATCCTTAAGTGTCAATAGGAAGAGAGAAAAAAAAACATAAAATAAACACAATTGTTGAAGGATGAACACAGCTTGGTAGTGGCCATAGGAGAAAATCCAAACAGACCCGTCAGAAATGGTGTCTTCGGTATATGTGTGTGTTTTCACAACAAATACAACAAGCATTTGCAAAAAAGCACGGCGCGTTGTGTTTAAATAGTAACCTGATCCACGACGAGGAATGCAGCTGCCACCCTGCGTGAAGCTGCTCGCTCCCGAGAGCAAAACGCCGTGGGAGTGAACATTAAAAAAGAGGTGGGACATGCACCTGCCTTTAGCCATTTGCGTGCTTTCATTATTGAAAGACACACGCAAAAGCCAATCCTATGTGTGGGAGGAGTCAGACCCACACGGTGTAAACACAAGAAGCCTCGCAGCGCAAGCGCGCTGCTAGGCTCGACCTAAAAAGGAGCAGGGAGATCTCTTGGCTGGCTATGCTAGAAGTATCATTGTTGCCGTTCTCCATGGGAGCTGCAACTTTATTTAGATAAAGGGAGAATAGGGTGGGGCAAGAACACACCCCTGAAGTGGCCCTTTATGAATCCCTATGTGTTCCATTACTTCTCCTTGGGGTCCCCAGTGAACGTGTGTGCATGTGCCTTCATGTATGAAGCGAATCAGTGAATCAGGTAAACCTATGGGAACGCCATTGCATTCTAGTACATCCCAAAGCTTGCAATGTGAGACCAAGTCAAACGCGGACTTTAGGTACACGAACATCACATAAAGGTGCTGCTTTTGAAGAACTGCAGTCTTCCAGTAGATTGTTAGGAACCTCAACACCTGATCGACTGTGCTAATTTGTTTTCTAAAGCCAGCTTGTAGAAATGAGAGGCCATTATGTATTTATGTTCTTCAATTCATGCATCTAGTCTGTACAATATCAGTCTGCAGAACACCTTCTGGATGGCATCAATTAAACTAATGGGTCTATAGATTACTGGGTGGTCCCTAGAACCTTTTTTGTAAATCGGAATGATTTCCGCAGCCTTCCAACTGCATGGGATTTCTGCTCCTTGCAAGATGGCATTAATCAATTTGTTTATGTATTTTGACCAGTTCCCTGAGTCTGAAGCAAAAACATCTCCCGGGATTCTGTCTGGGCCTGCTGCCTTGTTGGGAACAATGCTTTTAACGGCCCACAACGTTTCCTTGAGCTCAAACGCCAAGTTATTTTGATTAAAAGTTCAGCTGGCATTGTAGGCACCCTAGAATATAGTTCGGCCACTAGGCCTGGGACATTTAAATTGGAAAAGTGAGTATGTCAAACATGCGGCTGGATGGAATTGGCCAATAGAGTTTTTTCGCAGTGACCCCAGTTAGCCACTATGTGCTAGAATTTCTTAGAATCTTTGATTTTACTGACATCGTAGATCTGTCCATAGCTGGGTGTTCCAGCTCCTAAGAGCCTTGACCTGAGTTAGTTTATAGTGCTTCCTTTTTAATTTAATGGCATGAGAGTCAGAGTTTTTCAGAGCCTGATAGAGATTGTTCTTAGCTCTCCTGCAATCTTGGTTGAACCAGGTCCTCTCGGATTTCGTGACTAGAATGGCCCCTGAGTTATCCTGATGAAAGCATTCACTTACAAGAGTAAAGAGCTTCTCATGAAAAGTCGAGGCAGAATGAATGCCCGGCCCAGAGGGTGACGTTTGCCGAGTTCTGTTAGGACAGCAGACAGAGATTTAGCTATAGCAGCCCTAGATTGTGAATATGATGACACTCCTGTCCATTTTACTGTTTGCCTGTTATTAGCCGGCCTGGGATCCCTGGACAGGGGTCGCTCCTCTGCTATGGCGGAGGAGCGTCGAGCCCCCCCTCTCCCCCCTGCCAGCACCATCCAAATCATGACAAATAAAACGACAAAAAGGGTTTAAAACCCGTTTTATTATCATTTTATTTTCCTTTCCCGAGTCTTGAGGGAGGGGCCACTGTGACAACAGGCACTGAGGGGAGTGATATGTGCACTCCCTTCACTGCACATGACGGTTTAGCCGGCCAAACCATCATGCACTGAAAGTTCTCTCCAACCCAGCAACGCTGCTGGGTTGGAGAGAAAATTTGTCTCATACAAAATATATCCCTGGAAGAATTATTTATATCCAAATTAGTTCCACACTTTATGACGGTCACAAATGTGATCCGATTGATTAATCGCAATATTGAAAATCACAGTCACGGATGTATTCCAAAATACAAATGGTTTTACTTCATATATATTCAACTCATTACATTTATGTTTAGTTCATTATACAAAACATCCAGATTTGATGTACAGGCAGTATATAAATATAATTAATTAATAGCAACACTGGCACTACCAAGCAGTCCCTTCAATTCTCCAGACTCTATCAAGGGATTGATGGAAGTGTAATCACCCTTTTTGCCTAAAGCAATGTGAATTACATCTGACATCCCAATAAATCAAACATTCAAATATTCACATAGATGGGATATATAACTAAAATCAGTGAGCTATTGTTCAAGGAAATAAGGGTGCATTGTCGACGTTTCGGTCTTAAGTGGCCCAGTTGGTCCGCAAGGCCATCCTCAGGACTCAGCGTTGCAAAAAAAGGGGAAATCCTGTAAATACTTGCTTCCTTCTTATTCAGCTTCAAAACAGTTCCAAGCAATCTGTGTTTCAAATACCTACTCCAAATAAATTCGAGTTGTCTCCTTTATAATTCAAGTCAACCCGTCCGACAAATATGTCTGATCCGAGCAGGCATATTTGTCGGACGGGTTGACTTGAATTATAAAGGAGACGACTCGAATTAATTTGGAGTCGGTATTTGAAACACAGATTGCTTGGAACTGTTTTGAAGTCGAATAAGAAGGAAACAAGTATTTACAGGAAGTTGCAAAACATAACTTTTGTTAAATTGTTTATGTGTAGGAAGGGTCACTTTCCTGCACATAAACAATCAATGGCAATTTGCTGTTTCCATGTGTGCTGCACAACGCAGCACACATGGAAACAGCAAAAACAAGGAGAAATAAAGCATTTCTCCTCCTTTCGCCTGTTTAAGACCAAGTTTTCCCTGGTCTTAATTTTGGCGCTGCCTCCTATTTGTGCCACCCTTGTAAATAGGGGGCAGCGTCAAAATCAATGGGTGTGGTGGTGGAACACCCACCACAACACCCATTACCCGCCCCTTTCACACTAAGTATAGTGTGAAAGGGTGCTTTATTCACAAGGCGGCGTTAAGCCACGTTAAGTGGCTTAATGCTGCCTTGTAAATAAGACGAAGCCCCTATTGACACTACAACGTCACTAAAAGTGATGTTGTGGTGGCGATAGGGGCTTGTAAATATGCCCCAGGTGTCTTGGAACATGCAAATATCGAACTGGTCTATAACTGCACTCCAGTCAGGATCATTTAGCTTGGTTTTAAAGCCAGCTGCATTCCAGGACAAGATTTTTACCAAGTGACTTCCCAGATGATACTACTGGCACATCGCCGCGGGTTTTTCCATGTGGGGACGCACAAAAGGAACCAATCTCACCAGGTTTGGTCTGACGTTGCTCAGGCTCCACTGTAAATGGCCCCCTGATTTTGCCTAAAGTAACGTTAGGCCCTATGCTAAATCAGTCAACCATGGTGGTCCCTGGCTCTGCCCTTAACCCAGGGGAGGGTGAATGAGCAGAGCGGGACTGGGAAAGAAAGCTTGGTGGGCTATGCTTAAAACAAATAGCACTGCCATGCGGGGGATTCCTGGACACGTCTAGGCCCACAAGGCCGTCGACCAAGCGTGTATGCCTAACCCTTAGCTCAATGTAATCAAAGCCCCCCCATCCAGGATTCTTTTTGCATGAACAACACCAGAGCGAATCATAGAATAACAGTTATGAGTTGTCCTTATCAAATGAATGTATTTATTCACTAAAGAGACCTCATGTTCTCTTGCCCCAAGGATCAATCTGGGCACATTAGCCAAGTACACACATCTAGGAGGACCAGAACTCTCCTCGTACCCCATGCTGGATACCATTCTTCCCCTCAAGCACTGGGGGGGTGGGCCCAGAGGGCAATGATCATATCTGTCCGGCCTAAGCACCCTAGATCGGGAACCCTGCCATGGTCAGACAACACAGCAGGGGAAGGTGCAGACCTTTCTGGGACATATAAGTTGGGTTTAGGGGGAATAGCACTCGTTACAACGCATGCGTTTACAATGCATGCCATTACAATGCAAGTCGTTGCAACGACTTGCTGTAGTTGGGGCGCTGGAGTTTGGAATAGTATAATTTACTATTCCAACTCCAGTGTGTGTAACAGTAGGGAAGGTGTTTTATTGAAAATCCAACAAATCCAACACCTTCTGCCCCCTACAGCAAGTCGTAACGTTGTAATGGCATGCGTTGTAAACGTTGTTTACCGTTTAGGGGTAGTCCGCTTCTGGTGTGTGGACCCCAATGAAGAATAAATGCCAGGACCTTGGATAGTGTGCTTTTGGCAACTATCCACAGAGAGTGCGTGTGCCGGATGTTGAGGATTCACAGCAGATTGGCATGCACATGCACAAAGTCTGGAGTTCTGAAATTTTTCAACCAGTCCCATTAGGGCCATATGTTTCCCATTCAGACCACGTATCTCATCTTGTAAAACTCATACAAGCGCTAAATAGCTAGGAGGAGCTGTTTTCGTATCGATAGTGGACCGAGTTGAGTCTGGACTGGGAACTCCCTCTGTTTTTTTTTTAATTTTATTTTTTTAAACATATTCTTATTGGCATTTATCATTTAAAACGGTTTGATAAACACATCTGCAGTATTATATATGTCGCCCAGTCCCTGGGCTTAGAAGCATTAAGTGCATACCTTCTTGCAGTAAATATCAAACATCCATCGCACTAGAATTAGAAATATCAGTCTTTATAGATAAAGATATTACCTTGCAATCATATAAACCCCCATATAGTGGAATTTATATCTAAGGTGTGCATGATTTGTTACATTATCTGATCTGTGCATATCCGTATCATTAAGAGGTGTTAGCCTCATTAAGTAAGAATATTTGGGTGGAAGCCTAGAATGAAATTCCCAACCATGTAAACTTTGAAAACAATGCAGGGTTTGCATGCACGTGAGGGTCTAGGGGTAGATAGTGTGGGGTAGAAGCCGGGGGAGATATCTCTGTGGCCAGTTCCTGTATCTTGTGAATGAATGTGGCCCCTAAATACTAATGAGGCTAAATGGGGTCCGATGGTAAGTAGATCGCATTACTCACTATTGTTTTCTAGACTATGTTGGATTACTCAAGGGCGGTCAGTCTCGTGTCACAGAGCATTGAGGCCTGATAACTGTCAGTCACTATATTTGTGTTGGTGTCTCCTCCACCAACTGTAGATCCTCCTGGTCGTCCATGTTCCCAGTCAACTCTCTCTCTGGGTGTTCCCAAGTGTCAAGGACTTCCATCCACAATTCTGCTATGGGGCGTCGCCGTATTCTCCGAGACTCCTCCCTAAGCAAGACCCTTCCCTCTGCTCCAGCCCACTGGGTCACGTCTCTTATCCAAGTCCCCGCTAAAGGCCCACTGCCTGATTTCCAGGCCATGGATATCCTTCTTTTGGCCAACACCAGCGCCAAGGCATTAAATCTGATTCCCACCTTCCGTTTAGGAGGTCGTGGATAAAGTCCCAGCAGACAAACCTTTATAGAGGTGTTGAGGGCTCGTCCCAGTGTGGCCTCTAGGGCAGCCAATACCACCTCCCAGAAGGGACACAACATATTGCATTCCCACGTCATGTGTATGAAGTCTGCATCTATGTGGTTGCAGCGTGGGCAGCGGCGTGGTTCACCACCATAAACTACCTGAAGTCTATGAGGGGTCATGTATGTCATATGCGGATAGTTAAATTGTGGGTATTTCAGTCTTATGTTCCTCAAACCTTTCCTGGGGTAAGCTAGGATCTTATTCCTGTCCAAGTCTGGAAGTTCCCGGTCTAGGATCGCCCCCCATTTCTGGTGCAGCTTCAACAGAGGTCTGCGAGTCATCTCTAACAGCGAGCCGTAGAACCACTTTACTAAATGTCTCACCTTGCCCAAAGAAAGCAACAGTTGTAGTTCTACATGTGTCTTGGGTTCCTCACAGTTCCTACCCCAGAGTCCCCTGAAAGTACGGACCAAAGCTGGATACTAGTTTGGCAAAAGGGACAAGAGCTTCCTGATGGTAACATTCGCCAAATGTCACCAATACCGCGTCAGTCCAGGCCATTAGTTGTTCAGCCATGAAGAACTTTAATGGGTCTCCATGCCGAAGGCCCACCAGTGGCATACTGGGGGGGTCTCTGCTGTCTTGACCACACAGCGCTTACAACACTGCAAGGCAGTGGCCAACAACAGCGGTGTGTAAGGGATCTCAGCTGCCGGGTTTAGTAATTTAGCCAGTAATGCTCCCACGTCGGCAGGGGACACCACCAGTCCCGACCCCTCCTGTCTCTGCCCGTCCAGCCACTGAGTGATCCACTGGATCTGAGAGGCTAAGAAATACAGCTGGAAGTTTGGTGCCCCAGGGCATTGTAGGGTCTCTAATGACACCCTCTGACAATTTGCGTCCCATATCCACTCCAGCAACAGGGTGTCCAATTGGCGGAACCAGTACGAAAAAGGTTGATGAAAAAATATAACATGTGCTGTAAGATTACCATTTTGGACAAAGATATTCGCGCCATGATTGGCAGTCATAAGGAGTGCCAAAAAGGGACACAGGATCGAAGAGATCTGAGTGCTTTCCAGAGGTTGCCATCACACAGGTCCTCGAGGGTATGGAATATCTATATTCTCAGATAGTGAAATGTGTTCTGAGCCTAGTTAAGATCCACAGGAAGCTCATGTGGTTGAGAGGTTCCCGGGTACACAGTTCCGGTTGACCTTGAAGCCGCAGAGTTGTTCAAAGTCACACAGGAGGCCAAGTGCTTTAGAAGAGCCAACAGTGGCGTCCTCCAAGTAAATTAAAAGGTAATCGGGGTGTTATATGGGGTTATATGGCCCTAAGACACATTGTCGACATTGCTAAGTTAGCATGAGTTATGCTTGCCCTATGCTGCTGCTTTTGCGCACGCCTCTGCTAAGCGTTTGTTTTCGCGACACTTTGCCTCTGCCCTGTTCATGATAACAGATTGTTTTTCAGGTTCTCAACCTTCCCTTCAATTCTATCTGAACATAATGTGCAAGGTCGGTCAACAATGTCTCTTGTTATTCTGTTCTGGTCAGTCCCTATTACCTAGACAAAACATGTTACCAACAGCTGCAATGTGGAAGAATCGTGCTTTGATATAACGTTGTTGCATGTTTTTGAAACACACTCGAAGAAAGCCGTTCCATGGAGCTGAGCGCTGCTGTTCCTATGATGTAAACCTTTGGGTTTAGGCTTTCAGGTAGGGGTCTGCTAATAACGCCTAGAGATCTTCTGTTATATAAAATAACTTCTTACTGCCGTGGGGAGGGTGATTAGGCCCAGTTATTTTGCCTTTTTCACAGTCTTTATAAAATGATGGCTCCTTTTATATTCTATGGTATTGTAACAATGCTAATGATTCTTGCCTTATGCATTTTGCTGCTAGTTGTGGTTCGCATACCGTTTTATGAATCACTATAGTCAAAATAAACATTTGGAACTTATTTAGTGACTCTGATTATTTTTATTGTGGACAAGTACGTGAGAGCGAAAGAGTGTCTTGTTCCCGCGACTCTGAGGTGAGTCGGGAGTGCTTGTGTTCTGGGTTGTCTAAACATTCGTAGCTTCTTGATATTTGTAGGAGACCGAATGAGACACTATTGCTAGTCGGTTGGGATTTTGGGTACTAAGATGATAGGAGGTCCACCCCTATTTACTGAGGTCCTGTTTTCTTGTGCATAGTTCTGTGTACGAGCAGAATCCCCGCAACAGGGGTATAGGGAAATAATGTGTTCTCGGCCCCCAATCGTCAGTCCCAGACCCCCTCCCCGTCGCCTGAACAAATCTGCTAAAGGCTCGATAGCCAGTGCAAACAGGAGTGGATACAGGGGGCAGCCCTGCCGGGTGCCATGAAAAATCTCATATTGCGTAGACACTGTCCTGCCAGTTTTAACTTGCACGGTAGGAGTCACATTTAAAATTTTAACCCACTTAATCCAGCCATCACCCAGGCTCATCTTCTTCATAACTTCAAACAAAAAATCCCATCTAACCATGTTGAAGGCCTTCTCTATGTCTGCCGACAAAATAGCTCCTCACGGAAAGGATTGCATTGCTGGGTGCTATAACACAGAGTACAATCTCCGAAGATGAAATGAGGTATTCCTTGCAGGGATAAACCTGTTTTGGTCATCACGTATAATTGTGTGCATGTATGGGAGTAGACGGAAAGCCAATATTTTCCTAGGGAGGATATAGTCCATGCTAAGAATGGAGAGGGGGGCGAAAGTCTGCTGTTTGGGCACCTTGAATATTTAATTTAGGAGGGGGTTCACAACCGCATCCTGCGTGGACTCCAGTAATTTCCTCAGTCGTAGGGATTCCGCGTATAGGGCCTCTAGTCGGGGGTCAGCTTTGGGGCGTAAACTGAGTAGAACTCTTCAGGGAGACCATCCGAGCCCAGGGTCTTACCCGTGGCCATACTCTTGATGGCAATGTGTATCTCCTGATCCGACACCCGGCCTCCCAATATCTCCCTCGGCTATTGATCTAATTCTCGTAACTGCAGCGTGGCCAGAAAGGTCGCCTGGGCCTCTGGTGGGATGGGTGGCGGCGAGTCATACAGACCTTTATAATAGCCTCAAAAAGGTTCATTAATGGGTTCCGGCGCATATGTCACCAGTTCTTGTCTTAATGTGTGTAATCGGCGACCCTCGTGTTTCCGGCCTAACAAGCCATGCCAACAGCCTACCAGGGGGTCCCTCTTCTTCCTGCACTTTGGAGAGGTAACCCCTATAGACATGGCATCAGAGCCTCTCCAGTGCAGCATTGTAGAACTCCTGTGTTTCTCTAGGGCCCTCTGGGTCTGATGTCTCTGTTCCCTGGGCATTATCAAGGCTGTGTAGTCTGGTGTCAAGTAACCTAAGTGCCTTATGTACTGCACACTGTATTCCTATCGATTGTCTCAAACAGTGCCTCGCACCACCACCTTAGACGCCTCCCATTCTAATTGTCTCGTGGATTCCAAATCTGTGTTAACATCAAAATAGGCGTCTATGGCGGTCCCCAAGGTTTCCCGGAAACATGTGTATTCCAGGGTCGATGGGTTGAGCCTCCACAGGGGTATCAACTGGCGTTCCCCTATGGGTCTAAAGTCCATTAATAAGGGGCTGTGATCATAAAATGTGCACCTCAGGTATTCGGTGTGTGTTATAGAATAGCTAAGTTTCTGGGAACACATAAAAGCGTCCAGTCGTGAATGTAACTAGTGTATGGGGGAGTAAAATGAATAATCCCGAACATCGATATTTTGTGTCCGCCAAATGTCTGTTAGAGCCCATTGGCCCAGCCAATCCCGAAAACACTCAGCAACCCGGTGTGCGGGAGCCCCTGGCTACAGGGGGAAACAGTGTCCCAGGGTAACATCCGCCACACAGTTAAAGTCTCCCCCAAGGAAGAGATCATCTGTGACTAATGAAGCCAGGGAAGTAAAGAGGGAGTATAGGAATGGTATCTGATCGTGATTAGGGGCATATACACTACCCAGGGTAATGTTGTGACCCAGCAGCCGTCCCATTAGTAACACATAACGGCCCTCTTTGTAAATGGTTGTGTGTAAAGGTTCAAATGGGACTCCCGCTCTGATCCATATCAGCGCGCCTCATGCATAGGCCGAGTAGGAGGTAGCAAATAATTGCCCCCTCCATCTTCGACGCAGCCTCTCCACCTCACTTTGTGTAAGATGTGTCTCCTGCAGCATGGCTACCTGTATCCCCTGTCTACGCACATATCTATGTATGTTATGCCGTTTTGTAGCTGACCCCATCCCTCTGATATTCCAGGACAGGAATTTTAACATGCAAGGTGCAGCCACCATACAGAATTAGACAGGTCACACCTCCCCATGTCACCCTCCCTAGCCCATGACCTCACCATTGAAAATCGTACAGCCATCCCTGCAAACATTGTAAGAAACAATAACAAAAAATCTTTACAAACAAAAACTCCCCATCCCGAGAGCAGCTTGGCAACGGCCAGCGGCCCAAAGTGTAAGCACAACAACTTCATAATCGGAAAGTCTCTACCAGTCCCATGGCAAGACTATCCGAGAGGAGTCAGGCTATGGTCCAGAGACAGCGACTTTACACCTTGTCTGCTTTGTCCAAGAGTATCAACAGTGTCCGGGTGCGCCACTCATCTCACAGCAAGGATACAATCATTTCCCGTCATCTACGGCTTCACTGTAGGAGTTCTCATCAGAGGAGGACGTCTGCGGTTTTCACGGTTATTTTTGGCATGGTTAGACTATCCGCTTGTGAGGAGTCCGAGTTGCACCCGTCCGTCGCCTTTACAGAAGGAGTGCCAGCTCCGGAGGTAGTCCCTTGTGATCGCACAATCTCAGCCACTGCTTGAAGGGCAGGGGCCCTTTCTTGTTCTGTTTGAGAGGGATTCGGTATCTTAGGGGACCCTTCGTGGGGTCTTCTCCGAACTCTCTTCCTCATCCTTTGTCTTTGCGCTCTAGAGGCAGGTTCAATTCTCGGGAGGGGCTGCCTAGACCTGTATGTTTCCAGCCATTCCCAGGCATGCTTGGGGTCCTCACAGAAGTGTGTGGTTCCTTTGAGAATTACCTGAAGACTAGCAGGGAATATCAAGGAGTTCTTCAGTCTATTCACGCGGAGAACCTTTTTGACCTCTAGGATGGAGGCCCGCCATTGCTGCACCTCCGCTTAGTAATCCGAGAATATAGAAACCCTGCTGTTGTCTACAACTAAAGGGCCCTCTGAGTGTGCCTTCTGGAGTATCATATCTCTAACTTTATAATAAAGAAGCCTTGCCACCACCGGGCGAGGGGGCCGAACCGGTGTCGGGGTGCGCACCAGGACCCGATGCGCTCGTTCCAGCGTGTAGAAGGCAGGCAGACCCTCCGGTGCGCACACTGACTTAAGCCATAGTTCAAGATATGTGATCATATTGCCACTTTCCGTCCCTTCAGGCAGCCCCACCACTCAGATATTATTCCGCCTGTTACATCCTTCTGTGTCTTCGATCTGATACTCAAGCACGCAAACTCTGTCAGAGAGTTCCATAACTTGGTGCGACAGTGCCTGCTGTGTGGGCTGGAGGTCTGTGATCAATATGGGATTAGATATGGGATTTGCCAATGAACTATGTTCACCTCCAGCACCATTTAGTCACACTTTTAATGGACGGGGGTCATGTTCTACAATTGATTACATTCTGGTGTCTAATAGATATGCGAGTAGTTTAAGAAATTTTACTACACATAATGCTGCCTTTAGTGATCATTTTCCGATTAGTGTCATTCTTGAACTGCCAAATAACGAGTCATCTGGGAAAATTAATTCGAAACACTTGGTACAGGACATTGCCATTAATAGACGCAATGGATATACAATCAAATGGTCTGGGGTAGACCCCTTATCGTTCACTAAGAATATCCTAAAGCAGTGTGAACCTGAAATCGCACTTTGTTTGGACGAAAAGGCTGTTGATTCTGATATTTTTAATTCCTTTTGAAGTTAACTTCAGTGATTAAGAAAAACCTATTAGTTGAGCGAAATAATAATTACATTCCCAAAACGGGTTGGTTTGATACTAATTGCTCTAAAGCCCATGCAGTTTTGAAAAAAGCTCTACAAACACCAGCTAGAGATCAGGCCAAAATTAAGCTGGCCAGAAAAGTTTATAGAACTTCACTTAAAACTCGTAAAGAAGCTATTAGAATGGAAGCTTGGCGGGAACTCCAGCTAGCATCAGAATTAAAGGATAGTGCCGGCTTTTGGAAAGTAGTGAATGCCCCCTTTTTGGCACCCAAAAATATCCCTTCCATTGAGATTGCTATCGGTGCGGATCAATGGGTGACACATTTTTCAAAATTATACTCTAGCGATACTAGTGATAGTACCCAGGATGTCACAGGTACACAGCCTCTGAATTTCCTCCCCGTGGACATTGATTTTACGGTGAAGGAAGTTTTAGATGCAATCAATACAAGCAAGGAAAGCCCCTGGGCCAGATAGTGTTCCTATGGATTTATATAAATCTAATCCTTTCTTCTGGGGCGCACTTTTAACGTCAGTCTTGAAAGCCTGTTGTAAGCACGGATTTATTCCCACGTGGTCTGAGTCTATCCTCGTACCTATTTTTAAAAAAGGAGACCGTAATGATCCAGCATGTTACAGGTCAATTTCACTTTTAGATGCATTTGCGAAAGTGGTTGGCCATATCATTCTAAATAGACTGCAGACATGGTCCGAGGAGTCAGGTATACTTTCGGAGCTGCAATATGGCTTACGACAAGGCCTAGGTACCATCGAACAAGGCCTTAACTTGAATTTAATCTGGGGCAAATTTGTACATGCTAAACGTGGGAATCTTTTTTTGGCCTTTGTCGACTTAAGTTCGGCATTTGACTGCGTTAGCCACCCCAAGCTCTGGCGCATCTTAGAGGGAATGGGTGTGGACCCGCAACTTATTTACTTTGTAAGGCACTTGTATCACAACGCGCAGGCCAGTGTTCGATATGTTAGAGCAGGGAGTGCAGTCAGAACTTTCCGGTTAGAAAGGGGGTTAGGCAGGGATGCGTGCTAGCCCCCTTTCTTTTTACCTTGTATATAAACGGATTGGGTGCAGTTTTAAACAAGGAATGTCAGGATACCCCTTGCATTGGCGGTCGCCCGATTGCAGCGTTATTATATGCGGATGACGCTGTTTTACTCTCCCGCACACAAATAGGACTGCAAAAAGTAGTCACTAGTTTTGTTTCTTTTGTGTCTAACCTGGATCTTCAGGTCAATATCACCAAAACATATGTAATGAAAAGTGGCAAGAATAGTATAAAGTGTCGAGATGTTTTTATCAATAGCAAAAAGTTGGAATTCACGAACTATTTCTCATATCTGGGAATAGTTTTCGATAAAAGGGGCCCATGGGCAAACGCCGTAAGAGCGAGGAATTTATTATTCGCAAAATCCACGGCAGCTTTGGTGAACTTTGCCAGGAAGTTGGGCAAACGACCTATTGTTGAATTAATCAAAATTTATAACGCCAAATGTATATCAACAGCCATTTACGGTGCCGGCATCTGTGGTATTGCAGATGTACAATCTTTACAATTAGTGGAGAACCTATTTATAAGATATCTTTTAGCGGTTCCCAATAGCGCGGCTACTTACATCTGCCACGCAGAACTTGGTATGCCATACCTATCAGATATAATTAAAGTACAACCGGTCCTTTTATGGCACAAGGTTTGGTCTAGCCCTGCTACTGGCCTTAATCGTGACGTAATTAATGATTGTCTTAATCTGGAAGGGGAGTCACAAATACCATGGCTTAGTTATGTTAAACATTTTCTGATTAATTTGGGCTGTCCAGACTATTTCTTTAACCTGTCTAGCATTTCCTCTGTTTTAAGGAAAGTACTAAAGACCACCTGCATGGATTTTTTGGCAAATAATAGGTTATCTCTAGAAATTGGTAAACCGATCGTTAGAGAGAACCAACTGTTACTGTCACAACCAGGGACTCAACCCTATCTTGTAAGTGTGAAGGGGAGTTACGACAGGATGCTGTTAACTCGATTCCGTTTTGGCAGTTTCTACAGATTGACTGCGTTCCCCAATATGAATGATTGGTCCCGGTTTTTAGACCCTTGTCCTTGTGATGACATTTCCTCACAATCCACCATTCATGTTCTGTATTTTTGCAAATTTTATGATTTTTTGCGTAGAAGATGGATTCTTCCAGTACTGAAAAGGTTGGGCCTGAGACAATGTCGGCCCGCTTTTCTCAGGTTACAACTCCTGGATGAAGAAATAGTTATGGAATGTGTAGCAAAATATTTGAAGGGAGTGATTAGAACTCGTAAATCCATGCTATCCGCCTAGTTTTTAAATTGTTTAATGAATTTTAATATGTCTTGTACATGCACGGTCTTTTAAGAGAATATATTAAGAAGTGACGAAGTTGACGAGTTACGATCGTGTTATATAAATGATTCTGAGAATTTTGTAATCTAATGAATTCGTGACATATGATCTTATTCTTTTATGTATTCTGCTTTTATGATTTAAGTGTTTAAATCGAATAAAGCTTGTTTTGATTTGATTTGATTTGTGTCCGCCACCTTGGCCCTTCCTGCTAATTTATGGTGTTCCGCTCTCCGCATCCCCAACCCCAAAGACGCTTAGCTGATGTCCTGGTGCACTGTATTTTTGATGTCAGCTATTGCTTCAAGTATTTAGCTTAGTTGCAACTGGATAGGGTCCTCTGGGGTCTTGTGGCCCGGTCCCTTCAGGGCTTGCTCGTGTGTGGGGTCGTCCACTTCAGGGGGTACCTTTGTTGTTCTTGTCCAAGTCGTGCCCATAGTCTCTGAGGTGTGTGGTCCCTGCACCCAAGGAATACAGCGTCTATCGCCACTGACGTCAGCAGGCCGATCGGGCCCTATTGATGTGAAGGGTTCAACTCTCTGGCAGCTGCACTTCTAGAGGGGTTTCCTATATAGAAAGCACTCTGTAAAATCCCATGCAGGTAATGGGGCTCTGGCCCCCTGGGTTCCCAGGTAACTTCGGGCCTATGGCGCGGGGGGCCTAGCTCTTCACCTGTCTCCTGGGTTCTGGGTTCAGCCACCAGGCGAGGTATGTGGGGGCCAAAGTGACCACCCTCACCCCAGCCGGGGCAGTCAGGGTGTGCCCTGGGGCCAGTCAATGAGGGTGTGGCTCGCTTTAGCCCTCTATTCACCAGTCTCTCCAAGCTCGCCAGGCCCTCAGAACTCCCAGGCCACACTTCTGGCCACAGGGCCCAAGTTGCTGTTTACTGTAGGCCCACATCTTCACAGAGTGGGATATCGTCATTAAAGCCTCCCCCACCCTAGCAGTGAACACAGTGTCACCTCCCGGGCCCCGATCACTTCACGTGTCCGGGGGAGCTGCAGCCCCAAGCACTCCCCTCTGCTCCAGTCACTGCTCATCAGGTTTCAAGTGGCGATGGACCAGCAAAATCCAAGCTTCACCTTTGCAGCAGTAGCTGCACCCACCTCAGCCACAGATGACAGAGCCGACAAGATTTATTGAATGACCCCAGGGTCATTCAATAAACCTGGGGCTCAACTCATCTAAACATTCATTAGTCGCAGCAGATCTTTCAGGCCTGTATAGTTGCCAGGCCACGATTTCCAATACTGGGCCTAAACTTCAGTGCCCTGAGCTTGGACCTGAGTCTTCCATGCTACCAGGGGGAGCTGCAGACTCCAATTGCTCCCCCTGTCCCAAGAACAGCTTACCAGTTCTCACCAGGTTGCAGATCCTCTGTACCTGGATGTCGCAGGGACCGAACTAGGCGCTCTGTCGCTTCGATCTTCCCGACAGTTCCAGGCAACCCCCATGTTGGGCACCATCGCTCGTCTCTCGCAGTGGCAGGTCAGGCACAGCCACTCCCCTGCTCACCTCATGTCTCTCCTTCACTGCAGCAGGTGTTTGACCGCTCGCTTGCCTTTTGCTCCGCACTCTCGCCGCAGGTGCCACTGGCCGCTGTCTCTACAGGCCTTGGCTGCCCCCTTTGCAAGGCTGGTGTTGCGGGCCAAACAGGACCGCTTCGCTCCCCACTATACGTGCCCGTATACAACCACTGCATTGGGGTGCCTCCGGTCGCTTTCAGAGGGGTCGGAGCTGGTTGGCCATCACTCTGGGGCAATTTACTATGCCACGGCAGCCATCTTAATAAAGAAGGCCGCCTCCGGAGAGTCTCGCCAATCGCCTGTGTCCGGGCTCACGTCGGTGTTCTGGCCCCCAAACTACCACCCTTCAGGTGTGTTGAGTTCCAGGGTAGACCGTGTATTCAAGAGGGGGCGCCCACAACACAGATACTGGAGGATGTAAGATGGGCCGGGGCGGAGCTGCAGGCTCACGCGTCCGCCATCTTCCGCTTATGAGCTTCTTTTCATTTTCCCATCAAATATGGGCACAATCTTGGTTGGGGATTTCTATTTTCTTTTGCCTTCGCCTTTTTCTTTGTCATTTCCCAACAACGACTCCACCTCTTCTATTAGGTTAACAATGTCTGGAAGGGTGGTGTTGGCTTGAGGTTTTGGCGCTGAGTCAGAAGTTGTCAATTTTGTACATTTGTGTTTTTTGCCCCAAAGGACTTAATTGCTTTACGTTTGACCATTAAAAGGCTCAGTGTTTACAGAGCTGAGACCCCGGGGGAACCATCACAAGCAGCAGGAGCCACATTTGAACATTTTTTAAAGGACCACGCTGGCTCCAGCAGGGCGGGACAGACTGGCACATGCATCAAGGTAGGCTTTTGCGATTCCTTAATTGCGATTATTAAGGAATCGCAATTAAGGAATCGCAAAAGCCTATGCATGTAGGAATCGCTATAAAAATAGCGATTCCTAAACATTCCTTAATTGCGACTCGCAAATTGCGAGTCGCAATTAAGGAATGCCGTCCCATTCATTCCTAGGGGCCTACAGGCCCCTAGGAATGAATTGGAGATTGCATGCGCAATTTGCGAGTACCAGTAGGTACTCGCAAATTGCTCATGCAATTTCAAGGATGCAAGGGTGTCAAAATGACACCCTGTTGCACCCCTGAAATTGTGATGTGCACCCATGTTGCGCATACACATGCCCCAAGGGCATGTGTGTGTGTAACCTAAAACTTAAAAAAATGCATTTTAGTGCATTTTTCAAAGTTTTTGCAAATTACAGACAAGTTTGATTTGTTTGTAATTTGCGGTCCCAAATAGCGAAATCGCGATTTGAAAGTGCTTCTAGCATTGCATTTAAGGAATCGCAAATTGCGATTCCTTAAATGCAATCACAATTTAGGAATTCGCAAATAATTGCAAATTCTTAAATTGCGCATAGGAAACACTTTCATGCATCTCCAAAGGCCAATTTGCGATCGCAAACGGCCGATTTTTGCGAATCGCACCGTTTGCGATTGCAAAAACCTTTGATGCATGTGCCCCAGAGTGTTTACGGAGCCTAAACACTCTGTCCCGCCCTGCTGGAGCTGGCGTGGTCCTTTAAAAAACATGCTCAAATGTGGCTCCTGCTACTTGTGATTGTTCCCCTAGGATTTCAGCTCTGTAAACACTGTGCCAGATTTATTATTCAACTTTACTGAGTTCTTTGTACTTATGAGCTGTATTCTTCACTGCTAACCTTACAGATGATACAATTCATGTATTGCTTACATAATCCTTTGTATTTAAAGCTTTAAAACTTTGAAACATGTCTGTCATTCTTTTTGAGAATGTAATTATCTTATGATTATACTGGAGCCTACAGGTGTTAGAGACGGGTCCAATCGGGGAGCACCAAAGTCCATATATAGAAGACATAGCGCCCAGTCCGAGTCTTTGGTGCGCTCAGGAAAGTTAAAGTGAAACATTTGCACGTCAACAGCATGTATGGTAATATAAACAAGATGGGAAGAATGAACTAGGTACTAACATGTCTGAAGATGAATGGTAAAACATCCTCTGAATTATGAACTCAGACATCAATATGAGCTATAAGGTGATGCAACAGAAAATATGCAATTGTTTTTAGTGAATCATATGAAGGGAGTGGGAAATACGTAGGTACGTACTCTAATAGGCACATTAATCGTAATGAGACCCTTGATTGGCAGAAGAAAATAATAATTCCTCTTATCCTAATTAAACGTTTAAGTTTAACACAAATGACTTGCTGCTACTTTTTAACACCGCCAGCCAGACTTTCTCTTTTTCAGGTCTATTTCTTTCTATCAATGCATCACATGAACCCATGCATGTATTCTGATTAGGTACATTTTTTAAAATCTTTGACAGGTGGTTTTCATTTCTTGTTATACACTAACTAAATCTAATCAAACACATCTTTTCACAAAAAAATTAAATTACATATATTATATTAGAGTTTTCTGTAAAAGGCACATTATCTTATTAGTATGGCCTCACAGCGCTAGCAGAGAATGAGTACCTTCCAATCTGGGTGTTGAGGAATCTATTGCAGCCTGAAGTCTGTTTTGACTTTTGAAGTTGTATCAGCCGGGCTGTATTTGTGGTTCTTTAACTGTTTCAGTAAGTGTGCCTTAATCTTGATACAAAGCGATACCAAAGGGGATGATGGACGGAGCGTTAGAGCAAATCAAACACTCACCCCCAGTCAACTGATCTGGGTTTAATCTATCATCATTCTTTAGCTCACTCCACCACCCCAGTTCAGACATGGCCATATGCAAATCAGTCTGACCCTGTGCCTCATGGGAACAGTCCAGCCCGAACTGCCAAGCCATGTCTTCCCTGGACCGCAAACAAGCATCCTGGGACCGGTTTCGGGTTCAAAACCCTCATCAGCCAGGCTATCTTGAATCCAGTGGCAAAGTGAGCAAGGGACCCACGTCTGGGCATACTCTGCCAACTTAGGGCGAACAAAGCGATACCAAAGGGGATGATGGACGGAGCGTTAGAGCAAATCAAACACTCACCCCCAGTCAACTGATCTGGGTTTAATCTATCATCATTCTTTAGCTCACTCCACCACCCCAGTTCAGACATGGCCATATGCAAATCAGTCTGACCCTGTGCCTCATGGGAACAGTCCAGCCCGAACTGCCAAGCCATGTCTTCCCTGGACCGGAAACAAGCATCCTGGGATGGTTTCGGGTTCAAAACCCTCATCAGCCAGGCTATCTTGAATCCAGTGGCAAAGTGAGCAAGGGACCCACGTCTGGGCATACCCTGCCAACTAAGGGCGAACAAAGCGATACCAAAGGGGATGATGGACGGAGCGTTAGAGCAAATCAAACACTCACCCCCAGTCAACTGATCTGGGTTTAATCTATCATCATTCTTTAGCTCACTCCACCACCGTGCCTCATGGGAACAGTCCAGCCCGAACTGCCAAGCCATGTCTTCCCTGGACCGGAAACAAGCATCCTGGGACCGGTTTCGGGTTCAAAACCCTCATCAGCCAGGCTATCTTGAATCCAGTGGCAAAGTGAGCAAGGGACCCACGTCTGGGCATACCCTGCCAACTTAGGGCGAACAAAGCGATACCAAAGGGGATGATGGACGGAGCGTTAGAGCCCGAAACCGGTCCTAGGATGCTTGATTCCGGTCCAGGGAAGACATTGTTTGTCAGTTCGGTCTGGACGGTTCCCATGAGGCACAGGGTCAAGTCTGATTTGCATATGGCTATGTCTGAACTGGGGTGGCGTGGTGAAGCAAAATAACGATGGATTAAACCCAGATCTGTGACTGGGGGTGAATGTTTGCCAATGTGCAACATTCCGTCCATCATCTTGTGTGTTTTGCATTTCGCCCTAAGTGGGAAGGGTATGCCCAGACGTGGGTCCCGTGCTCACTACGCCACTGGAGTCAAGCTATCATGGCTGATGAGGGCTGAAAGCCCGAAACCGGTCCTAGGATGCTTGATTCCGGTCCAGGGAAGACATGGCTTGGCAGTTCGGTCTGGACTGTTCCCATGAGGCACAGGGTCAAGACTGATTTGCATATGGCTATGTCTGAACTGGGGTGGCGTGGTGAAGCAAAATAACGATGGATTAAACCCAGATCTGTGACTGGGGGTGAATGTTTGCCAATGTGCAACATTCCGTCCATCATCTTGTGTGTTTTGCATTTCGCCCTAAGTGGGAAGGGTATGCCCAGACGTGGGTCCCGTGCTCACTACGCCACTGGAGTCAAGCTATCCTGGCTGATGAGGGCTGAAAGCCCGAAACCGGTCCTAGGATGCTTGATTCCGGTCCAGGGAAGACATGGCTTGGCAGTTCGGTCTGGACTGTTCCCATGAGGCACAGGGTCAAGAAGGATTTGCATTTGGCTATGTCTGAACTGGGGTGGCGTGGTGAAGCAAAATAACGATGGATTAAACCCAGATCTGTGATTGGGGGTGAATGTTTGCCAATGTGCAACATTCCGTCCATCATCTTGTGTGTTTTGCATTTCGCCCCTAAGTGGGAAGGGTATGCCCAGACGTGGGTCCCGTGCTCACTACGCCACTGGAGTCAAGCTATCCTGGCTGATGAGGGCTGAAAGCCCGAAACCGGTCCTAGGATGCTTGATTCCGGTCCAGGGAAGACATGGCTTGGCAGTTCGGTCTGGACTGTTCCCATGAGGCACAGGGTCAAGACTGATTTGCATATGGCTATGTCTGAACTGGGGTGGCGTGGTGAAGCAAAATAACGATGGATTAAACCCAGATCTGTGACTGGGGGTGAATGTTTGCCAATGTGCAACATTCCGTCCATCATCTTGTGTGTTTTGCATTTCGCCCTAAGTGGGAAGGGTATGCCCAGACGTGGGTCCCGTGCTCACTACGCCACTGGAGTCAAGCTATCCTGGCTGATGAGGGCTGAAAGCCCGAAACCGGTCCTAGGATGCTTGATTCCGGTCCAGGGAAGACATGGCTTGGCAGTTCGGTCTGGACTGTTCCCATGAGGCACAGGGTCAAGACTGATTTGCATATGGCTATGTCTGAACTGGGGTGGCATGGTGAAGCAAAATAACGATGGATTAAACCCAGATCTGTGACTGGGGGTGAATGTTTGCCAATGTGCAACATTCCGTCCATCATCTTGTGTGTTTTGCATTTCGCCCTAAGTGGGAAGGGTATGCCCAGACGTGGGTCCCGTGCTCACTACGCCACTGGAGTCAAGCTATCCTGGCTGATGAGGGCTGAAAGCCCGAAACCGGTCCTAGGATGCTTGATTCCAGTCCAGGGAAGACATGGCTTGGCAGTTCGGTCTGGACTGTTCCCATGAGGCACAGGGTCAAGACTGATTTGCATATGGCTATGTCTGAACTGGGGTGGCGTGGTGAAGCAAAATAACAATGGATTAAACCCAGATCTGTGACTGGGGGTGAATGTTTGCCATTGTGCAACATTCCGTCCATCATCTTGTGTGTTTTGCATTTCGCCCTAAGTGGGAAGGGTATGCCCAGACGTGGGTCCCGTGCTCACTACGCCACTGGAGTCAAGCTATCCTGGCTGATGAGGGCTGAAAGCCCGAAACCGGTCCTAGGATGCTTGATTCCGGTCCAGGGAAGACATGGCTTGGCAGTTCGGTGTGGACTGTTCCCATGAGGCACAGGGTCAAGACTGATTTGCATATGGCTATGTCTGAACTGGGGTGGCGTGGTGAAGCAAAATAACGATGGATTAAACCCAGATCTGTGACTGGGGGTGAATGTTTGCCAATGTGCAACATTCCGTCCATCATCTTGTGTGTTTTGCATTAATCTTGATACAAGCAAAAAGAACAAATGACTGACAGAATGCTGGGCAATGCAAACATTCTCCCCCAGTCGCAAACATCTGGATTTAATCCATCATTTTTTTGCTCGCCATGTCACCCCAGTTTGGACCCAGCCAAATACAAATCAGCCAGATTTTCAATTTCTGGGGGTTAAACATTCCCTTTTACCACCTGCTTTCAAATAGCTGATGAATTGGACTGGGGTGGGGGCTATGTGGGATGGGGAGGATATCACGGGACAGCACAGACTGTGGGGAGGGCGGGAGGAACATTCCATGCTTCCTCGTGCAACAGGAGGAAACTGTGCCTGAAGGCCCTGCCTGACATGTTTTCCAGCTCATTACATTGGACAAAGAGTTTTTGGAACCCAGGAACTGCAGTGTGGGAACACCTTGCTAGTTATAACCAGGAAGAGTGGTTTTCTACCCAGGGATATGGCCATCCCTGACTCATCAGCGAGCCTTTAGTGGTTAGGGCTTTTATGAGCATGGTGATAGTCAACTATGGCCCTCATTATGAGTAGCGATATCCCAGGTGCAGGACCGGCTTTAGCTTGGTGACGCCCGGTGCGACAATCTTTTTTGGTATCCCCCATATGACCTCCTCCTTGGATTCCCTCACTACCACCCGTCAAAAATGCCTCACATCTCTCCATAGCCCCTCTCTCAAATACATGCCATTTTTTTTGAAGAGCTGGTAAAGGCTGGCTTTACTAATCCACTCAGCTATCCACATAAACTGCAGGTTTGTTCTTTGCAACAGGCATATTAACCCTCTGCGCTACTTAATGGCCAGTCAAAACCTGTCACTAGACAAGACTCTGATCTCACTCTCTAGCAGGAACACTAATCACAAGAGTTATCATGACATTTTTATTGCTGCCTGAAAGCTGAATGCACAAGGAACTCTGCAGCAGATGTTTTTAAACCCTAAGTTATTGCTAAATACAGCGCCCCCGAGGTCAGTGCCCCCCATCCATGTCAGCGACCAGTGCAGTCGCACCAGCCACACCTCCCTATAGCCAGCCCTACCCAGGTGGGGCGCTAATTATCACGGAGATGGGCAATTCTACTCTGCAATATTACTGGTAGCCCAGTTCCTCCAGACCTGATAATTCCGGGTCCGGAAGCACCGCCCCCTGTTGCATAGTGGGCAGATTTGCACCTAGTTGAAACTGCTGCAGAGGCACAAAGCAAGACCACAGCTAGGCCCTGTGCAATCTCTGCAGTACCATGGAAGAGCAGGCAACTCTTCCACTGGCCTTACCCGACAGTACTTTCACTCCCTGACCCCTGCCTCCCACGATGACTTCTGCCAATTCTCTCGCTGATATCTTTCACCAGAATGGCAGCAAGATTTACCTCTAATAGTGAACAAAAACAAGCAGAAAAAGACATGAGTCTTGTCGGTTATTCTCAATTCTAGGATCAAAACTTATAATTGCCAGATCTGGTGTGGTTCATAGACTTTAATCCGCAGAGCAGCGGCCACATGTTCTTACCCTGGCAAAATAGCTCAGTAATGTGGTAGTGTTCTGCTATACTATGTTTGGGACCAGATTTAACACTTATTCACACAGCGCATTGCAGTGCAGCAGCTACAAATGCTGTGCTGCGCTGCACTGCGTGAAAAGGAGAGAGGAGGAGAGCTCCATATTTACAGAAATATGGCTCTCGCCTCCCCTTTCCCTAATGCCAGCGCTGAAATCAGCTGCTGTGCGCAACGGAGACACCTTTGCGCCATAGTGCAAGGGGTGTCTCCGTGAGTGTAGCATAGGTTTTGTACTTGAGGATAGCCTTCCAGTACAAAATACCAGCCTTAGACTATCTCTAACCCTGTTCCCTATTTGTGTGTGTGCTGTAAAGTGCAGCACACTTACAAAGTCGGAAAAGGAAGGAGAAATGCTTTCATTGCACCTACTTCAAAAGGGCGCAGTTTTTATACGCTAAACCCTGTCTACTTTATTTAGTAAATAGGGTTTAGTGTCAGAAACCTTAGGTGGTTGCCTGAGAACGCCCATGCACCACCCACGGTAAGCCCTCTTGGCGCTTAGTTATGCGCTGCTTCCCGTTACTTTCATGTTATTTCTACCACTAAACAAGTTTAGCGCTGGAAAGTAATACGGGAAAAAAAGATATGGGCCCGATTTGCGTCACTTTTGTGACACAAACACGGTGTAAAATCTTTGTAAATCTCCCCCTTGGTGTCTGACACCTGTCCCAGCTAGGACTTTACTCAGACAGGAATTAATCACTGTCTGTGGCATTAGTAGTAGGGTACATTGGTGGTGAAAATAGCACCTTCAATCTTCTCAAACCCCTTGCAGAGTACTGCCAAACATAGCACGGTCCAAGACACACAAAAAGTGTGCAAACCTTGCTTGTTGCTATGTATTTCTCTGCCAGCAATGAGCTCTAAGACAACATTAGGAAAAATCACTGGACTGGAAACAGGTTCTGACACAAGCTGTTCATAATTTGAGCCGGTGGTTGCCAGTGGGGACCACCAACACTCGTTTTTGGGGACCAGCCCTTATATTTGCCCATCATACCTTGCCACAGAGCAAGAGAGAGAAAAGCACACAAAGAGGGGAAAAAGGAGGACGTGAAAGGTGAAAAATAATGACAAAACGAGAAAGCAGGGATGAATGAGAACCTGCACAAGTGAGATAAAGGGGCAGCCTGTGCTTGGTGGTGTATTGAAGAGGCATGAGGTGGAATCAAGAGTATGCAGCCTAGTATTTAGCACGCTGACTATCAATAGCACTGGCCGTGGGCTTCTGAGCAAAACTTCGGGCTTTAGCACTTATTCTTTTACAAATTAAGCACTGCCACAAAAATAACTGCTTGAGCGAGGATCTGTCTGGTTACTGTTCTATGCCGGCTCTAATGACATGATTTACTCGGTAGCCGCCGGTGTTGTGGACGAGTGGCGGGGTGGGCAGGGGTAGGGTGAGGGGGGACATAAAGATTGCGGATGGGCAAAATAAAATGATAATTTTTTTTTTAAACTACCTTCAGCCGGCCGCACAACGCTCTTCTGTTCCTCTTCTTGCAGGCACAGGCTACCAGTCTGCCCTGCGGCCAATACTGAAGCTGCTCTCATGCCCTCAATTTGCGCTCACAAACAGACTGGGAGTCTGTCCCTGCTCTCTCCAATCCAGCAACGTAGCAGGGTTGGAGAGAGCTTCAATGCACATTATGGTTTGGCCGGCCTGAGATGGCCGGCCAAACCCTCATGTGCACTGAAGGCAGTGCACTACCACTCCTCCTGTCATCCCCCTGACCCCATCCCCAAGACTCGGCAGGAAAATAAAATAAAATGAGTGTTTACTATTGTTTTATTTTTCCTTTCCTGATGTTTTTGGTGAGGCGACGCTCCTCCGCCATAGCGGAGGAGCCGCCGCTGAATTTACTTCCTATGATGTTGTGGAGGCATAACAGGACATGCTATGTGGATTTCCCTTCTCCAGTGATTTTGGTGAAAGCAGGCTTCCAAACACAACACCATGGATACAAACACCAGTGTCGTGTAGTTCCTATAAACCTATATATGATCCGCACGTTTAGACAACATAGACTGTGGAATTGGTGTCCAGACTGTTTCCAGATACCCCCACCAGGTATGTTCGCCTGTACACCAGCTAGATCACAGTGCCACTGTAAACTCCTCTTACCAAGGAGAGAATAGTTCTTGGCAACTATCGAACATGACAACTCTGTCCCATCAGGGATCGTGGAAACAGTACAGTACTTTTCGCTCAGTCACTCATGCTCACTTGGTCTCAGAGAAATACACAGAATAAACGGTGGGGACGTTTTTCAATAAGCATTTATTGAACCAGCCATTCTAATGTAAAATAGGTGTGCTGGAACAACCATAAGACAGAAAAAGATATAAATGATTGTAAGCACCAATAGAGTAAAAGGATGGTAGATTCCTACCATAGTGCTAAAACAATGAATAGCAAAAGACACACAATTGATGGACGGAATGCAGAACAAATCAAAACATTCATCCCCAGTCAAGAGATCTGGGTTAAATCCATCATTCTTTTGCTCACCATGCCACCCCAGTTTAGACCTGGCCATATGCAAATCAGTCTTGACCCTGTGCCTCATGGGAACAGTCCAGCCCGAACTGCCAAGCCAGGTCCTCCCTGGACCGGAAACAAGCATCCTAGGACCGGTTTCGGGGTTTCACCCCTCATCAGCCAGGATAGCTTGTCCATCAATTGTTGTTTTTGCATTTGTCACCCCGAGTGGGAGGGGTATGCCCAGACGTGGGTCCCGTGCTCTCCATGCCACTGGAGTCAAGCTATCCTGGCTGATGAGTGCTGAAAGCCCGAAACCGGTCCTGGGATGCTTGTTTCCAGTCCGGGGAGGACCTGGCCTGGCAGTTCGGGCTGGACTGTTCCCATTGGGCGCAGGGTCAAGACTGATTTGCATATGGCTGGGTCCAAACTGGAATGGCATGCTGAGCATAAAAACGATGGATTTAGGCCCAGATCTCTGTACTGGGGTGAATGTACGACATTGTTCTGCATTCTGTCCATCAATTGTTGTTTTTGCATTTGTCACCCCGAGTGGGACGGGTATGCCCAGACGTGGGTCCCGTGCTCTCCATGCCACTGGAGTCAAGCTATCCTGGCTGATGAGTGCTGAAAGCCCGAAACCGGTCCTGGGATGCTTGTTTCCAGTCCGGGGAGGACCTGGCCTGGCAGTTCGGGCTGGACTGTTCCCATTGGGCGCAGGGTCAAGACTGATTTGCATATGGCTGGGTCCAAACTGGAATGGCATGGTGAGCAAAAAAATGATGGATTTAGGCCCAGATCTCTGTACTGGGGTGAATGTACGACATTGTTCTGCATTCTGTCCATCAATTGTTGTTTTTGCATTTGTCACCCCGAGTGGGACGGGTATGCCCAGACGTGGGTCCCGTGCTCTCCATGCCACTGGAGTCAAGCTATCCTGGCTGATGAGGGCTGAAAGCCCAAAACCGGTCCTGGGATGCTTGTTTCCAGTCCGGGGAGGACCTGGCCTGGCAGTTCGGGCTGGACTGTTCCCATTGGGCGCAGGGTCAAGACTGATTTGCATATGGCTGGGTCCAAACTGGAATGGCATGGTGAGCAAAAAAACGATGGATTTAGGCCCAGATCTCTGTACTGGGGTGAATGTACGACATTGTTCTGCATTCTGTCCATCAATTGTTGTTTTTGCAAAACAATGAATACTGGC
The DNA here is from genome assembly GCA_963921515.1 of Calotriton arnoldi. NCBI lineage: Eukaryota > Metazoa > Chordata > Amphibia > Caudata > Salamandridae > Calotriton > Calotriton arnoldi. Next base: position 316,051 of record CAWUFW010010520.1, read on the forward strand.
AGGTATAAAAATACATGACAATAAAATGCGTACTCCTACGATGCAACCCTAACTAGATGTACCTACGTGTACCTAGCATGTATGTAGGTGTCGGGCCAAGAATCCCCTTAGGCTGAAGCCAACCCCATTACCTGAAGTGAGAGACTGTGGGACCCCGTCTTGGTCTTGAGATGGACACCCCGTGAGGGATGTCAGACCACTGCGAGCTGGAGTGTCTGCGTGCAGGAACCTCAGCGTCTTGCTTCAGTGTGTCAGCATGGAAGTCCTTTTTCTCCTCTCCCTGCCTCAGCAAAGATATGGTGTTTATATACCCAAAGTGGTACCCTGAGGGGATCTACCTTGTTGTGTCATGTCGGACTAGGATGACGGAAGGAATTACCCTTATACATAGTTATTATGCAGGAGATGGTAGTCCTGCTGAGATTCCAAGAATTCTCATGCATAATGAATGAGGCTAGTTTTCGGAGAAAACCCCACGTCATTTAAGCAGTACCGTAACTAGGTAAAAGGTCAGTACCAAGAACCGTTATGTAGTGTAATGGCAGGGGAAATATAGGTGAAAGGTCTGGTTACTACATGAGCCTATATTGGGGTACCTGTATGAAACATAACACCAGAGGCTGAGGCTAAAAATGTCTGGTTTCTCAATTTTTAAGTCGAGAAGCACTAATATCTCCTACATCTGTTAAAGAGACTCAAAGTTAAACTGTTGAGGTGCCTTCACACTGTGCATGAAGGTTGCTGTATTAAACAAGCATTGGCATAGCCAATAGGTCTCGCTTTTGGGACCTTATAAGTATTTAGTAATGCAGCACTACCAGCTCCAAGGTTGCTTATAAATAACCAGCAAAGGGATGAGGCATAGTAAGGGAAGGTGTTGTACTCGAATCCTTTCCTGCACTGTTGAATGTTTTTAGTACTGACTAATCTGGTCAAAAACACTGCACACAGGCTCTTGGTGCCACAACCACAGGACCTAAACCTTAGCAGGTTAAGGAGCATGTTTTAAAAATAAATAGTTTTGAAGTGCCATAGTCTCATAACAAAAAATCTTGGACATTTAGCTCCTATAAGTGTTTAGCCATGCAACAGTTGATGTTGTTGCACCAAGGATATTGTGCTGCATAACTAAATACTTATAAGGTCCCAAAAGCGAGACCTATTGGCTATGCCAATGCTTGTTTACGCAGTTAAAATGCTGCTTGTAAATGAAGACCGCCTAGACATGTGACAAATAAGCAAGGTCGCACTTCCAGGCAATCTTCATTTACAAGTCTTTGGAAGGGCATTTACGCCCCCGTCGGGATATATAACCAGGGACGCCTAGGGGAAGCACCCCACACCTTAAAGACCTACGCTATAACCAATGCAGACCTACTGTAATGAGCATAAGGTTTCCAACTAGGCATAGTGTGTAACAGAACCACTCTTTCAGTGGAGGCACACAACTTCTGCCCAATCCTATGCTGTATTTAAGAGAATCAACATGCGGGATTACCCATAGCCCCTCTAGTAGCGCTTCCTAAATCTTTTTTTCTGTTAACCACAAAGTCATCAACACCTGCTGATCTAAAAAGCACAGTATTGCCCACTGTGCCAGTCAGATTGTGCTTATTTTTAACAGGAAGGTAAGGGTGCTTAATAGCAGGCAGGTGTACTTGGAATGGGTGTAAAACTCCTCTTCACTTTTAATTCACTATAGGAAAATAAGCTTTTTATTTGTGCAAAGAAAGCGTGTCTGTTGCCTTTACATTACTGGAACAATAAAACATGGCTTAGAATTTACTGCCTCTACTTCAGAACAGCAGTGTCCATGTGTATTGTATTTTCCTTTTCTATAAACGGTTCCATTTATAAGCATAGGCAGCCCAAAAATTATTTCAACGTTCTCGACCTCTTAAGGTGGTTACAATCTGACCACTCTTTACACTCCAAATTCATAGGGAAATGATAGCCAAAAACAAGTTTAAAATCATATGTAATAAACATCTCTTTCCTAACCCTGAGCAGAGCTGTTTTCACTTTAAATTTCTTCTGTCAAACGCTTCTGGGAATATCAATCCCCCAAACAATGGAAGCTCTTTTCTGGATTTACATAAAGAGGTCAATTGACTTTTCTGCACACAATTTCCCTAGCAATAAAGAAAGTGGCGGCGAACAGCAAAGCCTCAACATTTATATTATTCAGTTAGCAAATTCATTCTGCATCACAGATGCCCAAAATATCCGTTTTATAAAGCACAGCCATGCAGGCCACGTTGATTTCCCAACTTAGAATGTTTGTGTTTTTGGACATGACTTAGTTTGAAAGGTCGGGAGCCCTTGCTCAATGACTGACATTAAGGCTTATTGACTGTTGTACAAATTTGGAAGAAGGTTGGATTGTGAGTACTCTTTGGAAAACATCTGCATTTCTCAGGAGGATCACACTAGGACTTAAAAGGCAATACATAAAAAAACAGCGCATCATTCAAACAAAAGATACAAAAAGTACAGACAAACTCAGCACACAACAAAACATTTAGAAATGTACCTGCGGACATTAAATTGCAAATTCATTATGCAAAACAACTTTCACCAACACTATGATAGGGACGACAACTAGACCTTGTTGTTGTCAAAGACTTGTTCTACAGTTAGGATTAAATACAAAAAATAGACAGTCTCGGAGACCGAATACCCCGCCCTTAGAAACTCTGAACTGGTAAAAGAATTATACAAGTCAACTGAGCTATGTATTAAACATTCAGTGTAAGCCTAGTTCACAATCTACGCAGACCTCTTCTAGAAAACGTAGTTTAAAGTATTTTAAAACGCGTTACCTTGACATGGACTCATGCAAACCGTTTGCATTTCTAAATAGGGATATGCTTCCACACAGGAATAAATCTTATTCAAGAATGAGAGCAAAAAATATTTTTTGCGAACAGTTACAGAACACTAATTTCTTCTATACTGTCGCTGTCCATGGTCAATGTCTTTTTGGGGGCGGGGTGGCAAGAATCCTTTTGATTAGGTCTGTGGTTCGTGCATCGACCTGCTCATATAGAATCTTTCAATTACAACTCCACAGGAGAAAGGGTCCTAGGGAAAGTTTAACGACCAAACTACAGATTTAATCCCCAATACAACTGATAACAACAACAAATAAATCTGGTGGTCTATTAAAAGGAGCCGGTACTGAATCATAAATTAACACAAACAGTGCCAACACCCTAGATACCAAAGTACATGAAATCAAATAAATGACCTTTGTGAACTTGTCGGATTTCCATCAACTACCAAGAGTGGTCAGTGTCATCATTTGGATACCCTTCCTTCCTACCACCACTCTTCTAAATCACAGAAGAGGATCATGTGGATCGGATTTCGGCCAAGTCACGAAAATCACAAAAGGAGGAAGTAAAGATAAGATAGAAGAAAAGTGAGACCATATATTCACTGAGTAACTGGCCTCACACCAGTATCTTCATTTATTTAGGGTGATGAAAATCTAAGTGCAGTGCATGTGAGTGAAATTAAAAAGGATTTGCTCGAGGCACCGACGGAGAGGGCGGGGTCTCCCATACCTGAGTATTTACCGGGTGAGGTGAGGTTTTGACTTTACACAAGAAAGGTGTGAAGAATTCTCCGTTTGTACGGAAGAATGACCATGTAGAAGGTCGTATTTTATGACAACTTTACACACATAAATGTTTTATGACCCAATTGGGAATGCAGTAGCGATAGCAGTTGTTGTTTAGGTCCTGAAGAAAGCCTGGGCAATTGGCCCATTAGGCTGAAACTAGTTGACCACACTGTAAGCGGCCTATGTGTTCAAAGCTGCTTCTGCACTATTTTTAATTTAGGATTGGTAGAGATATTCGTATTAAAAGGATGTTTTTTTCTCTCTTCCAAATCCTTTTTAATTTCACTCACATGCACTGCACTTAGATTTTCATCACCCTAAATAAATGAAGATACTGGTGTGAGGCCAGTTACTCAGTGAATATATGGTCTCACTTTTCTTCTATCTTATCTTTACTTCCTCCTTTTGTGATTTTCGTGACTTGGCCGAAATCCGATCCACATGATCCTCTTCTGTGATTTAGAAGAGTGGTGGTAGGAAGGAAGGGTATCCAAATGATGACACTGACCACTCTTGGTAGTTGATGGAAATCCGACAAGTTTACAAAGGTCATTTATTTGATTTCATGTACTTTGGTATCTAGGGTGTTGGCACTGTTTGTGTTAATTTATGATTCAGTACCGGCTCCTTTTAATAGACCACCAGATTTATTTGTTGTTTGTTGTTATATAGAATCTTTGACAGGCGTCATAATGGACCAATGTCCGGGGATAAAGATTCATTCTGTTTGCAATTATCTCTAGCCAACCACTTGACTTAATTTGTCGTGGTAAAGACTATTCTTAAAGAACCTTTAACATGTAGGGTCATAATGCCTTACAGGGGAGACAACATTTTTCAAATCTTGCCACCAATACAGCACACCAAAAAAGGAATAACGCAAAAATAATAAAGCGTCCGCTAGCATCAGGATCAATAACATACATCGCCTAAATTAGCTACACCCATAATAAAAATAAATAAAAAATGTAAATCAAGATATATATAACTTAGCAGCATTAACACGCGGGCTCAAGCGAGGATTAAAACATGCAATGTAAATCACCCACTAACTCGGGTTTCCCAATACCAAAATGTAACACGCTAATTTGGAAAAGATAGTATTAAAACAGGAATCAACTAATTAACCTGCCCTTAAAGTCTGTAATACCCTGTCCTTCGTTCGTACCATTTGAAACACGTGGACTTTCAGAAGAAAACACAATATCTCACTGGGGCAATCAAGGCTGGTATGAAAAACGTGAAGTCGCGTAACGATGTGAAGCGATTAAACCAGAATTGGAGTCGAAGAAACAATTGCTACAGAATTTTCTGTTTTGGTAATATGCAAGTTGTGCAATGAAGTTACTAACGTGATAGGCTACTGGAATAGGACACAGCAGACTACCATCGAGTTCAAATTCTTTGTGTTGAATCGCTTAAAGATATATAGCCACTGAGCAGTTAGTGAGACGTCACGAGCGTCAGGTCAGGTGACAAACACCATGGAGTATCTAACAAATGAAAACAAACCGTTTGCTTTTGGTTTGGAGATGAATCTATTATGGTATGCGATTTTTATTCGTTTTATATGCACTTAAAACGTATGACTGGACGTGACTAACAGCAACTGAACTACTACAACACACTGGCTGGAACTTTTAAAATTCTATGAAATATTAATCGGATAATCACAGCACAATCCCCTCACGATCGAACACCTTCTAGAAAGAAGTGTGTCTGGTCTGTTGTAATGACCAACAAACTACGGAAAAGTAAGTGAATAAGTCACAGCTTCACGTCAAAACAAGAGACATAAGGCATACAAAAGCAGCTTAACTCCGAAAAAGAACTACGTTGTTTGTGTTCGGGCACCACAGCTTAAATTTACGCATCTCACTAACCCACTGGCGACAAGTTGTCAACGGGACATCATCTAAAACCACACAGAACGCACATATGAGCCATGCAACCAAGTTAGTAAAGAGTATTTACTTAACAGGCCCAGTGTCCCCCTCGAAAAACAAACCCATTAAACAGTCGTGATCATGACAGTTCCAGCAAATACAAGGGCAGGACAGGTACGATGGTAACGTACAGAGAGAATAAAAGGTCAGCTGTCACTGGCTCTGTGATGGCAAAGGACGAGCAAACACAATTAAAAGACCCCTTTCCCAAAGGGCAACACCTCAGCCGTCAAGCCTGGTTGGGGGGCTGCGCATGAGTGTCGCAAACCTCTGTAGAAGGCAACACCACACAGAAGGCCTGAAGCCCAACCGGTGAAGGCCTGGACCCACACCCTCTCCATTCCCATGACAGGTTCCCAGGGGCACGCACAAAAGCTGCGCAAGGGGCCAATCCGCGCTCTGGACAGCGACGCCACTGAAAGAGCGCTGAGGCCACTGCCCGTCCCTTCCCACCTCCCGGGTCACAGACACAAAAGACCAAGACACTATGTGCTTCACCTGACAGAAGCGCTGGCAGTACTCGCTGGCCGCTTTCTCTGCAGGCTCCTTGCTCTGCCGCAACGCCTCTTCTAGCGCTCTCAGCCGCTCACCGAGCCCCGCGGCTCCCCGGGGCGGCCGCCGCCACTCTCCTGCTCGGCCTCCTCGTCCGCCATCTTCACACCGCACTCCGTCGCATACGCACTCTCCGGCGGGTCACGTGCGAGGACAATGCCACGTCGGGGGGAGGGGGGGCGACTGGGGCACCGGGGAAGGAGTGAGGCGAGACGGATCACGTGACGTACAGCGGCGGAGAGCACAACTTGGCGCGCGGGGGTGGGGGGGGAGAAGGCGGTTTAGAATGGCCTGAGACTGGCACAAGGCCCGCCCCGACAGAAAAGACTGCCGAGTCACGTGACTAAGAGACGTCTGGGTACATTTCAGCTGCTTCTGTTCGTGAAAGATCTCTTGCTGGTCTCGCTGCCAGAAAAGGTTGGTGGGCTACCCCATTGTCCAAAAGGTGACACTTCATGGCAGCATATGAAGACATTTGCCAAAGCCTTCCTTCATCTTTAACTGTCCCAGGAATGACGTACTGTGTGTTTTCTCACTCCCGCAAGTTCACTGGCTAACTATGTAGGAGTTCAAGCATAGGAGGAAACGAGCGAGCGCGGCAGCCTGCTCAGCTGACCAGACGCTCGTGCGTCATGGCGTTTTTCACGCACGGCAGGCATGTGTTTCCAATTATCGCGCCCGCGTCTGGGCACGATAATGAGAAACAGATGTCGGCCCTGCGTGCGTAACCGCCCGAAAAAGGCCATGACGCACGAGCGCCTGGTCAGCTTTTGAAACTCCCTAACTATAAGTCTCGCAGGGCAGCGCTTGCGCACTACTCGAGGCTCGACCTAAAAATGGCAAACAGAGCAAAGGTCTAAAATTAAAAATGTGAATCTCGTGCTTAGGGCTGTGCCAAGACTTGCTTTCTGAGCAGTTTAAAACTTTTACCCCTTTTATCCAAGTCGGCATTTTCCCATCTATCCTTTTGTCTTAAAATATATAGTATCATTTTAGATTAATTGAGTATTTAAAATTAGCATCACAATCTTAAATGTATCTGAAAATGCTGCCCAAAACTTACATGTAAAACGTGACTTTAAGCAAATATCAATTGTTCATAAGGTTGAACTGGACAGTAACCTACTGCAATTAATTATGAGTCTCAGGGTCCTATTCACAAAGATATTTTAGAATATGTAAAGTGCTACTCTTTTATATACTCGCAGACTTTTGTGCTTTGCTGCAAAACATCGGAAATAGGAATAAAATGTATTTATTCTGGAAATGTTTATACACAGCTAGTACAAATAGCAAGGACTGTGCCTCCTATGCACTTTTATTGAAAGGTAGTTGAACGTTTTAGGGCCTATTCACAAAGACATGTAAGAGTATGTAAAAGAGTACTCTTGCAGTACTATTTCCGCACACATGGATGCTTTTTTTAATCAACACCTGAAGGGGCATTTTTACAAGCCCTATCACCACAGGAATGTCACTTAGCTTAAGGCCCCCTTTCACGCTACACTTGATGTGAAAGGAGTGGGCAATGGGTGTTAAGGTGGGCTTTCCACGCAACACCCATTGATTTTGACACTGCCCTCTATTTACAAGGGTGGCGTAAATAGGAGGCAGCACCAAAATTAAGACCAGGGAAAACTTGGTCTTAACATGGCGAAACGAGGAGAAATGCTTTATCTCTCCTCGTTTTTGTTGTTTCTATGTGTGCTGCACATAGAAACAGCAAAGCACCATAATGATTGTTTATGTGCAGGAAGGTGTCCCTTCCTGCAAATAAACAATCGTTAAAAAAATGATGATTTGCAACTTCTATGTGTGCTGCACAATGCAGCACACATAGAAGTTACATTTCGCCATTCTGGATTGTTTATGTGCAGGAAGGGGGACCTTCCTGAACATAAACAATCATTCCCCCAATGCAGACACCCTTGCACTATTGTATTGTAATTACATTTATATAGAGCTTACTACCCATACGAGGCGTCAAAGCGCTTTTTCGGCGAGTAGCACGCTACTCCGGAACCCATAAAGGAATAGTGGTGAATTAGTATAGTGAAATATGAAAGTGATTTGAGTGGAGGATATATTAGTCAGTTATTTGAATTGAGAAGGATAGTGGAGGGATAGAAGAGGGAAAAAGGTTTGCATTTATATAGCGCTTGCTACCCTTGATGGGGTATTGAAGCACTTTTTCGGCGAGTAGCATGCTAATTCGGAACCCATAAAGGACTAGTGGTGAATTTGTTTAGTGAAAATATGAAAGTGATTTGAGTGGTGGATATGTTAGTCAGTTATTTGGATTGAGAAGGATAGTGGAGGGATAGAAAAGGGAAAAAGGTTTGCATTTATATAGCGCTTGCTACCCCTGATGGGGTGTTGATGTGCTTTTTCGGCAGGTAGCACGTTACTCTGGAACCCATACAGTGTTAGTGGTGAATTAGTATAGTGAAAAATTAAAGTAATTTGATTGGTGGATATGTTAGTCAGTTATTTGGATTGAGAAGGATAGCGAAGGAGTAGAAGAGGTAAAAAAGGTTTGCATTTATATAGCGCTTGCTATCCCTGATGAGGTGTTGAAGTGCTTTTTTTGGCGAGTAGCACGCTACTCCGGAACCCATTAAGGATTAGTGATGAATTAGTACACAGAGAAAGAAAAAAGAGTTCAAAAAGAGTGGGGAAGCAAAAGAACTGTAAGAAAGAGAACAGAGCAGTAACACACGCTTTTTGCACCAGCACCTGTGCTCTTTCGGTGCCGACCTCTCCTCTTTATGGGACGCTTCCCGAAACCTGCACGTGGGCCTCATGGTGCAAGGGTGCCTGAATTGGAGCTAGGCAGCTAGATTTAGCGCCAGCACTAGGGGAAATGCAGGGGTGCGCGGATTCTTGTGCGTTTTCAGACTGGAGAAGTGTGGCCTTAACAAAGTTTGCTTAACGCCACTCTTCTCCATTCTGTTGTAAATATGACCCGTAGTCTCATAGGTTTGTTTTACGCCACATTCTTTTTTACTTTTACTTTCCATTTCCTAAAGATAAATCTTTCCATCATAATGCCTTTTGAGGTTACCCCATTCACCCTTCTTTTTTTTATATTCTTGGTAGATTTCCAGTTCCATACATACCTGACGCAAAGTTAAATCCCTGAATGTCCCAAAGCTCTTCTATTAGCCACTTTGTTACAATTGTTGCACACAAATACGATTTGTGAATTAGAGCTTGTAGGTGATGAAATTAAAATATTAATTTCTGCAAAGGGTAATGAAATTCGTTATTGTATGTTATCTGGATTATAAACAATATTCTTTGAGTGAGCTGCATATTGATGGATATGTTGTAGTTTTGAGAAGTTTAGATAGTGCAGGACGTAAAAGGAATTATATTCAGGGCTTTAAGTGGGCCGGGTCTCACCGGTGCTGAGCACCGGCAGTTTTTTAAAGGGGGCCTCGAAACGGGTCTCTATCGGGCTCTGTTTTGAGCCCTGGAACAAGCGGTCCATTTTTTTCCGGACCGCGCTGACGGCAGGCACATCATGTGCACGTGCTTACACTGCTCACTTCTCACTAGTGGAGAAGTTACGGCATGACGTCATGCCAGGTGAGCGTTGTAGGGGAAGGGAAATCCTTTAAAGAGAGTAATTTTCTCTCTGGATTTCCCTTTTCTTTTTGAAACTCAGCAGCAGCAACATTGTGGTGGTGTCACCAGGGCTTAAAGTGGAAGCTTTTTCAATATTATATACAAGCCGGAGTTGCTGCTTATATATCTTAGCAACTAACAACCATTGGCAAAGCCAATAGTCCTGACTTGTTGTAGGTATAATGTTACTTGCTGTATCGTATATATCTGGATTCAATTACAGAAACAGCAAAATACAAGTGGGGGGGGGGGCACACTATGCTAAGCACAGATTTTTAGTTTACGTTTTTTAAGCCACGCCCTTAATTACATTGGCCACGCCCCTTTGAGAGACCCCCCAGTTTTTTCATCCCACTTAAAGCCCTGATTATATTTATCTTTTGATATTGAAACCTGAATTGGACCTCGGTACTGTTTGCATGTTCAAATACAAACGAGCCATCATGCAAGTGAATATCTAGTTCTCTGTGTCTATAGGCCTCGGTAGGAGTCATCTAGAATTGTTTCCTGGCATAAAAATCTCTGGGTGATTCTGGTGTTTCTGGACTTGAAATTATGGAGTATTGAAAAATGCCGCGCCAGGATGCCTGCGTCCAGAAACAGTGGCCTTGTTTCACCGGGCACAAATATGCTGTGGCAGGGGCACAGTAGAGTCACTGCTAGGTGCATGCAGTATCTTTGGGGGTGCAAAACTCTCCCTCAGAAACGTCCCTACCCACCATCGGAGAAAGAGCCCGTTGTTTGGCCCCAAAATGTTACATTTCATGTGAGAAAGGACCTGGTGTAGTGGTGTTCCCGTGTCTACATTATTTCTCGTACCGGGTGGAAACGGTATAACTTGGAATAGATGGAATTTGATGTTGGAATCCTTGTCAAACCCCGTTATCACTGCACCAAAAACCAGGAAAGTTGCATTGAGGCCAAATGTGTCTTTTCGACAGTGTTCCACGTCAAAGAAGATAAACTTCGTTTGGAATTGTTGGCAGAAGCTTCGAATTTATGTTTTTTGCGCCCTCTGCTGGATTTAGATTGAACAGCCCTTGCAAGATTACGCTTGCTGTTGCAGTGCCAGCCAGTTCTTTGACTTTTCTGCGGCAATTTTGTTTTCGGACTGGATGTGTCTTGACACTTCTTTAGATAATCACAGGGCACAAGTCCTAAAAAAAGAAGTGGGGGACTAACCTAGTTAGGCAGTATGCAAGTGACATCACGACGCGTGACATCACGACGCGTGACATCACGGCACATGACATCACGGCCGCATGACATCACGGAGCATGACATTACATGTGGCATCACGGGAATTGACATCATAGGAAGTGGCATCGCAAGCCACGACCTTAATATGAACGTGTGATGTAAAGCGCTCTGACACTCTGCTTTGGGATGAGTTGTGCTATACAAGAAAAAATAGTGGTACTTAAATTATTTCAACGCCTCCTCAGGGGTAGTAAGCGCTATATAAATTACATTTAGTATTATGTAACTACTGGGAGAGACCAACACATCTGACATTCTTACAGTGCATGCATATCTAGTAAACAGAGCCTGAACAAAGTGAAAAGCTGCCTCTTTTTAGTATGTGTGAAGTGCTAACCTTTGTTTCCCCTCCGCTTCATTTGCATCAGGTGTGAGGCTCCTGACTGCTCCCAGCCAGGAGACTCGAACAAAAGGAGGCCTGATGACTCCTCAAATTCGGCCTTTGTTATGGGCCCAGCAGGAGTCTAAAATAAGAAAGCCCCGTCCCCGCCTGCACGTTGTTGCTTGTTGCAGATGGAAAGCAGACAATCTGCAGGCGCTGCTGAAAGTGTCCCGGTGTTTGGAAATTACACCGGGACGAGTTCAGCACATTATTCAGGGGGGCCCAACTTCTTGGCAGGGTGGACGGCGTTCACCCTGTGAAAATAGTGGGTGGACGCCGTCCACCCGCCTGTACCCCCAACTCGTGCCCTGGATAATCAGCAAGGTTTCTGATAAGTCAGCAGTTTGATCTCGCCCGTATCAGTGGACATTTTCCTACTCAGTGCATTAAATCAGTGGAGGCTGGTAAGATATGCGGCTCCTCCGCTATGGCGGAGGAGCGTCGCCCTACTGCTTTTAAGCAGTGCAAAGTACAAAACATAAAATGACAAAACTTTGAGTTATCATTTTATGTTTCGTGCTGCTTTACGGGTGGGCGGGGCTGCTTTGCTCCCGGAGCAGGGCAGGAGTGGTTTGCTCACTCCTAAGTGCGCAATGACTGTTTGGCCGGCCCTCTCGGGCCGCCCAAACCAGTCATGTGCACTTTCCCTGTTCTCCATGCTGGCTGCATTACAGCCTGCATGGACAACATGCTCACCCCTCCAACCCCTGGCTGAGCGCCGTGTCATGGCGCTCAGACCAATCACAACGTGATTGGTCAGGGGAGCCTGGATGATTACCAATCACAACGACCCGATCCCGCTTCCCTATAGCTGAGGATTTGGAACCTCTCTCGCTTGACTTGTTGCAAGTTTGAGATTGTTGTGTAAGTCGATAGGTTTTTCTTCCACTGAACCTATGGCTCATTAAGGTTTTTAACACGACTGTCTTCTGGGTGCACTCGTACTTAGATGCATGATTTCAGCACTATTTTCCAGTTGGTGTAGGTATTTTTTGATGTATGACTCACGCTTTCTCTGACTGGGTTTCTTACCCGAGTTTCTGACTACATGTCCATGCGGTGTATTTACCATACAATATCTTCCGTTCTTTAAGAGCACTGGTTGGATATATTGTAGTAACCTTGTCATCTTTAAATATTATTATAACTTTAATATTGTTACCTGGTATTTGGTTTCTCATATGAGGGACCATTTCTACGTGTCTGTACCTTACTGAGGCTTAATGTGTAAATTCTGTAAATTTTGTATATATCTTTGAATATACATATTTTTTGTATAGGTGCTCCTTCTTTCATTATGTCCTGAAGAGGCCTATCATCAAAAAGCCGAAACGCGTCAACACCCCATCTCTGAAGTCTCTGAAAGGCCTGGACTGTCGAATGTAGCAAATACACTGTGTGTCTTGTTAAGATCTAAGATTTTCTTTTGTAAATACACACGGACCCCAGAGACGATCGCTCAGAGTGATTGTACAGGAATTTTATGCACAGCCTCCCATAAGTAGATATGTGGAAGATAGGAGTTTTCTTTATAAGGATTAGATTTGGTTTAGTTCTGAGTTTTTTGCAATGTCTTGTCGTACTTCGTTGAAGTTTTGTATATAGCAAATTGTATGTTTTATGTTTGATGTATTATGATTTGCAGTCACTCTATTTTAGTCTGGATGAAATATGAATACCTGGGAGATCCAATAAAAGAAAGATCTCGAAATTTTCGAGCTGTGTCAATGATTAATTGATGTAATCATTGGAACTAATAATAATTGTATCTTTTCCTGCTTCTCATTTGTTTCTCGTTTCCCATACCAATTACAACGCTGCATTGCAGCATTGTGATTGTCAGTGGGGCCTGGCTGTGCTTCCTGTTCCAAGATGAGGAGAGCAGGAGCAGAAACGTGCGACCCGGCGGCAAGGTAAGTTATATATCTTTTATATTGTGCACCCCAGCCCTCCCACCCCCCTGCAACCACCCCTCTGACACCCCTCCTTCGCCTCACCACCCGTGAGCCATGCCGGCCGCCACTGGGTGGGACGTAAAAGTGATGGATGAGTGTCTTGTGGCAAGCGAGCCAGCCTGACCGTCCTGAAGGGTTTTAGGGGGGGTTCTTCCCCACGGGAACATTTTGAAAAAAGAGTGGGCCAATGGTGCATATTCAAGCAAATTTGAGAAAAGCAAGAAGGTTAATGAAACAATTGTGAAAGTATAGTGACAAGATCAATAATGAGATTTCGTACGATAATGATGTAGGTAGCAGCTTATTTAGTATAACCACAGAAATTCATAACAGACATTGAGAAAACCATGCTGGATACCTCACAGATTTCTTTATTTATTGAAATACCTTTACAAATTAAGGGCCTTATTTATGAGGTTTTGTCATGGGGCAGCACCGCAGGCCTTCCTGCTGCACTGCCCTATAGCAAAAGAAAAGGGCAGGAATGCGCCGTATCTATCAGATACAGCGCATTCCAGTCATTTTCCCCTGCGCCGGTGCACAATGGGCTGCCGTGCGCCAACGCAGGCACCGTTGCAACATGGTGCAAGGGTGCCTGCGTTGCAGGGATGATTATTTTTGTGCAGGTAGGGAAACCTTCCTGCACAAATATAATCAAATGAGGCGTTTTCCACTTTCTATATGTGCTGCACAATGCAGCACATATAGAAAAAGGAAAAACAAGGAGAAATAAAGATATTTATCCTCGTGTGGCTGGGTCTGAACTGGGGTGGAGATGTGAGCTAAAGAACGATGATGGATTCAACCCAGATCTGTGATTGGGGGTGAGTGTCTGAAAAGTTTCAGCGCTCCGTCCATCATCTCCTTGTGTTTGCTTTGTTTGCCCTAAGTTGGCAGGGTATGCCCAGATGTGGGTTTGTTGCTCACTTTGCCACTGGATTCAAGCTAGCCTGGCTGATGAGGGGTGTTACTCCGAAACCGGTCCCAGCATGCTTGTTTCCGGTCTAGTGAAGACCTTGCTTGGCAGCTCGGGCTGCACTGTTCCCATGCAGTGGCGGCTGGTGACATTTCAAAGTGGCGGGCGTAAAACTGCTTGCTAAGAAGCACACAGTGAACAACTCGCGTAAGGGGGGAGCAGATCAAAGCACACAAAGCCCATTACCGGCACCTGAGTTTTAGATACACTTTGAAAGTTGTTCATACGAGGGCCCACACATTCTGGTGCCATAAATCTGACTCCACTGCCCTGGTTCCTTCTGGGGGGCACGGGCCTGTGGATAGGAGGAAAACATAATGTTCCCTCTACTGAGAAGGCAGCACACTAACCCAGGTGTGGGACCCCTCTCCCTCTACTGTATGATGCGAGTTTTTAAAAATGTTGTAAGCAGACTACTAAATTGTGTTTGAGGAGATAAGTTTCTAGCAACAAGCAGCTTTCTGTCTGCCTGACTTCCCACAGTTGCTAAAAAGCAAGCTATGTGTAAATGAAAGTGCTCAGGGCTCGCAATATCTGTAAATGAATCGGAAGCTGATAGAGAAAAACTGTCTCACTTAAAATGAAACAATGTGTTCAAGGGAGGAAGTAAGGATTGGAAAAGTAGTCAAGTGACCAGTAGGCCACATCTTCAGTGTTGTTGTACAGCATGGGTATTTTTTAACAATGCGAACACAAAATGAGACAAATGAAAGTGAAAAAAATATTTTGTGTACTTTTATGATGCCCCAAACCAAACAAAACCACTGTTTAGATAAATGTTTGGTTTGCAGGCATCTCTACGTTTTCCTATCTGGTTGTTCTTCAACATGAGCACCACGTTAATTCGGAAAAGACTGGACAAAAGTCGTTGTACTGACATTTTAGTTATTATGACGCTGGAGAGACATAATCCTAAAATTGCATTATCCAGTATAACATTCTATGCATTTTTTTTAAATCGACCAGACCCCAATAACAGGCAGTCGGTCCTTTATAGTGTATTTTTTCAAAATATACTTTTGGGATTGGGTGTTTTTTGGGACAGGCGATTGAATTAAAATGTTGCATTGAAACACACGCCGCAGGTTTAAGAACAATGAGTTTTCCGGTAACCTTTTAAATACATAGTGTTCAGCCAAGCTCCTTCCTGCATCCAACTTTGACGATTAAGGGGCTTATTTACAAGCCCATTGCGCCACCGGTGCGTCACTTTTAATATGGGAAAAAGTGACGTACCGGTGGCGCAAGTGGCTTGTAAATAAGCCCCTTAGTCCCCCCAGCGTGGCTCAAAACAACACGAGTATTGGTACAGAGAGCTCCTCCGTGGGACTCACTGCAAGGGCCAGTGTGATAAAGAGGAGCATCGCTGCGATCCATGGCGCCTCCTTCTGCTATCTGGAGTGGCTCCTCGCTGGACTCGTCATCTGCTGTGAACCTCCACCCATGCGTTGAATCTTCTGTGCAGCAGGCACAGCGTCGGACTAGTGGCTCACCACCTGACTCCTGACTGAGCCAATATAAACGCTGCTCCCTTGCTGTTTATGCTAGTAAACAGCATCAGAGCAGCGCTTGGATTGGCTGGAGCGGGCAAACCCAGCGCTCCTTAGGAGACTGGTGTCTGTGACTGTGTTCCTCCCGGGATCCCTAAAAATGCTCAGGTAGGTGAGCACTAAAGTGCGCATGTTGGGTTGGACACAACAAGGCCCCAGTCAAACCTGATATGCGCTCTTAACTTTAAGGCTGCTTCACTGTCGTCGATCGTGTTTAATGAAGCTCCACCCCCAACTTCACTCTAGGCAGAAAGGCACGAAATCAGACACTTTACAATTAAAATATGTGTGGGATCATATCGGGCAGGGGGTCAACGCCCCCACGCCCAAATGAAGAAACCGCCCCTCTTCCCATGAGGAACAGGTTCAAGACTGATTTGCATATGGCTGGGTCCGAACTGGGGTGGCGAAGTGAGCTAAAGAACGATGATGGATTCAACCCAGATCTGTGACTGGTGGTGAGTGTCTGAAAAGTTTTAGCGCTCCGTCCATCATCTCCTTGTGTTTGCTTTGTTTGCCCTAAGTTGGCAGGGTATGCCCAGATGTGGGTTCTTTGCTCACTTTGCCACTGGATTCAAGCTAATCTTGCTGATGAGGGGTGTTTCCCCGAAATCGGTCCCAGGATGCATGATTCCGGTCCAGTGAAGACCTGGCTTGAAAGTTCGGGCTGGACTGTTCCCATGAGGAACAGGGTCAAGACTGATTTGCATATGGCTGGGTCGGAACTGGGGTGGCGAGGTGAGCTAAAGAATGATGGATTCAACCCAGATCTGTGAATAGGGGGGGGGTCTGAAACGTTTCAGTGGATTGCGTTGTCAGCTGGATTGTTTTTGTGCAAGGAGGGGCACCTTCCTGCACAAAAACAATCCATGGAGCCGTTTTTCTTGTTCTATTTGGAAAGAGGAAAAAATAAGGAGAATTAAAAACATTTCTCCTCATTACGCCTGCTCTGGGAAGGCATAAGGTTTTGGCACTGCCCAGATTTAATGCTTTTGTAAATCTGGGGCAGCATCAAAATCCATGGGTGTTGTGTGGGAACACCCACTGCAATGCCCATGGAACTCCTCCTTGACGCAGAGTAAGGAAATCCTTACTCCAATATCTATGAGGCTTTTAGTTTCAAAGCCACGCAGGTTGGCTTTGCATTGCCTCATGGATATGATTGAGAGGCCAGCGCTAGCGTAGCGTAAAAAAAAAGTGATGCTCCGGCAGCGCAGGCCTCTTGTAAATAAGTCCCACAGAACATACATGTGTCTGAACTATAGAGCTAGTTGGAATAGAGTTTTTTCAGTGATATTGCTTTCTGTCCTTCCCCCTGTTCTACAAACCTTCTTTGGTTCCAGTTTTACCATTTTGTCCACGTACCCTTGTTTTTATGGATCTGCTAATTTTAGGCATATATAGCGTGTCTCTACTCTGCTGGTGGGGGGCAACCTTTAATTGTATGTACAGAAAATTGAAAGCTTGTATATGAGGACAAAATGTGTGTATTTTGTTTTAAAAAATTCAATTTGATGTGTGAAGAAAAAGAAAGATTTGTAAATCAAAATGAAAAACATATTGAGGGCTAGATTAGTGTATTAAAAATGAATTGAGTGCTGCTGTTTCAGACAATAAGAATGTAAAGCTGATGTGTGAGGTAAAAGTGTGGTATCAGAATATCACCCTGAGAGTATTGTTTGACATAAATATTAAGTCATAAATATCGTTTACAAAAATATCACTCCATTGAAGAAATAGAAAATCTGCACCCAATGGGATTTAATATTTTGTAAAGGACATTTAGGGTATAATATTGAACACATTTTACTTGCTTCTCCTGCTATGTGGTGGAGAATATTTAACATTTTGCCATGGGACTAGTTATAATACTACAGAGAATTGTTATTAAGAGCGTGGAAATGCAGTTTCATGTCAAATCCTGCCATCATGTGATCATCTTTAGCAAATTGCTTCTCAAAATTAAATTTCGTAGTAAATGTTCAAAAACATGCTGACATTTTGGCCCAGATTCACAAAGGTTTAGCATTGGGTTAGCATTACTTTTGTAACGCTAACCAGACACTAAACCTGTCTGGAAATTAACAAACCAACGCTAACTGGTATTAGCGTTGGTTTGTATAGAAAGGTAACTCAAAGCAGCATGAAACGCTGCTTTGCATTACTTTGCGTGAAGGGGGTGTTACATGGGTGGTACATGGGCGTTCCCATGCAACCACCCATGCTTTTTGCCGCTAACCTCTATCTACTAACCTTAGTAGACAGGGTTTAGAGCCAAAAATCAATGCCGCTGTAAAGCAGGCGTTAAAATGAGAAATAGTTTCATTTCTCCTTTTTTTCGACTTTGCATGTGTGCTGCATCGTACAGCCCACTATAAAGTAGGAAAAGCTTTGAAGTGTTTCTAGACATAGTACTTTGTACTGGAAGGGTATCCTTCCTGTACAAAACCTATGCTAGACTCGGGCACACACCCTAGTGCTATGGCTTTAAAATGTTGACACTGGAGGATCTCAACATCCTCTGGGTCCTATGGAGGCAGAACCAGGCAGTGAGATATTTAGGACCGGTGGTATTGAAAGCTCTAAACACCAAAATGAGGATCTTAAAAAGGACGTCATCATGGATTGGTAGCTAGTGAAGTTTTCTAAGCGCTTCAAATGATGAACTCTGTTTGGGGAGCTTGAGCACCAATTAAGCAGACTCATGTTGTACCATCTGAAGTTTGTGGAGCAACTGCTTAGAACTTCCTGCATAAAGACTGTTGCAGTAGTCAAGTCTGAAGGTTATAAATGACATCACTAGGTGCTAGGTACACAGATATGCTGAAAATGTTTAACACATGGTTAAAAATAGATGCATACCAGATGCTTCTGGAGTGCGTTTCTCTGTCTCTTTGTGTATCTGACCGGGGGCAGAGCTCCATTAGACAATGCGGATCACAGCAACTTCCCCCTAGATTATTTTGCACTCTGACCACTTCCTTTAAAGTGATTGAAGCACACAAAGGTATGTGCCATTCAATGAGTAGGATGGTTAAAATTGGGTTGCAAGGACTGCTAGACACTAAGGCCACATTTATTATAGTATTGCGTTGCCCTTGCATCACGCACGGTGTAGCAAGTGCAACGCAATACTAAAGTCAGATTTACCAGCCAATGCAAGGCCGCTGGAAATATGCGATTGTATGGCTGCAGAGTTTTTTGCATTTTTTTTTTTAGATTTGCCACATTTGCCACATAATCATCATCTGTTGCATAATCTGCAGATTTTAACAAAAAAATTATTTCTAGCTCAAAAGGTTCAAAAGTTACTAAAAACGTAGTGTCACGTGCTGCTGCGCAGTGGAGGGCCCTTTGCAAATGTTGACTGGTCATCTTTCTATTGCTTAATGCTATATTTGGGGTGTTAAACTGGAACTAATAAGGTGCAACCAATTCCCAGACAGTGTTAACAAGTTGGAAAATGGCAAAATAATGAAGAAATACTATAACAAAAAGTGCTGCATTACGCCGTATAATTTACTTTTTCTTGCTGTATAATATGCTCAACCCTGCCGCATAATTTGGCCTTCTCCCTGTGCATAATTCCAGTGGACCTGTGCAATAATTGTAAAACTGGTTACCAGTAGCGGCTGCTACCGGACGGGGGTGGTGAGGCATGGAGGACGGGGAATAAAAAATAGATTTTTTTTAAAAACACTTACCTGGCTACGGCCGGCTGCTGCCTCGCCTCCGACGTCCGTCTTCTTAATCTTCATAACTTGTGCTTTTCGGAGCCCCGGCAGGGCTGCAGGAAGCACCAGGGCTCCCAGGCTCCCTATAGCCAATCACAACGCTAAAATGCAGCGTTGTGATTGGTCAGAGCGCCGTGGTTCGGTGATCAGACAGGCAGTGGGAGCCTGGGCATGTTCTCCACCCAGGCTGTAATGCAGCTTGGGTGGAGAGCATGCCAAGTGCGCATGACGGTTTGGCCGGCCCGAGACAGCCCACACGAGACAGCCGGCCAAACCTTCATGCACACTTACAGAGTGCCCACCACTCCTCCCCCTGCAGTGCTCTGGCATCATGGAGCCAGCCCCGCCCGCACATAACAAACTGAGCCACTGCAGTAGGAAAAATAAAATGATAACGCTGCGTTATTATAATCTTATTTTTCATTTTTTAACTGCTCGGAGAGCAGTGGGGCAACGCTCCTCCACCTTAGCAGAGGAGCCACCAGTGCTGATTAGCCGGAAGCTGTTGCTACCAGCCAAAAATGGAATTCAAGTGCCTCCCATATTGAGAGTTGTAGATATGGAGTAAATCGGAGTAAATCAGAGTAAATCCATTTCTGTTGAAAATCCGTGCACAACTATATGGCGGAGCAGCTTCTTATTTGCCCATTACTGTAATGATAAAATGAAATCTTTCTTTGTATTTTTCTTTTGTACAAATGAATGAATGAATGAACAATACTTGTAGAGCGCAAACAGCGACCTTGGCAGGTATCCCAGTGTTAATTCATCTATGCTACCACAAACCACAGAGGACAAAAACACTGATTTCATCAGCTAAACGTCCAGACAACTCTCATTGCCTCCAAGCTGTAGAGTGAAAACCTATAACATGACCAGAAAAACTCACCGAGAAGCACTACCCCTCCCAATCAATTAATATATTATTCCCAGGTGAACATCGGAATTACGAGTTTTGTTTTTTTCACATGAGATTTTGGCTGCTGAAAGCTGGAAAACATCCGTTAATTGGTGTAGAAACGCTGATTCCTGCATGTTAATACCCAAAAACATGCTGTAATCATTTGGACCTAATGGTCTTTCAGAAAAATTGGGTGGTATCAACCAAATAGAAATCTTAGATCTGCTGCATCATGTTCAGTTCTGGTCTCCAGTATAAACAAAGCGTCCTGGGGTGGCCGCAGCTTTGTGTACACCACCTTTCATGGAACAAAATGCCATTGCACCATAACCCCTTTACCGCGGCGCGAATTCCGCCGCAGTGCGGCGGTTTTAATCAGTGGGCGGGGCCGCGTCGGCCAACGGACGTGCGCACCACTACGGAGGTAGTGCTCGCGACGGCCATTGGCCGACGGGCGCATCGAAGGGGTTAAAAATCAATGGAATCTCCATAGTTTTCGGAAACAGCTGAAATGCTGGCTGTTTCCTTTATCTCTTTAGTGGGTTGTGTCCCCGGTCAGTTTGTCC
The DNA here is from genome assembly GCA_963921515.1 of Calotriton arnoldi. Taxonomy (NCBI): domain Eukaryota; kingdom Metazoa; phylum Chordata; class Amphibia; order Caudata; family Salamandridae; genus Calotriton; species Calotriton arnoldi. The sequence continues at coordinate 337,131 of CAWUFW010010520.1, forward strand.
CAGATGTTCTTTTGATTCTTAGCGCCAAGACACCCGCGGGTATTCGTGTGCTTTAGAAATTTCATTTCATATTTCCCCACCCACTGAAATGCGGGGAACTTGGTAAAGACAATTCGGGGGCTGGAAATAATGGTTTTTTAAGGGGCCTTGGTAAAGGCAATTCAGAGGCTGGGAAATAAGGTTTTTTAAGGGGCCTTGGTAAAGGCAATTCAGAGGCTGGGAAATAAGGTTTTTTAAGGGGCCTTGGTAGAGGCAATTCAGAGGCTGGGAGATAAAGTTTTTTTAAGGGGTCTTGGTTAAGGCAATTCCAGGCTGGGGAATAAAAGTTTTTTAAGGGGCCTCTCACAAAAGGGAATTCATGATAAAATAACAAGTAAATGCCACACCTAAGGAATTAGATTAAATTTGCGTTCGTTCAAAAAGAGCAAACAGAAAATTTTATTTTTTATTTTTCCTTAGTGAGCAAATTAACATCCTAAAAATGTTTGGGTCTATCGCAGCATCCACTGAACCCACGTGATTTTAATTCTTTTTAAACAGACATTTAACTCGAGTGCACCTGCCTATAATTTCCTACTAGATAAACAATATGTGTACATAAAAGGTTTCACAACAATTTATAACATCAGCAGGAATTTAGATACATGTAGGCATTCCAGTTGTTTAATTCTAACAAGAATGTATTTAAGATTTGCACAATGAATACTTTAATATATCCCATCAGATGAGAATTTCAAATTTAAACCTAAAAAAAAAAAAATATATAGTCAGTTTTCTTATTTTATTGTAAATAACTTGTGTTACAAAACAGCAATTTTCAACAAGGCTTTATAGATAAAATCTGCACCAACTTCCAAAATAGCCATTTCGATAATCCTGGAGTCAAAAGCAATTGTAATAAAAATTGTAAAGCATTTCAACTGTTATGTTAGAATGTATTGTTTCCACGAATCCATATTAAGTTTGTGTCCGGTCTTTGTAAACCTCTCCAACCCCCTGTCTCTGGGTTGGAAAATAAATGCCTCCTTGCCCATAGCTGGTGGAAGCTCCAGTCCAAAGTACTCGATCATAAATGTGATGCAAACCCGATGCAAAATCTTTTTAAAGCTGGGCCAATATATAGAGGTTCCTATAATTTAATGGACCAGTGGAAGTGGGCCACACGGTGGTCAGCGCCACCCTAAGAAAAATTGTCAGCACCAGCATTTTTTTGCAAGCAAAGTAAGCACAACTACATTAAAAAAGAATCACTGTTTATCTCTGGACATGTCTGATGAACCTTGTTTCACGTAGAGGATCTCAGCAAGAGACGCGTTGCGCTTAGTTTGGAACAGTGGTCGAAGTGGGGAACGAAAAGTTGGGGAACTGTGGGTGGAGAATCAGAGGGTGGGAATAACTCGAGGATTGCGTCAGTGGGCGGAGTCAGAGGTGTGGCCAGAAAGAGCAAAACATCCCAGTTTTTTGTATTTGTTTGGCATTTCACTGACCAGTTACTGCTTATTATGTTATTTAATTTAACCAATGATACACGTTTATTTAAGGTTTAATATGAGTTATTGACATTAAAATACATTCACAAAGTGGGATACGTTTTGATGTAGCGCAAATTTGTAGGGGTGCATTATAATCATGGATACTCCGCACCCACATATAATCCTTTATCGTATTAACTTAGGACATTAGAATGTGAACTGTAATAACAGGAAGGGTGACGTATTAGGGATAATTTCAATGTGAACGTGAAGAAATTAACGTTGCAATAAGATGCGTTGATTTGACAACATTAACGTGCAGAACTCGTACATGCTGCTGACAATTTTTCACGGATTTGATGTGCTTATGTAACGTGTTAATTTAGATATGCTCAGTAAATAATAATCATTTTATATGTGTAATTTCATGAGGCCTCGTGCCATTTCTTGTGTTGGCCGATTTTTGTAGGCCTGAATCGTACTTTTACCCTGGAAGATCTCGCATTAGATTTAATAGTGAATTTCGTGTGCATGTTGGATTTGTTCTTTCTCAAGTTTCTGTTGCAGATGGGGAATTCATCTTTGTAAGCTAGAATAATGTCTCTGTTTTAGGAGTTAGGCTTCGGGAGAAGAGGATACATTGAACATTGATACCAATAATGAAGAACGGTTGTGCTTTGTCATCGGAGTAAGCCTGGGAATCAAGATCATCTCGCCAAGACCTGGGAGCATCGCTGCCTCGTGGAAAATCACCTACGAGGAGGTGGCTTGACTGGATGGTGTGATGCTGCAATGCATCTTGGGATACTACCTGTAATATTGATGTATCGAAGTTAGGGAAAGGGCCCGGGGACTTCTGCTTTTGCCTGAGAGAAAGCATCTTAGAACGAGCTCTGTATCTTTATGCTACTTGACCGTCCTAACGTGAAGAGACTTCTTAGGAAGACTTCATAAGCTGACACCTTAGGGGATCTTGTCTTGGGAAATGCTGAGCAGGGATGTCACACTAGTTGTAGTGTAGGGACAGACTAATGCTTTATACCCACAAACTTCCAATGAAGGGGAATCTCAATGTCTGCGCTGTCATCTTCTGGATACTGGTTCTCGAACTGATTATCCTGTGCATGCTGCCCCGACTTAACTTCACCCATAGGTTTGGCTTTGTATTACTCCCAATGTACTTTTACTACCTCATGCTGAGGTGTCTGTATGTCCAACTGTTCTTGGCTTTGTAATAAACTAACTGAACCTGATCAGGAGTCTGTGATTCTTAGGAGTCATGGTAAATTGGAACTGAAATGTTTAATTGGCTAACGATTTCTCTCCCCTCCATGCTTTCATGCTGATAAAAAGAGCCATCGACCTGGAGTTCCAGAGCAGATCTAGAACGTGGAACCCGGCTCCTTCAGTTTCCAATCACAGAATTTCCCAAATACGCTTAAAAGTGGAATCACAAGCCATTTGTCTCCGAGCCATGCAGTTTCTGTCAACAGCCCTTCTCCTCCCTTTTTCCACAAGAGCAGTTCAAGCATGAATGGCAAAATATCCTTGTTTGCAAATGTTTTCCACATAATTATGGCTCTGCCATATTTGCCACTTAATACATCATCTGCTATATATTTTGATGCTTTTAACTAAAAAATTGTCAAACGGATCAAAAGTTACAAAAAAATGTAACTTGTGTTGCTGCGAAGTGGAGGGCCCTTTGCAAAGGTTGACTGGTAACCTTTCTCACTGCTGCATGTGTATTTTACACTGGTACTAAGAGGCAAAATCTTTGCAGAGACTGTTAGTATGTGTAAAGATGTGAAAATAATAAAGTATCAGAAAATGTACCGCATTGCGCTGCAGCCTTATTATTACCTGCATAATTTAGTCAACACTGTGACATAATTTTGTCCTCCAGTGCTGCATAATTTTAGTGGCCCCAAAGCAGGCAGCACATGTTGAAAGTGCTTCTGCATGAAGCAGAGAGACCGAGAAGTTTGGGAACTTAGGGGCACATTACGATGTCCGCCCGCCACCGCAACGGAATGCGGGACCATCCACAAGGGGTGCGGCGGTCCCGCCATGGGTATTAGGATGCCACCGCCACGGTGGCGGTGGCATCCTGTATGGTTCGCATTGCGGCGGGCGGTGCTGTTACCAGCACCCGTCGCAATGCGAAAAACGCATGTTGTGCATTTGAATGCACAACGTGACAGGCAGCGCGTGGTGCCTGCCACCTTGTGCATTCAAATGTAGGGGGGTACCATAGGTACCCCCCATGTGCACCCCCAACCCCCCCAAATCCTGGAGGCCCGCAACAGGCCCCCAGAAGTAAAGACTACATGCCTTTCCATGGCGGCAAAAAAAAAAAACAATATCTCAATTGGTATCATTAGGGAGTCAGTTCAATCAGTATGTAAAATACATTACGAGGAAGGAAGAAGGGAGACTCACAACAATTTTTTTCAACTGTGCTCATGGCATCATATATTTAGGAGCAAAGATAAAAACGATACAGTTGTAACAGCACTGTAGGCATAGAATGCATAGGCAGCCCAATTTGGACTTGGTGCACAAATGTGCTCGTGACACATATAAGTGGCGACGCAAGTGACAAAGTGAAAACAGCGAAAGGCGCACGGTGACAAAAATGTGAAAATATATACAAGAGACTGTGTGGTTCAGCACGAAATAATTTACAATGATGGCGTGAGGACCGATAGAGCAATTTAATTTGAACCACACGGAGTTGTGGCGCCGTCAGTTGCGCTGAGGAGTTGACGACGTTTCAATCCTATTGAATCAGGATCATCTTCAGGACGGGGCTGCTGCGAAAGTGGTGCTGAGGGTCAGGATAGTGGAGGTGGCCTGCAAGTAAGGTGGGCCGGTTCAGGGAAGGCCCGGCGGGAACCATCCGGGGGAAGGTGGGCTGAGTAGGACACGGTCCCGTGTCCGCACTGGTATGCTGGAGTCAATCCGGCGTGGGTGGCTGGGCAAGGAAGTCCGGGCGAGTGGGTCTTGGGTTCGGGCAAAGGGGTACGAGAGGATGGGCTATAGGAATGTTAGGATGCTGTGTATGTGAAGGCAGCGCGGAAGGTAGCGAGGCCCGGCAAGTCTGGAGCCTCTAGGTCATTTAAACAGCGTGGTACCAGTTCCGATAATCGGTAATGGAGGAGTGAATCCATTGGCAGGGGAGTGTTGGCGTGTTAGTCAGCCGGTACGGCTGATCTCATCTTGGTTTATGGGTCATACTCCTGTGTTTTTTTCTAAAACTTCCATGGCAGCAACACCGCCATGGAAAGGCTGCTTTCCGCCAACATCCTAATATGGATGGCGGTGTCTTGCAGACACCGCCACCATATTAGGGTACTTTACCGCCCGGTCCCCTGTGGGACCGGCGGAAAACCGGCGGACGGTCTTTCCGTCCGCCGGGCTCCCCCCCGCCATCGTAATATGGCAAGGGGGAAATGGCATGCGGGCGGTGGGAAATGGCGGGCGGATCGCCACCGCCATACGGGCGGTGGCGATCCGCCTGTCATTGTAATGACCCCCTTAGTTTGGTGTGCATGCAAATCCTGCATTGGCGATCCCTGGTGAGTTGCACTACTGCTGCTGAAGCAAGGCCAATTGAGGTACCAATGGATGAGGCAGACTGGCTTCAAAGGTCCTGTGACCTCAGGGACAGAGTCACTGTTGCTCTATGGTGTGCTGCTTTGCAGACCTGCCTGCGAGACTGGAGGTGAACTTCAGTATGGATTGTGGCAGACAGGCCTTCAAGGTTAACCCACACTTGCCACCGCTAGGGTCCACCTGCTGGTGCTAAGACACCAGGGCTTCTAAGGTCTAACAAGGCCTTCTCAGGTCTAGCATGGGAATATGCTCTCTCAGGAGAGTGATCTGGTGGACTGGTCATGAAGGCTGAACCTGGTTCCCCATTTCCAAATTCGGCAGCTCTGGACATAGTGCCACATTCTCTCCCCCACTGAACACCATACTGCCCCACTGAGAGAAACTCGCACTGCCTTCAGCTCAGCTACAACCCAATTGTGCCCCGCAATAAACACCTAGATGCGACTCAATTCAAATCATACACTAGACATGAGTAATGTGCTGCCTGAAAAAACATAAAGTAACAACATCCTGAATTCAATCAATCAATCACAGAATTTGTAAAGCGCGCTACTTACCCGCGAGGGTCTCAAGGCGCTGGGGAGAAAAAAAGGGGGGGGGGGGTGCTGCTACTGGTCGAACAACCAGGTCTTGAGTAGTCTCCTGAAGGTCAGCAGGTCTTGGGTCTGTCGTAGGCTTAGTGGAAGGGTGTTCCAGGTCTTGGCGGCGAGGTGGGAGAAAGATCTGCCGCCGGTGGTAGTTCTTCGAATGCGAGGGAAGGTGGCGAGGGAGAGGTCGGCGGAGCGGAGTTGGCGGTTGGGGACGTAGAAGAGGAGTCGTCTGTTGAGGTAGGCTGGGCCAGTCTTGTGGAGTGCCTTGTGTGCGTGGATGAGGAGTTTGAAGGAGATTCTCCTGTCGACGGGGAGCCAGTGCAGGTTCCTCAGGTGGGGGTTGATGCGGCTGTGGCGTGGTACATCGAGGATCAGGCGTGCGGAGGCGTTTTGTATGCATTGCAGTCGCTTGATGAGCTTGGCCGGGGCTCCCGCGTAGAGGGCGTTCCCATACTCAAGTCTGCTACTGACGAGGGCCTGGGTGACTGATCTTCTTGTGTCTGTCGGGATCCACCTGTAGATCTTGCGAAGCATGCGGAGGGTGTTGAAGCAGGAGGATGAGACTACGTTGACTTGCCTGGCCATGGAGAGCGTTGAGTCGAGGATGACTCCCAGGTTGCGTGCGTGGTCGGTGGGTGTCGGGGCTGCTCCCAGCGTCGTTGGCCACCAGGAGTCGTCCCAGGCTGAGGGGTTGGAGCCGAGGATGAGGACCTCTGTCTTCTCCGTGTTCAGTTTTAGTCGGCTGATCTTCATCCAATCGGCGACGGCCTTCATTCCTTCATGGAGGTTGGATTTGGCGGCGAGGGGTCCTTGGTGAGGGAGAGGATCAGTTGAGTGTCGTCGGCGTAGGAGATTATGTTGAGGTCGTGCTGTCTGGCGATGCGTGCGAGCGGGGCCATGTAGATGTTGAACAGTGTTGGGCTGAGGGACGATCCCTGGAGTACGCCGCAGATGATCTCGGAGGCTTCGGATCGGAATTGAATTGAATTTGAATTTGTAAGGCGCACAGCTACCCGAAGGGGTTCCCCGGCGCCGGCCAGATAGGAGAGCAGAGAACTAGCAGAAGGGTATAAGAATTGAAGGACCAAGTCTTCAAGTTTTCCCGGAATAGACCATAGTCAGTTTCTTCACGTAGTGAGACCGGTAAAAAGTTCCACAAAGTAGGTCCTAAATAAGAGAAGGACCGGCCGCGCATGCGGGAGAGTTTGAATTTTGGGACCGAGAACCTCATCTGGTGGGTAGAGCGCAGAAGCCGCGGAGGTTGGAAATGGTGTACTAGCTTTTGTAAGTATATTGGGGCCACTCCAGTTTTGATTTTGATTTTGATCCTGAAAAACGCAAACACTCATAGGGAATGCAAGATTAATTAGAGCATGTGAAATGTAAGCAAGAACAACATGGTTACCGTAACGCTTTTACACACATTATTCAGAAATCAATGAGTGTTTTTGCATGACATGTTAAGGACATGACTACAGGGCCTGTAAGGGACCCGTTTCAATGTCTCTTGCTTATATCCTTACAAAACGTAAGCAGTACGGTTTAAAGAGACCACAACACTGAACACAGAGCAGTGGTACACATTTTATAAACTAAAATAAGGAAAACAGTTGATAAGGATCACATTAAACTTTTTTCACTCTACGCACACACCAGGTATTGCACTTTCCCACCCAGGGAAAACAATGCTGTTCAAAGAAAGACGAGAAAACGAAAGTAGCGCTTCACTGGGAGCTAATGTGTTTGGGTGTAAATAAAACCAATCTGGCCACTTTACGACCACCCTGCCTTGTTTTATTTAGTTATTTATTTATTTTTCGTATTTTTAACCTTTTTTTTCTCTCCTTCCCGAGGCTGCACTTTGGAATACAAAAATGACAGTAAAAGACGACATGTCCAGCAAAAGTGTTTCTTTCTTTTTTAGATCCATTTCCAAGGGAAACAAATAAACAAAAGGAGAGGAAAGAGAGGGCAAGAGCCGTTTGTTGAAGTCAAGGTTTTCAGCAAGTGAGGAGGAGTGAGACAGAGAGAGTGAGGGAATAAGAGGAAGAGGAAGAAAGAGAGGGGGGGGGTTGTCAGTGTAGAGCAGGAGACGTGGACACTGTCAGACGGAAAAGACAGAGTCCTTTTCCTTCTCTGCCCACCCCGCCTGCCCCCGAACGGCCACGAAAGGCCTTGGCTATTTCTATCGTACTGGGATGCATTTTCAAAATTAAAAAGTTGGTTAACGGATTCTATTAAATTTAAAAAAGTTGGGGTACGACGTGCCCTGCCGATCTCGCCCACTTCGACCGCAAAATCGTTTTAAAACCATCTGTTTTTGCATTTGGGTGGTTCCTGTCTCCTGAAGGCAGGAATGTGGCCGGCCAGTCCCGAGTCCCCAGCAACAAAGCCGCCCTTCGCAAGCAGTGAAAGTGGCCCCATCCTGCCATCCCACCAGGAAAATGCTGCACTCGCTCACCACATGCAGCATGGGGGCTGGCATGGTAAAATTTTGTCCTGCATTGCGCATGTTTGCATCCAGTACTGATCGTTGTGCTTGTTTTTCTATGTCCCCCCGTTTCACTTTCTTCCCTTATAAGCAGGGTCGGCCGGCTTTAGGGTGGTGCGACCGGTGCGGCCTCACTGGGTGCTGACCTGGAAGGGGGGGCACTGACCTCAGGGGCGTCACTGTGTTTAGCAATAACTTATGATTTAAAAGCACCTGCTGCAGAGTTCCTTGTGCATTCAGCTTTCAGGCAGCAATAAAAATGTCATGATTATTCCTGTGATTAATGTTTCTGCTAGAGAGAGAGATCGGAGTTTTGTCTAGTGGCAGTTTTGACGCGCCATAAAGTAGCGCAGAGGGTTAATGTGCCTGCTGCAAAGAACAGATCTGTATTTTATGTGGTAGCTTAGTGGATTATTAACGCCGGTCTTTACCAGTGCTTTCAAACAAATTAAATGTATGTGAGAGAGGTGCTATGGAGAGATGAGGAGCACTTTTGCCGAGTGGTAGTGAGGAATTCGAGCAGGAAGTCATGGGGAGGGGAGGGTGACAAAAAAGATTGTCGCACCAGGTGCCACCAGTGCTAAAGCCGGCCCTGCTTATAAGGTTCCAATAAATTCCACAGTCCTTGCCTCACCATCATATCAGACTTACTACCATCAAACATTCTTCCGCCACCATTGAGACCTATTATGCTGCTATTCTGTACAGCAGCTGTTTAACTTTTTGCCCTGTAGAGACTGAAGGCAAAAGTTTGAAATTTCAATAGTTTCAACATTTTAAAGCTCAACCAAGGTCAAGGAACAGAAATCTATGGCCAAGTCATAATTCAAATGTCAAATTAATTGCAGAAATACACAGAATGTCACAGGATGTTAAAATCATTACTAATATTATAATATGAGCTATTTGTTAAGGTCCAGTCTTATGCTGAAAAATGTCTCGATCAATAATGAGAAGGACAAGTGAAAAATGTCTAAACTTATGTTTTCGATTGTCAAGGCTGATTTGTACAATCCGACCTGGTGTTTGCATTTTCTCAAGAAAACATACCCTGTATTTTTTTCTATTTTTTTCATGGTGTTAGACTCCCCTCCTTCGGACAACTTGACCTTTATTCAAGTTATAGTTGTTAACGATGCATTCTGATAATGATCAGAATGACATGGGTATAATTAATAAGCATTATTGCTCTTTGAAAGCTGTTTAAATTGATCAGTTTCATGAGGAAGTTGAACACCAATGTTTCCATATGCAGCACACTCCAGTGACCATTTATGTCTCTAATTCGACTTTAGTGAAGGGTGGTCTTATCCTCCCTACTCCAGGGAACTGCCACCAGCTACCAACCTGAGTATCACAAGGTAGTGGCAAAGCCTGGTGGGCATAGTGCCAATTAGGTGATGGTACCCCTACCTTCACAAGCAGCACCCCAAACTCCCTTCAGTGCTATGGCTGGTTGGTGTTTTCAACTCTTTACATGGCCTGGCAGGGTGGAAAGATGGCGGTAATAGTGGCGGTGCGTTCCTCCATTTACCGCAGTGTGTCGGGGGTAATCGCAAGTGATTCTAAGAGCCCTGTATATGGGGAGGCGGTTAACAATACTGCAGCATCAAAAGACACTCTTGTAATCCCACGGATTTCCTTCCTGAGGCGCCCAAAGTTTCCTTTGCAGGTAGTGCCACCTTCCCCCACCCCAATAAAAGTCAAATTCTGTGGATTTGAATGCCCATGCCTCATGCATGCACAGTATCCAGCATTCTAGTTTTCTCAGGAAGTATTTGCGCATTCCTGGAAAGGTTAACTTTGGGATTATCAGGGTACACTAGCACCCTTGTACCATGGATTACCAAAGGTCAGTATTTTTCGCAGCAGTGCCATGCGCAAATGGCAGAGCGGAAGTGGCGATGGTAAATCCTGGAGATTATCCAGGGACAGAGATCTCCACCGGTCACTGTTTCCGCAAAATGGAACTGGACAGCAGCGTGGCGGTGCTGAGCATCGCTCTGGAATTTTCCCACCACTCTCCAGGCTGCCCTGCACACACAGACAACTATCACTGGTGCCTGTGGTGGGTGGGATTGAGTGTGTAGTGGTAGAGTTAAGCCTATTAAAGTAACTCATGTAGCATTGCCACAGTGTTAAGTCCCCCGTTGTGGCATTACCACATGTTTAAGTCCACCCTTGTGGCATTACCACATGTTTAAGTCCACCCTTGTGGCATTACCACATGTTTAAGTCCACCCTAGTGGCATTACCACATGTTTAAGTCCACCCTTGTGGCATTACCACATGTTTAAGTCCACCCTTGTGGCATTACCACATGTTTAAGTCCACCCTAGTGGCCTTACCACATGTTTAAGTCCACCCTTGTGGCATTACCACATGTTTAAGTCCACCCTAGTGGCATTACCATGTGTTTAAGTCTACCCTTGTGGCATTCCCATGTATTTAAGTCTACCCTGCAGATGAGGGTGCCGCAGAGGATGGGGTTGGGGTTGGTCCGGATCTGGAAGTTGAGGTGTTCCATGGTCACCGTTGGGTCATTAGAGTGCGTGGTCAGTCGGAGTGTGCTTCTGTAGGTGATGGCAATGCCTCCTTCTGGACGGTCGGGGTGGTCCTTGCGGGTAAATTTAGTAGCCGTCAGAGATGGCGATAGCGATGTCCGGTCCGGAGCAGAGGTTGGTCCTGGCAGGCGATGTGGCATCCAGGGTTGATGGCGAGGAGGGTGCTGGCGTCGTAGAGGTGGAGTGTCCGACAGGAAGGGTGCTTGGTGCTGAGCGCGTTCCAGGGGCAGACGGACGCAGACGGGCTTGCCTTTGGCATGGGAGACGTCCATTACAACGCAGGCATTACAATGCATTGTGAAGTCAGTAATGGGATATTTCTAAGTTTTAGGGTGGGTATGGGTTTCGGGTGTCGGAGATGAAATTTGGGGTGTTTTATGGGGTAAAATTCAAAATTTGGGGTGTGTTTTGGGGTCAATTATAAAAATTGGGGTGTGCATTTGGGTCAAATATGATTTTTAGGGTGTGTTTTGGGTGCTCAAAGATGAATTTTAGGGTTCAGGGTTTGCTTTGGGGTGCAAGGGTTAGTTTTAGGGTTGCACTCATATGCACTCCAGCATTCCCCTTGTCACTCCGTGAGCACTCTTCTAATCACCCTGTCAGCACCGTATACTTATCCAATCACTGTGCCAATACCCAAGCACTTATAAATTCACCATGTAGTATCTTTGCAGCACTCTAATCATCCAGTCACTAACCATGTGTTTATGCATTGACCCAGGCACTAACCGATGTAGTGCTACCATCCCCTGAGGACTACCTATGCAGTCCAGTAATCTGCCTCTCACTACCTATGCACTCCTCCAATCACCCAGCCAGCACAATGTACTTATCCAATCACTCCGCCAAAACCCAAGCAGTTATAAAATGACCATGCACTGTCCTTGCAGCACTCTAATCATCCAGTCACTACCCATGTACTCATGCAATGACCCAGTCACTAACTGATCACTGCTACAATCCCCTATGCACTTCCCATACAGTCCTCTAACCACCTACACACTTCTCATTCGCTCCTTCAATTCCCCTGGTAGTACCCATGCAGTCCAGCAATCACCCTGTCACTCCCTGTGCACTGCTCCAGTCACTCAGCCACTACTATGTACTAATCCAAACACTCTGCCAATACATAAGCACTTATAAATTCACTCAGGCACTCTCCTTGCGGTATTCTAATGTTTCAGTCAGTAGCTATGTACTCATGCAATGATCTAGGCACTAACTGATCACTGCTACAATCCCCTATGCACTACCCATACATTCCTCTAACCACTTACACACTTCTTATTTGCTCCTTCAATTCCCCAGGTAGTACCCATGCAGTCCCGCAATCACACTGTCACTCCCCGTGCACTCCTCCAGTCACCCAGCCACTACCATGTACTAATCCAAACAACTATAACACTTATAGTGGTCAAAGACTGACGGGGATTGCTGGAGTGCATAGGTAGTTCTCAGGTGATTGTAGCACTACATCAGTTAGTGCCTGGGTCATTCCATAAGTACATGGTTAGTGACTGGATGATTAGAGTATGAAGTGGGAATAGTAATATTTACATCTCCGCTATCCAACAGCTTCCCTACTGTTGCAATATGCCTAGTATTAGTATGCATTGGAATGGAATGCGATGTAATGGTATGCGTCGTAACTTCATATATACCTTTGGCACACCAGTGGTACGCCCGCTGCACATGGCCGCACAACAGCCGCCATTGAGAAGTGCTGCGGGGGGACTGGACAGCTGGGAGGTGGGAAACGCCGGAAAGGACACTGGATGGGGTGTGAACACGGGGGGTGTGTGTGAGCGGGTGTTGTAAATATTGAAATGAGAGAAATCTTACCTTGAGGCCGGGTCCCGTGTCTTTGTTGCTCCTGCTCTCCTGAGTCTGCTTCAAGGAACAGAAAGTAGGCAGCCAGGCTCCCTCCCCTAAGCCAATCAGAGCCCTGCAATGCAGCGTTGGGTTTGGTCATTGGCGCCGGGACAAGGCGTTCAGCCAGGGGCTGGAGGGGTGGGCATGTTCTTCATGCAGGCTGTAATGCAGCCTGCATTGCGAACAGGACAGTGCGCATGACTGCTTTGGGCGGCCTGAGTGGGCCGACCAAACAGTCATTGCGCACTTGAGTGGGCATGCCGCTCCGCCCCTGCCCTGCTCCGTAGTGGAGCAGCCCTACCCACCCTCCCACCCGCAAAGGAAACATAGCACGATTACATCAGGAAGTTATCATCATGTGATGATTTTTCCTCTTCTTGCACTGCTTGAAATCAGTAGGGTGATGCTCTTCCACCATAGTGGATGAGCCGCAACTGGGGGTGTGTCATCTACAGGTGCTAGGCCTGTGCGACTCGACCCCCGGGCCTCCTCCGCAACGCGTCCCACCTTCTCCTTACCTGGACATTGACACTGTGGCGCAATCCGCTGCACTCTCTCCAAATCTGTGAATCAGCCAGCAGGAGCCTCAGCCAGGAGGGATTTCACAAGCCTGGGTACAGCAGTCGCCGACAAGTCTGCTGGTGAACCTCCCGATGCAGTTGATGCAGCAGGGCCCCCTTAGGCGTGAAGTTGCAGCGCTCCCGCCACACAAGTTCGGTGCAGCTCAGGGGCCTCGCCCTCCCCAGCGTCCGGCCAGCGCAACATCATCTGGCCTGTGATGCAGAGAGGCGCCGCCCACCGTTGGTAATCCCCTCCGTGCACCCCGGTGTAGTGGTGGATCGTAGTATGCGATGCAGACCTACCTACGTTGGTGCGCAGGAGCGCCTCTACCATCCACAGCTCCAAGGGGCTGAAGGCGGTCTTCTCACACAGGTCAGCAACGTGTCTCCATGCGACCTGCCAGACTTCACCACCAGGTATGGGCAATCGCAGCGCCTCAATGTCTACCGCCACGGCTCATCGACTCCACAGCTCCTCCGCATCGCACTCCAGGCTCCAGACGCAGGTCCAGTGAGGCAACCAGGCTCCAGACGCATGTCCTGCGAGGCATCCAAGCTCCAGACGCAGGTCCAGCGAGGCATCCAGGCTCCAGGCGCAGGTCCAGCAAGGCATCCAGGCTCCAGGCGCAGGTCCAGCGAGGCATCCAGGCTCCAGGCGCAGGTCCTGCGAGGCATCCAGGCTCTCATCCTGGATGTTGGGTGGCTTAAGGGGGTTGTTGATGTGTGCTGCACTTGGCCCTGGCTGCTCCATTCTGCATTTCATTTTTTTTGCCTATTTTCTATTGGAGGTCGACTGATAGGCTAATTTTTCCAATAGAGGCAAAAAAACTCACATTGGGCTGACTAACGTGCGTTTTTTTGCCGCTAATGGGCCTTTCGTTGGTTTTCGCCCGCTAGCGCCCGAATTCCCATCGCCATCACGCTAATGTTAGCAGCAGTTTTCGCCGCCGATCCCTGAAGCTATCACCATGTAGCGATGGCTTGTAAATACGTCGCTAACATGGCGATAGTTTTCAGTGGTACACGGTGGTAAGAAAACTGCCGCTAACTAACGTTAGCGATAGTTTTCACCACTCCTTGTACATATGGCCCTTAGTATTAATCAATATTATCGTAGTTTCATTCCATCCGTATTAATAACAAAAAAGTTACACTTTTTATGAATCATTCATTCTATTAGTGTTTCATTTCCACAGTGTCACCAACTTCAAGCTGTGTAACCACTTAATTCCTTATTTTCCATCATTGAAAGATGGCATTACAATCCTGTGCTCCCCCGATCCCCAATGCATTTCAGGCCTGGGAGGCCTTTAGTCAGGGGGAAAGTATAATAGAATCAGAAAAAAACAATAACACAATTAAATATCTTGTATGTGGTACTTTTCAGCAATAATTTCCAATCGTAAGTTTAGAATTACACATAACAAATTCAGTAATCAAAATCCGTATTTTAGCTCAAAAGCATAAGCTTATTTCTTGCATACAGCATTATTCCTAATCATCAATTTAAATCAATCAGGCGCAAATCAATATGTACTTAAATCAAATGCTATCCTACAACCTAAAGTATGTGTCCATAAATGTCGCCTAATGTCCAAACAGCCCTATGAATAGAAGCTCATTTTTATATTGGCAACTGCGTAATAATTGATTATGAAGCATTTTAAAAACACGTACCAGATTAACCCATATAGAAAAATATGGTGATGTGAGAACAGCCTCTCATCTAATGGATAAAACAATATCAACCCCAGTGGTAAATCTGCACATACATGCAGGCGAGTGGTAAATCTTCCCTTTATTAGGCAGTAAACCTAACCACAGTGGTTCCCCTAATTTCACTTTCCCCAACAAGTAAGCTTTAAGTTATCTGCTCAAACTCCTGTTTCGAAATACAAACTTACTGCTAGGAGACCTTGCTACTTTTGTGCTACCTGTTTGGAGATAGAAACAGGACTTGCCTGATGTGTCTGATGTATCAAGAAGTGTAGGCCATATTGGAATGGAGTGTCTAGGGGTGAAATGCATTTCTCAACATTAGTGTGTCCTCTTTACTCACCCAACAAGTAGGCTTTAAGTTGTCTCCTCAAACTCCTGTGTCCAAATACAAAGTTCTGCTAGGAGACCTTGCTATTTATGAGCTCCCTGTTTGGAGATAGAAACAGGCTTGCCTCATGTGTCTGATTTATGAAAAAGTGTCGGCCATAGTGGATTGGAGTGTCTAGGGGAGAAATACATTTCTCAGCATTGGAGTGTCCTCTGTACTCACACGAAAAGTAAGCTTCAAGTTATCTCCTCAAACTCTTGTGTCCAAATACAAACTTCCTGTTAGGAGACCTCATTGCTTATCAGCTCTCTGTTTAAAGATAGAAACAGGACTTGCCTCTTGTGAATGATGTATCAAAACTAGTCAGCCATTCTTGGAATGGAGTGTTTGCGGGAGAAACACGTTTCTCACATTAGAGTGTCTCTGTACTTGCTAAAAAAAAAGAATAAACTACCTATTTGACCATGTTGATAACCCTAGGTAAATGGGTTCCAGACATACTGATATGGGTCTGCTCTACAAGGGAACATGTGTACCCATAAAAACAATTATGTTGGGCCAAATAGAAAACAAATAATCCCAGGATTAAACATGAGCACATAAGAACAGATCATAGAAAACAACTGTATGCAATGCAGTCATTAAGACATTTCGGTATCTCAGTTTGCAGTTTTCTGATCCAATAAAGTTCTCTTTGAAGCAGTAATTTTCTATTATCAGTGCCAGATTTTAATGACACTAATTCCAGTGCTGTATATTTCAATTAGCTGATGTTGTGTAGTGCTGTATTAGAATGTACAGCTTCAGTAGATGGAGGGTTCTTAGTTATGATATTACTCTTGTGTTCAATTGACCTGGTTTTGAGTTTCCTATCTGTTTTTCCTACGTAAGCTAGCCCATAAGGGCATTTCAACAGGTACACAACATTCTTGGTATCACAAGTGGCCGAAGTGTGTAACTTTCTTTTCAATGTTTTAGGCTCAATACTGTTGTTGTACTGCTGCTGCAATTTTATACTTTTTGGTCTTTTCTGTGTGCCACTTACTTCTTTTTGCTGCTGGGGCACTGACGAGGTGTATTTCCGATCGCTCATGTTCAAGAGCATTCGCTTTTTGCACTTGCACTTGATAATAGGAACTGTGATTACCTGTGTTTTTTAATTATTATTCCTCATTTGCGTTCATTGCACATGGCACTTTCATACTTCCTGATTTCCACTGGACAGACATAGAGCTGCCATTTTCGGTTGGTCATCCATCGGGTAAGAATGGGCGGAAGATCTGTATTAGACTTTGCTTTTTCAGCGGGTTTACCCCTAGACCTTTTGCTTTTTGGTCTCCTGTTTTTGACCCTGTTGTTGGTGGTTTTAGAACTCTGGGCACTTTACCACTGCTATTCAGTGCTAAATTGCATATGCTCCCCCTGTAAATTGTGTTTATGGATTGGTGATTC
The DNA here is from genome assembly GCA_963921515.1 of Calotriton arnoldi. Lineage (NCBI taxonomy): Eukaryota > Metazoa > Chordata > Amphibia > Caudata > Salamandridae > Calotriton > Calotriton arnoldi. The sequence goes on from CAWUFW010010520.1 coordinate 353,797, forward strand.
CATGATTGGCATATTTGATTTACTGGTAAGTCCCTAGTACAGTGCACTGTGTGTGCCCAGGGCCTGTAAATCAAATGCTTTTAGTGGGCCTGCAGCACTGATTGTGCCACCCACTTGAGCAGCCTCTAAATGTAACTCAGACCTGCCACTGCAGTGTCTGTGTGTAGTTTGTAACTGCCATGTTGACCTGGGAAGTGCACCCGCTTGCCAGGCCCTAATCTTCCCTTTTGTTACATATAAGTCACCCCTAAGGTAGGTCCAAGGTACCCCTGTGGGCAGGGAGCTGTGTATGTTAAAGGTAGGACATGCCCTGGTGTGTGTGGCATGTCCTGGTAGTGAATTACAGTGTATTTCATTTTTCGCTATTGAAAGGCTATCTGCCCCATAAGATAAAATGGGAGTTTATTTATAACACTTTATAAATATAACTTCCCATTGGGACAAGATTGAAAGATGGAGTTTAGTATGTTTGAACTTAGAATATAAAAATGCATCTTTTAGTAAAGATGATTTTTATATTGTGTTTTTGAAAATATCACTTTTAGAAAGTGGGTATTTTCTTGCTTAGCCATCCTGTGTGCCTCTGCTAGTTTGTGGATTGACTGTCTGGCTCTGGAGTGACAGGGGAGGGGTTTGTGCATTCTCTCAGACAGCCACTGGGGGGGGGGGGTTGATGTGTGTCCTGCCTTTCCTGAATGAGTCATGGCTGGGCTGAATAGACCTGGGCTGCATTCAGAGTAGTGGGAGGAGTTTTCACTAGCACCTGAATTGGCCTGGTCTGCATTTAGAGTGGTGGGAGGATATTTCCCTTGTACCTGAATAGGCCCTGTCTGCCTTGGACAATGCTGTCTCCACCTCCTGCCGGGAAGATGGACCAGAGAGGACAGAACTGGTTTGGGCTGAGCACAGACACTCTCTGCCCAAAAGAACAAAGAGAAACTGAGTATAAATATTGGGGTCCAGACCCCAGAACTTTAGATTACTGCGGAACTAAGGAACCTGTCGGGCAGAAGGGATGGAAAAGCTGTCAAGAGGAACTGCCACTATGCTACGTGCTCTGCTGTATTGGCTTGCTGCTTTTGTACTTTCATCCTCCTGCTGTTAGAGTTTTCTCCAAGGGCTTGAAGTAGAGCTTGCCTCCTGTTGGAAGTTTGAGGGAAATAAAATACTTCAGGGAACTCACTGGAAACAAGGAGCTGGAAAAACTGCTAGGAGGAGTACTGTCCCTTTGCTGTGTTGTTGCAGTTGCTGCTTGTGCCTTGGGCAGTAAAAGGACTGGACTGAACTTTCTGAACTTGTGCTGAGTATCTCCAAGGGCTTGAAATAGAGCTTGCCTCCTGTTCTATAGTCTCAGGGACTGCAAAGACTTCACCGACCTCTGGGTACCGCCTCTGGAACCGTGGTTTCAGTTGCCACAGAGGGGGGAAAACTGAGTCCGTCGCTGGCTCTGTGTCCAGAAGGCACCGCAGAGGGCACTGTCCGCATCTCACACCGCAATCCTGGTCTCACCGACGACCGCCGCCTCCGCCACCAAGCCGCTGCTTGCACCGTGACCTGGGGCACCGCACTCCTCACCGCCTCACTTCATTTCTCCACCCTGTTCTCACCAATGCCGTCGCTACCCGCTGACCATGACTTCCGTGACCGCATCGTGGCTTGGGGGTACCGCTCGTAAGTCTCACAACGCACCGCCCGTCCCACACCGCAGTCCAAACCGATCGATGCCAGCTCCCCGTACCCGGCTCTGTCTCCTGCACCGTGATCTGTCAGCACCGCATCGAGCACCACCGTCTCTCCGCACTGCAGTCCTGGTCTCACCGACACCGCTGGACTACCATCACCGAGCCGCTGCCTGCATTACGACTTGAGGTGCTTCACACCGAAACCCCGATGGTTGCCACGACCGGCCCGCACCAACGTGTTAGCCGCAACACAAAAGGTACTGTTTACGAGTCTGCCAACACCCCCAACAGACGCGGTCAGACTGAACTGTTGGTTTCAGTACTGCGGTAGCACCGGACGGAGCTACCGACTTCAAGGAACTGCATTTTTAAAGTATTCTTGCAAAGTGCATATTTTTAAGTAACTGTATGTTGGATTTTCATTGTTTTGGTCTTGTTTTAAAATATATAAAGTATTGGATATTTTTCTAAACTGGTGTGGTGTCCTTTTTTAGTGTTTTCACTGTACTACTATTGGTTATGTGCAAATGCTTTACACACTGCCTTTGAGATAAGCCTGACTGCTCGTGCCAAGCTACCAAGGGGGTGAGCAGGGGTTCTTATAGGAGTGTAACTACCTTACCCTGTCTAGGAAGAAGGGTCCCTACTTGGAGAAAGGTGCAACCCATTGCCAACTAGAGACCCCCATTTATAACAATCGTTTTCTTTCCATGGCTCAAAAACATGGAATAAACTCCCTAGAGAACTTTGGGCCACTTCAGAGCTTCAAGTTTTCAGAAGAAAACTAAAAACCTGGCTGTTCCAGCTAAATGAGCAACACGATCATCCTTTGGGCAGATGGCTGGTTTTCCTCAATGTTCAGCGCCGGGACACTCTTTGGAGTATGCGCACGCTATATAAATGCTGTTTCATTCATTCATTCTTTCATTTCATTCATTGGTGCGCCGAAGGCAAACCCATTTGCCCCCAACTGCGTCCGGATCACGACCAGCACCAGCCATGCTGCTGGTAAGCCTTCACATTCTGCTTCCCTTATAAAGTACACTAGGACTGAGTTGTTTGCATTACGCCCTGTTCAGTGGGTACAAATGGGAGTTTCTTACGTGGTTAACCTTGGAGCAGGTTTTAACTGCTCTAGATGAAGTTTTTCTCTTGAGCTTTCAGAAAGTTCTAGGGGCATATTTACAAGCCCCTATCACCACCAGAACATCACTTTTAGTGATGTTCTGGTGGCGATAAGGGTTTTGCCTTATTTACAAGGCAGCATTAAGCCACTTAAGGTGGCTTAACGCTGCCTTGTAAATAAGGCACCCTGCACGCTATACTTAGCGTGAAAGGGGAGGGCAATGGGTGTTGCGGTGGACGTTCCACTGCAACACCCATTGATTTTGATGCTGCCCCATATTTACAAGGGTGGTGTAAATATGGGGCAGCGCCAAAATTAAGACCAAAAAAACCTGGTCTTACCCTGGCGAAACGAGGAGAATTGCTTTATTTCTCCTCGCTTTTGCTGTTCCTATGTGTGCTGCATTGTGCAGCACACAGAGAAAAAGCAAAACATCATTGTGTCCCTTCCTGCACATGAACAATCTTTCAAATAAATCACGCGTTGCAAGTTCTATGTGTGCTGCATTCTGCAGCACACATAGAAGTTACAAAAAGCCATTGGTGATGTTTATGTGCAGGAAGGGACACCTTCCTGCACATAAACAATCTTTCCCTGCAAAGCAGGCACCCTTGCACAATGGTGCAAGCCTGCCTGCGTTGGCGCTAGGCAGCTGCAATTTGCGCCAGCGCAGGGTGAAATGCAGGGCTGCATCGTATTCTTGTAAATACAGTGCAGTCCTGCATTTCTGACGTGGCGGAGCGCGGCGTTCAGCTAACAAGGCTAACGCCGCACTCCGTCACTTCATTGTGAATGTGCCTTCTAGTTCCTTAGCTAACAAGCTCTATGGACCTTGGACTCTAGGTGGTGTAGCTGGCGTGTGTCTACCTTCCTGTGAAGCATCTTTCACTGCAGGCCTTTTAAACTGCTGTTGCTTACCCAGACACGCGCTGGGTATCTTCAATCTACTAATTGATAAGAACTGGGATGTATTGTTCCTTACGGAAACTTGGCTCAAAGACAGTTCTGCTGCCAACATTGCTCTAGCTATCTTGCAAGATTTCTCTATCAAGCATTTTGATAGAGATAATAAAAATGGGGGTGGGGTTGCGATTATACATCGCACTGCTTTCCCTTGTACTGTTTCTAAGCTTTCTAATATTGACGGCATGTCTTTTACTATTACTCTAATTCCCACCTTGGCAGTACCAGATGCCATATTCCTACAATCCCTAACTGACACTCTAAGCCAACTTTATCTGTTGCATGCCAACTTCGTGGTATTAAGAGATTTTATTCTCCATGTGGATGACCCCAATAATGAATCTGCCCAGCAATTTGTGAGCACCTTGGAGGGTTTTAACCTTGAGCAACTTGTTAAGGTGCCTACAAGGTACAGCCAGTGGTCTAACCATGTCTTAATTCCTTTTGAGATTATAACTTTCACCCCACACGCTTTCTCTTGTGTGACAAAAAAGATGTCTAGACCTTGGCATAAAGTGAATGATTTGCTTCTTTCAGATGCGCTCCAGTCCGTCACTTTAATTTGGACTGGAGTTCTAGAACAAGATACTGTAGTCTTCAATGACTGGGTTGAGAAGGCCACTGACACGATTGAGCCTATGAAATCCCACTCAACCAAGAGACTGAACCATACAGCACCTTGTTTCTCTGATGCTCTCAAATCAGAGAAATCTTGATGCAAAAAGTTAGAAAAGCAATGGAGAACCAAATATAATGAGGACGAAAAAGGGATTTATCAGTCCACTCTTAAGAAATATCATGCAGCAATTCATGCGGCTCAAAAAGCATTTATTGCCATGTCTATTTCTGAGGCTGACAATTCACCTAGGGAGTTGTTTAAGGTGGTTAGCTCCTTTCTCTCCCCCTTGGCTACTAAAAATACTCTCACTCCATCGATTGAGCTCTGTGAAGGGCTCTCAAATTTTTTTCATAATAACATTGAAGCAATTTATGATCAATTTCCGATGCTTATTTCCAATCTTCAGAGTGTCTCTTCCTTTACCTCTACTACTCCCTTACTGTCCTGTTTTGCCCCTATATCTCTTGAGGACTCTTCCAAGGAACTTGTCAAATGCAAGTTGGGATCTCCACTTGACCCTTGCCCCCTGGCCATTCTCAAATTGGCTGTCTCAGTGGGAATCCCACCCTGAACAGTTTACTTAACGATTCCCTTGCCCAGGCCATCGGTTGGAAACAGTCTCTATTACTTCCCCTACTTAAGAAGCCCTCAGCCGATCCTAAGATTCTCAGTAATTTTAGGCCCATCTGACTTCTCCCCACCATGGCAAAGCTTTTGGAGAAAAAGGTGAATAGGCAGCTTACACACTGTTTGGAGGAAAACTGTCTGCTCCATGACTCACAATCAGGATTTTGCCCTGGTTATAGCACTGAGACCACTCTTCTTGAGGTCTCTAAATAAATTAAAGCAAATCTTGATTTAAACTCCCCGGTCATGGTGATGCTTTTGGATTTTTCTGCAGCGTTTGATACAGTCTCTCTTGCTATTTTGCTTAAGAGGTTGGAAATGATCGGCATTAAAGACCACGCCCTTATATAGTTCAAGTCTTTTATTAGCAACAGTACTTAGGTTTTTTTTTTTCCTCCTTTCACCTCTGCAGCAAAAGAAAACCCCTGGATTGCAGAGTTCCACAGGGTTTGGCTCTTAGCCCTACCCTTTTTAATATTTATCTGTCACCATTGGCTAATATCGTTGAGTCATGGGGAGTGAGAGATGTTTCATATGCGAATGGCACTCAATTGCTTTTGGCCTTTCACAAAAATGTTACATCCTCTTTGAGCTCTTTAAAGTCTTGCCTCATATCTGTTGTGGACCGCAAGGACCTCGCACCCAGCCCGCAACTACCAACGCCGAACTTGTCGCACCCCACGCCATCACCTCCACGGACTACATTCTACTCGGGGACCTGAACTTCCACCTCGACAACTGCAGCGACCCCGACTCCACCACTCTCCTCGCCAACCTCGGACTGAAGCAGCTGGTCAACATGCCCACTCACAGAGCTGGACACACCCTCGACCCCATCTTCGCGGGAGGGACAAACATCCCCTTCAGCCACACCACCCAGCCCCTCTGGATGGACCACCACTGCGTCCATTTCACCTTCAACACCATCACCGCACCCAAGCCCGCCCCGCCCCCGCCTAGACGGAACTAGAGCAAGGTCACAGAGGAGGACCTCAACACCACCCTCCTCCAAAACCCCCCCTGCGCCACGACTGACACCAACGCCGCAGCCATAGAATTTCACCGCTGGATCTCCTGCTGCGCCGACAAGCTCGCACCCCTCCGCAACCCCGCCAAACAACGCCCTCTGAAGGCCGCCTGGTTCACCACAGAACTACAAGAAGCCAGATGCTCCTGCAGACGCCTAGAGAAAACCTGGCAAAACCAGAAAACCACGGAAGCACGGAACAAATACAGGAGCGCCCTGAAGGAATACCACCAGCGCATAAGAGACACCAAACGGACCTTCATAAGAGACAAAGTCCAGACCAACGCGACCAACGCCAAGGAACTGTTCAACATCATACAGCAGTTCGCAAAACCCACCAGCGAAGCCACTGACATCACACCTTCCCAGGAACTCTGCGACAAGCTCAGCTCCTACTTCCATCTGAAGATCAAGACCCTCTATGACAATTTCAGCGAACCAACGCCGAACGCCACCACCCCCACCGCCGCCGATAGGCCAACCATCATGACCTGGGATCCCGCCACCGTCGAACACATCACCGCGACCATGAAGAAAACCCACTCAGGAGCCCCAACGGACCCCTGACCACCGCACATATTCCACAGGGCCGCCGCCGCCATCGCACCTGAACTAGGACGGACCATCAACTCCTCCTTCATTTCCGGCATCTGCCCAGACGACTGGAAGCGGGCGGAGGTTAAACCCCTCCTCAAGAAACCTACTGCCGATCCAACGGACCTGAAAAACTACCGGCCCATCTCTCTCCTCCCCTTCGCGGCCAAAGTCACCGAGAGACTCGTAAACGCTCAGCTGACCGCCTTCATCGAAGAGAACTCCATCCTAGATGCCTCCCAGTCTGGATTCCACAGCAACCACAGCACCGAGACCGCCCTCCTCACCGCCACGGACGACATCCGCAGGCTACTCGACCAGGGACACACTGCGGCCCTCATCCTTCTAGACCTCTCCGCAGCCTTCAACACCGTTTCGCATCGCACTCTCGCAGCCAGACTTCACGACGCGGGGATAAAAGAAACCGCCCGCGACTTGGTCCAATCCTTCCCCTCCGGCAGAACCCAGAGGATCAGACTCCCTCCCTTCCTCTCCCAACCCACCGACATCAACTGCAGAGTACCCCAAGGATCATCGCTCAGCCCCACGCTCTTCAACATCTACATGGCCCCCCTCGCCGCCATCGTCAGACAGCATGGGCTCAGCATTGTATTCTACGCCGACGACACCCAGCTCATCCTCTCACTCACGGAGAATCCCGAAAACACCAGACTCTGCTTCCAGGAAGGAATGAAGAATGTGGCAGCCTGGATGAAAGACAACTGCTTGAAGCTCAACTCAGAGAAGACCGAGGTCCTCATCCTCGGACCCTGCACCTCTGCCTGGGACAACACCTGGTGGCCCTCTGCCCTTGGGAAATCCACCCACCCACCCCTACAGACCACGCACGAAACCTCGGCATCATCCTTGACTCCTCCCTCTCCATGAACCGCCAGATCAACGCCGTCGCCTCCACTAGTTTCAACTGCCTGCGCATCCTCCGTAAAACCTTCAAATGGATCCTCCCCGACATCAGAAGGACCGTCACCCACGCGCTCATAACCAGCAGGCTGGCATACGGCAACGCCCTCTACGCCGGAATCAACAGAACTCTTCTACACAAACTCCAAACCATCCAGAACGCCGCAGCCAGACTCGTCCTCGGGACACTGCGTCACGAACACATTACCCAACACCTACGAGGCCTCCACTGGCTCCCCGTCGAGAAGAGGGTCACTTTCAAACTCCTCACCCACGCCTACAAATCCCTCAACAACATCGGACCCAAATATCTCAACGAGAGAGTTTCCTTCCACGTACCCAAGAGGAACCTCCGCTCCGCCGACCTCGCCCTGGCAGAGGTACCCCGCATCAGCAGAAACAGAACTGGCAAGAGGGCTTTTTCCTACATCGCAGCCAAGACCTGGAACGAGCTCCCGTGAACATCAGACGCTCCCTGACCCTGCACTCGTTCAGGAAGGACCTCAATACCTGGCTCTTTGACTAATCCGGAGCCGCTCCCCCCCCCCCAGCGCCTTGAGACCCTCATGGGTGAGTAGCGCGCTTTATAAACCCCTGAGTGATTGATTGACTGGATGAATACCGGTTACTTAAAGCTTAACTCAGATAAAACTGAGGTTCTTTTTGTTGGGGTTAAGTCTACCCCTGGGCCCACCCTTCTACTGTGGAAGGAAACCTCAGGGTTAAATTTGATTCTAAGCTCACTTTTGAGCCTCAGATTGAAGCACCGTCTGCCTCCTGTTTCCTCACTCTGAGATCTTTGAGACGAATGCTGCATCTCATTCCTATGGAAGACCGAAATACAATTGTTCATGATCTGATCACTTCAAAGCTAGACTATTGCAACAGTTTGTAGCTAGGGCTCCTGTGCATTCTCATTCAGCGTCTTCAAATTATTCGACCGCTGCTGCCTGTCTGGTCTTTAAAATCCCGCCATGGGTCTTGATATCAATAAAAGGATCCAGTTTAAGGCCCTTACCCTTGCCTTCAGTATATTCAACCAAAAGGGGCCTCATTAAACTCAGGCGCAGCTTCAAATTATCTTCTCTTGTCTGCTCATTTAGTTCCAACAATCTTAAATTGTTTCAAACTCCCCATATATATAAGTCCAGGATAGGTAGCAGATCCTTCACCTACCTGGCAGCCAGGCTGTGGAATGCACTTCGACTTGCTTTGAAAAGCAGCCCTGCAGAAATGTCCTTTAGAAATGGATTAAAAAACGCTTCTTTTTGACTATAATGATTTCCTAACCATGGTTTTTCTTTTTAGGACGTTGTGGGTGATCTTTTCCGTTAGCGCCGGAACACCTTTGTGAGGTTGCTGCATGCTTCAGAAAAGTATTGTATTGATCTGTCTGTCAGCCAATGGGTGTGTGATCTTGGTACCTTTTATGATGTTGTTACAATCACCACAATTACCACAAGGTATGGTGCAATAATATGTTAACTGTGTTCTCGACTTTGTTTTCAAACTTTCGTGAATGTTTTGTGAATGTTCATAGGCAAATAAAGGTGGGTTGCTGAAAATGTGGCTCAGCTCTGGTTCATTACTCAAAAGCGGGCAGTTTTTCAGTATGATACGATTACTTTTATAGCTGCTGGTTGAGTATTTCGAAACAAACATACATCTTTTGGATGTATTGGTGCATGGCTTTTTACTTTCTATTAAAGCTTTATGATCCTTAGAAAATGTTCTATCTTCTGCTTCCCTTACTTTATGATTGGGATAACTCCTATAAACAAATTTGTCAACCATCTGCTCTTTCCGTCGGTTAAAGACATCGCTGTCTGAACGTATTCTTTTCAACTTCAATAATTAAGAATATGGTAGATGATTTAGCAAGGAGGGTTGATAAAAGCCTTGACAATATAACAAATTTGTCTGATCAGTCTTCTTGACATATACCTCAGTCTGAAATTTTCCATTATTTATTGTATATGATATTTTATTTGAATCTATCTGAGATGTGAACTGTAATCTAGTATCCACCTGGTTCAAGGATTGTATGGCTTCCTCGAGTGTATCACTGGATCCTTGCCATATCAAAAATATGTCATCAATGTATCTTAAAAATTAAGATAAATTGTTGATCCAAAGTTTTTGTGATAAAATATGATCTTGCTCAAACTTAATCATGAAGGTATTCGGATAGCTCGGGCAGCACAATTTTCCATTCTGGTCTCAGTCAGCTGTTAATATAAATCGTTGCCCCATTCGAAATAACTGTGGTATAAAGTTAATTGCATCGTCTCTTACAAAAACACTTTGAGGTCTTCATTGTAATCCATCAGTAAGAAAGCTTTTGTAGATAATGATCTATGAATTTGCCAGTATTCTCATGAATAGACTCCTATGTAGATACAATCGACCTGAATGGTGGTCTCAATGGAAGTATATGTATCTTAGGTAACATGTATATAGTGGGAACAGCAGGATTATCTGGAAGCAGGCATCTCTTTTTAGTCTCAGTGATAATGCCATTGCCAGTGGCTTGAGTGATTATGACTTTCAATGCCTTAAGAAATTCATTAGTGGGGGGTCAGCATCCAATATTTTATAGGTTTCCAAATCTGCCACATGTTCTTGTACATTCCAATGGTAAGTCATAGTCTATCAGCACCAGTGCTCCCCCTTTATCTGCCTTTTGGAAGATAATATTGTCATTAGATGCTAGTTGTTTCTGAATATTCAATTCTTTGTTCATCATATTTTGGAATCCAATTTACTCCCCTAGACACTCCATTCCAATATGGCCCACACTTTTCGATACATCAGACATATGTGGCAAGTTCTGTTTCTGTTTCCAAACTGGGAGCACATACGTAGCAAGGTCTCCTAGCAGGGAGTTTGTATTTTGACACAGGAATTTGAGGCGATAACTTGAAGCCTACTTGTTGGGGTAAGTGAAATTAAGGGAACCACTGTGGTTAGTTTGACTTTCCTAAAGAAGGGAGGATTTACCGTTCGTCTGCATGTATGCGCAGATTTACCACTGGGGTTGATATTGTTTCAGCCATTAGTTGAGAGGCTGTTCTCATATCACCATGTTTTCCTATATGGGTTTACATCTCTGTTAGTCTGGTACTTGTGAAGGACGGACCGGGGTGCAAACTCAATGTTTAATGAGTACCGTGTTTTTAGAATGCTCCATTATTGATTATTACATAATTGTCAATATAAAAATAGGCTTCCATTCATACAGCTGTTTGGACATTAGGCGATCTTTATGGACACATACTTTAGGTTGTAGGATAGCATTTGATTTAAGTACATATTGATTTGTGTCAGATTGATTTAAATTAATGATTAGGAAGAATGCTGATATGCAAGAAATAAAATTATGCTTTTGATACAAAACGCAGAATTCGATTTTTGAAATTGTTACATGTTATTCTAAACTTGTGAGTGGAAATTATTGCTGAAATGTACCACATGAAAGAAATGCAATTGTGTTATTGTTTTCTTCTGATTTTAGTACACTTTCCCACTGACGAAAGGCCTCCCTGCCTGAAATGCATTAAGGATCGGGGGAACACAGGATTGTAAAGCCATCCGTTAATAATGGAAATTAAGGAATGAAGTGGTTACACACCTGGGGCCCTATTATGTAGCCCTTAAAACAGGTGCACCGGGCGCAGACAGAGAAAGTGCACCCTATTTTAAAGAATGCGCTGCTCCCAGGGCAGCCGCAAACTTGTGCTGCCCTGGGGGCAGCGCATTCAAGTGAAATACCGAGCGACTTTGAAGCAGCTACTCCGTGTTTCACTGTGCATGCGACGATCTGCCTGCACTTTTAAGGGGGATTAGAGATCCCCTTGCAGGCGGGTGCAGTGAGTGGCTGCACCCACCTGCAAGGGGATGTCTTGGGGTCCATAGGACCCCCTTTCCCCCCTCCAGAGGGCTGCTATTAGGGGGCGCACTGACAGTGGGTACAGTCAGTGCGCCTCCTGAGAGCTTCTTTGCCTCTGCGCCTGTGTCTATAATACAGTGGGGGTGCAGAGGCAAAGGGATTCCCTCATTTGCATGGGGGACTTCCCATGCAAATGAGGGAACGACCTCTTGAGAAAGCGCTGGTGCTGTATGTGCGCCAGCGCTTTCAGTATTACAGAATGGACCGCACAAATGTCTGCTTCCCCTTTCTGTAATACCAAAGTGCCCCGGGGGCGCGCAAAGCGGTCCCAAACGCCTGTTGCACCCCCGGGGCACCTAGTGTAATACTTCCCCCAAAGTTGGTCACGCTGTGGAAACAAAACACTAATAAAATGAATGATTCATGAAAACTGGAACTTTCTGATTATTAAACCAGATGGAATGAAACTACAATAATATTGATTAATACTGATTAAGAGTGGAGACTCCTCACAGTACCTGAAGTACTGCTTAAGGGGACGCATGTAGTTTTCTATACGTGCATAAGAGGTTTAACTTGCCAGGTCGACATTGCAGTTTAAAACTGCACACAAACGCTCTGCAGGAGGCCTGAGACATGGTTAAGGGGGTACCTAAGTGGGTGGCACAATCAGTTCTGCAGGCCCACTAATAGCATTTAATTTACAGGCCATGGGCACATGTAGCGCACTTTACTAGGGACTTATAAGTAAATTAAATATGCCAAATGGGTATTAGCCAATATCACCATGTTTAGAGGAGAGAGCACATGCACTTTAGCACTGGTTAGCAGTGGTAAAGTGCTCAGAGTCCTGAAGCCAACATATGTGGCCTGTAGCACTAGGAGCAGCATAGGGGATTGAGCATCTGCCAAGGCCACCCCTCTAGACAGGCATCCTCTCCAGGAAGTGTGGGGCTATTCTATTGCCTCAGTTCCAAATTCTCTGACTAATGACTACATGGTCTGGAGTTTCCTAGTTCATCTGTACCATTCTTCATTGGTTCAGGGGTCACCAGTTAATGTACCATACTCAAGAATGGTTGGCTGCATGGACACCCACTCACATTATGAAGACCACTCACAGTAATATCCATAGCACAACTAATTGAGCATTAATGATCTAGCCAAAAACAGTGTTTAAATCACCATAATGTCTTCCATCTTGGTCTCAGAATCCTTCTAGGACATTTTGGGGGTCAGTCAATGAAACAGGGACCACGGTTCCTTCTCGTTCATGTACTCTCCAGCATCAGCTGGTACCAGTACCCATTGCACCACAGCCTGAAGCGGTACTGGTCTTTCTACTGCAAGTAGCCATGGTGAAAATACTTTAGTGTTCTTGGTACTGATAACGCTAGTTGCAGGCCTTTGCCCCTTCCTTATTCCTTAAATTCTAACTAGCAGGACATCCTATTCCTATGAGCATGCTAGATGATGGATCGTCTTAGCTCTTGAAACAAGGGTTGGCTTATCTAGCTATATACATGAAAACATGATCTTGGTATCAAGGTCATCCAACAATCAGATGTTTTTCATGATAGCCAAAATTGCTTGAAGTACCAGCAACTGAGATAGGCCATGAGAGAATGGGGACAAATATGTGTTGGTGGCTGACTTTGATCATTGACCAAACCCTTTGCGTGAGATGGCGCCCAACTTCTCAAGCAGGCTCAGATCTAATGAAGAAGTCTCTCACTCAGATCACAATCTCCAGGTTTCTGGACTGAAAATACAGTAATCCCAAGGATATCAAGATATTCCAGTGTATGTGGCACGGCTCCTTCTCTTATGGGACAAAGAGCGCTTCCAAACATCTGAATGGGGCATGAGTACCATTACTTAATTTAGTTGTTAAAATGAAGGCATTTGGACTTGTTCCATTATGGTACTTATACGATCAGAACCAGCTTCTCTACTACAAGATGTTTATGCTACTGACTTTGGCTAAGGTGCTGGAAGAAGTTCATTCCAACAACTAGTTACTTCCAGTGAAGATGCAGGGCACATGCTCTTGCTTAGAAGGCTCCCAGTCAATTTGTACGATTACTCAGGCATCCATGGCTATCAGTATTAAAGACAGCCCTTAACCCTGAATACAGTCCTTTGAGTCTTTGTCAACATTACCCACCCCGTAGTAACAAATGTGTTCTGCAGATGGCCCACTGTAATTCCTAATGAGATGGTAAAGGTATCTTGCCAAGCCTTTGCTATGAAGAAATTATCATTTCTACTCAGGACCCTTTATGAACTTGGATTATTACTGAACAACCCAAAATCTTCTCTGACACTGTCCAGGGGCATCCAATTCATTGATAAAATACTAACTTGGGGCTGTCAAAATAATTTGCATCAGACAGTGCCTTTATTCAAGGCCATTATAGGGGTTGTCTAAATTAATCCCAGTCCAGCCATCTTTTCTTCCAATATTAAGGTGAGAGGGCCATGGCCGATACCTGAAGGTGAAATGTCCCACAACTGCAGTTCACAGAGACCAAACACTCAATTGGTTATAGTTGCTGGGCCACTTGGAGACCCATCCATTAGTTCTCTGAGGGCCAAATCAAATGTGCTGAAAGGTTTGCAACCTTTAATCTCCAGTTTTTGTCTGCATAGACTTTACTTCTCAGCCTTTACTGTGCATGTACCTTTACTCCACATGCCTTTCCTCTGCAGGTAAGTTTTTTAGGTTAACAGGTGGGTAGAGGTAAAGGGGGCAAGGGTTATTTTAGGGTTTAGGGGTGGTGGAGTGAAGGGGGAAAGGATGATTTTGTGGTTAAGGTGTGGAAATAGGTAAAGGGATTAAGTGTCTTTTTAGGGTTTAGAGGTGGGTGTGGATAAAGGAGGGTAAAGGTAATTTGCGAGTTAAGGGGTGAGAAAAAGTAAAGGAGGGTAAGGGTGATTTTAGGGTTAAGATATGGGTAAAGGTAAAGGGAGTTAAAGGGTGATTTTAGGGTTAAGGAGATGGGTAGAGGTAAAGGGGTAAGGATTTGTTAGGGTTCAGGTGTGGATAGAGGCAAAGGGAGGTAAGATCTTTTTTCCATTAAAAAAAAGGTATTTGGAGCTTACACCCCCCCCCCAAAAAAAAACCTCTATATATATATATTAATTCAACCAAGCAAATTCTTCCAATTTGTAAGCCTGGGGTGCACGCACGAGAACTACTTTTAGGTAGCCGAAGACCTACCAGTAGCTCAGGATCTACTCGTTAGAGAAGCCTGCTCTAAAGTATCACAACTGCAGTCAGCAGGTTTCATCAATATGTTCTCAATGTGCCTATCTGATTTAGTGCCAAAAATTTCCACTAAGACGATCAGCAAATTATCAAGACACCTCCCAAGTGCCTTGACAACAGAGCTCCTAAAAGAATCATGACCATGGTTGGCGGCCATCTTAGGCAGTAATCATAAATGCATAACATTTTCAAATCAGTTCTGACTAAAGAATCCTTCTAGTTCCATCACAAGATAACTTTAATTGATAATATTAATCTTTCAGTCGGGAAACTCGACTTTCAGAACACTTGTTTATATTTCCCATATTCTTTAAACAATTCCAACCAAAATCAACAGTTCTGTACAATAGAAATCCTGGATGCAGTTAAATAATATCACGATTGCCAACCAAAGAGGCCATGGCCACTGTGAAAGTTGTACCCATAAGTCCAAAGGGCTGCCAAGTTTCATAACTACGTGAGAGTTCATGGCATTCTGGGAAATGTAGTTTGTCATTGAAGCGCTATTGTGTTGTGTGTTCCTCATACACAAATCCTCCCTTCAGACAGCACTGACACTCTACATGGCCGTCAACTTTTCCTTCCTGAGATGGACTCCGTAACAGCAGGTTTGGAGTATCGTTTCCCTGCGCTTGCTGATTCTTGGATGGGAAGCCAGGGATCCAGCCATGCTTCCTGACACTATGCTCAGTTATTGGTCAAAATCTTGAGGTACCATCAAAGATTTTTGCAGGAATTATGCTGGATTGGCTGGATGTGTGCTGTTGACAGGCTTACAAAGTAACAATCATCAATAATAATGGATAGTTGCACTAAGGTGTAAGTGAAGTTATGATGTAACTTCCCAGGACACGCCCCTCAGTTTCTAGGTTGAAGTAGAGGTCATATGTGGGACTGAGGTGGATTATTTACCCTGCTTACCCTCTCAGTTTTGAAGAGATGTTTAAGCTTACCTATGACATTAAATAAGTCAACTGTAAAGAGTATGAAACATGGAGGTTGTGGTAACTTGCAGGTTTTTGCACTAAACATGATACCAAAGTTTTATTACTGTGTAAGCTTTTGGCAGTTTTCCACAGACAAAGCATGGGCCTCGCTATAAAGCACATTTTCACACTTTGGGAGAGGGCCAATTAGAGATTCAGGGCCAGATTTATCAAGGAGTTGCGTTGTCCTTAAGTCCAACAAGGTGAACAAAGCAGCACAATTCCTCAATTCAGAGTTACAAAGCCAATCATGGGTCGATTTGCGCCGCCTTGCGTGGCTTGCTTAAGAAATGTAGTGCAACGCAGCAGCTTGCCCTGCGTTATGTTGCATTTTGAGCTGGTAGGCATTCCATGGGTGGCGCATGGTTCTTCCCATACATCCACCCATGGATTTGACACAATTTGTTATTCAAAAAGTTTGCAAACTTGTGATTGAGTCAAATCTGTACACTTCTCAGAGAATGGTGTAACGAGGAGAAATGCTTTTTTTTCAATTGTTATTTCCTCTTTCTATGCGTGATGCATTCTGCAGCCACGTAGAAAACAGAAAATGCCTCTTTGGATTGTTTTTGTGCACGATGGTATACCTTCCTGTACAAAAACCCTCCTATCCATAACACTGGCACCCTTAGAGGATGGCATAAGGGTGTCTGCGTTGGTACTAGTCAGCACTCAGTGTGCCAGCGCTAGGCGGGAGCAGAAGTATGCCATATCTTAGTAGATTTTGTGCATTTCTGCTCTCTCGATTTCACACAATGCTGCCCAGCAACTTTGATTGCCATGAATTGTGTGAAACATTAGTAAGTATGTCCCTTAATTCTTGCAACATTTTACTAATAACTGAAAATCTAATTCAATGGTAAGCTCAGAGTTTTACAAAAATAATTTTTCTAGGAAGGCTTTTAAAATTTGCCTTTATTCAATTGGCCTAAAAAACAGTAGAATCAGGCATAAAACTTTCTGCAGTGATGGCAATTAGATTTTGTGTCGGGCCAGAGTTCTGACGGAAAGGTGTCAAATGCTGTAATAAGTGCTCTGCTTGCAGACAAAAGAGCCTTTGGCTCTGTGCATACTGATGTGGGCAATCAATCAGACCATGCCATATAATTACAGAAGCTGACAGTGCCAGGAAACACCGTCCTAGGCTTGAAAGGTAGTTTTGTGGTGAGAGGGAAGTTGGGGGGGGGGGGCAGCTCTCACAAACATAGACTGGAACTCTGTTGCTTCCCAGCTATGTTCATGCTGTACAAATATTGTTAGCTACATGCATACGTTTCTCTTTTTATTCTAATTCAGGTGTCAAAGAAAGGACTTAGTCAGTCAGTGCCTCTGAAGCAGGCCTTCCCATAGGCAAACGTGATCCTCGCTCCAAGTGGGGACAATAGAAAGATGGGCAGTACAATTGGTTTTACTCTGATGGAGAGCGGGTGTTACTTGATTAGAATAGGCTTATCAATGAGCTGGCCTAGGGAGCCCACACTGCTAGGTTGGCATGAGACTCCCCATCTCCATGTTTAAAAACCCAGGAATGGCACTTCCTGTGATAGCTCCTGCTAGAAATTTTAAGCAGTGTTGCAAAACCTTGGTGCAGACAGCAACAGAACTCAACAGGTATATGTTTATGTGCTAAACAATTCACTGCTGTGGTATTCCTGCCAGAGGAGACTGCGGACCGCATGCTTGTGCCAATGGGGAAAGACTGAAGGAAATCTTGATTCAGTTTGCCACTCCAGAGCTGAAAATCGTTCTCCCATCAGGAAGGTTGGCCACTTGGAAATCCACAGGATGTAGAGGACTAAAGGCATCTTGGAAGAAGAATCAGCAGGCTAGTGGCACTTGACCCCTTGCTGAAGAAAGTGGTGAGACACCTGTCTCCAGCGACTAACTGTGGCCTGACACTATGGGAACTGTTCCTAAAAATGTAGGAACTTTGGGAGTGACCAGCAAAAAGAGATTAAGTCATTAGCAAATTTGAAATTGTTTGATTCTCAGGGGACCTGGAGAAGGTGCCGAGTCTACTTAATGGAGATGCACCTTAAGAAAGCAAAATGTTATGGTTCATCTTGCTCTTAGCTTTTTGTAGCGAAGTTTGAGGCTTTCAAAGGACCATGCAAACCAGATATCTGATCTCTTGGAGCCCTCAATGACATTGCTTCCAACCTTGCCCCACTGAAAAATGTCAAGCTTCGAAAGAGTCGCTAAGCCACAACGTTAAACACAAAAAGCAGCACAAGGTGGCAAAGCAATGCCAGCAGCAAAGTGGCCTTAACAGCTGCAATTTCAATTTCGTAGTACTCTGAACCTTTGGCACCACATTTTTTTACGGCTTCATCGAGACTGGAAATTCAACGTACGAAACCCTGGAGAACTCATCAAAGCCACAGTGTCATTCCTTACCCTAGTGGAGATGCTGAAATTCCACAAAAGAGACTAAGGTGGTCAATTAGAGCTTGTGGGTGGCTTGCATGTACCATCACAGTGGAAGGCCACCGACCCTACTTGGAGATATCTCCTGTGCCATGGGAGCTGGTCTGCATAATTTTTTGATTAGCAGAAACAATCTCCCTCCAGTTAATGTGTATTGCTGCAAAGAAAAGATAAAAGATCTGGGGCCTACACTCACAGGGAATTTATAGGCGGTGTGTTTATTATTGCCTGCCCAGCGCGACCATATTTCTCATGGTAATCCAGCCCTGAAATTTATGAATTGGAAACCTACCTTAAATAACTCTGTCATTCTGGCACATCGACCCACTCGCCTTCTGGATGACGGTTCACTAGGTCAGGGGTTTCCCTGATCAGTGGAGCTGATGGAACAAGCTGAGACTCCATCTTGGGAAACCCAGTAGTTTTCCCTCATCCAAATGAAGGAAGGTAGCTTTGAGTTTGCTGGAGCATGAGCCCCTCTAATTTGTTGTAGCCGATAGTCTCAAAGGCTTAAAAGCCACTAAAGTGTTTATGAGGAGTTAGTCAATTTTCCCGAGGTGGTAAACAACAAAAAATGTAAAACATTTTTAAAATAACCAATGGAAAATAAAAGATTCTTTATAAACATTTTAAAATAATTAATTTATGAAATCTTGTGCTATTTATTAACAAATTAATGAAAGAGGCATATCTTGAAGGTGCATGGTGCACCACCAATCCTGACTGTCACACTATTTGCAATTTTGAATCAGAGCTCCCCTCCACCTCCAGCATTAACACCCATAGGATGAACACAGCTTTTCATCTCTCCTCTGGTTTCCCTGCGTCCCTGAGGCATGTATCAATGAAGTTGCAGCAGCGATGAGAATTCTAAAAACGTCCGGTTTGTTCTATCAGAGGTCCCATTACTATATGGATGATGTCAAGGAACAAAATGGACAACTAGTACTAGACTAAATGGAAACACTTACACCTGACGTGCTGAACTGCTGCTGCAAGTGTAGCAGCAAGGAAGGAGAGTAGTGTTATAGCAGCATTAAGGCCTCACTTAGAGATGCAAAAACTATCTGCACCACTTTGCGCACTAGTAGCAAATATGATTTGAGAGCTCTAGCTTTGATGTTATTATTGAGCTCCAAAATGGGTGGGAAAGGGCTATTTTTTCAACAAAGTGTAATTAGGTGTAAAAACTCAACAATTGTCTATTTATTTGTACATGAATCCCTTCTGGTTAGCTATTGTTTCTGAAGCCATGAGCTTAAGCAACAGCAACTCGGCGATGAATGGAATATTTGAATTAGTCTCAGCCACTGGCAATCGCTTGTGCGTCATTGCAGTCCATAATTTTTCACTCACCATGCCACTCTAGACAGAGGCCTGAATTATGCAAATCAGTGTCCACATTGCTTCTCATTGGAACAGGGTTCTGAACTGACAGGCAAGGACTCTCCCAAAATGAACTAAGAGCAACCCCAGACCGGTTGCACTCCGCACTCTGCTTGGGGTTCGTCAGTAGGGTGTAGCTTGAGTCCTATGGCACAGTGAACAAAGGATCCACGTCTGGGCATACCCGTCACACTTAGGGTGTAAACTGCACCAACAACAAGGTGATGGATGGAATGCTTGAATTAATCTCAACCACTGCCAATCACTCGGGCCGCAGTCCAGTCCATGCCACTCTAGACAAAGACCTGGAAGCTTGGGCTGGACTTTTGCTATTGGAGCATGGTTAAGATGGAGTTGCATGTGTCTAGGTCCAAATTGAGGTAGCATAGTGTGCATGCAATTTAACAGTAGACTAGGGTGTGGCCTGAGTAATTAATACTGGGTGCGATTAATTCAAGCATTTTTTGTATACTTCAGTGCCACCAGCCTAAAGTTACAGGATTCTGGACTCCACTGAGAGGAGAGGTTTCTATTGTGGCAAATGAAGCTAAATGGATTTTGTATAATCCTGTTTTTATTTTTTTGGACTTCTGACTGCTGCTGGTGGAGTGATGGAGATCAGAGGAAATGTGCAATTTAGAATGTGGTGGGAGATCTTGACCACTCATCCAATCAAGCATTATATGGCATATGTGAAAGGAGAGTGACCCTTGGGCATTTGGCTTTGTAATCTTTGTTGACCGACTACCTCAAAATGACAGATTTAGTAAGGGTGATGAGAGGGGCACTGCTGGCTGTGTTTGCAAGAAGGAAGAGTTTAGGGTTTGAGAAAGCTTATCTCCATCCACAGGCCAGATATCTACTACTAAGCAGGTAGCAGAACAGAACAATTTTGGATTGTATTGTAGTCAAACCAGTTAATTTCAATTCAATGGATATATATAACTGGTGCATGGCCAAGGCCTGTTTTCAATTAGTCATATGGGCATAGTATCATGACTATTAACAAGGCGGATTTAGCATATATGCACGATTAGGCACAGTAGCACAAGCCAAGATGGAAATTGTTGTGCGATTGCATACCTTCATGGCCCTCGTGCCCCATAAACTGACAGGGACTCCAATGCATTTTGTCTAAGGCTGCCGTTGTGACCATGATTATGTACTTGGGTACAAGGTGTGCGAAGTGGATTATAACCAAATATTTGCCTTGCTACTTTCTAGAGGTTGCAGTGTGGCTACTGCCAATCACAATGGCAACTGAGAAATCTGATGTACCTTCTGTACAATGACATAGGCCTGTGTAGGCTCAATGACAATTGTGCTGCTTTGCCATCCTGCATGCACCGTCCTTTTGTACATGCAATGGCATGTTTCCATGGGGTATATCCAAAACAAAGTTTTAATGTTCCTCATTGTGTTTGGTGCTGCATAGGTAAAGCTGTGCATCTCATTGCTGGCTTAAGAGTAGTAAAGGAATTTCTAGCGTCAAGTAAAATTGAGAAGGGATTGAAGGTAGATGAATACAATATGCAACACTGGATATACCTTGAAGAATCTCAATTTTTGTACACCTCAAGGTCTGATTTGAATGGTTCTAGTTTGAGTTGCTGTACGTAGATGGATGAAGAAGGATTTGAAAAAGGGAACTAGGTAGTATCCCACTCAAGATACTTCATCAACCATATCTGGTGAGATCTTATACGGAGTTTTGTGCATTTAAGGATCTGAGATTTTGAGCTTAGCAGTTTCTGACTATGAAAGATGTGTCGGCTGTAATGTAGAAGACATTGTGTGTCTCAAGACGAGTTTACGGTTGACCCCCATGATATTAAGAAGGTTATGGGAATGGTAGAGTTGTAGGTTGACATGTTTACGTAGGGATCAAACGGGCTTGGTTCCTCTGTTATGGAAACAAGCTAGTGTCATCCCACTACTGAAGAAACCTTCAGCATATAGTAAGATTCTGTCTAATTTTAGACCCATATTTCTTCTCCCAGCAGCCACCAAAATACTAGAATCTATTGTGGATAAACAACTCTCAGAGTTTTTAGAATCCAATCACCTCCTGCACCCCTCCCAGTCAGGTTTTCGATCATGACAGTAGCGAAACAGCACTGCTGGAAGTCTCTGAGTCACTAAGAATGTCCCTAGACTGCGGACACAATGCAGCACTCATTTTGTCAGACCTCTTGGTGGTGTTCGACACTGTCCCCCATGATGTCCTTTTACAACGCCAGTCTAATTGAGGTGTCAGGGGAGCTGATTGGCTGACTTCGTTCCTCTCTGAGCAAGAAGCAGCAGTCTGGACGAATTCTCACCTCTCTAAGGCCAAACTTCTAGAATGTGGGGCACCCATGTGTACATGTCTCCACTGGCCACCCTTTTAGAGACATTCAGTATTACGATGGTTTTATATACCGATGATACCCAGCTGGTGTTTTCCTACAAGGGCAACTCAGAATCCTGCAAAGAAGCCTCCTCGCATTGCAAGAGAGCAGTTTTAAGTTGGCTCTAAGAAAGCCAATTACAATGCAACCTGGATAAAACAGAAATCATACTATTAGGGCCTAATCTGGGTTGGGATGGCACCTGGCCCAAAGACGGACCTCCCCTCTTCCCCTACCTTGGGAGCTAGAAACCTGGGAGTCACCTCTGATAATGACCTATCTTTTAAAACCCAGATCCACTCAGTTGTTAGAAACTGTATGTGGATCCTCAAGGCTCTCAGGAAATTCCTCCCCCTTCTTCCATGGGAAGCCTGCATAACCGTAGTTCGAGCTACGATCCTCTCTCGGCTGGGTTACTCAAACACCTTGTACCTGGGTTTACCTGCATATTTAATCCGGTGACTACAGGTGGTCCAGAGCACAGCAGTGTGCCACCTTTTCAATTTGTGAAAAGGTACCCCCACCTCACCCTTCCTTACCAAACATGCACTGGCTCCCTGTCAATAGAAGGGTCATCTTTAAAGCAATCACTTTAGCACACAGAGACCTGGATAATAGGTGTCCCAGCTATCTGAACAATAGAATCACTGAGTACTAGCCTAGCAGAAACCCCCCACTTTAAAAAACTAGACATGGTGGGACGTCTTTTTTAGTTTGCATTGCCAAAATCTGGAACTGCCTCCTCTTTCAGCTCAGAAGCACAGAAACTGAATCTGCCTTTTGCAAATCCCTAAAAACCTATCCGTTTAGCCTATAATATCTTATCTCACTCACTTCTCTCTATACCTCCTGGTTGGCAGCTGTTCGTGCTATATAAATTCCCCTCATACATTCATTCATTCATCATAGGCGGGACACTGATTTCTTTCTTCTAACTTATATGATAGTTTGGATGCAATGACGTCACAAGGTGCTCATGCATTCACCGCAGTTTATGATTAAAGTGTGGTGTTGATTGAAATGAGACTGAGTGTGAGTGTTGGGATTGGCCTTTCAGTGCCAGATCTGTTCAGTACCTGTGAGAAGCTGGCTTAGTATATGGTGCACACTTATTTAAGTGGGCACCCTGCACTAATCCAGACAACCCTTATGGTGATTTTAGTGGTCTTAGACAACCCTAGAAAGCTCTCTAAGTGGTACCTGAGGAGAGCAGCCTTCAGGCTTAGTCCAGAAGGAGTGTAAAAAAGCAGCTTGTTTTAGCAGAACATAATCTTATTGGTTTAGATTAAGTGAAAAAGAAACGCACAGTGAATTTATAAGAATATGTATTTATTATAAGACACTCACTAACACATACAAATATCTCCTACCTGGAGATATACACAATTCACACAATACTTTGCAAATTAACAGGTAAGTAGCACAAATATACAGTGGTCGCCAGGGGGAGACCAAACCATATACTAAAATAGTGGTATGCGAACCACGACTCAATTTAGGACTATACCCAGAAGACGTAGAAGTGCTGGGGACCCAAGAAACCACCCGAGGTAAGTAGCCAGGATCCCCACGGAGGCCGTGTGCAGAATGGGAACACGACCGTGGGCTCAATACAAGTCAATTGGCAATTTGCGGTTGCAATTATAAAGAAGAAGGACCCTTGCCAGTGGGCCCTTAGGAAACCCATTGGAAGGCAGAAGGTTGGAGAGCCACCCCACCCGTGGATACCCGAGGAACCAGGATACCCACACCAGGGAAGACGGGTGCATAGGTGTGAAGTGGCGTCGGAAACCGCCGTCGAACTCAATGGAGGACTTTAGGAAGATGCCGCTGCTGGAGAAGGTGAAAACGTCCGGTGGAACCCAAAGGTGGATTCAAGATGAGAAGTACCTGCAAGCAGAGGGGACAGAGTCTATGCCACTCAGGAGTGACGAGGAGACAAGGAAGACGAATGCCCACCGATGTCAGGTGTTGCAGGACAGCTGACTATGACCTTGGAGCTACAGCTGTGCGGACCAGGTGATGCTGTGGAAGACCAGGAGCCATTCACGAGCTGTCCCACGTCGGGTGTCGAGAGTTGAGGGGTCGGTGTACGTCGAGAGCACCAACAAGCCTTGGCAACTGCAACCAACGTGGAAAGCAAAAAAGGTGCAGTGTGGGGACCAGCAAGGTCCAGGTGACTCACCACAAGCAGAGGAGTCAGAGCAGGCCCAAGCAATCAAGGGAGCCCACTGAATTCAAAGAAGACCCTCAAGAGGACCCAAAGGCCGGAGGCAAAGGAGTCGCAAGAGGAACTTGAGCAGCTCACCAAAGAAGCAGGCCACAATGCAAGTGATGTGGTGTGGATGAATATCTTGGTCGCAGGAGATGCTTGAGGTTGGGGCTACTTGGAGCCCGAGGATCTTGGTGGAAGGAACAAGCTTTTGCAACAGCAAGTCGCTGCAGTGCACAGGGGTTCGGTTCCTGTGGCTCAGACAAGGGAAACTAGCCTCAAACTTGGTGAGAGGACTGGGCTGGCCTCGAGGGATGTGAAGAACCACCACATGTGTTGCTGAACCTTTCGGAGTCCGTGGGAGCCCAGGATCAGCAGACCGGTCAGCTTCATTGTAATGCCTGCAGATGCAGGGAAGTGACTCCTTCACTTCAAGGGAGATTAATTCAGGTGTCTTGGATGCCCACAGGCCTTGGAAGGTTCCTACATGGAGCACAGGCACGGATGTTGCAGCAGACGAGCAGGGCGATGAGACTAGGAGCAGCAGGAGTCTTCTCAGTTGCAGTCTTGATACCCAGAGTAAAGTCCAGCGAAATCCAGAGTGCCCAGACGTTCGAAGAAGAAGTGGTGTCTTGATATGAATCTTGTCCCACGACAAATCTAGGGACCCACCTACAGGTAAGCCCTTAAGTACCCTAAGGAGAGTGTTGGGTCGATTCAGGGTCGGACAGTGGAGAGGATACTCCCATGTCCTTTGTCCAGTTTTGCGCCAGAGCGGGAGAGAGCGGGAGCCAACGGCTTCCTGAGCTGGTTTGAACTGGACTATGCAAGGAGGGCACCAAATGTGCCCTCAAGAAGACTGAGTGGCACTGGCAAGCGCTCCCACCCAGCCCCAATACACCAAACCCTGTATGGGAGGTGGTAACATCTCCCTGTGACAGGATACCTATTGTTCTGCCTTCCCCTGCTCGAGCTTGGCTCAGCAGCAGGAGGGCAGAATCGTGTCTCTGGTCGGCAGCAGCCATGTTGTGCTGTCCGGGTCTAGAAGACTGGTACCGGGAGCACTGAGGGCCTCCCAGAGGAGCTTTACAGTGTATGGAATCATACCTCCCACACCGTTTACGGTGTGTGGGTATGATTCCAACATGTTTGATACCAAGCCAATTTAGAGATGATCATCGCGTAATGACGCATGGCCACTCTATGTATCGTAAAGGCTGATGCACATGCAACCCAAGAGAATGGACTCCGAAGGTTGTAGGGGTGTCCTGCTCATGCAGGGGCACCCTCACACTTAGAACCGAGCACTCTGGCCTCAGGATTGAAAGGCCTGCTTTAGGGGTGACTTATAGGTTTTAAGTGCAGTGACCTCAGATATAGGGAAACCTATATCTGTCGTAAGTGGTGCTAGCACCAACCTACACAGACTGCTATGGCAGGCCTGTAGTTACAGTTTTAGTGGTCTCCCGTGGATTGCATAATACATGCTTCAGCCCATGGGGGACCACTGGTGTACCTATGCCCTCGGTACCTCAGTACCATATACTAGGGACGTATAAGGGTTCATCAGTATCCAATCTGGGAGGTACCTAAGTATTTACCATAACCAATTTTGGGGAGAAAGCACAGAGACTGGGGTCCTGATTAGCAGGGTCCCAGTCAGACTAGTTAGAAACAGCATAGCACCAGGCAAAAAGTGGGGGTAACCATAAAAGCAGATCCTACTTTCCTACAGTACCCAACAGTCACTTCCATATTCGTTTGAGTAATGTCACACATTTTGGCGATTTAATATGGAAGAAGTTGGAAAGTACATTGCAGAATGCTTGAGATTTGTTTAACAAAGGATCCAGTTAGGTGAGTGCCATGGTCAGAAATTGAGTCTTCCTTCTAAGTGAGGAATTGCAGGAGAAACACTTTTTCTATGGCATGTGCTGGGCTGAGGAAACGAATCAGCACGGGAACCTGGAATAATACACTGGTTGTAATACAGACTATGATAGGAAACATTTTGTGGAGAGTTGTATTGCTGACAATGACATGCACATCGAACCCCTCTTCGCTATTTACATACAGCGTTTCGGTTTATCCAATGAACTTGGAAACAGGATGAATTAGAATTGCCAGGTAGAAGTAGAAAGGAGTCATAGTATTCTGTATTCAGAAATATGGAACAGAGACCACATTTAAGGCCTACACCTATAGGTCTTGGTATTCAGTAAGATGGAATATAGAATGAATTTCAAGGGTTTCACTATCACACCTTTGGAACAATGTCAGAGATGGGTATTACAGCCATTTACTGCACATGCGTTGACCATGCTAAGTTGTGCGTCATAATATCCCTCCTCTGAAATGAAATGAGAATAGAAACAAAAGCGAGTGATGATGTAAGGGAACTATTACCCAGTACTCCAAAATATTTTTTTTCTGCAGCCTTTTTTATGAAAACTTTTCTTGATCAGAAATAAACTGAGGAGATTATGAATCCTGCTCATCTAGAAAAGTCCAAGTCTAATTTCAAAATTTGATTGTGCATATATCACCTCTTTGAAGGAAGTGGACATTATCCCTTTTATTGATGTTGATATGCTTGTAATTAGCTTAGAATTTTCACAATGTGACAAGCATTTTGTGCTCAATCAGTTATGTTGTCCTGATGAAGACCCAACTACATGAGCCACTGAAATGATCATAGGCTCATAAATATGCCTTAGTTTCACTGTTAAACAGTCTTAGTGATTGAAAACAACTGCAGTTGTACTGCAAAAAATATTATTTGTTTTATTGTACAAATATTTTCTTAAACCAGTGTGTTTATATGATGTTCCAAACATATTAAGTCTACATGTATTCAACCAAAGTACATAGCATTGAATTAAAATGCTATTTTATAATAAATATTTGTCTGTGTTAGAGGTGTGGTCCAACCTAATATGTTACCCTAGACCTTAGATGCAAGTCCTCCAAACCAAGTATAAAACTTAGTAACTAGATCCCTTAATTGGAATGTGTGCCTAGTGACTGCCAGAAATAGTCTTGCAGTAGTCCATATCCAGGGTTCCATACTGTCAATATCCTTGAAGCTAAAAGATGTGCTTTTGCTACTTACAAGAGCAACAAACAATCAGCCCAGTACCATCTTGAAATGTGGCTGTTTTATTGCTCCACCAGAAAAGAGTAAGAAAGGACACAGCTTTCCATCTAGGAGCTGCAAAGATTGATTTTTTACTTGGGGGAGGTGTGCCAAAGGCAAAGATGCATTTTGCCTTTGGTGACAATCTTTGCACAATTCCTTTTGCCACAACGTTTCCTTACAACACTGTGAAGAAAAAGGGCAAACTCGGGCTACCTAGATCTGGGGTTGCGGGTCAGCAGGAATACCCAGTTAACCTGGAGAGAGTACCCTAGGACAATCAACAAACCTTTCAAATTTGCCAGAATACCCATCAACTTCCCAAGAGATATGGTCTCAACATAAGGTGCTATATAAGCTTAATAATCTAAGCCTATATTACTAAGAATAAATCAAGGATCCTAAATCGATTAATATTGTTTATTAAAGCTTTACATCTAATGGGACAGCACAATCAAGCTTTCATGCAGTAATAATGAGCCTCAGTGAGGGACTCCTTACCTGCACTACTCCTCCACAGTGGATGCCAAACAATTAAAATAGTTCCTAAATCTAAATGGGGAAATGCCACAGCGGCTAACATATTCAAATAAAATAAATTATTCGCAAACAGGGTTTTAAAAGTAGAGCTCACCTATGGTTTTCAAACAAACTCCTCCATCTGACAGGAGGAATATTTTACAATAAATACAGAGGGAGCAATACAAATTGATGTACTTAAAAGACCCACTGTTCCTGTAAACAATGTATATGAAGACATTAACTGGTGTTGCTCCCTAGAAGTGAGATGTTGCAGTGTGGGGAAATAAAGTTGTATTGCCTTTTCCTGATTGTCGACTTGGAGATAGAGACTTTAGTAGAAGAACAGAGGGGAGGTTCTAGTTTCCTGGAAAAGTTCAGCTCAGCATATGAGGCCAGCATACTGTTGGTCTTGCAAGATCCTTTTAGGAGGCCTATCATCATTCACCAATGTTTTGATCCACTGAGAAATAATATTAGTGAGGTTATCTGTCCAGGTCTTCGCTGACTGGCCACCAACATCAGAGCTCAGTTTTTCCTGAGTTGTGAGTGTGCACCTATCTAAGGATTTTCCTATTTTCACACTTTAATTCAAGAAGCAAATAAGAGCGATTGTGTAGCTAGTAGAGTTGCGCACAACATCAACTAAAGGTTTCCGATATGCACTTGGTAAGACTTCTGAAGTTATTGTAGAGGTGGAGGAATGGCAAAGAAGCTGGTGAGGAAATTCAAGTAGCACATAGTGGTGGGAATGCAAGTCTATGACTTTCAACCTGTATTCATGGGCAGAAATATCATCAACAGCAAAGGAAATGCATCAAACTAGTTGTTATGGAAGACCTTGTATGAGAAGTTGTTAATGAAAGCATGGTCATCTAGGAACTAAGGCTCTGTGGTATGCTGTCATGGAAAAAGCTGAAACTAAGCTGCCCCTACTTATGAGTCATTACAGTGGCATTCTTGTTGCTGGCTGCCCTATTTGTTTGCTAACTGGAAGAAACAATGCCAGGACATGGATACAGTGGATTTGCTATTGAAAGGTTCTATCCTAGGCACAAGAGAAAATGAAAGAATTTGGGCAAGTCCCCCTGGAAAACCATACCTTGTCATCTCCTACCCTTACAATAGTGGGGAATAGTTTCCTCAGTGCTCTGTAGTCACTGGAATAGGCAGAAATCCCAGTGATAGGTTAAACCCATGTTAAAAGTGGCCAGCCCTCAATTTCTGTGAAGGTAAAGAATATGGCAAATCACAAAACCATCACCCATCCATACTCCTTAAGTCGCCTGTGCCATCTGGAATGCAAAATGGTGAAAACTTGTGTCAGGATCACTGTCTTTAAAAAAAGCTCACTTGCCTTAGTCATCGTTCATCTAAGTCATCCATTCGTTGGGTCAATAAAGTATTTTGGTATAGTTCAACATGTTTGTGCGTTTCGCCTATATGGGTACCATTCTTTAAAACATCAGCTTTAAATGAATAACCACAAACACTATAGTAAAATAGGGTTGCATTAATGCAGGGTAGACTGAAGATGAAGCTTGAATATGGCCTCCATGTACACATATCAAATAGATGGTTCATGGATGTGTCAATCTTTATGAAAGACCATGTACTGTTTTTCATTGGAACTCCCTTCTGTAACTCTGTGTGTCCTTTGTACATGTGCCTCTATAGCCCAGATTCCAGGCCACTGCAGGCTTACACTGGGAGAGTGCTGGGGGAACTCAGTCACAGTTTTGGGGGGATTTTAAAATGTTCTTGCATCATCAGCATAAGAAACAGGACAGTAGGGAAGCGGTTTGCTGCTTTGGAGGGAGGCAGGTCCCCCAAATATCAACGTTTACAGGAATGGTGAAACAATGCTACAGGAGTGATACATCCTATGAGTCCCTGGGGAAAAAGAGAAGAGAAAGTGAGAGTTACTTGTAAGCATTTTAAAACTATAACAACACTAAAGGAGGAGCCTGTGCAAACTGCATCAAGGTAACAGTTTACTGATAATATATGCATACCAATAGAATTACAGAGACACTTAGGGGCATATTTACAAGCCCCTATCGTCACAGGAACGTCCCTTTTAGGGACGTTCCTGTGGTGATAAACCCTTCGCTTTATTTACAACGCCACCTTGTAAATAAGGCCCCCTTTCACGCTACACTTAGAGTGAAAGGGGTGTTAAATGGGTGTTGTGGTGGGCATTCCGCCGCAACACCCATTGATTTTATGCTGCCCCCTATTTAAAAGGGTGGCGTAAATAGGAGGCAGTGCCAACATTAAGATCAGGGGAAACCTGGTCTTAACATGGCGAAACGAGGAGAAATGCTTTATTTCTCCTTGTTTTTGCTGTTTCTATGTGTGCTGCATTGTGCAGCACACATAGATACAGAACATTGCCATGAATGATTGTTTATGTGCAGGAAGGTGTCCCTTCCTGCATATAAACAGTCATTTAAAAAATGACTATTAGCAAGTTCTATGTGTGCTGCACAATGCAGCACATATAGAAGTTACAAATACGCCATTCTGGATTGTTTATGTGCAGGAAGGGGGACCTTCCTGAACATAAACAATCATTCCCTCAAAGCAGGCACCCTCGCACTATAGTGCAAGGGTGCCTGCGTAGGTGCTAAGAAGCTGCATTTAGTGCCAGCGCAGGGAGATACGCTGGGGTGCATCGTATTATTGTAAATGCGACGCATCTCTGCATTTCTAAAGTGACGGAGCGTGGGGTTAGCAATTTTGGAGCTAGCCCGTGCTCAGCCACTTTCTTATACATATGCCCCACGATGAGGTAGGAAATAGATAGGAGATGAACACAGTACCATAGTGATATTTAGAGGAAAGGAAAAGAGAATAAGAGAATGCTATAGTTGAACAGAGTAATACATGGTGGAGGGTAGTAAAAATGAGTACAAGAGGGAAGTAAATCCAGATTGACAAAGATCCAATGAAGATCAGGAGGAAATACGTGTAAACATTATCGGTGGCCATAAATTCCGATACCACCCACTATCTCTGCACATATTTCCTTCTATTATTAGTTAAATTCCACAGACTGTAGTATAACTGTGCAGACTTACCGGTTGGAATTTTGCAAAGAATTCCCAATTATATGGGGTTTAAATCACACATTTACTACCTTCTTCTAGCAGCGGGTAAATGTGTGAAAGTAAACCTGTTCAGTGGGGTGTAAGGGAGGGCTAGGGACAAGGCAGTGGAAAAGGGAGTATGTTGCCTGTAAGCGTGGAGCATTATATGTTCCTAAAATGCCTTGAAGTGGGTCGGTCTGGAGCCGGATTGTACTGTAGCCCTTTCCCAATGTGATTTTACAGGCTGGATTTTCCAAGCAGTAAAAACAGGTTTGTATTCCTGCACCAGAAAAATCTGGGTAATTATGTGGAGTGGAATTCCACATAGGAATTCCACTTCACACAACTCCTAATCCGGGTCAAAGGCTGAAAAGAAAGAGACAGAGGGAAGGCACTTTGAGGAAGATCATGTCCTAAATAGAAGAGGTGATAAGTAGAGTGTCAGAACCCCTTTCAGAGGGCCACAGGGCAAGCAAGGGTTACTGGACCCAACCATGGGGGATGTGGCCTTTTACTCCTGATGTACCACAGCCCTACCTACTATGGATTCTGAGCAAGTGAGCCAAGTACACCTCTAGCACATGACTTGAAGGGATAGTGTGGTCCGAGCAGTCCAAGCTTCCTCGGTGGGGGGAAGTTGGATTCAGTGGGTAAACACGGGCTCACAACTCAACATGCGCTCAGCAGCAGCAATAAATAATTGTCCAGGCAAATACTTATATTTGTGACAAAACAAGTATTGTATTTTACTACTGCTAACACAAAGGGAAATACTGCATTCACAGACAACAACACAGCCCCCCAAGGTCAGGGTTCTAGTGTTTCTTTAGTCAGTCAGCCTCATCTCCTTCCTGAGATGTGACCAGGCCCCTTCCTTGCGACCTCTCTCTGAATCAAAGAGAACCCATTTAAGTGGCACCTGTCTCTCTACTCTCCAGTGTGTCCTACCCAGCTTACAGGAAAGCAGCAATGTACATATTTGTCTGGGGGATTCCTCTACCTCCTCTCCATGTAGGCCTGGGTCTCCCAAAACGGAACACAGAGTCTGCCATGTATTGTACCATTCACAGGCAGGCACACATACACCCAGTACATGCTTGTAACATACACTCACTGCACAGCACTGTATTCTCCATGTATCGTATAACTCACAGGCACACATAAATCAAGCGCACAGATTCAACATGCCCGCACTGCTCTATACCCTTTATGTATTATACTACTCACAGGCACACATACATCCACTGCCTGTATTCAACATGCACGCACTGCGCAACACTAAATGCTTCATGTACTGTACCACTCAGAGGCATGCATACATCCAGTGCCTGCATTCAACATGCAGGCTCTCTGCACAGTGCTGCATTATTCCTCTATTGCACCCTTCCCAGGCATACATACACACAGCACAGCTACATCACTCATGCACTGAGCAGCACTCAACAGCAACCCAATGTAGGCCAAGGGGTGAGTTAAGCACCCAGCAGTGGAACTTTGAATGAGTGATACTGTAGACCTCACTCCAGTGACTCAGGTTGAGGGCGCACTCCCACTGATCACTACATGGTATGTTGACACCACCACGCTTGTGCTGCTTAATTCCTGGTGAAGGCAGTAGCCTTCCACCACTATGAGGGTACCGCTTTGGTGCGCCTTTCCCGGTCCAACAAGACTGCAATCCGTGAGACAGGCCTATGTCAGAGCACACATGCATGATCCATGTTTGCCTATGGCAACAAAAATCAGCTTTAGGGATTCAGACATCAGTACATTTGGGTCACTCAGGGAAGGGATGCAGATCCATTGCCATGCGAAGGACTTTTCCGTCCCATCATAGAGAGAGACTACCAAAATCCAGAGCTGACAGACTGGACTCTACAGCAGGATGGAGGCAGGGCATCAGAAACATTACCTGGTGTTTAGAAGAGACCACAGTCTTTCAGGTTCTCCTTTATGATAATGTCTGTAACGGCATCAAACACAAACTTGACGTTCTCTGTGTCGGTAGCACAGGTCATATGTGAGTAGATCTCCTTGACATCTCGCCTTATGTTCAGCTCCAGAAACTGTTGCTTGATGTAGTTCCCAGCATCTTCATATGTGTTGGGTCCTGTGGGCAGACACATATTCAAGCATCAAGGTTAGTTGGAGTGCACCACCATCATATGTTCCAGGGGAGGATTTAAGAGCACTCCCAGCCAATTCATGTATGAAACAGCACACCTTATATTTTGTACAGGGCAAATCATTTCAGCCATTTAGTTTGGTTCAAAGATGCTCAGATTCAGCTTTGGAGCTGAACTGCCCAGCACATTTATGTACATTTTCTTCCATTATAATAGGATTGGGCTAATGCACCTCTCTGGACTATCGGGCAGACTAAACAATACATACCTCAATAATAATTTTGAACATTTATATAGTACACCGCAAACATCATTGTCTGCTACTGATATAAAAAGTTTTATTATTGTCAAATTATTGGTATTAGTTGCACTCACCTAGGTGGGTACATTTCTGAGTGTGGTTGAGCCACCATACCAGGATTTGAACAGAAAACATACAGGTTGGAGGCTTGGACACACACACACACACACACACAAACATTCACACGGGTATGCATACAGAGACACAAAAGCTTCCAACTAATTCCTCCACTTCAAAGACATATTGTGAAACTGCCCCAAGTAGGCTATTTAGATAGGAATATTACTAGGCGATTAGTAAATTAGTTGCATATGTAGACCGGCATGGGATGAGACATTGAGTGTGTGGTAAAATAATGTTTGGCATGTGAAGTCAGCGATAATAGTATCAAAACCCTCATTCTTCCAAATTGCCAATCCGTTGACCACTAGTCTTTGCATCAGTAGTTGCCTTTAATATCAAGGAGCTTCACATCACACCAGGCAATGCTCCAAAGTATGTACTTGTGGTTTTAGTTGATTACACCGTGTACATCAATGGAGGCTCACTCACTCAGTTGACTCAAACTATTAAACAGCGTGGCACTGTTTCTTATAATTATTGATCACATACACTTTAATAGTCTTACTCATCCTTACACTGCTCAGCTCATGTACTTCAGATACTCATCCACACATTGCTGATCTTGAACAGTTTGATAGAGTTTCATCCCTAACCCTCAATACTGATCTTGTACATTTTATAGAGTCTTATTTATTATTGCATTGTTGATCACATTGTTGATCCCATTGTTGATCACATTCCAGGGATGATGAACTCATATCTTTCAAAGGATGACTTATCCATTCATTAACATAATTATATACTTTGATAAAATGTCAATCCCTCCCATATTGCTGATCTCTTACCTTTCACTAAAGTCCTTATATTTCTGGATGAGGCTCATTAGGTAATGTGTTGAGTCCATATTATATTAGGAAGACTACGCAGTATACACCTGTATGTCTCTTACCATCATAATCAGGGAAGCAAATGCTCAGGTGGGCCTTCTTGATCTTCTCCGTGAAGACATCCTTCTTGTTGAGGAAAAGGACAATAGAAGTTGTGGCAAAGTACCGGTGGTTGCAGATGCTGTTGAAGAGATGAAGACTCTCGTGCATTCGGTTCTAGAGACAATTACGAAAGAAGGAACATTTATTGGGTACACTCTGTCCTATCCCAAACTGGAAACAGAGCTTGCTGAGCGGGCAGGCAGATGAGCAGATAGACTAATGTGAAGGTCAAACATTGATGAATAAATGAATTAAAGGTTTTTGGATTGTGTAGAAGAGCGAGCGTGTGGAAGGATACGTGGGCTAAAACTGGCCTGCAATACCAGGAATGGTGAGACATTGGCCTTTACAGATATACCCAAAAAAAGGCCTCCCTGAACTAGAAAAATATGTAAACAATGAAAGAAAAAATAAGATTTCCTGTGCATATGCAATTTTTTTTTGTTTTTTTCTTCTTCACAGGGAATTTGTTTCCCAGGGAGAAATTCCTTCCCCTAGTCCCCTAGCAAATCTGGGGGTGATCTGTTCCACTTCCCACTCAAACGGGAGTTACCCCAGCTTTGGTTCAAGGGAGAAGAAGAGGAACTTGTGAATAGCAAAACACAGCCATGTTGTGGATCTGCACAAACCTCAGAGGCTAAATGTGACTGGAAAACTCACTTACCACCCCTTCAGTGGGATTTATGGGTGCAGAGAAACTCAGCACTCATGGCAGAAATCTCTGCGCACGTAAATGGGCTTACACCTGCTAGGAACCACTTTGTAAATTTCCGACAGAATTAATTAAGATAAATTCAAATGTAAATATAGATTTACCATTGAATTCACCTTTCTAAATAGGTACCTATGAATCTGTATTTATAAAGGTAGAATCCCAGGCAGGAAGCATCATCTCCATCTCACTCATATTTTATAGGTGGTAAATCAGTTAATTGGGTGATTGCCTCCCTCTGAAGCCAGATAGCTTGCATGCCATACTCACCACTTCATCATCTTCCACTAGCACCATGTCGTATGCACTGAGCGCAGCGATGAAGATGATACACGTCACCCCTTCGAAACAATGGATCCACTTCTTACGCTCAGAGCGCTGTCCACCGACATCAAACATTCTAAAGAGAGCACAAAAGTCAATCAATGTATTATTGTTCTTTGCTCAAGAGGCCTTGTACCCTGGTTCATGCTCCTCAATGAGTATGCTTGGAAGAGGCCGACCAAGAAGGCTATGACTGCTAGAAACACTAAGGGCTACCTTTTTGGGGAAAACACGAGAGAATGTCATTCCTTGGAGGAGCAACTAGGCAGCCATGTTATCATCTCTTTTGTCATCAGTTAATTAAAGGAGCTTAGAAGCAATCCATCATTGTTATTATGTACTTTTATCCTGTAATTCTCATTGGATTGTTTACCACAAGTTGTATGTCCAAGTGCTATGAGCGAAATAGGCAACTGAAATAAAGTTACACCCATAAGCTTGGTGGTCTGCCTTCCATGCCATATGTTTTTAACATCGAAGTGTATTTAGGTATTTGGATACGACACATTTTGCATACTCCTACCTCTCATTATTCGTCAATATTGTCGTCAAAATATATGTCATTTGGAAGAAGTCTCCACCCTGCCCTAGAGGACATTGAGTACATTAGATGCCCCTCGACCGCTTCTCGAAGTAGCATGCATTCATTTGCTAGACAGTAAATCTGATTTGATCATTGTTGGAGTAAAGATTTAGGGCCCGATTTAAAATGTGGAGGACAGGGCACTCCGTCGCAATGGCGTTGGAGTAGCCTATTTACCAAACTCTTGGTCTGTCTCCCAATTTGGAGTCGGGTGAACCACCAGGTTCAAGCCAACAGAGTAAAATTTGAGAGGCTGGTCGGATGGCTTTTGTTATTGTTCATTGCCACCAGCAATATCCTGGTGGTGAGGGACAGTAGACATTAAAAATACAAAGATGTACCCTAGGATTTAAAGTCCTTCACCACCCTGATTACCTTTACTTAGTCCATCAACCTCTAAATCAGGCCATAGTTCTGGATTTCCTTGATGAAGAAGACACAGATCTTTACCCTCTTTTGAAGACTCCCCCACAAACCCATTTTTACCTTATAATAACCTCTGGTTAATGTCATAAATGGCATTATCTTAATACAATGGCAATGTCAGCACTGGCATCATAATAAAATTAAGGAAACATCCTTTACCCCGCACGTGTTACTCCGCAGTGCCATTACCCCACAGTTTTTACACCGCAAAATCTTTTACAACGCAGGGCTTTACACCGCAAACTATTACAATGCATTCCCCAAAGTAATGCCACGGTGGAGTTAGAATAGTAAATTGCGTTGTAATGGGGAATGCATTGTAATAGTTTGCGGTGTAAAGCCCTGCGTTGTAAAAGATTTTGCGGTGTAAAAACTGCGGGGTAATGGCACTGCGGAGTAACGCATACGGGGTAAAGTGTCATATTCATAATATTATGGTAATGACAGAAGTGATTTACTATTTTACAAATTATAAAGAAGATGAAATCTAATGCATGTTGCACTCCCTCTTTCATCCCTAGAGAGTTTTGTTGGAGATTTTTAATCCCAGCCCTAAGGAAGGTGTGTTTTAAGGTATGAATTATTATTTTCAGGACTGGGGTTCAGTTCCAGAGTGAAATGCATTAGCAGGACTAAGGTTGAGTTCCAGTGGTAAAACTTGTTGGGGACGCTGCCTGTCACAAATTAGGTACACGAGCACCCACTGGAAAAGTAGACGTTGCAGCAGGCCAAGAGTGAGATCTTTTCGTAATATACTGATGACCCCGTCTTAAAGCCAGGGCCGGACTGGGAATCGAAACCGGCCCTGGCAAACTGCTCAGCCGGCCCCCCTAGGGGGCAAGGGGGGGTGCGGCCCAGCTGTTTCCTAGGGCTGGTTACAGCCGATTTACAGGGGGCCGATATTGCCGGCCCCCGGTAACCAAAACGGCCCCTCAGGGGCCCAAAACCGGCCCCCACCCTGGCGACCCACCGGGGAAACGCCCGGTGCCCGCTGCGGCCAGTCCGGCCCAGCTTAAAGCAGAGGATACTTAGGGCCTGACTTAAATCGCTGAAGATGAGTTTTACTCCGTAAGGGCAAGAGAATAAGCAACTCTATGACCCTAATGGAGTACTCCCTTCCACATTTAGAGATGTCCATCAGCCCTGCGGACAGTTCTTAACATTGGCATAAACAGCCGTCACAGCGGTTCCTGTCAGTGTGTTACAAGTTTGATTAACGGCTCCATTAAACATGATGACCGCCTATCAAAAGTTGAACTTGTTTTTATTTTTTTCAAAAACAAAATCCCAAAGCAGGATTTTGTTTTTGAACAAACAAAAACTAATGACCCCACCTGCACCCCCCACCATCGGAGATGTCTTCCATGGTGTGGAGGCTCATTTAAACCTTTTCACTGCTCCTTACTGTCAGGTTTTCATGACGGTGGAGGAGAGTTAAAACTGGCCATTCTACCGCCCACTCTTAATTGGGCGGACGGTCGATTGGCCAAAACTCTGAAAGCCCGAACACCCTGGGGCTGTCTGAAAAGTATGTCAGTGACGGAGCTGGAGCAGGCTCTATCATCAACATACTTAAGGTAGGCCCACCTGTAAATCAAGGGGGCTGACCGAGTGTTTGCCGGAGAAGGTAATCTGTTGCAGTTGCGATGAAGTGCCCTCTCCGCTAAACTCCAAATCAGGCCCTTAGTGAGTACAAAAGGTAATGACGCCTTAAGGATTGTCACAATATGGTAACAATGGGGCGACCCTGTGTCCCTCAGAACCTGGGTATGTATATAATAGGCTACAGTGGTTCTGTCGGGGAGAACCCAATTGCTTTGAAGAAAATGAAATTAAAAAGAAACAAGAGAAGTTGCTTTATACCTATTAAATAAGTATGAAAAGTGTAGCATTTACATTGGTTAAATCATGAAACGCATATCAAATGAAGTTGGAACACATATCAAATGACGTTGTAACACAGATCAAAGCAAAACACCTACTAGTATATGTTTACAAACAACTAGTATAATGCTACACTTTTCATACTTCTTTAATAGGTATCAAGCAACTTCTCTAGTTTCTTTTTAATTTCATTTTCTTCAAAGCAATTGGGTTCTCCCCGACAGAACCATTAAGGATTGTCACATCAGGGGTCTGGAAAAGCCATAGTAACATTTAATATTGCATAACATTCGAGAAGAATTAAAGCACAACAGAGGATACATTGCATTTCTTAAAAAGGATAATGCATTCAAATAACATTTTAGAGTTAAAGCGGGCTGCCTGCAGGGTTGGGCGGATGCTGTCCACAATATCTAGAGATAACTTCTTACCTGGTGGGGATTGGAATGATGAAAAGGCATCATTGGTGTGGAAGATGCACTTCCATCACTCTTGAATACCGAGCAGGTCCCATGTTCTTTCTATCTGCCCTAAAGTCATGGGTGTATTGCTGAAAATAAAAATGACAAAGGTCCTACCCCACAGAGAGTTTCCTTCCTGTGTGTCAGCCCATTGCTGCTTTAGCATGCCTGTAGGCTGGACAGAGCAAAGAGTGTTGATGGTGGCCCTGTCCTAAATGGGGATGGTGCCTCTACCTTTGTAGCTCCGCAGTCCAGTAGCGGATGAGTGAATAGTTGCTGACTATGGAGCGAGCTGAAACTCTGCCTTTGTAAACCCGGTGGCTCTTCGCCTGTAAATGGGACAGAGGAACCATAAGTTCATTGGGGCAGGTGCCCCAAAATGTATGAAGGAACTCCTGCATGGAAAAAAGAAAATGTATTTTCTACTCTCCTGCAAATAACTTATTTATTTGAAGCAGTGATGTAATACTTCTACATTCCTTTCATGCTACAGTGAAGCCTACCTTCTCCAGTCCCTCATCCTAGGTGGAGGGAGCCATGATCTGTCGCAGAAACTGCTACGATGGTTAGAGCGGGCAGGACCTCAAGCTCATGCCTCCCACTTTCTCCCTCACACATTTGAAGCTACTAAAAGGCCTGGGAGACCAGTAGCAGCCAACTACAAGCCCACGAACACTCTTGATGGACTTGACAATATTCTTGATCGCATGGACAGCCTGCTTCTACCAATACTTTCAAGGAGCACCAAATGTAAGCCTGTATGAAGAGAGAGGGTCTCATTGCACAATGTTCACTGCTCCCAGGTTAGCTAAGAAGTGCCAGGGAGCCAAAGCATTGTAGTTTGCAAGCAGTGTTCTAGACCTGGCGTAATCATTGCATTCCATTGTTTTTACTTGCATTCTGGGATCTGTAGTCTTTGTTTTTTATACTGAACAACAAAACTACAAGTCCTAGGGTTAAAAAAAACAGGACTGGATGACCTACCCATGCCTGACCCGGATTAATCTCAAACTCTAATGGAAAATGGAAACACCCACTTATTGTAGGGAATAATGGACCCACCAACTGCACATTTAAAAGGATGCTGCTAGTCACTTCAGAGTTTCGTGACCTCATTAACGCACTCAACTAGTGCCACTGTATGATAAAGGTGCTCCCGATGACTATCCTTACAATGCACAATTGAGGTGTCAGTTCTCCAATATATAATGTCTGTCTTGCTGCATTAGCATTCAAAATAAGTGGGCACCATAGATTTTTTCCACAGAGGTTAATGGCCATTTCAGACATTTTAGAATCAACATCTAGTTCAGGGTTTGCCTATGTAGGTCAGAGCAGGCTTTTGCCCATGCCAGTTTTTTTTAATATCCACATAAGATGAAGTTATAAACAATAAAAATATAAGTTATTACATAGTAAAGTTATCCAGAAAATGTGCTCGGGTCTGGATGTCCTGGGCATATGTTGGAAACCAAAGGTCCTGGTCTGACTCTGTCTTGAAATAGTGATTAATATTCTAAAATGCCTAGAATTTCCTGCACTTCTCTTGTCTACTTTCACACTCTACGAAGGCAGAAAGCAAGGAGGTGGGATGGGATTCATAGCATTTACTTTTAAAATTTGGAGGTCTCACTGTCGAACACTTTCATTTCTGTTTGACATTTGTTGCATTTCACAAAACACTTTAACAGCTTCTGCCAATGGTTTCCGTACGTCTGTGGTTGGGTTGTCCAATGTTGAAGAAGGTGCGTTTATTTAAATCTCAGCATTCTCCTGTTATGTAGCAGCTATATCTACCGCTGGTAAAAGACATCAGAAAGCATAATCTGGGTCTGTTTGGGTGGCAGGAGGTAGGGGTATACAAGAGACACATTTCTTTGATCCCAGAAGTGCTAAAGATCATTTCTCAGTGCATGTCAACATAGTTTTCTGTCTCAGAATGAAAACAGTATGAATATTAGTGCCAGAAATATTTCGCTTCACCCTTGATTACCTGAAGTTGAGATCTTTCAAGCCGAATTGGGTTTCAATGATACCCGTTGTCTTGACTCTAGACCTCAGGACATCCTGCTCAGAGGGGACGTATCCTGGTTGAACCAATCGGTCGAGATCGTTCAGGTAACTGTCCAATTAGAAAGCAAAGAGTTAAGAGTTAAGAGTTGATTGGCTCTTTTTAGGCACCTTACTTTGCTGTCTTCCTGCCGGACTCCCTTCTATGACCACTATACTCTTTTTTAGTTGTTCATCTTTTCTCAGTTGAAGTGTTTTCCTCTTTTAAAAATGTAACCTTTCTCCGTAATCCTTCTTTCATGTCAATTTTCTAAATGACTCTCATCTACCTCTGTGATATGTCTCCATTTCCATCTGGCTCAACTATGTTTGTGAATCTCCGGAGTAATATAGGTTATTTCACACCTAGGGGCTTGTTCACAAGCCCCTTCCACCGCCGGTGCATCACTTTTTATATGGGAAAAAGTCATGCAGCGGCGGTGCAAAGGGCTTGTAAAGAACCCCCTTAATATTTTAATGTGCCCGAGCTGGAAAAAGCCTTTGCTATGGTAGGCCAAATGGTATTTTGGTCTTCGATTGGAACACTATACATAAATATTAAAT
Source organism: Calotriton arnoldi (assembly GCA_963921515.1). NCBI lineage: Eukaryota > Metazoa > Chordata > Amphibia > Caudata > Salamandridae > Calotriton > Calotriton arnoldi. The sequence continues at coordinate 395,146 of CAWUFW010010520.1, forward strand.
TTTCAGATTGTGTAAGAAGCAAACTAATTTCAAATATACAGATTGTAGGATATTGGGTTATTAGATGTGTGGCATGCACAAGTAATAGGGCCACAATTTCTCCTTACTGGGAACCAAGCACCTCATTGTAGTGCTTGACTCTCTCAAAGTAGCGAAGCAGAGCAGTTCAAGGCCTACTCAGGGCTAGTAATCACCATTCACTGGCACACAGTAATAACACTCAATAAATGATTGTCCACACAGTGCTTATTCGTTAGAAAAAGGAAAGATACAAATATTACACACATACTACTAAATACTACACATTAATTTACAAATATGTACATTGACAGACAGAAAATACCATAGATGACATTGTATGATCACCTTTGACTCCCTAAAGGGGTCATGCAAATATATAAGGTAAGTCTACTGGCTTCGTCAAAGGTTCAGGAGCAGCAAACCATAGGTTAAAGATATCCTTTTGTATGTAAATGCAATCACCAATAATTGTAATCAAGTAGGAATGCACATAATAATGTTAATAAAGCATATTCACTGTGAGCCACAATACTTGCCAACATCATTAAAACAATGAAGCATTTTAAAATTAGCAAAACATGTCTGAGTAGTTTTGTAAACGTTCAGTCATGAAAATACAATCATAAAAACAACCCCTAAAGGGCATCACATTTTGACTACATCACATGGAACCATAGACTTAACCCCTAGAGGGCACTGTACAACATGTACCTTTTCAAACATTTTCAGGTGACCATAAATGCAACCATAGAATGAGCCCCTAGAGGGTGCTGCACTCCCAGCTGTAGAGCAGAAACTTCAGGCTTGGGAGTGCTTTGAAGACATTAGGTAAAGTTCCAGCGGGGTCGTGGATATGAGGATCCGCAGACATAAATTCTGTTCCTTGAAAAACACTCTTTAGGGGGGGGAGTTGCTGCCCTCCTGTAGGCCCCCCACACCTCCTTGACTTAGTTGGTAGTGCCCCTGCCCATTTTGGGGGCCACCACAAGCATAAAAGTAGGCAATTGCTATAGCCCCGCAGGGCATTATGGGAAGCCGTGAATATTTTATGAGTTGATCTCTCGCTGGGCTGGAGAGAGCTGCTACCTGGTTTTAGCCTCACACGGCTTCTCTTTCCTTTGGTTTTTATTTTTTGGGAAGGTGCCTGGTCCCATCCGGGCACCCCATGCCTCCAGTCATTGGACACAGTCAAGGGAGCCCACCCCCCACTTCCCCACTGACTCCTACACAGCCTGGAACTCTGCATGCGACCACAAAGCCGGCAGCTTCTCTTTCCGTGCCCGCAAGGGCTGGGTGCAGCCATCTGCAGTGGCCACCCTGCTGCCCCCAGTCACTGACATGGGGAACGGATGCGAGGCCACCGCCATTGTGGGGTCGCAGAGGTGCTCTCCGATCCTCATACCTGGAGGCCGGGGATGAGGTCCCAGCCCCCTTTTAGTATAAATGGCTCGAGGAGGTGGTCCCCGGGCCAGTAGAGATCCCAGGGAGGGGGGCCCCATGCTCCCTGATGAAATTGATAAATAATTTCTGCACTGACACCCAGGCTCTTGGCCTACTCCAGGGGTAAATTAAGAAATGGCAGCAGAGCCCCACGCACTCCGTCGGTAAAAAAATCAAAGGTTGCCAATATTTAAAATGCTGTAACTCGTCCCCGGTTGGGCCAAATTTGATGATCTTGGGCTCATTTTACCCCTGGTGACAAGTTCTAGCCACCAGGGGCAGTTCCAGGAGACCTCCTCACCTCCAAATCAGTGCAATCGACAGAGAGCTGATTCTCCTGGCTCCCTGACCCAGCCTTCCTCCTCGTCTCTGGGCGCAGAAGTCCAGGGATTTCCCCAAACTGGTCCTCAGGGAGTTTAAGGGGGCCAGCCTCACTGACTCTTGGGGAGACCCACTGGCCCTGGGGTCAACTGGTGTAGAGTCCTTAGTCTTTACTGGGCATCAGGGGGTTCTTCCTTCCAGTTTTCCATGCAGCCCAAGGGTCCAGGAGGAAAGTGCAGAAAACACCAAACAAGAGAGAGTCTCCCCATTGTGAAAGAGTTTCTAAAGGGGAGGCATCCCTGGCCAATCATATGGTGTCATGTCATCTCTCCACCCCTGTTCCAAACCTCCCGCACAGCATGCTGGGACAGTTCAAGATGACGTCATCCAGGTGTCACTAGTCACATCTCATCTGGGGGTCTCATCTCCGCCCCTCGCTAACATCACTGCCAGGGCCTTTCTCACCAGTTTCAAAAGGAAGCTCCCTCCTGGTTAGCTCCAGAGGCTGGCCTCCCTTCTTTGTTCAGTGGGCTTGGGCAGGCCCATCCCTGAGACAGTCTAACAGCTGACTGAGTGTTGCAGATCCTTCTGCCCCACCCCTTTCTTGCTCAGTAGCTGAGTGAAACACTGTTAATTACTGCCTTTGTGTGGGGAGGCCTTCGTTCCTGCTGCTGGAGAGACATGTAATTAACTAGGCACAGCAGGGTAACAAGAGGCCTGGGCTCTGATCCTGAGCTGAGCAAGAGAAACATGAGAATTCTGGATGACCCATAAGTTGTAGAGATATCTTTTTGGAACTTGCAGATTTTATTTCCTCTCACAGATTGCACCCCATTTCAATACATCACTGGTCTCTGTAGGCCAAAGGGAAGCGAAACTGCACTCTAAAGCTGTTCTCTCCCTATATGTGTAATAAAGTATCACTACAGACAAAACAGTAAATCACACTGACTTTCCCTATTAGTGTACACTAACATTATAAGGCCTACCCCAGGTCAGTATCTAATCCTGCAGAATTCCCATTGCACCAGGCTACCTGTACAGTTATTGGGCTGTGCAACACGCTACCTGTGCAGTTATTGGGCTGCGTAACCAGCCAAGTGCCCCTTACTGTGTCACAGCGGCCTTATCTTAATAGGCAGACACTGGCAGAAAACGCGTGCATTTCATTTGCCATGTGATTACTGTGGGTGAGACAACTCCCCCCAGTAAAAAGTCCAACACTAGGTAGTCCAAAAAGCAAACAATCTGTGTGTACTGAATGGTTGGAACCCAACTGCAACACAGATGCAAGTCAAATTTGCTCATCACTGATATCAAAATAAGTGTACTTAAACACCAGTGACACTTTTCTAAACTATTAGATAGGGTCCACCATAGCTAAGACCTCTGCGGCCTATTCATAAAGGTAGAAATACACAGGAGTAGATCTACCCATGTAAATTTACTCTTATAATTTGTAGTGCATTTGCTAATTTTGGCTAGTTACCATTTACTAGTGTAAATTTACTACAAAGTGTTTGTAGACTTACATGTCTCCACCCCCTGAATTTAGGGGGTGAAACCTAATTTATAAGTGTAAAGTTACTACTAGTAAGTAAGAGGAGATTTCTGCCACTCGGGGAGGAGATCTCTCTATGGCAGTAAAGTAAAGGGAAAAGTAAAAATGTTTGTTAAACTTATAAAAATAGTAAAATATTTTTATAGTAAATCTTAATGCAAATTCGTCTTATATTCATTTTAAAAGAAGAACAAAATAAAAAATGCAGCAGCACTATTAACTTCATTTTGAATTAAATATTTAATTAATTTAAATATGGTAAATTACAATTATTCTTTACAGATTTAAAAAGAAAAAACACCTAAAGTAAAATGTTTATATTTATTTAATATGTAGTAAAAACTGCTAAAGTTATGTATAGCATTAATTTAACTTAATGTAATCAGTTTTTGGGTAAACTTAATTTACATTACAGAGGTAGAGGTATTGGGGAGAGGATGTGGCCTAACGGCTAGGATGGTCAACCTTGAATCTGTGGAACCAGGTTCGAGTCTCGGCAAAGACGCGCAACATCCTGTGATTTTGGGCAAATCACTTAGGGGCAGATTTACAAGCCCCTTGCGCCACTTTTGTGTCACTTTTCCCATGTTAAAAATGACGCAAAAGTGGCGCAAGGGCCTTGTAAATAAGGCCCTTAATCTCCCTGTGCCTAACAAAAATGAATGTGATGGGTCCTCATGTAACCCAACTGGTGCTCGTGTAAAGCGCTCTGATACCCGATACCTTCGGGTCAAGTTCGCGCTGTATAAAACTCTGTTTAAAAAAAAGAGGTGAGTACCCGGCATACTGCGTTGTTCTTTCCTTGAATGTTAGGAAAGGAGGTTGGCTCCCAATCAACAACTGACACAGTTTCTCCCCACTGAGTTGATTCAGAGACGCAACTGAGCCTTTGTTATATTTTTATGATTTCATTCTCACTCCTATTTTAGCTTTAATTTGATTTCCTTGTAGTGATCACCGCCAGGGAGCTGTTGCTGGAACACAGTACCACCGGGTCTCCAGTTTGATTTTTATCTTGCTTGCCATCACATTACTTTTGTTGTTTTGTACTGGTTCACACCCCTCTGCATGACGAACCTCATAGCTGGTGCTGTTGAGTAGCCCGTCCATACTCTACTTCTGTAAGCGCCTGACATCCTGTGTTGTTCTTTCCTTGTATGTTAGAGAGGCTCTGGAATAGTTTCTCTCCACTGAGTGGATTCAGATTGCCTTATACCTTCTTTGGCCAGCCTCTTCCCTCCATTGCAAAGTTTTTTCACATTAGGACCTCACCTAAGCCCATACACACTTGAAGTCCTAATCACCTCATCATAAACACTCTCAACTGATACCAACTAAATCCTCGCTCCCTCCGCAAACAGAGTATCAGTCTCTGGGATTTTATCACATCACACAAAGTAGATATCATCTTCATTACTAACTGCAATAAAAAAAAACACTCAGCCCCAGACAGTGCTTTAGCCATCCCTGAAAGGTACACCATTACATGCCTTAATAGAAAAAGCCAACAAGGAGGTGGCATAGCTATTACTCACTGCTTAGAGTTTTCCTGCACCAATTCAACCTTAAAAGGGATTAGCAACATGGAATTCCTCATATTTAGCATTACAATTAACAATCACCTTTCCTTCACCTCTTTTATAACCCTTCTTGCCTTGCCCCCAAGGTTGCATCATGCATTTCCAAGGCCCTATCTATGCATATGCTTAAGCTGTTTATCTTTACTCTGATTGGGGATTTCAATTTCCACACTGACTCTGACTCCAGAATCCTTGCTGGCTGACCTCAGCCCCTACACATATGTCTGGAAACATGATCAACCAAATTATTTCTAACTTATACACATTGAATACCAGCAGCCCTATTCCTCTAACTTGGATGGACCACTATGTCATCCCTTTTGAATGTCTTTTAGCCCCATGCCAGTGTGCTCCTTCGAACACCATCCCCAGCAGACACTGGCACAAAATTAACTCTGAGAATTCTCCCAGGCTACTCAACTTCAAACATCCCCTCTTACAGAGGGACATTACCAAAGACCTAGATTAAATAAAAAGGCATAGATTTTCACAACTATAAATATCTGCACTCGCCCCAAGGAGCTGGTCTCCTTCACCCTGATGCTCATCTACTCTTTGAGCAAAGAGGCAAAAGTGTAAAAAACCTGAACGCAGTTGGCAGATCCATTATTCAATGAAATCCAAGAAAATATACAAAGCCTCACTCACATCTTAGCACAAACAGATTATGCTAGCCAGGGCTAAATTCTACAGAGATAGAATTCAAGCTACATCCTGAGCAAAGAAGCTTTTAAAATTGCCAAATCCCTACTGAATCCTACTTCCTTTGTTAAAGGATTCATCCCTTCACTGGAATTTTGTGATAACCCCACAAAATACTTCTACAACAAAGTAGATGTGTTTTACACCATCCTCCTAGTCCAGTCCCATCTCCCTAACTTCAGGTCAAAGGTAATTCTATTACACAACCTAAGCCAGTCCTTATGCAATCCCATCCCATTATTAGCCAGGAAACCCCACAAGGCTCTTACAATCTGTCACCCAGGTTCACCTGATGAACTTTACCCACTCTACATCTTCAAAATAGCCACTGAAACATTATCTTCCCTCTATGTCAACTGTTTAACCTTTCTAACTCCTCAGTAGAGGTTCCCACTGCTTGTAAACATGCCAGAGTCATTCCTCTCTTGAAGAACACAAACTGCAGATCCCTCAAACCTCTAACTATCGACCCTTTTCACTTTTGCCCTTTGCTTCCAAAGTGCTAGAACAGATAGTGAATTCTCATTTTTTAACTATCTGGAATGTAACCGCTTACTGGATGACAGTCAATCTTGGTTAAGATCCAGTTATAGCACAGAAACAGTGCTCCTAGCTAGCACAGAACAGATTAGGGCTCCTCTGGATGCAGGCGGGCAGCAGCTCTTATTCACCTAGACTGCTCTGTGGCCTTTGACACAGTCTCCCAGAGCATCCTTATCCAGCGCCTCCAGGAAGTGGGATGCTTGAACCATGCCCTAAAATGGCTATTGCCTTTTCTGACTAGCATATTGCTATCTGTCCTGCTTACCAGTTTAAAATCAGCCTCCGTCTTGATCAACTGTGGAGGACCGCAAGGCTCTTCCATCAGCTCCACCTTAATTAATGCCTACATGCCCCCCCTTTGTGTGGTCCTTCAGATTCTCCATAGAGTTATATACTGATGACACTCAGCTAATCTTCACCATGAAAAACTACATCTCTTCCTGTCATCAACAATTAAAAAAACTGCCATTCTACAATAGCTGTCTAGATGCATGAGAATGGCTTAAAACTCAACTCCAATAAAACCAAAATCATCATCTTTGGCAGAGACAATTTAGCAATTCTCTCTGGTGAATCACAGAACTGGGCACCACTCCTACACCCACCTCATCTGTTAGAAATCAAGTGTTCAAAATCAATTGTGACATTTTTCTAAAGAAAAAAGAAGATTGCCTTAGCCTCTGGAACATGTTTTGGGCTGCTAAAATCTATCTACAAATTATTGCACCTGCTTCTCCCGGCAAAAACTTAATATCAGTGTTCCCTCCCTTATTCCCACCAGACTGGACTATGGACTCTCTCTCTATTGAGGTCTCCCCAAATGCACTATATGCAGACTCCAGATGATCCAGAATGCTGCAGCTAGAATGGTTCTTAAACTCCCCAGACGCCAGCCCTTATCCTGTCATCGCTAAGACATTCATTGGCTCACGGTCCAGAATTAATTTAAAGCCCTGCTTATCAGATACAGAGCACTGGCTAGAACAGATCCCAAATAACTATCTCTCTATATATATATATATATATTTTATAATTATAATTGAATTTGATTTATATATTTTTTTAAGAGTTCAAAATAAATTAATTTATTTTAACATTATTTCCTGTGGGGTTTTAGTTTATGTCCCTGCCTCAATTATTTTCTGTGGGAGGTGTTGCAGTAGCAGTGGTTGGCCATGTGTGGGTGCTGGCCTTCTCCAGTTTTGAGCTAGAGTACATTTACTACTGTTGTGGGAGCTTATTGGCTGTAGTAACTTTAGATGCACAGTTTGTAAATAGTAATTGGGCTTACTCCTTTGTGGATGGGTGCAAGTCCCAACCTAAACCCTGCCTTATCCCTTCATTAACCCCTCCTTACTTCTCCCTACACCGCTCCCATTTAGTAGTAAATATTTCCCATTTTCCAGCCACTCCCTCCCTCCCACATTTACTATTAAAGTGTAGCCGCACATGTACGGAGTTCTCCACACATTAAAGATTGGAGAGGTGGAAGCGGAAGTCTTCTCTTGTAGGTTTGTGAATAGCATTTTGTAGTACATGAGAAGTATTACTTTAGTACCACTAAAAGCGTACTACAAAATGAAGTTGGTGAATAGGCTCCTCAGTTTGTAACCTATAAAGCATGTAAACCAATGACTACAGCTGGCAAACTTAGCAATTTGATAAATGGGGACTTTTAGAAGTGCCCTCTTTTATTTTGAGCTAATGTTCTTGTGAAAAGTGCTTCTTGGAAGCCAGACGACCAGCAGTGATCACAGGATAACATGGTTCCCAACAGCAGCATATTTGGTTAAATCGAAAGAAAAAGAAACACCAGAACCTTGATACCAACTCACATCGAACATTTAAATGCTAGAGGGAAGCTCCGGAAGCAGAGTAGGCCTAGGCTGAAGAAGAAGCTTTGCTCTTTAGTTCTCTCTCTCTCTCTCTCTTTTGCAAGTCTTGTAGATCCTTTATCTCTCTGTACATTCCCATGTTCTTTAGTGCCTTCTTGTCCCAGTCTTTCATTCTCTCTTTCTGTCTGTCTGTCTATCTCTCTCTTACTCTACTCCTTTTTCTAGTCCTTCCTGTATTATAGAGATGAGCATCTAGCTCCATGCTGACCCTTTTAACCATCTCGGGCAGAATTTTCAATCTTTATCGTAAAATATCATGGGTACTGCACAGGGCCCTCCAATTATCATGGGTGTTCATTATATACATTTAAAGGCTATATTTGAAACATAATATATTAATATCCTGCTAAGCAGCAGATTCAATCTCCCTTTCCTTCCCATTCTTACTGGGTCTTCATTTGAAATCTCTCAAATCCTTCCCTTCTCAGTGATTTTTACTCTGCTGATAAAGCTCTCCAATCAAAGATCTTATTCTATTCTACCTTTATCCCTTTCTAGTCTTCAGTTCTATCCTCTGTCACACAATTCACCCATTTATGTTGTCTCTTATTATCTGTCTCTTTCACTGTGCCTTTAAACATTTCACTTGTGGAAAAATTTTGCACTTTCTCCAAGCACCATAACTTTGAAAATTCGACACATTCGTCTAAACAACGCAAACACTAGCGCCTACCCACTTCATTATGGGAATTTTCTAAATTCAATTTTCTCATATCCCCTCATATTGTGTATGAATATAGCCAATGTCTTAAAGATGTAATATTTGCAGCAAAAAAAATCCCTTACTAGCTGGCCGAGTCATTGAGTTGGTACTCCGAGGCCCGATCGAAGCAGGCCTGGATGCCTGAGTCTTTCCAGAGACGCGAGATGATGTCAGACATCTCCTTAGGCATTTGTCCCTCATCAATCGTATCAGCCAAGTGCATCAATTTCCGAGCATCATCCTGCAGGGCAGAAAATTAAGGATAGGTCTAAAAAGTAGAAAATTGCCAGAGGCAGCATTTACCAACAGCAATCAATAAAATTTGAGGCAATAGTAAGAACAAGCAAGGCATATAAAAAAATACATTATTCGAATTAAGACTATGTCATAAATGTACAATTTTCTCTTCAGACCTAGTGCATAAATGATCTTGTTAGAAACTCATATGCAGACGTCAACGCCCCAGGGCAAGTGTTTTGGGATTCACGTGATTTAATAATTTCACTGGCAAAAAATTAAAGAAAGAAATTGCTGTAAAAAATTGGACGACCTGGAAATCATATCCTGATTCGAAGTCCTACCGATATTTTGTTCTCTGTCATTAAGGATTGGCAATTTTTTTACTAAATCTTTCAGCCGATAGAGTGGTAGCACTTTTATCAAAAATGTAATGCTTAGATTATTTTCATTTTGCAGGGAAAAAACTCAAAATGGGGGATCTTTTCTTCAGAACAATAAATCATAGTCCTGATGTTCAGCGAGTTTTCTCTGTGCACTTGTGGTGCTTAATAATTTTCCGTGCCGAGATATGCCATGCCTTGTGCCTTCTGGTGCAAAGATGCCGGCGGCCTTTCAGAGAAAGAGTAGCTGACCATAGGCTTTTAAGTGGGGAGTTAGCTGAGGCTCTGCTGTCAGGACCTAAAGATTGCCCCACCTCTAAATGAGGTGGTGGACTCATGGGTTTGGGGGGAAGGAGTTCCCCAAATTTGCAGCATGAGTCCTACTTTACCAAACCATGAGGCCCTCATTACAAGTGGCTTGTTAAATTCTGATATGTTTGCTAACTCCTGCTACTGTTCATATAGAAATTTGCAGTTTTGTGGCTAACACTGCACCCCAACAATTTTCTGAATGTAAATATTGGCAGGCCAAGTCTGTAAAAATTTACTGGGAGAAAAATGCCCTGTAATTACTGGAAGATCATATTTTGGTGCCATAAGCCCCAAAATATTTGTGTTATTCCGGATTGTGTGCACGCTACGCAAATACGAACGTGTCTCCAGTGCTCCTCACACTAACTGCCGATATATAACAATGTGTCCAGTTTAATGCCCTATGCATTGCGCATAGAATCTTCTATGGTCAAGAACGGTGTTACCTAAAGGATTTGTTGACTCCTTAGAACCCCAATTGCCCCTTCGGATGTACTGGTTAGTTATTGCTCACACTCCCTGGTGTTAACAAAAGTTTAATGGTGAGAGGTCCTTCTAGCTTCTTATATCAAAGCTCTGCAATGCCCGCACTTTGAAGACCAGAGCACTATAAATCCATCCCACCTTCAGACAAGCTCTGAAAACTCTCCTATTTTGTAAGACCACAGGTCTTTCCTTTCTCCTAGTCTCCTTTGCTGCTTTTAGCACCAGGAAGCTATGGGTGTGAGTGCGCTTCATAAGTAAAATAATAATATTATTAATTCCACCCAAAACTTGTAATAGGTGATACTTATCACACTGCTAAATTCCGACTGCAGCGGAGTCTGATTTTATTGGGTGAGGTAACTATTGGCCAAAACACCAGCCCACTCCTAATGTGCTATTAAAGTCAACGGGGTGACCCTGTGTCCCTCGGAACCTGGGTATTGTCGTTATAGACTACAAAATAGTTTGTTTTGGTTGGCAGTAATTCACTCTTTCACCACATGTCACATTAGTCACTAATTTGTTTTCCACACCGTTTATACTTTTTGTGTGACAGTCTTTCAATTGACCAATAACTAAAAAAGATATTGACAAGTAAAGTATATACTTGAATCTAAGAAGCTTCTGTGTGTTCTTTAGATAAAGAATTTTTTCATTTTTGTAAAATAATCTTGTGTTCAAATGCTCTATTGCTCTAAAGGAATCACTCCTAATGTGGGCTCAATTGAGGCCCCTCCTATTTGGTAATCTCGCATTTTCTCCAGGCAAAGTTTTAAAAGACTAGCCCAGTTGAGCAACGGCGGACCACTCGTTCCGCACCTCACGCCAGTTCCAATAAGTGAGTTAGCCGCGCAAAACACCCCCAACGCCAGCCGTTGCGTGACGTCACTGTGCTCCAGATCAAGAAATCGTTTTTATGTCCAAAGGGGGTGCGCAGCTCACAAAGTCCAGTAGTCAAATGTTGGTGAGAAAATATTTTATTTATTTCAAATTGTGTCAAAATCATCAAACATAGACACTCCAGCCAACGTGTTTCTTTCCCATACTGGGAACTTCATCAGGGCTAATTGGCCATTGCCCGATTGTAATAGTCTAGGTAGACGTGGCGCGTTGTAAGATGAAACCCAACCGACAGAGAGCAAATACGCAGACTGTATCTCAAAATGCGTCGATTTCTTTAGGCAGTATTCTGATTATTCAATTTTGCTCAGTCCCGTGTATTGCACTGGGATTCAGCACAGCGATAACAGGTATGATAACTCCTTAGTGCAGAATGGGTGTTTCTGCCTCTTCTGCACTAAGGAGTTATCATACCTGTTATCGCAGGCAGGCGGTAGGTTAAATTGTTCACTGGCAGCTAGTTTCGTCTAGGAGCATGGGACACAGTTTACTACTAAATGGCTTGAGACATGGTAGAGTGGTCTGATGGGATGTGCAAGAAAAGAATAATAGTGGCAGTGGTTTTGAATTCAGAGGATGTCAATTCCATTCTCAAATAGCACAGTGTAAGATATTAAGACCACCCTAATCTTTTAGGTTGTCTTGTGTTTGTGGTTAAAAATATGAGAAGTTATCCCTTGTTGATGTCGGCTGCTGTTGAAATATTGGGATTATTTGTTTTGTTATGAATTAAGGGAAATTGAAGACTGTGAATTGTTGGAGAAATATAGAACGAATCAGGGCCGCAGGGCTGCTAAAAAAAGTGTTTTATGTTTTATTATGGTGTAAGATGTAGAGCAGGTGAAAGAAAAAGAGTGAGAGAAAAGAACCACTAAATGACACTGGGCACTGATATTCATCTAATTTAGAGATTTCGAAGTCCACAAATATGCCACTAGTGACTAGTCAGTGCTCTAGGCCAGTGGCACATCCCAGACTGTGATGTAAACAGTTAGGCTATAGGAAGAGCAGTCTGGAAGGTTAAGGCTTTGGATGGTACCCGAGGCAAGGAGTGAGCAACACAGTATGCTAAATTTCCTTTGTCTGATTTCCAAATTGCCTGCAGCCAAACCTCACTGAACTGCAGTGTCTAATTTGTAAAATAGGTGCCAGGTCCCTCACAAGGAGGCCACTGCAGCTTGCACCACCCGTGGTCCCTGCCATCGCTGCCGAAACAACTACTAACCATCTCTCTCGCCTGCAAGTGCAACAGTACAGATTATTCCAGGTCCCCAAAAAAGCTAAAGGAATGACTGAGGAGGCAGGCATTTTTTATGTATATCGTATTCATAAACAACCGTTGTTCTGCTCATCTCTAAATTAGATGAGCAGCGCCACCATGTGGCAGAATGTCATAAGTGCCGTGTTGAGAATTCAAATTAAGCAATGCTGAATGAACTGCCACTTTCCATACCTTTTCGAGAGGCAGCCTGATAAGCATCGCCAAGCTGCCAACTGACGAGCATCACCGTCCGTGCCGCAGTCCAACTACCCTCAGCAAGATGTGGTTGACAGAGACTCCCCAAAATGGAGGCTACAAAGGCTCCGGCATGAGAAGGCTACCATGCCTAACGCATAGCTGCCAAGGTTTCAGATTGCTATGGGTGACATTTTCATCATTTCAGTGTCATTATGAGTTCAACGACTATGAGTGACACTTTACCACCACGAGCAAAATCAAGCAATGAAGACGAGGGAAACATAAATATCAGAAATTACACCCATTTGAGCAACGAGAAACTCTAAGATCATCTTCAAACAGCTGCAAATCACCAGAAATGGGAGGGCGCTAACCAACTTGACACACAGAGGGGCTTATTTACAAGGCCCTTGCGCCACTTTTGCGTCATTTTTAACATGGGAAAAGTGACGCAAAAGTGTCGCAAGGGGCTTGTAAATCTGCCCCAGAGAGTCTGTCCAGGCTCTCCACGTGGGATCTGACTGTCCCGAGACCGAGCCAGTCTGTCGTGACTACTAATTTTCATAATTTATTAGCAGGCTGAGGCTGCAGAGATCCAGGATGTGAGAGAGGCCCCCCAAAGCACGGGGATCTCTGCTGCCTCAGCCTGCTACTAAATTATGACAATTACTAGTCACGAGAGACGTCAGAGCGGGTTGCAGCACCGGTAACGTGTAAGGAGGATAAACAGTTATGGGGGACACCGGGTGGGGTTCATTCTAAAGAGCAAAGGCTGTTGTCCGACAGGCAGTCCATTATCCGGCAGAACTCTTCCAGCACCCAGGCATGAAGGTCCAGTAGCAGCTGGGGTGCGGGTCTTGGACCCCCCTCCCCCACACACAGGTGCTGACTCCATTTGGGGTCTCTTGTCACTGCCAAGAAACGCGACAGCCCATTCAACGGTTTCATGTCTGTCATTATTGTGTCCTACCCGTCACACAGTCCAGCATTGTGAGAACATCCACAATGCTAGAAGGATGTGTTTTCTGACAGTGGAATAATGCCAAGTAACTCGGGGCCCCTACAAATGTGGGATCTGTGTCAACCTGGGGATTCTGTCATTCGAGGTCTAGCTGCCCACCCTTAGACACGCAGCCCCGAACCCCAAATAAAAACCTCAGCTTTACTGATCGTGACCATTACAACAAATTACTTATTTAGGTCACATGAAAACTGCGAAGGTGTCATAATTTTTAAAGAAAGTAATATAATACGATCATGACATCCTGGTGGTAATTTTATTGAGCGATGGGACTGCGATGGTAGAAAGTGAACGAGGAATAACTCCTTGGAAACTTTGGCAGAAGTTGTGTTACACTGTTTTAAAGCATTTCTTAGCTGAAAGGCACGGATCGGATAAGGACGTTTACAGTCTTTTCTTTATTAGTTACAAATAGAGCATGACGATTATAATGGCAACAATTGGCAGAGCACTTAGAAATGAAACAGAGCAGTGGGCAAGCAAGTGTAATGCTTAGCAAAATCCTCCAGCACTGCCACCCTCTCTGCTCTGGGCACGGCGCCTCCCGCTGCTCTTGCGTGTGCTCCTCTGCTCTGGTCTTACAAACATAACTTCCGCCCGCTTGCGCCGCCCACTTGATGACTTAATGTTCTGTCACAGGCTGCAAATGGACAATGTTACGAAGGCCAACATGGCCCAGTATACCACAACATACTAGAGCCCCTGACAGAGTGGAGCAAACAGACGGGCATTACTCTGCAAGAACTTTAAAGTGCTTGGAAGTACATCTTTCAGCAGTAGCGCTGTAAGAGGTCACAAAAGGGGTAACAGGCAGCTCTAAGGCAGACGTTTAAGAAAAGGCACATGGATGTTCTGTGAGGTTGTTTTATATGATTGATAGTGGACTCCTGTCCTTCCAGGATGACAGAGAGGTGGAGCGCTGATATTCTTATGAGACAGATGTATAGCACTGGTAGCTAACAGCATTGTGACCTACTTGGGTGGTGAGAGGGCAGAAGAGTGCCATACAACCACTACGACATCCCTAGCTAGGCTGGCATGAAGAGTCCCGTACTATTGGAAATTACCGGAAAATATACTACGGTTTATTACAAGGTTTTTGCTTTTCCAATAGCAAAAGCAGGGAATGGTAAAAATAACTGTGTTTTTGTATAGGGCTTCACACTGCACTTCAAATTTTTCTAAGCTCTATAAAGACGTGCTTTATTGCCCAATTTAATGGCACGAGATTTACCGGCCTAGGGTGGAAGGTACCAGAGTTGACCTTACTGGTACCCGAACTCAGATTTAGAGGAAAGTGGATCAAGCAGCCTCTTGTTTTTTATTAAACAACAAATTCAACACTGTTTAAGGTCAGTCTCGCACAAGAAGGGCCGGAGACAGACTGCTGACTAGAGGCAGGGGCTCTTGCTGTAGGATAGAAGTCCAGTTGGCTGTGCTCACTTTGATGTTAGTGGGAGCGGGGGCTAGCTGACGCGACTGACTTCGACCCTGATTCCTGCATCTACACTTATTCTAAGGGGGGTCTGTTTCCAGGGCTCAACATTTGCCTGTGCGCGCCTTTCCCTTTAGTTCTGAAATCTTACTGAGCCTCGCCCTCACCTGACCTCGAAGGGCGGACAAGAGTCTTCCTGGGGTCTGGAAAGTGACTGTGGCCCCACGAGCCGAGACGAGGTGTCTCCAGCAGCCTGGTCCGACCGGTCATAGCAGGGAATCGTGATGAGAGGCACAGGCGGCGGTGTGAGAAGTGGTGGGCATCAAATCCAAAGTTACAAACATAACTTCCGCCCGCTCGCGCCGCCCCCTCAATAACCTACGTTCTGACTCAGGCGGGAAATTGACAAAGTTGCAAATGCTGCGCGGTCCTGCAGCCAGTGAGAGCACAGCTGAACCAGCCTGGCCGGCGCGACTGAAACCACCTCCTGGCAGATGAAGATTCACCAGAGCAGAACAGTGCAGTTAGTAGTTGCACTGCACAGAGTAGTGCAGTCTGTAACACACTGTGGACTGCCAGAGCAGGCTCGCGCCTGCGGTCCTGTCCGTGCTTTGTTCAATGAGCGCCAATAGCGGCGCTCCCATCTCGTTTTGTCAGCAACTTCAGGAGGTGCTATAAATGTGTGACTCCTCATTTTGGTGCAGTGATGCGGATCACCACACCAAAATGCGTTAGTCTAACGCCTGATGCATGGTACTTGGTAGGGCTGCTAACGAAGATGTTAAAGATGAAGCTTCAATAAGATGAAGGCTTCCAAACCTCACCAAAATGCAGGCCTGTAAACTTTAGCAAGATACAAGCTACCAAGCTTCGCCAAGATTCAGCTTGACTTGGCTTGGCTGACCAAAAAGCAGGCTACTAGGTGACAACAACCTTTAAATTTTGCTAAATAAATAACTTATATTCCATTGCCGAGTTAAGACAATGTTTTTTTTCTCTCAGGACTAATTTCCAATTTTCTCAAAGAGAAGGTTTTGCAGGATTTTTTCCAGTGTCTGCTTCTCAAAAGCCAAGTTCGAAGGATTCTGCAGTTGATTGACTTTTAACCTTAGCAGATCTGTCGACTTTTAAAATATGTCCACCTATTCAGGGGAAGGGGCGATGTTTTGAGCCCTTCCCTGCCTTACCAGCCATGTTGGGTGAGGCTCTGACACCCATGTGGTAAACAGCGTTTACCATGCATGCGAGACAACACATGCCATTACAACGCTGTCGTGACAACGACTGCGTTGTTACATCGCATACCTTTACAACGCAAGTCGGAACAACGACTTGCGTTATTAGGGGACAGACGGTGTTGGATTTAAAATCCAACACCTTCCCTATTGTTGCACAGACTGGAGTTGGAATAGTAAATTATACTATTCCAACATCCAGCGCCCCCTAACCCAAGTCGTTGTTCCGACTTCCGTTGCAAAGGTATGCGATGTAACAACGCGGTCGTTGTAACAAACACGTTGTAGTGGCATGCGTTGTAAACGCATGCGGACTAACAGGCCATATTCCACCCATGTAGTGCGGAGATTGGAAACCCCCTGATTGGCATCAGCTGTGCAGAGCCTCCACACAGGAGCTAGAAACCCTATCTGTGCAGGGCTTTCTAGCGCACCTTCTCTTCCACCATGTGATATCGGCCCTTCTCCGAGAGACCATGAAAAAAGAGCTGGTATCGTGTGACACACGTTGGCACCTTCTGTGTTGGCAGGCCTGCCTCTGGGCAGTACCTGGAGCACTGATGACTTGTTGCACTAATTTGTCACTTCACAGTTGTAGGGGCTAACTGCCTAAGTTAAGAGAAATGCATTTGTACTTTTACATTCAGTACACTTCATAGATGCAGCAGTGCTTATCAATAATGTGATTACAAAATATAATATTACATTATGTAACCAGCAACAATAATAATGTAATAATAATAACAACTACCATGACAAATGCCATTTTGCAGCTGTAGAGTATTTAAACCACGCCCACTTGTCAAGCCTTGCAGCCTTCATCTCACTGAAGGAAGGTGATGCCTGGACTCGTCTTCCCAACTCAGGAGGGAATAGATCTCCCAGTGCATGTTCCCCCTGAAGCTCCTTCTCCTGCTCCAAAAACCCTCCACTACTATTTGCTGTTCCAGTGGCTCCTTCTCCTCCTAGGTTGAAGGAGATACCACTAGGCCACCTACACTAGTGTCTCTTTGTCATTCTCCTGGTTTCCTTTGAGCCTGCTCCTCGGTGGTCCCCTCACATGGAGGCTCTTCCACATCAGGAGAGATATTTATACTGTTAACACATTTCTGCATCTGATCAACAGTTTCACTGTTGGATTGCAGTATTGACTCAACAATCCCACCTATTGGTAGTAAAATATACCCCCATTATTTTCTACCAATAGCGTCATTTTGAAAGGAAACGCCCTTTATATTAACAAGCAGACATGGAGAGTATACTACATTAACCTAAGTAGTTAAAATCAGTGAATTTTCTGACTGAAAGCAAGGAAGGGCATTGAAACATAAACTCCATTGCACTTCGAACTTTACTAGTAACAATACCAAAAAGTGCATGGCCTCCAGCCAGTGGAATGGAGACAGAGAGCTGCCTTCAAGACATGAGTTGGATACACTGACAAAATTGTCGCTGAATGGACCCACCAGCTCAGCGGATGCTATGCCATGCTCCCCTGGCAGAGGAAAACCTACCAAATTTAAAGATCTCCTCCAAGCAGGTAGGTGCAGCATCTGCACTGAAGGAACTGAAATTTGCAGGGCGCGAGCCATGTTTGATGCACTTGTTTAGCAAATTATTTTGTTCTGCAAGATCAAACTTCCAAACTGCCAGTTTGATCTTTAAGAACAAAATAACGACGGCCCTCGGTGCGCAGGGACGTTTTCCCTGTGGTCGAGGGCCATTGTGTGACTTCTCTAACTGGGAGTGCTATGTCAAGCATGGTGTTCCTGGCAGGTAAAAGAACCTGTGTGAAGTGACCTTCACTGACCTGCTGGCTGCAAGCCAGATGGACATGGTGGTGGCTCCCCAACCTTTATATGAGGTGGGGAAAACCTAAATTCGGAGGAATGGGGCACAATATTTTATGGTGGATGCACTATTCCACCATACTCTAAATGACACTATGAGACTGTTCTTCTCCATGAAAGGCAGACAGCGATGCCTCCTGTGATTTTAAGTTATATTAAGGCAAACAGCGACCTTCTGGATCTACTACAAACCAGTGACGGCTTCTACTTAACGGGGGTGACGGGGCGGGTGAAGTTGGGGGTTAAATGAAAAACAAAGAAAAAAACCACTTGCTTGCAGGCCACCCACTGCCGCTCAGTCCTCTTCGGCTCTTCGGTCGACTCCAGGAGCAGGAACAAGGAAGCACACAGGCTCCCAGACTCCCCTAGCCAATCACAACGCTACCTTACAGCAGTGTTGTGGTTGGTTTGTGCGCCGTGGATCGGCGCTCAGAGAGGGACTGAGAGGGTGTGCATGTTCTCCACCCAGGCTGTACAATACAGCTGGTTGAGAACATGCAAAGTGCGCATGACTGTTTGGCCGGGCCAAGGCAGCTGGCCAAACAGTCATGAGCACTTAAGAGAGTGCCCACCACTCCTGCCCCTGTTCCCGTGACAGACCAGTCCTGCCCCGCCCCTAACCAGCAGAGCCACGACGGAAAAATAAAATGATAATAATATTCGGTTATTATTATTTTGTTTTTCCTTTTTGACCTGCTCACAGAGCAGTGGGGCAACGCTCCTCCGCCTTAGTGGAGGAGCCGCCGCTAAACTCCCTTTTTGCCACCATTTTCACCACTAACCTGTAAGACAACCTTGCTAAAATCTCTCTGACCACATTGAAAAGCTACAGAAGTGTACCCAAACTGCTCGCCATGCAGGCCTTCAATCATCACACATTTCAAAAGACATCCATCCTTGGGAGACATCTCAAACATTGCATCAGAGCTAGACTGCCAGTGAAAGGCACTACACTGATTACCTCTCGTTGACAACAAGAAGCTACCATTGTTCACTGACAACAAACCCAGAGGTACAGCCTGCACACCTTTTAGTGGATCCACGTTTCTAGAGCTATACTGCCACGACAGTAGCATCAAAGAGGATATAAAGTCCCTCCATATGCTTGATACAACTGTCAGCAGCTTGGGCACATTTGACCCATAGCAAATATACTATGTGTGATGTAGAAAGAACCAACTATCACAAGGATGCCTTTATGAGCACAAACAGGAACCAGCAACATGTGCAACCGCGAAGGTAAACACCCTCCAACCTATGGTGTATGTTCCTATCTGTTGAAAGCCAAGAGAGATGAGAAGTAAACGTATAATCCATCAGACCAATAAGAAATGTCCTGCAAATGAATACCAGCAGCTACGAACTATAACCACAGAGACAAGAAAACACCAAAGAGCACAATACCTACCACGATTAAGCAAGGAACAAAAGCAGATGAGAACTGACAGACAACCCTTGTACAAGTGTCTTCTGGTTTGTGGCCTGCCTTGCTACGTTGCCTTAGGCCTGGCTGCCATGATGCTTTTCTTTGTACACATTACTCTGAGCCGTTGTTCTACCGACCTCTGCTCCTGCCAAGTTATTTTAGAACTGTCTGCGTTTCTGTCTTTCACCTTTCCTCCTGTTCCCTTTGGGCTACGTCTGCACGACATGTACAAGGTCGAAAAACAACGTCCCTTGTTCCTGCTGATCTGGCCAGTCCCTCGCACCTAGACATAACACTGTGTAAAGCTGCCATGGAGAATTTGTGTGCTTTTAATATTGCGGTTTTCCCGCTCTAGAGACACTTGGAGACAAACCTTTCCAGGGAGAAGAGCTGTGATTGTCTGCTGATGTAGTCTTTGCATCTAGAGACTGAGGTATGGGGGTTCGCTAGTCAAAGCCCAGAGGTCTTCTATTTGTATAATAAACTAGCTTCTAGCACGGGGAGGGTGGTAAGGTCATTTAGCCCTATAGCCACTGCTTTATGAAATGCTTTCCCCGATTGTATTCTATGGAGTTGTAACTATGCTGATTATATTATTCTTATGCATTATGCTGATAGTACTGACACGTGTACTGTATCTTAGAGCACGTAAGTTGAAATAAATATTTTAACCTACACTGTGTCTCTTCTTACGCCCGTTGTGGACAGGTATGAGTGAGTGACGAAAGGGTGTTCTTGCTACTGCGAGTCCTGAGAGAGAGATACCGTGTTCTGGGTTGTCTAATCATTGGTACATTGTTGCTAATGGGACGCTAAGGCTAGTTGGGTTAGGGTTTTAGGTGCTACGGTTTATGGTTGGCTCACCACTACATTCCAAGGTCCTATTATCCTGTGCATAGCTCTGTGTGTGCAGAATCCCTACAACATGGCGCAACCAACGTGGGGCTGATCTGCGAGACGCTTGAGTAGTGCTTGTGTTTGTCCACAACTCCCCTCACGCACGCTTCCGGAAGCGTGTGTGACGGTGATACCTCCTATATTGACGTTTTTATAGGTTCTTTCAAGCTTGAAGTTGTTAAAAGGTTTCTTAACTAAAACCCTATTTGTGCTGCCTCATTCTAGATTGTCGACTACTTCTAGCCTACAATGGCTGTTCAAATTGCAGCACATAGCCGCGCAGCGCTCCGGGCTCACTTAACGGTGTATGGAGTGCTTGACGCGGGTGTCTATTTGATCTTTGTGGTACAAGCCGATCCAGCTTACCACTTTGAGGTGTTCTATTCTTGGGTCACCTTTCCGGCGGTGGATGGGACAGACAATTTGTTCCATGAATATACAGCCACTGTAGTTCCTAATCACTATAGACCGTATAGGAATCTTGAAGTACCGCTCACGGCTTGGCAGCACCGTGTTTGGTTTGATGGCGCCCTCCCCCAACCGGTTACCATGGTTCGTTTAGGCCCCTTGTCTATTGATGGGGCCACTTGGCCTGTTTTGGCCGGGTACACCCCACATCCGCAATATATGACGATACCAGTCGCGGACCTGCGCAACATGTATTCGGCTTTAGTGCGAGTGCATCGAGCCTTAGTGCAATATGTTACAGGCAACATACAGGGAGCCCCACCTGGAGTTGCAGGCCATCCAGCTGGTGCAGGCGGAGTGACCATAAGTCCTGTCATGGTGAACTCGGTGATGGGCAAGCGCCCACAAAATAAGGATGATTTTCCTTATTGGCTTGCAGAGAAATTTGACCAGCTGGAGGCAGTTTTTCCAAACACAACACCGGTGGATAAACATAGAATTCTTACAATTAGTTTGCCAAAAGACTTAATCCCCGAGTTGACAGCATGCAACAACTGGGGTAGGGTATTCGCAGCAGTGTATTCGAAGTGTTTCGGCACTCCTTCCATGACGGTTCTCCCCTCTGTAATTAAACGCGTGCAGGATGAACATGGCCCTGAAGCGGCTGTGGAATTAGGGATGAGACTGGTGGGAGTGTTCGACGTAGTAGCTGAGTTGATCCTTGCGAATGTCAAGGGCGATGCAGTGAACTTTCAAGTAGCTAATGCTTTGGCCCCAGAATTGGACAAGCCGCGCGAATTACCGAAAATTATTACCCAGGCTTACAAAACTATTGGCAGAAATAGCCTGGGAAATAAGCCGTTTGCAAAACAGCAAACACAATCGCAACAACAACAACAACCAAAAACCCAATCTGAGAAGGATGAGAAACCAGTCTTTACCAAAAAGAGATGGAGATTGAAAAAACAGGGCAAGCAACAAAAGAGGCCGGGGTCGAGAGGCGCATCCCCGGTTTCCATCTCTTCTGAACGCACTTATGATTTGCGCGATAGGGCGAGAATTAAATCTCCGGATAGGTTTCAAATCCCTGATACTCGTTCTTCGCAGGCACAGACAACTTTGCAGGCCGGTGGAGGAGATCGTCAGGATAGAGGAAGGGGTCGAGAGGCTCCACAGGGACGAGACCAACCTCGACAACAAGTCAGAGGGAAAGCAGAAGACTTTCAACGTTCTCGCCCACAATTTCAGAAGAAGAAAGTTGCCGCTGTAACAGCGAAATATGCCACAGACGGTGAGAACGAGACTCCTGAATTGGACGTGGGCAGTGACCCTCCTCGACAGCGCCGCGGAAGTTACCATAGTGCGGGAGGCGCTACGTCCTCATATGGAGGCGACAGCAACTGAAACATTCATTACTGTTGAGACAGCAGACACCAGAGTGGCACCCCTGACAGACTATTTAATATTGTCATTCAAATTGAAGGTGATATACAGCGTGTAATTAAAGGGATTTTTTGGGAAAATCTGACCTCTTCGTACGACATTTTGTTGGCGGAGGCGGATTAGCCACCCCCATTCGTACTTACTGCGCGTAAAGGGGAGGAGGTAATCCTTCCGAGCTTTTCTCGACATGTCCCAAAGGACAAAGCGGAGGCCCTTGCAGCTGAGTGGGCTGTGTCCCTGGCTCCTGCGTTATACCGCAACCACGTGGGTTGGGATGAAGACTCTCCCCCCCATGAAATACCTTTGCGGTCCCTACCACAGCCACAACCCCAATATCCATAAAACGGGAAGCAAAAGGCCCCGTTTCCGAAATTCTGACTCAGTTGTAGGGGTGGGCGGAATTTGCGTAGTCGCGTTACGCAAAGTTCCGCGAAACGGTAAAAAATCTCCGCGAGCACGCAAAAGTTCCGCGAACACGCGGAACTGCTTGTTCGGCCCGTTCGCGATGCTTTTTTCCTGTTCGCGAACGCTGTTAGCGTGCTCGGGGGGAAATATCTCGCGAACACGCACTTTGAAAGCGCGAACAAGCAAAAAATTCCGCGAAGCCGCGGATCGCGGAATTTTGGGCAATTCCGCGTTCTCCGCAGAACGCGAAATTACCCAAATTCCGCAAATTCCGCGAGCGGAACGGAATTTACCACCCAGGCCTACTCAGTTGGAATATCAGGGGGTAATTGAAACATGCGTATCACCGATGAATAATCCCCTTTTCGCGGGTTTCTAAACCCGATGGATCGTACCGCCTAGTTTTGGATTACCGGCATTTGAACTCTCATTGTTGGACCTTTGCGGTGCAAAATACCCACAGTTCTGCGCTTGTAGACAGTCTTGTTCGTAAAAAATATAAAACGACACTTGACCTCTCCAATGGATTCTACACGCACAACTTAGCCCCGGAGAGTGGCCAATGGAGCGCTTTTACCTCTGGTGGTAAATTATTCAAATTCAGGCGTTTACCTATGGGCTACAAGAACAGCCCCGGCGTATTCGCTGCCCATGTTGTCTCTTTGTTAGACGGCATAGACCCAGATGCATGTTTGTACGTCGATGACATTTATCTGACGGACAACGAATTGTTCCCGCATCTCTCCCGAGTAGACCGCATTATTCTAGAATTTGCGGTTCAAGGTTACAAATTTAACTTTGCCAAATCTCATATTGCTGAATTTACAGTTTTGTTCTTGGGCTACGAGCTCAACAATGAAGGTAAGGGCTTAGCCCCCCACTTCTTAGAAAAATGTGCACTTCTGTGCCCTTCTACTACTCTGAAAAAACTTCAGTCTTTGCTGGGTTTCCTGAACTTCGGGCGTACTTACATTCCCGAATACGCCCAGCGTATCAAGCCATTGTATGCCTTGATACAACCTAACTTTTCGAAGTCTTGTTGGCTTCCGGAGCATTCCTCCATTCTGCAGTCTTTGCAGACAGACCTTCTTGAGTCTAAATACCTATTGACGCGTGATAACCACACAAACCTGGTGATCAGAATAATTCCGGGGGCAGTGGGTTTCACGTACTTAACCTTTAACGAAGGTGACACAGTACCCATCGCATACAAGTCACATCTTTACACTTCCGCAGAAATGCGCTTTTCATCTGTGGAGAAAGTTCTGACTGCAGTGCAGATGGCGATTCTAAAGGAACGCGCACTGGCACAGGGAAAGCGCATTCTGGTGGTAACACCATATCCTGCCCTAGAGGCAGTGACAAAGGCGAGTGTCCCGAACTCTAAGGCGTTGCACCCCGTTGGATTCAATGGGTGTTAGAAATGGGATCTCTGGTTGGCTAAGGCTTGCGCCAAAGCCAGGCAGAGACCACCACTCTAGTCAGGGCGAGGGAGTTACACGCCAAAGATAACCCCTGCTCACCCCCTTGGTAGCTTGGCACGAGCAGTCAGGCTTATCCCGGAGGCCATGTGTAAAGCGTTTGCGCAACACACCCACAGCAACAACATACTAGGCACACCACAAAAAGGAACTCCACACAAGGTTATATATAAAAATAGCCTTTGTATTATCATAAAACACATTAGAATAGTACTCACATAATATACATCGTGCCACCTGGCACGGGGTCATATTTACAAGGGATTATTTACACCTGACAGGGCCAACTGGACCACTGTCAGAACCAGCACAAAGCGAACTTAGTACCTGTAGTACTTATAATAAATGTAGAACACATCATGAACGTACAACCAGTAATCACTGGTAACCACTGTACTTAGCATCAGCCTGTAACATAAACTACATTATGCACAGTATCACATCAGGCGCGAATTACATTCTGCGCCAACCTCACCAGCATAAATACATTATGCAATCCTCTCATAAGTCTAAACCCATTAGACCCTAACCTCCTAAGTATAACTCACATTAGCACATAGATCAGATTAGGGCCTGGCGCCCTATAAACCTAACTGTCCCCCTGGCCAACTGGCCATCTCAAAAGGGGCTCAAATGCCCTATGTCCACAGAGTCAGGGCGCGCTGCCAACGCAGCGAAAGTCAAGGGTGCGCAACTGCGCAAACCTAAACAGTAGCAGCTGCCCACTACTTGCTGGGCAGCTGGGAAGATATGGGGCAGCGGAGTGCATCCCACTCCTAACTTCAAACATGCCCCCCCAAAGAAAGAATAGCCTAAATGGGGCAGCTGCCCACTACTGGCTGGGCAGCTGTGCATCCAGTGAAGGCCCGGCACCTCTGTGCCCTCTGGACCCCCATCGTTGGAGCGCACTGGCGCTGGTGCCTCGATCGGCACGAACACTGGGGAGAACACGGGCCCCTCTGGCCCTTTAAATAACAATGTGCCCCCTTCGTGGGAGCGACACGGGCTCTCAAAACATGCCCAGGGTTGGAGCCACGCCGGCTCTAAGAATAACTGTGCCCCACGTTGGAGCGGCCCGCCCTCTGGCGGGTCCGCTCAGGACTAGGCACTCACTGTGCCAACACGAAGCGACCCAGGGAGAGGGCACCGACAATGTGCCCCGACATACACCAGAATTGCCACCATCGTTGGAGCGGCCCTCTGCCAGGCGGGGCCGCTCAGAAACTAACCCTCTAGCCTGTGCCCCGACCGGCACCCGCAACGGAAAAGCCACTACTCACCGGGCTCTCCATGCCGTGCTGATCCGGTCTCCTCTTGGCTTCACCCGGGCCCCCTCCTGGGACCCGGGACTTCGCTCTGGAGCAGCGAGGCTCCGGACGGTTCTCCTTTCCGCCCGCACTTCACCCGGGCCCCCTCCTGGGACCCGGGACTTCTCTTTGGTGCTCCGGGAGGCGGGGTAGGCTCCCGTTCTCCCTCTCCGCACACCGGGGCTCCCATCGGCTCACAGGAGCCCCGCATCGACAGGGGCACAACTTCCGGTCCTGCGGCCGGCCCCGCCCAGAGGCAGGCGAACTTTGCCTGGCTTCCGGGTCGGCGGCCATTATTCACTCGGGCCGCGGCAGTGAAATGCGGGGTGGGCTCCCGCTCCGTACAATAATGAGATAAGCGGGGTGGGCACCCGCAAAAGCTCCACAAGAATGCGGGGTGGGCACCTGCCTTTTAAATAAAGAAATAAGCGGGGTGGGCACCCGCAAAGCTCCGCATCGATCGTCGGGATTCCCTCTCAACAAGCTGCAGCTCAGCGCTGCAGCGGAAAGCAGAAGCGCTCTTTCCTCCTGGGGGAATTTCAAATAAAAGCGCCCTTCAGGATTAGGAGCCACAGCTCCACAGCCAAAAAGTCCAGGAGAGTTTCAGGGGCAGAGCTGGGCCCAGGGGCCAGCACACAGGGCCCTCCAGCAGGGAGGCAGCCCCCATGGCGGTCCCTCCTGGGCCCCAGCAGCAGCAAGCCCCCCTCCGTCAGGAACAGAACAGAGACACTGAACATTTACATGGGGTCACAGCCCCTTCTTTTATACACCCTTTTCCCTTTGTGTCACAGCACAGGGCTGGGGAAAAACCAGACGCAACTGGTTTGGGGGAGCTTTGGAGCACTTTGTTTTGCTCAGCTCCTCTCTCCTTTCTCAGGACAGGCCAGGGACATCAGACGCACCACAGGGGGTGGAGCCAGCATTGTGGAGGGAAGGCACAGCCCTATTCAGGCCCCAGGTGCAACTCCTCCCTCCCATCTAGATGTAGATCTCTCTATTCACCACTGCGCTGACTCACCCTGCCCCTCCAGGAGCCACACACACCTCCCAGCCCCTGTCACTCACAAAGCCAGACATGCAATTCACATCAGGCAGGCAGACACAGAGCACACATAAATGCCAACTTCTAAAAGTGGCACTTCTCCACTAGTCACAATAAATCTGCGCACACCATTGCGCAGCATTTATTCTCACGAGTTCGCACATACTAAACTCGCCCCTGCACTCCTCTCACACCAGGAATTACCATGGACACACATATCCCCCATGCATTCCTATGGGAGGGAAGGACAATCTCACCACACGCACTCAGCGCGCACGCACTTTACACTGGCCCACAGTGCTAAAGTGCCCAGAGACTTAAAACTACTGACATACAAGGCAAAAAGTTTAGGGGTGAAACGGCCAAAAGGGCCAAGTCCAACACAACCCCCTTCCAGCCAAAATGCAGGGCAGACCAATCACCACCGTGATGGGCTTCCCTGCTTGGAGCGATAGAACACGGACGCGGGCCCGCACTGCAGGGACACCCTCCGGTTCTACGCCACTTGGAACCCATGGAATCCATCTAAGAGAAAAAAACTCAGGACCAACTAGGCTACCCCACCGGTACTCCTTAGTTGTCCACGGCCAGGACCAGGCCCTAGGCCACCCAGATGCCACTGGTCCTTGCCAATCCAGAGTGGGGGGCAGTAACCCCTGGCATACAATAGCCATTCTCCACTCTCCCTCTCAGTGTAGTTCCAAACTACCACTGATCCTTCAACCTAGGGTCCGCACCCTCAGGCTGACCAGAGGTCACGGGCAAAGCATCTCCTCACCCTACCTCTACTTCTGGGGTTCTGCACCCTCCCAGGGGAAGCACCCACCAGAACACAACTCTCCCACCAGTTCAGGACCTCTCTCCATCAACTGGTCTACCACCTGGGATCCGAATTCACCGGATGCACCGGGGTCAGAGGCGAGGACTCCCTCCCTCTGCACCCCCTTCCAGAGTTCTGCACCCTCCCACTGTAGAGCAGGCTCCCTTCACTTAAGATGGGCCCCACCTGCTCTCAGGGTAGTACTACCACATTCAGCCAGGGACCCTAAAGATCCCGGCTAGGCCTGCACCACCCCTTCTGGGAAACACAGGGTCTCTTCACTTAAGATGGGCCCCACCTGTGTTCACAGGGGTACCCCTAGAAGGCAACCCGGCCAGGACACTGATTACAGTCGCCCTGCCGTCCAGGTCAGGAAACACCTGAACCTGGCTCCCCAACCCAGGGACGGTACCCTTTGGTCAGATGCCCGGCGAACCAGGACTTCACGGGGAGCACGCATGCCCCCCTCGAGGGTGACACATAACTAATGTGTCGTGTGACAGTCTGCCTGGCGCAGATCTCACGACCTCCTGTCCATCTGACAGTGCGTGCAGATCCCCCAGGACAGAAGTGGCGTCACCATGGTCATTCATTGGCGACTCAGCCCTTCTGGCTGGCCCCTGACCCACTGGTTCTTCCACTGAGGACTCTTTCCCCTCTTACCCCTCACTCTGGACCTCTGCACCCTCCCAACTGGAGTGGTACTGCCAGACACCAGGACCGCTGGAGCTCTGGTTACAGACACTCCACGTCCTCTAGACAATGGGAGATCCTCCTCAAATGGCCTACAAGTACAGCCTAGGCCCCCAACCTGGTGTTCCCTGAAGAAACCATCCAGGCCCTGGGACTGGGTTTCGGGCACCTTGGGACACAGCCCACACTCACTCCTTCTCCTCTGAGACAGGACGTGAGCCCCTACACCCCTTCCACTACACTGGGACCTAGCTGGGCTACACTGAACCTCTTCCACCACACAGGACCGGAAGATACCCGAGCCACTCTTGTTGGAATCATTCTCCAATGCCTCTGCAGGACCTCTAGCACACAGTCAGAAGTCCACCTCCCGTGCAAGCTCCTTATCACCAAAAGAACTCACACCCACTCGTCCAGTGCAACACACCACTCATCCAGACACGCCCCCCAACCAAGACTGGTGAGACAGTTCCTTACTGCCCCTGAATCTCAACCTGTACCCCTCTTACTGAGCACCAGGTACCATACTGTGGGAACGGGGAATGGGACTTCCTGCACTGGACACCATATTGCTGCCACCACTGGATCCCACTCTTACTGGTGAATCCAGACAACTCAACTGAGCTCAGGGAATAAACTACACTCCAGAGCTAACTTTTTCTCCTCCACACTCCCTTTCTTCCCTCCTATCCACCCACACCTCTGGGGACAGGAAAAGGGATTGGGCACTGGACCCAGCAAGGGACTCCCTATCTATGGGAACCTCCCAACCTACTGGCGTCCCGCCCTGTCATTTTCTCTCTTCTGCCACCAATCATAAAAGCGCAGAAAACACCATTAAAAAATGACACTGTTGAGGAGAAAAATAAAATCAGTAAAAATAATCCCCAATATGTGATTATCTAAAACCAGAGTTTGTAGTGCAACCAGTTGTTGCTGTGGTACTGCGCAAAAGTAAGTCCTATCCTCACCGCTGACAACCAATGTTAGAAATGGGATCTCTGGTTGGCTAAGGCTTGCGCCAAAGCCAGGCAGAGACCACCACTCTAGTCAGGGCGAGGGAGTTACACGCCAAAGATAACCCCTGCTCACCCCCTTGGTAGCTTGGCACGAGCAGTCAGGCTTATCCCGGAGGCCATGTGTAAAGCGTTTGCGCAACACACCCACAGGAACAACATACTAGGCACACCACAAAAAGGAACTCCACACAAGGTTATATATAAAAATAGCCTTTGTATTATCATAAAACACATTAGAATAGTACTCACATATTATACATCGTGCCACCTGGCACGGGGTCATATTTACAAGGGATTATTTACACCTGACAAGGCCAACTGGACCACTGTCAGAACCAGCACAAAGCGAACTTAGTACCTGTAGTACTTATAATAAATGTAGAACACATCATGAACGTACAACCAGTAATCACTGGTAACCACTGTACTTAGCATCAGCCTGTAACATAAACTACATTATGCACAGTATCACATCAGGCGCGAATTACATTCTGCGCCAACCTCACCAGCATAAATACATTATGCAATCCTCTCATAAGTCTAAACCCATTAGACCCTAACCTCCTAAGTATAACTCACATTAGCACATAGATCAGATTAGGGCCTGGCGCCCTATAAACCTAACTGTCCCCCTGGCCAACTGGCCATCTCAAAAGGGGCTCAAATGCCCTATGTCCACAGAGTCAGGGCGCGCTGCCAACGCAGCGAAAGTCAAGAGTGCGCAACTGCGCAAACCTAAGCAGTAGCAGCTGCCCACTACTTGCTGGGCAGCTGGGAAGATATGGGGCAGCGGAGTGCATCCCACTCCTAACTTCAAACATGCCCCCCCAAAGAAAGAATAGCCTAAACGGGGCAGCTGCCCACTACTGGTTGGGCAGCTGTGCATCCAGTGAAGGCCCGGCACCTCTGTGCCCTCTGGACCCCCATCGTTGGAGCGCACTGGCGCTGGTGCCTCGATCGGCACGAACACTGGGGAGAACACGGGCCCCTCTGGCCCTTTAAATAACAATGTGCCCCCTTCGTGGGAGCGACACGGGCTCTCAAAACATGCCCAGGGTTGGAGCCACGCTGGCTCTAAGAATAACTGTGCCCCACGTTGGAGCGGCCCGCCCTCTGGCAGGTCCGCTCAGGACTAGGCACTCACTGTGCCAACACGAAGCGACCCAGGGAGAGGGCACCGACAATGTGCCCCGACATACACCAGAATTGCCACCATCGTTGGAGCGGCCCTCTGCCAGGCGGGGCCGCTCAGAAACTAACCCTCTAGCCTGTGCCCCGACCGGCACCCGCAACGGAGAAGCCACTACTCACCGGGTTCTCCATGCCGTGCTGATCCGGTCTCCTCTTGGCTTCACCCGGGCCCCCTCCTGGGACCCGGGACTTCGCTCTGGAGCAGCGAGGCTCCGGACGGTTCTCCTTTCCGCCCGCACTTCACCCGGGCCCCCTCCTGGGACCCGGGACTTCTCTTTGGTGCTCCGGGAGGCGGGGTAGGCTCCCGTTCTCCCTCTCTGCACACCGGGGCTCCCATCGGCTCACGGGAGCCCCGCATCGACAGGGGCACAACTTCCGGTCCTGCGGCCGGCCCCGCCCAGAGGCAGGCGAACTTTGCCTTTCTTCCGGGTCGGCGGCCATTATTCACCCGGGCCGCGGCAGTGAAATGCGGGGTGGGCTCCCGCTCCGTACAATAATGAGATAAGCGGGGTGGGCACCCGCAAAAGCTCCACAAGAATGCGGGGTGGGCACCCGCCTTTTAAATAAAGAAATAAGCGGGGTGGGCACCCGCAAAGCTCCGCATCGATCGGGGGGGGGATCCCCACGTCGGGATTCCCTCCCAACAAGCTGCAGCTCAGCGCTGCAGCGGAAAGCAGAAGCGATCTTTCCTCCTGGGGGAATTTCAAATAAAAGCGCCCTTCAGGATTAGGAGCCAAAGCTCCACAGCCAAAAAGTCCAGGAGAGTTTCAGGGGCAGAGCTGGGCCCAGGGGCCAGCACACAGGGCGCTCCACCAGGGAGGCAGCCCCCATGGCGGTCCCTCCTGGGCCCCAGCAGCAGCAAGCCCCCCTCCATCAGGAACAGAACAGAGACACTGAACATTTACATGGGGTCACAGCCCCTTCTTTTATACACCCTTTTCCCTTTGTGTCACAGCACAGGGCTGGGGAAAAACCAGACGCAACTGGTTTGGGGGAGCTTTGGAGCACTTTGTTTTGCTCAGCTCCTCTCTCCTTTCTCAGGACAGGCCAGGGACATCAGACGCACCACAGGGGGTGGAGCCAGCATTGTGGAGGGAAGGCACAGCCCTATTCAGGCCCCAGGTGCAACTCCTCCCTCCCATCTAGATGTAGATCTCTCTATTCACCACTGCGCTGACTCACCCTGCCCCTCCAGGAGCCACACACACCTCCCAGCCCCTGTCACTCACAAAGCCAGACATGCAATTCACATCAGGCAGGCAGACACAGAGCACACATAAATGCCAACTTCTAAAAGTGGCACTTCTCCACTAGTCACAATAAATCTGCGCACACCATTGCGCAGCATTTATTCTCACGAGTTCGCACATACTAAACTCGCCCCTGCACTCCTCTCACACCAGGAATTACCATGGACACACATATCCCCCATGCATTCCTATGGGAGGGCAGGACAATCTCACCACACGCACTCAGCGTGCACGCACTTTACACTGGCCCACAGTGCTAAAGTGCCCAGAGACTTAAAACTACTGACATACAAGGCAAAAAGTTTAGGGGTGAACCGGCCAAAAAGGGCCAAGTCCAACAATGGGCAACCTCTTTGACGTCTCCGGATGTCACTTTCATCTTTGATTCATCTCTACAGACTCAGGAGTTTTTACAGTATGAATTCGTTCATCCTCCTCCTCTGTCATTGCTCCCGCTTGAGGATTACGACTGTGTGATCTACACCGATGGTTCGGCACAACCGGCCACGGGGTCCAAGCATGCTTATTCAGCCGCATGTGCTATTGTTGCAGGTACCTTTGTGAACGGAAAGTTCTAATCCACTGTAGTGCACACTCAGGCACTCGGGGACAGTACTGCACAATTGGCCGAGCTGCGCGCATTGGTGCTTGCGCTTGAGTTCGTTAATCCGGATGTGACCACTCTTATAGTATGCGATTCTTATTACTGTGTTCAATCTTACAATGACAATCTGTTCTTTTGGTCGCAAAACGACTATAGAGACGCTAAAGGTAGCACAATTAAGCATAAAATGCTTTGGGTTCGGGTGGCAGAATTGAGACAACGTCTGCCACTCACACAGGTGGTTCACACCCTTGGCCATCAGCGGGTGGGCGCACACGCTGTCGGTAACGGTTTGGCAGACGAAGCTGCCAAATCAGCAGTAGTCACGTGTTCCGTTGCAGCAGTTACTAGATCCATGTCTAAAATTGATACTGATATTTTGGCAGCTATTGCTGCGACAAAGGAAGGTACTAATTATCCTAGGGGTTTTCCTTCCAAATATTCTTATCAGTTAGGTCCCGAACAGGCTCTCTATGTAACAATACCTGACGTTGGTGATCGGCTGATCCCCAACGCGGACCGCAGACTTTCCTTGATAACGGCAGCACACGAAGGCATGGCTTCGGCTCATGCTGGAGTGTCTGCAACCGTTTCCATCTTGCAGCAGCGTTATTCGTGGCGTGGTTTATACAAAGACACCCGTACTTATGTGCTTTCTTGTGACGTTTGTCAACAGATTAAGCCTTCCACGGTTACACGACCACCACAGACCCCGCTCTGCATTTCTAACAGACCCTTTGGGTGTGTTTACCTGGATCACTGCGGTCCATTTTCTTCAGACACTGCCTATAAATATATCTTAGTGGCAGTGGACTCGTGCACACGTTTCATCTGGGTCTGGCCACAACGGAGTGCTGACGCTCGAAATGTCATCAGGGATTTGCGTGTCTTTGTGGGAATTTTCGCTTGTGGCACCTTCCATTCTGACCAAGGTCCAGCGTTTGCCTCTAAGGCTTACAAGGACGCAATGGGTTCACTGGGGGTGCGGGTGAAATTTTCGTCTCCGTATCGGCCTGAGGGCAACTTGATCGTTGAACGAATGAACCGTGACTTAAAGCAATCCTTGACAGCTAGAGTCTTAGGTACTGGCTGGCCCACTTGTATACTGTACAACATGCACTTAATAATCTCCCTAGAAGACCTCTGGGTGGGCGGACCCCATACGAAATGCTCTTTGGCATACGAATGTTTGTGCCTGACCTTGATGGTCTAGACATGGCGGCGCAATCCGCCAAGTTTGATGTAGATAACCATTCTAATATGTTACAGGACTTACAAGAAGCCCGAGACAAACTTGCAGTCGCACTATTTACCTTCAGACACAGACACTGCTCTGCAGATTCCGGTTGCCGGCTGGCTTCCGAAGATTGGAGATCTGGTTCGAGAGAAGGTGGAGAACAAGAAAGAATTCGGCCCCTCTTATCGTGCACCGGTTCCAGTCCTGGGCTTGAAGGGAACACGTACAGTCATCTTACCACCGCTTCCTGGTCGCAAGGAGAACAGATACATCTCAGTGGAAAATGTCAAGCTACAACATCTGGCCGATCCTGAATAGTGTTACACCAGCGGTCTCTTGTCCTGCCATTTACCGGACTTGTGTTCGTGGCCCTCCTGCCCGAACGGTCACTGATGTTACAATTGAGATGGTTGATTTTCCTGAAAGTATACTCGAACCCCCTGTCTCCCCTTGCATCGACGAGAACGAGTATACCTATCCCGATACCGAATCGGTGGCACACCTACCAACAACGCCGCTGAGCCCAACATGTTATTCCTTTGACTCGGATTCCACCTCATCAATTGTCCCGTCCAAGTTCAGTATTTTTGTATCCTGGTTTAGAGACAATTTTTTGATTACCCCCTGGACATACATCTGGTTGGTGCTGTTCCTCATTTTTTTGTTCATGTCCATTGGCTTTGTCACCGTGTTTTTTCTACTCATCAATGGTCACTATCTGCTCTGCTGTGAACAGTGTTGCTGGAACTTTGGCTCCACATTCCTCATCTCACATCATGAAGCGTGACCAAACATTAGTAAACATTTCAGCTTTTCCAGTTGCTGATGGCATCGTATGGGATGCGGTAAATTTCCAAATTCATGGACCGACAGAAATTATTAATGTACCTAATGTCCTTCGAGTTTCGATGGGTGATGTAGTAAAAAGTAATATTCATTCTGACGATTGGGATGTGCATGCCGTTGAAGCATTATTTGCTGATTTAAAATATTATGCTTCCTTTAATGCTGAGGATTTGTATATGAATTCTGCAAATTATGCCGATTTGTATTGCTACCAGCTTTGGGGCAACCATTTTGTCCATAAACCAAGTGCACTACGTGGTCTTTTTGCCTACACCCAATGGGAACATTGTCCAAACCCTTTACCGGGTAGCTCCCAGACTCTTAGAAATAAATTTACATATTTCACTGATTTTAATAGGTCGAACCCTGGGTCCTATTTTTTTAAATTAAACGCCACATCCACTCAGAAAATCATGTTGACCCACACAAAATTGCTATATTCAAGTTCCTTTTTGACCGCCTTAGCTGTGGGTGGTTATGAGTACTGGAAGGACACTGTAGATTTGAAATCAATCTGGGGCTCAAAACCATGGCAGGTGCAAGGCACCGAGGCCTTGCATCGTGCTTGCCTTATCCCGGCCCAAATTATATTTCTGAATACTTCCATCTATCAGACTACATGTTGGGGCTTGGCTACCACCAAACAATTAAACGCACCTTCCATTCCATCCCTGTCTTCCACTACAAACAATAGCGTGCACCTTAATATGTCCCTTGCGACTTTGCAGGCTTTGTTGCAGAACAATTCGTTTAATGTTTCTACGCTTGTTCAGTCACCCTGGTTGGCTTGGCCCATATCATCTAATGCGTGCCAACTGCGTTTTCACGACTCAGTCCCTGGCTACAAACAGGATAGGCCCGATCCTATGTTTTCAGACTCCCGTACTGTCACAACATATTCTGTTGGTAAATTATGTAAACAGTGGTTGCAGCATTCTTCCCTAGAATCTGTTAAACAACATTTATCCCTCCTATCAACATTGATATGTCCGACTTTATATTGGGACCTCGTGGTCCACGACCGAAGAGGTTCATTTATGAAGCTTATAATGAACTCTGGAAGCTGTCGCAAATGGAAGCTGCTTCCCGTCTACGGGAAATAGACCAAGCAAATTTGGAAAAGGTGCTTGCTGTTGTTGACAATAGTATTAATACCCTGTCTTCCCGCATTTACACGTTAGAGAATATTGTGTCCTCTGTTGTTGATATTGTACAAGATGATGTTTCTGTGTTGTACCATGGTCAAAATCAGTTACGTTCAGTTATGCAGTTTGCGTGGACTTTGCAAACACTTAAGTTGGGTAAAGTTCCTTGGCATTTTTTGAACACCACTGCCTTATTTCTGCCTTTTAATTTAACTGACAAACAGCAGTTCATGTCCATGAAAGATGCAGCTTACACTCTGTTACATATCGAGAAAGTGGAGCCCTTACCATTCTCTGTGGCGGAATTGGATTCTGCTGTGTGGCTAGTTCATGGGGTTATCACTTTGCCTTTTTCCTTGTTTGAATTTAGTTCGTGCATGAAACATTATCCTGTGGGCCGTTTCCAGCCCTTGGGTAGTGCCTTCCTGCATGAACTTTGGTCCCTCCCTTTCATGTATAAATGCCTTAGAGACGGAAAGGAAGTTTTTCTCACGGGGGAGTCATGCGATTCAACTGTGGGTCATTCCCTTGTTTTTAAACATATTAAATTGCACGGAGCTTGTAACGTTTCTGCTCCGAATCTTGCTTGTGTGTTAAAGGGCATTCCTGCTCCTGCTATTTCTCCTACTTTTACTTTGCTTACTAATGGTAGCTATTTGCTTTTGAATAACGAAAACTGCTGTGGCATGCAGGCCGGCATACCCTATATTGTTACGGTCTCGCACAGAGTTGTCTGCTGCAAGAATGTGCTTTTTCCTCCCCCTCACGACATCATAGATAATTCTATTTGGCCTTCCATTCCTACTATGGAGGCGGATTTCAATAAACTGAGCAGAATAAAGGCGCTATTATTGAACGAGGAGGTTATGCTCACATCCGCCCTGGAGACATTCATTCTCCAGGTGGCAAGTACCCACAGTGAAATACAGGCCCTTTTGAACACTAACCTCCCACAACATTTCGGTGAATTGATTCACCGTATTTTTAACGCATCCAGCACTGAAGGTCTGGTGCACTTTTTTAAGGTGGTGGGGTCCGGCCTTGTGTCCACTTTCCAGACTATATTTGGTGTGATACCGGCTTTTATTCATTCGATTTTTTCCAGCGTCTTTGGTGGCCTTCCGTTAATCCTTGCCTTGGCGGCTGGTGTACTGCTGTTGGTCTGCTTCCTCCGCAATGGCTGCTCCCCCATGGGCCCTTCTCGACCCCGGACGCCTCCAGCTACTCCGTGAGCGCCTCCTGTATGGTTTCGGCGTTCTGCCGTTGGCAACACTGAGTGTGCCCTATACCCTTTCTTTTCGCTTTTTCGCTTTGCGTATTTCACTTGCGTGCAACCTGTGATGTCTTGCATCCGCTGTCCTTTCACCTGGACTATGGATTATTGCAGCTTCAATTCGTCGTTGTCTGTCCCGGATTTTGTTCGGTTGGTGGGTCCCTTAGAGGCCCATGAACGGGACTGTTCCGCTGCAGGGTACATGACGCGTGCGGCTGCACTGGGGATTTTGGCTCAATGGGATATCTGGGCGGCTGCTCAGAATCTCCTACAACGAAGTTCTATTGAGTATCACGCAAGTTGTCCCGCATTGCTTTTGGATGCTCCCTCCTGCGAGGAGCATTCCTGCTGCTTTGATCTATTGGACTGGATGGCGTCTATGTTTTCTGACGATTCCAATGATGTCCTCTTGGAAGCTATAGCGTTTTTCTGCACGTACACGCTGTTGGATTGACATGGCCTTAGTTTCCTGTGAACTGCCTCGCTGGCTCTCTTTTTTCATCGTATTTTTTTTTCTTCTCTTTTTCCTTCTTCCCTCTCTCCCATTCATTGTCCTTCATGAGGACTACCTCCACTATAGACGTTTCTGTTCTGCTCGGTCCCTTTGAACTTTGTCTTGGCCGATGGACTGTCCAGGGGAGGGTGTCTTGTGGTTTGTGGCCTGCCTTGCTACGTTGCCTTAGGCCTGGCTGCCATGATGCTTTTCTTTGCACACGTTACTCTGAGCCGTTGTTCTACCGACCTCTGCTCCTGCCAAGTTATTTTAGAACGGTCTGCGTTTCTGTCTTTCACCTTTCCTCCTGTTCCCTTTGGGTTACGTCTGCACGACATGTACAAGGTCGAAAAACAACGTCCCTTGTTCCTGCTGATCTGGCCAGTCCCTCGCACCTAGACATAACACTGTGTAAAGCTGCCATGGAGAATTTGTGTGCTTTTAATATTGCGGTTTTCCCGCTCTAGAGACACTTGGAGACAAACCTTTCCAGGGAGAAGAGCTGTGATTGTCTGCTGATGTAGTCTTTGCATCTAGAGACTGAGGTATGGGGGTTCGCTAGTCAAAGCCCAGAGGTCTTCTATTTGTATAATAAACTAGCTTCTAGCATGGGGAGGGTGGTAAGGCCATTTAGCCCTATAGCCACTGCTTTATGAAATGCTTTCCCCGTTTGTATTCTATGGAGTTGTAACTATGCTGATTATATTATTCTTATGCATTATGCTGATAGTACTGACACGTGTACTGTATCTTAGAGCACGTAAGTTGAAATAAACATTTTAACCTACACTGTGTCTCTTCTTACGCCCGTTGTGGACAGGTATGAGTGAGTGACGAAAGGGTGTTCTTGCTACTGCGAGTCCTGAGAGAGAGATACCGTGTTCTGGGTTGTCTAATCATTGGTACATTGTTGCTAATGGGATGCTAAGGCTAGTTGGGTTAGGGTTTTAGGTGCTACGGTTTATGGTTGGCTCACCACTACATTCCGAGGTCCTATTATCCTGTGCATAGCTCTGTGTGTGCAGAATCCCTACAACACAGGCATCATTAGACCACAGCAAAACAACCACCATTTACGGTTAATTCCACCTCCATCTGTGCATTTAGTACCTCCTTAAATTAGCAGGCTCCTATCACTACAATTCTTACTGCTATATTCATCCTTATATATATAACAGCGTTTATTCCCAGCCTGCTTCAGAATGCAGGAGCCAATCAATGTGCCAGCCATCCCTAAGAGCTATATTCTGATGTGCACAATAGATAGCATCCATAAGAAAATGCATGAACTCCTACACCTCATAGAATCCAAATCTGTGAGCTAAGCATTTCTACCTGAGGCTCCTCTTCAAGCAAAGCACAAATAAGCCTGACAGATCACAGTTTTTCATACAAATGACCCAACAAAAGACTAAAGCAGCACATCTGTATGAGTACAAACATGAAACGTGAGATTGCACTGCAATCAGCGAGAACCGAAGACATTCTAGAGTTGAGCCACTTTGATTGATGACCATCAATTACACCACGAGTATGAAAGCTCTAGATGCCACTAAACTCCAGCCTCCGAACCACTGCAGGAGGTGACCTGAATACCAAGCACACTTGCTGGAACTCCTGGACAGCCAGATACAGGGGGTAAGCGTTTCTCTAACAATTCAAGAGATAATGCCATTGTATTGGCTGCCACTACTAATCCCACACTATCAAAGCATAACAACTCACAAACCAGACCCTGGCTAGCCTTCTTCTCGGCAGCCTTGCTCAATATCCAGAGATGGAAACTCTTGTTGATCTAACTTCAGATCACAACATGGGGGCAGATTTACAAGCCCCTTGCGTGACTTTTGCGCTGCAGTTGCGTCACTTTTTTGACGCAACAGCGGCGCAAACAATGCGGCCTATTTACAACGTGACGCATCTAGGGAGATGCGTCACGTTGTAAAGCCCTGTGTCACATTATACCTGCGTCAGGTATAATGTATGCAGGGTGGGCATTCCCACGCAGGAAGGCCTCGTAAAAGTGACTCAGTGAAATCTACAAGATTTCACTGCGCCACTTTTAGGACGCCACTGCGTCAAAACCTTACGCCTGCTTGAAGCAGGCGTAAGGAGTGATGCAGTGTAGTGGGAATAGGCCTCAACACGCATTGCTGGAGTTGCGTCGTGCTTGCGACACGACTCCAGCAATGCGTGACTTTTCCGCCAACAGATGCGTCAGAATTTCTGACGCATCGGTCAATCCTTGCGCCATAGTGCGCAGTATTGTAAATACGGCGCATCTATGGTGGCGCAAGGGTTTCTAAGGGTGGCGCAGGGAAAGTGACGCATCTGTACTGATGCGTCACTTTCTTGTAAATCTGCCCCATGGTTATTATTTCTGTCATTGACTCAATCAAAAGTCACGAGCATGGGACCAGAACAAGACATACCTTAATCCCTACAAGGAAGATCTAATCAACAATAGGATTTCCGGTCCTTTAAACACCTTTGAAAAATGAATAGGCCATGAACAATTTCATATGTGCATTCTGTCAAAGCTAATTCCTAAATGCTTCTCCATGTATAACAATGAAAGTGTAGAAGAGGCACCTTCATAAAGAACATTACATCATGATGTAGCAAGAGCGAATACCATCTCCGAGAAACTAGCGATTTCTCCAATTTAAATTTAATAATAAATAAATAAATAAGCTTACCTTCCTGGGTCCCACGCCGTCTCAGCTCCTGGCCGAGTCCCATGGAACAGGAAGCTGGCAGCCTCCCTCCCCTTCCCTGAGCCAATCACAACGCTGCAATGGCAGCGCTGTGATTGGTGGCGACGGCGCCCAGCCGGGCGCCTATGGGGAGGCCATTTTCTCCATGTAGGCTGCATGCAGCCTACATGGAGAAAAGGGAGAGTGCGCATGACTGGATTGGTCTGCCCCAGAGGGCCGACCAAACAGTCAGGGCCCGCATTATTGGGCTAGCCACTCCTCCCCTGCCCTCCAGCAGACCCGCCTACCGGCCCGCCTCCAACCAAACCCTTCTGCTTTCTTGCAATGCGAGAAGCAGAAACATAAAATGGTAGTTGTACCATTTTATGTTTCTGCTTCTCGCACTGCGAGAAAGCAGTGGGGCGACGCTCCTCCGCCCTAATGGAGGAGCCCAGCGGAACATGGATCACCCTGGTGCAAATTTTGCACCACCCGATTTTAAGGGGGTTTTCCCTCATTGGTAAGGGAGCGTGGCACCATGCAAATGAGGGAACGCCTTTGTACTTGCGCCCTATTATAAATGTGGGCTGTGGGGCAAGCAGGCCAACACTTTTTGTGACGCACCGGCGGCGCATTTCGCTGCCCCATATTTACAAGTACACTAAAAGCAACCCTGCGTGGCTTTTCCTGTCCTTGTAAATATGGCCCCTTTACACGCAGCACTTTGGTGAAAGGAGCGTTTCATGGGTATTGCTGTGAGTGTTTCCACGCAACACCCATGGAATCTGACACATTCCCAGATTTATGAGAAATCATAAACCTGGGAATGCGCCTGAATGCTACACCTCCCCAGGGGAGGCGTAGGGAGGCGCAACGAGGAGAAATGTTTTCATTTCTCCTCGATATTTTCCTCTTTTACACAAAGCTAGAGGAAATCACCTCTTGTGTTTGTTTTTGTGCAGGAAAGTGTCACTTACTGCACAAAAACAATCATCCATGTGATGCAGGCACCCGTGCACCTGGTGCAATGGTGCCTGCGTCGGCGCATAGCAGCTAATTGTGCGTCAGCCCAGGGGAGAGCAAAGGGATCCATCGTATCTACAAGGCATCCCTTTGCTTTGGAATGAACGCAGCGCAGCCAAATGGCTACGCTGATGCCTTGTAAATAAGGCCCCAAGCATTTATTTGGCAGCTTGAGAAACCTCCATCTCGCCCACGGAGGACGGGTTTGGTTAACAGAGGTTTCGATATTTCTTTATCCTGTTAGGTGGACAGCTGGGTTAAGTCTGCCACTAAGTGGCCAAGGCAAGAGTTGCCGGAGATTTGTAAGAACTCGAGCTAACAGGTGAAATAATTTTGTAATGCAAATAGCAGAATAATCATAGAGCTCCAGGTCCTTCAGTGGGAGCGATAGCCTCCTTTTGTTTTTAATCGTCTTCTGAAAGCAATGCCAATTCAGCTCTGTGACCCTGAGAACTGAATGCTCTAACGATGTCATCTGAATCATTTTTTATCGAGAACTTGGAATCTTGATTAACAAATCAGTCAACAAGGAGGTTTTAATTTGGAGCTACCTTTGGATTTTAAGTGCTACCTAAGAACGTGACGTGATTGATTGATAAGTGCTGCCTGTCTCTTCCATGACCAAAACTGAGAGGAAAACTTTGACTCTCAAAATGGACGGTAATAGAAACAAGCATTGGAAATGCAATAGGTTTCGCGTTTGCTTGAGTTACAACTACTGGCGTTGTAAATGACAATGGGCCAGATGTAGCAAGCGAAATAGCGATCGCAAACGCTGACATTCGCAGAATGTCAGCGTTTGCGATCGCAATTTAGCTGTGTGCTATGTAGGTAGGCAAATACCTACTTGCAAAATAAGGAATTGCAAAAATTGCGATTCCTTATTTTGCACTAAGCATTAGAGAATCGCAATTTGCGATTCCTAAATGCTATGCTAGTAGGCATCGCAAATTGCGATATTGCCTTAAGGAATCGCAAATTACCACCAACTTGAAGTTGGTGGTAAGTTGCGATTTCCTTTAAAAAAGCACTTTTTTGCTTACTTCAAAGTGCCATGTGGCACACATACATGCCCTTAGGGCATGTATGTGCGCCAGATGTGCACACATGCACAATTCAGGGGTGCAACAAGGTGTCCTTTTGGAACCCTTGCACCCTTGAAATTGCGTGCGTAATTCCCATTCATTCCTATGGGCCTCTTGGCCCATAGGAATGAATGGGAAGCCATTCCTTATTTGCGACTTCGCAATTTGCGAGTCGCAAATAAGGAATGTGTAGGAATTGCTAAAATTATTGAGATTCCTACCTACATAGCATTTTGCGAGTCCTTAATAGCGATTCCCTAAAAATCGCTATTAAGGACTCGCTAAACTGATTTTACCTACAACTGGCCCAATGTCTTTTACCTATGTGTTATGGAGTGCATGTATGTGGTGTGTAGTGAATTATGTGGGTTAGATTGGGATTGTTAGTTGTGGAATTGTGTGGCGTGGAATTATGTGGTGTGAAGTGGATTTGGGTAGTGGAATTATGTAGCATGGTGTGCAGTGTAAATAAGTGACTAGTGATTACGTGGTTCTGGGTGTATTGGAATTATGTGAAGTGGGATTGTGTGCTATGTGGCATGACGTGGAATTCTGTGTTGTGGATTGGATGTATGTGGTGTGTTGAGCAATTGTGTTGTTGAGTTCAATTATGAGGTTTGGTATCGAATTATGTGGCGTGGATTTGAAATGTGTGGAGTTGAATTGTGTGGCATGGAACTGTGTGGATAGCTTTGAGTTTCAGGTGATTAAAAAAACAAATAGGTAGGAGCTGTGCCTTTGGGTGTTAAAAAAAAGAATAAAAAGAAGCTTTAAAAGTCATGTTTTGTAGAGTCGGTGCCTCTTGGAAACCCAACGCCCAGATGGATGTACCCTACACAAAGGTACAAATAAGCCCCCATTAGCAAAATGGTGCAAGTAGTTTTGGGGAATTTTTGTATACATGTACCTATAGTTGACTAATGTCATGCTGCACATTTGTGTTGTATCCAGTGTTTTCAGTTGTGTTCTTCTTACAGCATAGTTGTGCTTAACGTTATTGTTATAATTGTAAGCTAAATGCATTGTTGATTCTTTCTGCCACTGCAACACAGTTGTAAGAAAACAACTAAAGAAGAAGGCAACAAATGAAATCACCAGTTAGAACACGTGCTTGTGCTACTATTCATGTTCTGTTGTATTTAACTCTATTTTCTAAGCACCAATTGCATCCTGGCATCCAGAGTAAGCTGTAGGTAATACTACCTACCCCAAGTGAACATTTTGCGAGCAGCTGCTTGCATTCGCTATTCATTTTCTGTTGCATTTAGCACTATTTCTTAGCACAAAATGCATCCATGCAACCATTTTTGACACAAGGGGGCGTTTTCATGCTAAGAAAATAGCGCTAAATGAAGAACTACTCTTCTCACATAATTTCGTATATTTTCACAGAATTTTGTAGTAATCCCGCATTATTACACCACATGGACTTAAGCAAGTTACGAAATAAAGAGAAAGGTATCCCCTAGGAATACTTATAGGTCTGGGAGATAGGGGGGAAACCAATGAAAAACTGGAAAGACTCCCACACGACCTGTATTTCTTCTATGTAGGCCCACTAGGGCTTCATGGGCTGACCAATACTAAGATCATTAAGTCATGAACATTGCATCATAAACATATGCATACTGTTATTTCTCATTTTATTAGATTATAAAAATAATTTCTTTTTTCAATAGTACAGAATTACATAATTAAAAACATATTATGAGACCACATATATACCAAAGATGTTATCATACAGTATTTCCACATAATGACATATAGAATGAAAACAGAAAAGATTGATAAAACGTATTTCTATTGTTACAAAAAAGTCTACCCCCTATAGTCAGCCACACCTTACCATTCTCACCGCATCCACACCAACACACTATCACACTCTCATCTCATACATGGCCTTCCCAACTAATCACATACACTGCTGGTTTCAACAGCGACAGTAAATCAAGAGAATTTTCATTGTAGTGTTGTGGGTTGGGAAAAATACCACTAAGGTTCCGATTTAAGATCTCGTCGGGAAAGCATTCCTACCGAATCAGTCCCAGAATGCCTTCTGGACGATTCAGATCAGGGGAGTCAGACCGATCGATTTGGATGTACCCAGATGCTTCCGGATACGATTCGGTCGGACTCCCATTGACTACAATGGGAGCCTGTGTTCTGAACAAGAACACAGGCTCCCACTGAAGAAAGGGGTGACTGGGGGAAATTGTGCACCCTGTGGCGGGCACCCCATGGTGCACACTGTGCATGGTTGGAAGGGGGGTCCCTTGGGTACCCCCACGGGCCCGAATCGGAAGGCCTCGGGTGAAGGGGGGCCTGCTACAGGCCCCCAAAGACAGATTCCGGCAGCCGATTCGTTCCGGGGAAACCAATTCAGAACGGCTATCCGAATCGGTCATTGTACTCACTCGCTCGGAAA
This sequence comes from Calotriton arnoldi, assembly GCA_963921515.1. Taxonomy (NCBI): domain Eukaryota; kingdom Metazoa; phylum Chordata; class Amphibia; order Caudata; family Salamandridae; genus Calotriton; species Calotriton arnoldi. Next base: position 439,439 of record CAWUFW010010520.1, read on the forward strand.
ACGAGTCCATGGAGCTGTACGATTCAGTTCCGAAAGACTCGACCTATCCAAATGCCTTTCGGAACCGATTCGGACAGCCCTACCGTTTTCCAGGAATCGTAATCGGTCATTGGGAACTGTGTAAGATTCGGTCGGCAACAAGGGTTCCGAATCGGGTTCGGCAAACCCGAATCTGATTCAGAGCTGTTCCGAATGGGATCGTAATCGACCCTTAGGTGGTCTAGTGTTAGTTAATGTTGGCAAAGACACCGCCACGTGGCGTTGGCGGACCTTTTTCCGAACTCGGCAAAACATTTCAAACTCCACCTGCCGAGTGCAGTTTACCACCCATCCCTAATTTTTTCCTCTTTCTATGTGTGCTGTATTCTGCAGCACACATAGAAAGAGGAAAATGCCTCAGGGGATTGTTTTGTGCAGGAAGGTGCCCCTTCCTACACAAAAACAGCCCTCCTTACAACACAGGCACCCTTGCACCATGGTGCAAGAGAGCCTGCATTGGCCCTAGGTAGCACATTGTAGGCCAGCGTTAGGAAAAGGCAGAAATGCACTGTATTGTGATAAGTATGGCACATTCCTGCCACAGGTTACTTGCTGTGCTTCGCTGAGTTACAATTTGATAAATATGTCCCTCAGTTTGTAAAGCAGGATTCAATTAGGTTAGATTCTGGGCTTCTTAGATTATTAATTTAATTGTTTCAATTGTTTGAAATGGGGATTGATATTCCCTTGACCTTTTATAAATGTCCCCTTTTACATCATGTTTCTGAGGAGAGAGCTTAAGGCTGCAAATTCAAGTGGGTATATGGCGCATTAACTGGCCATGCTCAAGAAGTATCTTAGAGTGGGTACATTCCCTGGCGCAGGAACTAAGTTGAAGGCCACAACCTTGTCAGAATCTGGGTTCCTGCCATCCTGAGTGATGAGAGAATATGTGGACACTGAACTTTAGAACAGTGGAGTGTCAGGTTATCTTCAGGAAGAGCTTGACAGACTGTCAGCTGACAGATCTTCTCCAGGGTATTATTATGCTCTGTTAGTGTTTTGCGAAGCACTACACTGCCATTGCTATAATTCAAGCATTGGGAATGCCTTAATTTATTCTTCTGGTCTACATTTTTGTGAAAACTAAGGGGCTGGTATCTAAAAAAAAAAACAAGATGCATTTCAAACCTGGTCATGTTTTGGGAGCACTCCTCCAATTCCTGCTGGATGTACCCTTTGTTTAGATCAAGGTCTGGAAAAAAATGCACCATTGATCTGATGGATCATGTCTTGAAAAGGGGGACCATTGTTTATCTCTGTCTCTCTGAATGACAAGGTTTGGCTGGCCCATATCAACGCAGATGTAAATGTTTCCACCAACTTAATGTTTGGGTGATGTAACTATGGGTGAAACCCATGGTGTGGATTCTTTAATAGGATCTGGTCATTTTTTAGTTTACCTATGCCCTGGAATAAGCCTGGGATCTAGGTAACACACCATCACATCAGAAACAGTTGCAATGGCCATGAGTTGGCACAGAACTTGAAGAAGGCCCATCTTAACTGAATAATTGCAATGTAAGTATAGGTAAATAGATGTGAAAGTATGGATAATTATTATAATATACTTATCACGATGATATAGAGACCATTCATGTAATGGATGTCAAATTATTGTAGGCTGATATTATCCACCTCGCTCTAGTGTTATCCAACCTTCAAACTATAATTTAGTCGGTCATGTATCCCATTGATAAAGTACACTCTGTAGTAACCATTACAATCTTGACAAATCACCAGACATTACTAATGAAGAAAGCATTTCTAGGGATGACTGGCAACACTATAATGTGTTCTCATTAAGGTAGTAGTAAATGATAACATCTGTAAAAAAAACCAGAAAGGATTGAATGTTGCAATTTTTTTTTGGTGACAAAAGAAATCTTCTTGAGATATTTGCTTTGTCAACATGGCATCCTATTTTCATGCTGTTGGCTTGTCCTCTTCTTTGACGCTAACAATGCTTTGATGGCGAGGAAAAAGCAGAGTGCCGGGGCAAGAAACAGATGTCTGTGTTCTCTGTCAGGGCTATCTTTGTGATTAAATGAGATTTGAGCTACACATTCTTGAGATCCTCTAAGACTCACCTGTCGTGCTGAGTCCCCGTAGTTAATGTTGAGGGTATTCATGGCCCGCACAATGGCCAGCATTGACTGCAGTGTGTTGCTGTTGATGATGGAGATGAACTCCAAACACTCTTCCTTTGAATAACCATCCTGATGAATAATTCTGGGTAGGAAGTAGGTGATAAAAGACATAAGTGCCAATCCATAACTTAAGATATGACCAAACTGTGTCCAACATCTTCACCAACTACATAGGAGCAGTGCTACATGATATGGGTGTCTGTGTTTTGAATGTTTGTGTATAAGCATGTATGAGAGATTGGATGTGTGTAGTGCCTGTGGTAAATGTTTATAAGTGTTGTCTGTGAGGGGTAATACAGATGGGCTGACTGTGTGATATGGTAGAAGTTTTGGCTGCGAGGGATACTGCAGCAATGTTCTCGGTGGGGGATCTTTAGTGTTATCTGTGAGTGGTCTGTTATGTCACTTGCTACAAGGTATCTAATGCAAATATTAATTTTGAGTTGTTCTGTAAGAGTGTTGGCTGTGAAGAATCTTTTTGAAGCACTGGTTATAGGAGATATTGAGTCAGTTTTTTTCATAGGTGATCTATTAGGGGGTGCTGGCTGTGAGGGATGTTGTAGGATTAAGGTCATTGTAATACATTTCGGGGCTTATTTACAAGCCCCTTGCGTCGCTAGTGCGTCACCTTTTTATTGCCACCGGCGGCGCAGTGTGCCTGTCCATATTCACAAGGACACGTAAAGCCACCATACGTAGCTTTTCATGGCCTTGAAAATATGGCCCCCTTTCACGCATTACTCTGCGTGAAAGGGGCATTACATGGGTGTTGCTGTGGATGTTCCCATACAACATCTATGGAATCTGACGCATTCCCAGATTTGCACAGTTTTGTAAACCTGGGAAATTGGTCAGATTCCAACGCCTCCCCAGGGGATGTGTAAGGAAGGCACAACAAGGAGAAATACTTTTATTTCTTCTTGTTATTCCTTTATCAATGTGTGATGCATTCTGCAGCACGGGAAACAGCATTTACAACGCAGGCTTAATCATGAATGCCGTTTCAATGTAAGCGGAACAACGCTTGCCTTAACCAAGCATATACCTTAACCAAGCATATGCGTGGTTAAGGCAGTCAGCGCTCTAGATGTAGAGCGGATGGGCGGGGAGAGGAACAGGAAGGATGGGAACAGGAAGGACCAGGATGCGGCTTGTTAGGGCTGGGGACAGGAGGTGGAGGGGTTGGGGTAGTTTTAGGGCTGGGGTCAGGGAAGTTTTTAGGGCTGGGGGCAGGGGGCAGTTTTCAGGTCAGGAGGCCAGTTTTATGGCTCAGGGCGGGCGGCTGGGGTTGGGGTAATATTTTGGGCTGGTACCAGGTTTTAGGGCTCAGGGTGAGGGGACGGGTAGTTTTTAGGGATGGGGCAGGTAGATTGCAGGGCTTAGGGCTCAGAAAAGGGGGGCTGGGGTGTGATCTTTACCACACATATACCTTTACCAATCATGCCTTTACAACGAAATTCGTTGTAAAGGCATGCATGGTAAAGGCATATGTGCTAAAGATGTGGTCGTTGTTAAGACTGCATAGTTAAGGCGTGGTTTAGGGAGTCGTTGTTCCGTCATACAACCTGCAGCACACATAGAAAGAGGAAAACACCTCTCATGATTGTTTTTGTGCAGGAAGGTGTACCTTCCTGCACAAAAACAATCAGCCCTACAATGCAGACACCCTTGCTTCATGGCACAAGGGTGCCTGCGTTGGTGCATGGCAGCCCATTGTGCGCCAGCTCAGGGGAAAAGAACATAAATGCGCCATACCTTGTAGATACTGTGCATTCCTGCCCTTTTTTTTTTACGCACAGCAGCGCAGCAGGAAGGCTTGCATGCCCTGAGTCAAAATATTGTAAATGAGGCCGATGGGGCTTATTTACAAGCTCTTTGCGCTACCGGTGTGTCACTTTTTTTGACGCACTGGAGGCGCAGTGTGCTGGCCCATATTTACAAGGCCATGCAAAGCCACCCTGCGTGGCTTTTCATGCCATTGTAAATATGGCCCCTTTTCATGCATTACTTTACGTGAAAGGGGCGCGCCACGGTTGTTGCTGTGGATGTTCCCACGCAACACCCATGAATTCTGCCACATTCCCACATTTATGTTTTGTAAACCTGGGAATGTGTCAGAATCCTTCGCCTCCTCAGGGGAGGCATAAGAGTGGAGCAACGAGGAGAAATAGTTTTATGTCTTCTCGTTTCTTTCCTTTTTCTATGTGTGCTGCATTCTGTAGCACACATAAAAAGAGGAAAACGCCATCAATGATTGCTTTTGTGCAGGAAGTCATCCCTTTCTGCACAACAACAATCATTCCTGCAACGCAGGCACACTTCCACCATGGTACAAGGTTGACTGTGTTGATGCACGGCGGCGGGATCCCGTGTAAAGGACCGAAGTAGGTATGCACACGGACGGTGGACCTTGACAAAAGTGTGATTACAGGCACAGCCCCCCGCCGGGATCCATGTTACTCGGTTAAAATCCAAATCGAGTATTACGTATGGGGTGAAAACTGTAAGTTACAGTTTCACCTTAGCAACAGAGGTAATTCCTCTGCACTTGTTAAAAACACTCCTTAGGGCGTGTGTTTTCACTACACCAAAGGCCAAATTTCCTTTGTCACTTTTACTATTTGGTCCTGACGAAAGCCATTCCAATTAAACCCTATTTGGCTGAAACATGTAGACCAGTTGAAGGGTGTATGAGATCATTGATATCTCAAAAACATCAGCATTCCCCTTTTAACCCTATCCCAGGCTCCCAATTAAAAGCATTTTTCCCAGTTAGGAGGGGTTCTCTGGAGATAGTTTTAAATTCACTTCTATCTCACAAATTGTCACCCAATAAAAAAACGAAAAAATCCCGCTCCGCTGTAATCAGGCGTTGCAGCACACCTAGGATGCACTCGGCATCCTAGGTGGGAACCCGATGAAGAAGCATGCCACCAACAAGGTTGGTGGGTGAGGGTTATTTTTAAAAACCTATTGGTTTGTCCTTTTCATAATGTTGTTTTATATGTAGTTGATATTGTGAGCCCGTTCCAATTGTTCATCTGCTTTAATCAGGGGAGAAGAACGACCTTTCCAAGATACTCCTCGCTCTCTGCATTTGTTGAATTATTAATAAATATATACTCAATAAAGGGATGTTGTAGGAGTTATGACTGTGAAGGATTTTGTGGGAGCAATGGCTCCAAGAGATCTCCACTGTGTCTGAGGGTTGTCTTGGAAGCAAAGACTCTGGGGCTATTGTGCTACACTCATTGTCTGTGTGGGGTCTTGCGGGAGCACTTTAAGGAGTCAAGTGGAGGTACAGTAGCGGTAGAGCTCCTGAGGGGTCTTGCACAGCTACTGAGTATGGAATACTGTAAGAATATTGTAGTAGAGCCGACCATGATGGACATTATAGGAATTCAGGCTCAAGCAGATTTTGTATGATTGCTTACTCTGGATGATCTCTTGGGAGTGGTGACTTTGGGATCTTGTAAGACTGATAGTTGAGAAAAATCTTGTTGTGGCTGTGACTGTGGAGAGGATGTTCTATAGATGGGAGTTTAAATGAGTGCTGGCTGAGCAATCAAGTAAGAGCACTTGCTTGGGAGGATCGGAATAGAGAGGTGACTGCGTGGAATCAATACAATAAAGAATTGTATTAGTGATTATTGTAGGTGATATTTTATGAATATTGGCTGTGTAGAAGTACTTACAGTAGAACATCTTGTATCAGTGCTGACTGTGTGGTATTTATCAAAGTGATTGCCACTGAAAGGACTGCTGACTTTAAAGGACTTTATATGGGTTCTGAGTGACTATTGGTGGTTGAGATTACTACAGAGGGGACGAGAAAGGTCACTGTCTGTGGGGTGGGGTACATGTGGAAGTGCTGGGAGAAGATAATGAAGAAAAACAGCAGGCTGTGAGCGAAGAAGCAAAAGAACTGGTCTGGGGTACAGCGTAAGAACAGTTGCTGGCTACTGAGGGGATATGAGAGGTAGGGGATGATGCTGGAATTCCTACAAAGATGGACCTATTGGTCCTGTTAGAGATTGGTGTAAGAACGCTGAGGCCTCATTTATGAGGCCCCTTGTGCCGCCGGAATGTCACTTTTTGTGATGTTCAGTGGCGCAGGAGCCTGCTCCATATTAACAAGGCAGCACTAAAGCAGCTTTTTTGGCTTAAAGCTGCCTCATCAATATCGTTCCCTTTAACACAGTTTTCTGCGTTAAAGGGGCGTGCAATGGGTGTTGCTGGGGATGTTCCCAGCAACATCCTTGGCTTCTTGACACTGCCTCAGATTTACGAAAAAACGTAAATCTGAGGCTGCGCCAAAAACGTACGCCTCCCCAGGGGAGGTGTAAGGGAGGCACAACGAGGAGAAATATCTTTAGCCCGCATAGAAAGAGGAAAAAGCCTCTTGTGATTGTTTTCCTGCACAAAAATAATCATCGCTGAACGCAGGCACCCTTGCACCATGGTGCAAAGGTGCCTGCGTTGGCAGACTGAGGCCCACTATGCGCCGGCACAGGGGAAAAGGACAGGAATGAGCCGTATCTGATAGATACGGCGCATTCCTGCCCTTTTATTTTGCTGTAGGGCAGTGCAGCAGGGAGGTCTGTGGCGCTGCCCTACAACAAAACCTCATAAATGAGGACCCAGATTGTCAAAGGGCTGAAAAAGCACACAATGCTTTTTGGATTATCACATCAGCTCTGGTAGATTTACTTTGGAGTGCTGTCTAGTGTTAAAGTATGTCAATCATTTTGTAGGACTCTTGGATAACAACTGGGTAGGTCTTAAAACTGAAAATTGAGACTGCAACCAAATTGAACTTTGGTTGCAGTCTATTTGTTCAGTTCTGAATAGAATCAGGAAAACGGTTGATTTTGATGGGATTTTAAAAAGCTAGACAAGTTTCTGTAGCCAAAATGACCATTGGTGAGCAGTGACGTTCGGTAATTTTGGCAGATTACCACACACGCACACATATACACTAACTCATTCACACTCATACATTCATAAATGTGCTCACACACACCCATTCACAACACTCATTCACAACAAATTCACACATTTATACAGACACGCATGCATGCAAAAAAACATTCAGCAACATAAAACATACCTGTCCTGCAGCTCCGGGAGAGGAAAGCCTCGAAGGTCCCAGGAGGGTTGGGACTGCGGTCTTCTCCCATTGGCTGACCTTTGGTCAGCCAATGAGGCGAGGCTGCAGTTTCTTACTCGTCACAGAGTGGGATGGGGTCAGTGAGACTGCTGAGCCCACCACACCCCACACTGTGACAAGGTGTCACTGAATGACACTCAGCTCTGGGCACTTCAGGGCTTAAAACAAAGGCGCCCCGATCCAGGGCAATCAGTGACAATCCCCCTCGTCATGAGGGGGAGGGCCTCAAGGCACTTTTGCAAGGCTGATGTGGTCACACCCACAGAGCTATGAAATTCTCGGCCTGGTAAAGTTCAGCTTAGACAGCCAGGATCCTGTGCATTCAGCACATGTCTAGCTCATGGCTGCCTGACCTGAAAAAGAAGAGTGTCTGTCAGGCTGACCTTTGCTCAGCCTGACAGACACTCTTCTTCGCTGGAAAAAGGTAAGGGGAGTGGCCCCTCTGTCCATATGGATACGCTGTGGCCATTGATGAGAGGGCCAAAACCTAGCTCCCTTAGCTTAGAATGCTCTTTTCCTGATCGTATTCATCTGAACATGAGAATTACCAACTTCTGAGATATCTGGTAGGTACATTGTTGTGGAGCCTGCTGATTAGAAAGTGAGAGGTGTGGTGTGGTGGTCATTGTGGTGGACCATGAAGAAAGTCTTGAAGTTGTCATTTATTCTTATGGGTAGCGAGTGAAAGTTGACAGGCTGGATGTTGTTGGCTCTTCGTTACTAGGCCTAAAGCACCAATCCAAATTCGTTGGAGCTTCTGCACGTAAGTAGCAATGTCTTTGTACAGGCTGTTCCTGCAATCTGGTCTGGAAGATAGAAGATCACAAATGACATGAACTTTTTAGGTTTCAAGAAGAGAGGACGGATGTTTCTGAGCAACTTCAGAAGTTAGCAAACAGAGCTAGAGGTGGCTTTCACTTGACCATCCAGGAAGAGACACTTGCTCAGTGGAAACACTAAGAAGAAAAATGTTTTTGTAGTTTTGCTGACTTCAGATACCTTGTGGCTAAGGAATGATGAAGCAGAGTTTGTCTCTTTCACTGAACACTAGGTTCTTGGTCTTGCCAGCGTTTAACATGAGGTAGTTTGTGTGTCATCCATTGATGCTCATTGTTTGCTTTTTGGACGTTCATGGACAACATTTAGAAGGAGTAAAATGTGCATGTTGTTGGTTTGGGAGTGGAAGACAGCCGTATTCATCAGAGACGTCAGAAGTCAAGCATATGTTAAACAAGACTGCCAAATGTAACAAGAACTATTAGCTTTGCAGCTTGGTCGGGTTGGTAGAGAAGGGCTGGGTTAGAAGTTGGGTTAGTGGCTTCTGAGATGAACCACTGGAATGGGTTAGAGGTTGTCAGGACTGGTGTCACTGTGCAGGTTGTGGGAGATGCCTTTATTGTGTTAGATGTGAAGTTGTACAAGATTGTATGATGTGGATGATGCAGAAGCACTGCCTTTTGGAGGAGTGTAAACACTAACTATGTGTAGTGTTAATGTATTATATGTGATATTAGGTGATGTAACAGTGCTGGCAGTGTCAGATGTTTAAACAGTGCCTGAAAAGATGTATTGTTTATGAATAAGGGATTCTTATAATGTCTACTGGAATAAACATGTGGACAGTAGTTATTGTATTTGTAGTTGTCTTTATAGAACACCTCATACCCTTGACAAGGAGTCGAAGGACATTAGTCGATGAAAGTTGAACTTACATGTGACCTAGATAAGAAGCTTTTTGGCGTAGTGCGTGATTGACCAGGATGTTGCTGGCATGCTACCATGAATTGCTGTGACTACGCAAGCAATGGAAGAGGAGTGATTGATAGAACACATGCACTTTACCTTAATTTGTTGTTGTCGAAATTGTGCGGGTTATAAGTATGGTCTATGTGGATATTCTTATTGTGTTATGTAAGGTAAGTAGTGGAATGCACTCCTCTCATTGCTATGATTGTGTTGCTGCACATTCAAGTGGATTGGAATAATAGAGAGAGCTGCACATGCGGAATTGCCTAGCGCCCTTGAGAAGGGATAGGTTCTGCTTCTTGGGTTAATTTGAGTGGTATTGAAGCAATTCATCATGATGCACTAATTACAGGCACTGAAGGTACATGTTTTACATAGGCCACACAGGAGAAGCAGAGCAGAAATCCAGAGGAATGCTCTTGAATACAGTAGCCATGGTAAATGTTCCTTACAGAAAGGGCAACCCCCAGATTTCCAGTGGTTCTAGGCTACAATGGTAAATGATCTGAAGGGTCATTTAGGAGTGGCAGAGGTGTAACCCAAGACTTGCGCTTGACATAGACAGCCATAGTGCGCAACCAGCAACAATGCACTGGAGACAAGCAGCCAAGGTAAAATCAGGGGCGTAGCTTCAGGGGAGTTGTTTGGGGTGTTACACCCCCCCTTAATAAATGCAATTTTTAATGAATAGTTGGGTACAGGAGCTTTCAGTCGGGTATGGTTAGGTGTCTCTCGGATTTCACCTGCAGTTTAAAATACTCACTCAAACAAAAACACACACACCCGCTCTCGTCTCCGTTTTGAAGGTCTTAAAACATGGTTATTTTACAAAATACTATGTTTTAAGTATTGCCTCACAATTCGCACTCCTTTCCCTTTGCACTGGTCCTTTAGCCCCCCTCATGCGCTGCTTCTAACATATTGATTAACATGATATGCCACAGCATGATGGTTGGAAAATCTGAAGCTCACACATTCCCAGTCTTACTGACCAAGCTACGCCCCAGGGTAAAATGCTCAAAAGAGTCCATCCAAGATTGTCAGATAAGTAATCGTGTAGTCTCGGTAAATGCTGTTCAAACTACCCAGTAGTGACAGATGAGCAAAGTACAGTCCTGCTGTGGGTACAGGTAGACAAGGTGGAGTTTGAAGACAGATATCGCAGAGGCCGCCCCCTAAGGAGGCCTCGAGGGTCAACGCCATAAGCGACGCCGAGCCCTGCAAGGATCCGGTTCTGGGCGCCCTGAAGCGCCTAGAAGCGGAAAAAGGTAGCCCCATGCCCTCCCCATGGGTGCCAGAGTGGCACCAGGCCCCCGTCCAATGGGGGGGCCGGGCTAGGTACAAACACTCCAATGGGGGTACACCAACGGCAAGGCGGGAAAGTGTGGGGGGATATAAGCCACCGCTCCCCCAGGTAGCTCCTATCAGGGATTTTTGTCCCACCCACCCTCACCTAAGGAACAGCAGTGTTGCAGTGCTGGACAGCAAACAAGCGTTTGCGGAGAAGTATTGGTACAATGGTTGGTTATGGAGACACACAGAGTAGGGCCACTCACTTTGGGATGCCGCACGGCAGGGCGAGTTAGCCTAACAAATGAGGGGGTAGCAAACGGAGATGGCACTCGCAGCCCAGACCCCGCCGGACGGCAGGGCACAAATGAGACGGACACGGTAGCGAGTACGCAAAGAGCGTGGAGACCAACCAAACAATGGTCCCAGAAGGGACAAGAAAAGAGAGAGGACTACAAGGAACTAACCAAAGAACTTTCAGTGCCATTTACGAACTGGTGATGTGCTTACAATGTACCGCAAAATAATATGTATGACATGCTGAGTATATGATTTATGAACCAAAATATGACAGTTCGCAAATTATAATTTATGACCAGGGGTCATACAAATTATGACCATAGTATATGTATATAATCCTAATAAACTGCGGCCAACAACGACCACTATAACCACAACGCATGTTGGCTGTTTATTAGGGAACACAAGGTTGGTTTGTTTGTAGTGCATGTACACTGGAATGGGCACAGTGCGGGGGTTAATGAAATGAAACTAGGCAACCTGCCAAGGAAGGACTCTAACAAATGTGGCAAGTCACAAAGAAAGAAGCCGAATGGCCTAGTGTCAAGATCCTACAAGTCACATTCAGCCATTTGGCAGCAACCATTAACAGTGCTCTACAGTGTCCACCCGAGAGGGATAGGGGAGCAACCCATAGCGATGCACTAGTTACTGTCAGGCAGGGTAAATGAACAATTGGTGAATGACATAGCAGTTTCTGACTTAGGGGAGAGTCTTAGAGTTGTGACAATACTGGAATGTGTGAGAGGGCAGTCTGTGGTAACTACTATTGAAGTGCTTAGTGTACGAACTTTATAGAAGTGTTGGCCTTAATGGATTCAACAAGAGAGGTAGTTGAGGGTAATTGTAAAGCTGCGCTGACTGTGATGGAATTAGGCACCATATGGAGAGCAATGTGGTAGTGCTGGCTGTGGAGGTGTTTTTAGGAACATTGAGACTGGAGAACTGTATAGGAGAGCCCACTATTGAGATGAGGTAAGTATCCTAGCTGTGGAGAATGATGCTACTCAGTACCGTACTGAGAACTCAGTACAGTACTGAGTAGGGTGAAGGTTTGAGTAAGGCTTGTGAACATCGCCCAAAGGTGTGCGAGACATATACTTACTTCATCTGTTTAACAATTGTACTTTTTCCAGACTCACCAGCTCCTGAAAGGAGAAAGATAAGAACATGAACAAAATGCATCAGGATGACCTGTTCACAACTGCAAAACCAGCAACTTTGCATTTTGTTTACACACATGCATCCATTTTTAACTGGTCTATGTGTGATGCTCCACAATAAGGATATCGAATCACCAACATTCCGTTGTAACAGAAGTGACATTGCGCCTCCCATCTCTCCATGATCACACAGGAAGTGATGCTCTCACTTTGACTTTGATGACAACATAGAATGTGAGGTCATGTGCTATTGGACTCCAATGATCTGAAATAACATCATAGGACTTTTTAGTGAGGTAATATGAATAAAAGTAAATTTCTATAATATTACTAAAGAGGCATATTGAAGTATTTGGTTTGCATTTTTTATATGATTGACGATCATGAAGTTTCTTTGCATGGGACCTGATTAGGACTGGGCGGAATTTAAATTACCTTTGAGTAATTTTGGTAGTTCCAAGTTACTCTTTGACGCGGAATTACCGATAATTTCGCTAATACTCCTCCTCATGAAATTAAGAGTAATTTGAGGGAAAACCCTAACCCAAGAGCACATTTAGCAAGTGCGAGCAGCCGCTTATGCTTGCTATTTATGTTCTGCTGCATTTAGCGCTGTTTCTTAGCGCAAAATGCATCCTCGTGTCCATTTTGGACACTAGGGTGCATTTTGCATAGAGAAAATATTGCTAAAAGTCTGTAGTAAGTTACCGGAAAATCCTACCCCAACAGTGCATTTAGCAAGCGTTAGCAGCCACTCGTGCTCGCTATTCATGTTCTGTTGCATTTAGCACTATTTCTTAGTGCAAAAAACATCTTTAAGTCTATTTTGGCATTTTTGCACTAAGAAAGATCACTAAAGAAAGAACTACTCTTCTTGCATATTTCAAGCATAATCTCGCTAAATTTTTAGATAATTCTGTGTGATTACGCTACACTGAATTACGCGAGTTATGCCCACCCCTAGACTTGATCAAGATATCTTGGGCCTCCGGTATAATAGTAGTAGTGTAACAGTGAATACTAATGAATAGTGAAATGTATACAATATGAAAGCATACATTCTTTGAGAATGATAAGGTAGGCTTGTCAATTACTAAATGAGAATTTGATACACATGTATGGTAGGACATCACTTGGTTTACAAATAAGGCTGGCCTATCCATGAGCCTTATCAGAAATTGGTGCAAACGTGTGATATAATGGTAAGTTTGGTAGAAAGAAGACAGCATTGTAACTAGTTTTTTATGGTACATGATGTCAAAATCAAAAGCATTTGCTCTTTAGAGAAAAGACAGAAAGTTGCTAAGCAGTACAAATACCGACAGATATTACATTTGGTGGTCTACAACTGAGTGGTCGTTAAACACCACAAAGCCTTATTTCAGTACATCCCCAGGAGTATAATGTTAATTTGTAAAACCATGTACATATTTACGATAAAAACAACTAGTGTTTTTAGCTCACTTTTCCAACATTTGAAAACTTAGAAAAAGAACATCGCAAGTTGAAAAACGGAAGACAACTTAAAGCGAAGATGTGTGACATTCACCACATTTAAACAATAACACGTTACCCCTTTTATTCTGTTATACCAAAATAGAACGCATCTGTGTATTAATGCTAAATTATTTTATTTGATTTCAATGTGGGAAGGTAAATAGACACTTTTTCAAATTATATGCCTTTTACTTACCTTGGATAGCTCACATAATGCATCATTATTAGAAGCACACTTTCGAATGCATCAACAGAAGATGGTCATGGTTCTAAGGGCAATGCCAGGGGATCCAAAGTACCTTTGGCACCCCCTATTTAGTTCAATATGCTCTAGGACACCCTTACAGCAATTGAATATGTCAGTGGGAAGGTCTGTGTCACTCTTACAGGTACCACTGTAACTCTAGGATGATCATAAGGGCAACAAACTCCTGGCTTACAAAGGAAATAAAGAGAGGGCCCTAGCAAGCACTTTTTTTGTTCCTCTTTATTATGTCATATTCTGCAAACATGATGAGATACATGACAGGGAAACAGCCACACACTCCTGAGCATGAATGTAAGAAGATCTACCCGACCAATGATTGGCCATGTTGGATCACTATTTAAAATACAGACTTAGATGCAAAAAATGTATAGTGGGGATAATGGAGTGGATTAATTAAAGCACTGAACTTAAACTTCTTTATTGCCTGCCCCTTGAGGGGTGGACAGGGATGGAGTTCTACACTGCTGGCCTTAAGTCCCTAATGAGTATGCAAAACATAGACTGTATTTACAAATACTTTCTTAATACAATCAGATTGAGAGCTCTGTCTGGTAAATGAGGACAGAGCGGCATATCACCACCCTAAAGTGAGGACCACACATGCTCAGCAGTCTAGGCCCACCTAATAGTGCAGCTACTGATGAGAGAAGAGTGAAAGTAATCAGTCAACAAACTGAGCCTAAAATTGGAACCAATGGTTTACGTCTCATCTTTAGTTCTTATAGTATAAGCAATGCTTTTGCAGTGTCCTTTAGACAATCCCACTTAACTATGGCATCTATCCTTTCCTGCCGGAGATGCACATCTGACATTCTTAACTTTGGGTCACAACACTTTATGTTTTTATGAGACTTGAGGCTATCCTTTATGGGCTCAGGAGTAGCGTGCTACTCGCCGAAAAACCACTGCAACACCTCATCAGGGGTAGCAAGCGCTACTAAATGCAGACTTTTTCCCTCTTTTATCCCTCCACTATCCTTCTCAATCCAAATAACTGACTAACATATCCACCACTCAAATTACTTTCATATTTCACTATACTAATTCACCACTAATCCTTTATGGGTTCCGGAGTAGCGTGCTACTCGCCAAAAAAGAGCTTTGACGCCTCATCAGGGGTAGTAAGCGCTATATAAATGGAATTACAATACAATACAGTATAAAATAGTAGCCTGCTGGCTCAGAAGAAGGTTCATTTCTGCAGACCTGCCCTCGTTCTCAGCCAAATGTGGTCTTAGACTGCTTACATGTCAGTGAGAACCCAGAACACACTTAAATTGGAAAGAAAAAAAATGCAGTGGCCCATTGTTGTTCTCCCCTAACAGCAGGCATGCACTGTTGCTGCAAGGGGTATTGTATACAGTAAAGGGCTTGAAGCCCACCCATTACTTACCATTTGCTGAAGTGGAGTGGGGTGGATGGGGTAGACTGGAGTGGAGTAAGAAGATTGGAGTGTAGTGGTGTAGATTGGAGTGGAGTGGGGTAGATTGAGGTGGATTGGAGAGGAGTAGGGTAGATTGGAGTGGGGTGGAGTGGGGTAGATTGATTGAATTGGAATGGGGTAGGTTGGAGTGGGATAGAGTGAGGTAGATTGGAGTGGAGTGTGGTAGATTGGAGTGGAGTGGAGAAGATTGGGGTAGATTGGGGTGGAGTGTGGTTAGGTAGATTGAGGTAGATAGGAGTGGGGTGGAGTGGGGCTCCACTCCAATCTATCCCACTTCACTCAAATCTACCCCACTCCATTTCAATCTACTCCACTCCACCCCAATCCAATCTATTCCAATCTACCTCACTTCACTCCACCTCAATCTACCCCAATCCTCTCTAATCTACCCCAATCTAACCCACTCCACTTCAATCTACCCCAATATACTCCACTCCTCTCCAATCTACCACGGTCTACCCCACTCAGCTCAAATATACCCCACTCCACTCTATTCTACCCCTCTCCACTCCAATCCACCCCAATCTACCCCACTCCACCCTACTCCAATCTACCCCAATTTACCCCACTACATTTCAATCTATACCACTTTGCTCCAATCTACCCCACTCCGCTCCACCCCCTCCAATCTTCCCCACTCCACCCCCTCCCATCTACTCTAATTTACCCCACTCCAATATATACCACTCTACTCCAATCCACCTCAATCTACCTCACTCCAGTCCACCCCAATCTACTCCACATCACTCCAATCTACCCAATGTACCCCACTCCACGCCAATGTACCACACTAGACCCCTATCTACCCCACTCTATCCCAGTCTATTCCAATCTACTACACTCCACTCCAATCTACCCCACCCCAATCTAGCCCACTCCACTCTGCTCCATCCCACTCTACCCCACTCCACTCTACCTCACTCTTATCTAAATAACTCCAATCTATCCCACTCAAATCTACCTCACTCCAATCTATCCCACTGCAATCAACTCTACTCCGTGGAAAGATGACTAAAAGTTCTGAAAAGAAGTATGGTGCAGAACAATAATACAGACATGGGAGAGTGTGGTGGGAGGATATAGAGAGGCAGTAGAAGGGGAGGAACAGGGAGAAAAAGAAGGGAAAAATATAAAGAGTATATACTAACAACAGAAATGTAAAGTCGAAGAGGGAAAGAGGTGAGATAAAGACACCGTTCAACAGGAGGGGCAGATGCTGCAATACGTGTATGAGCTAAGGGACTTGGAGAAAGCAAAAGAGTATTAGAATGATGAAACATACAGAAAGATAATTAATTTGATCAGGAAAGTGAATTAAAGAAAGAAAACAAGAGAAAATGGGATAATGAGAGGTGACAAGTGGAAAAAGGACAAGGGATACAGAAACTAGGGGACTGAGAAGGTAGGAGTCTGGAAAAAAGGAAACAATGAGCAGAGTACTCAAAGTGGACTAGTCGTGTCCTGATTTCCCACTGTCTGAATCAGGCTGTGAGACCTGCTTGATACACTCCTTTTTAGGTCGAAGCCTACTGGTTTACTTAAGACATTTTGGGGATATAGGAATGTATTCCCCCCATTGCTTACTGTTGGATTTGTGGTTTGTAACTCCCATTTACTTGCTCTCTATTTGCTGGCTTTATTTGTTTTAGGCTGTACACCATTTCTTCGTCCCCCCCGTGGAGTGTAGCCTTTCTACTGTATTCTTTCACCGGTGCTCTTGTCTGTAAACAGGCCTTTAAAATGTGTTCTTATCTCGTCACATTTGCTGTGCATTCAAAGACAGAGGTCAAATGTCAGGCTCTGTCTTCTGAGTGAGCTTGGTGTTTACTTTTCTTTTTCTGACTTCAAAGTGGGAGGCTTTGTCTGACAATCTGGGGGTGTGAAATGGGGTGGCGTTTTTCCCCTTTGATTTTGTGTAGGGTTTTCTCATCTTTTTCATTTGCACTCCCCGCCTCTGTCACAGCTTTTGGGCCGTGACACCTTTGGGCACTGTGCACTCCACACATTTATTTTACTTACTTACTAAAGGCTTTTTTCTAGCACACAACTAAATTTAAATATGTGCAAATTAATTGTACAAATATTTCAGACTATATCAGGATTAGGAAACCATAAATGAAGCATATTTTTTTGTAATTCTAAAGTGTGCTAGAAACAAATATTTGAATACGAGCAAAACAAATCAATACACTAGGTGATGCTATTTCCACACTTTCTTGTTTGTGCGCTGTATCGTTTTATCAGTAAAAATGTATGTCTGTGCAAATGTAATGGTCATTTAATTTGAAAATGTGTTGTCTGTAATGGCAGAGCACTACCACACCATACATACTCCACTGTACACCACTCCACTCTACCAGACTGTATTCCACTCTATGCCACTCTGCGCCCCTCCACCCTATGCCACTCTACGCCACCCCACTCCATGCCACCCAATCTACTCCACTCTACTTTCTACTGCTCCTCTCCACTCTACGCCACACTATTCTACTCCACCCTTCGACACTCTACAACACAATACAACAATCTATACCACTTCACTCTATGACTCTGCCCTCCACATTATGCCACTCCACTCTAGGCCACTCTACCCCACTATATGACACTCCACTCGGCAACACCAGTAGCAGTCACTCGTACTGCGAAGTGATGGGGTGGGGGAGGGGGAACACACAAAAAAAAAACAAGCATAAATAAAGAAAATAAAACTTACCTGCTCCGATGGCTGTCGCTTTGCTTCCGATCCTCGTGTCCTTGTCAAGAGCCTGGTGCATACTGCGCAGGCTTCCTTCTCCCAAGCATGTGAGCAGCGCTGGAATTAGTCTGAGCATCTCGGTTAGGCGGTCAGATATAGACTGTGAGCCTGTGTTGGTTTCTCCACCCAGCTGTACAACACAGCTCGGGGAAGAAAGGCTAAGTGCGCATGACGGTTTGGCCGGCCCCATAGGGCTGCCAAACCGTCATGAGCACTTGGCAGTGCCCACCACTCCCCCCTCCTCCCTGGTGCTGCAGCATCAGGATGGGAGGCCACGCCCCACCCTCAGCTCGCAGCCTGAAGGACTAAAAATAAATTATATTAAAAATGTTTTATTATCATTTTATTTTTGTCCTTTGCCTCTGCTGGTTTTCAGCAGGGGGGCGACGCTCCTACTCCATAACAGAGGAGCCGCCCCTGTGCACAGCCCACTCTATTCCCCTCCATTCTACTCTACGACACTCTATGAAACTCTACTTCACTCTACGCGATGCCACTCTACACCACTCCATTCTACGCCACAGTACTTTTCAACACTCAACGTCAGTTCACTCTAGGCCACTCTACTCCTCTTTACGACACTCTGCTCTATGACACTCAACTCTACGCCACTCACTTTGACACTCCTACTCTACAACACTCTATGCCACTCTACGACAGTTCATGCCACTCCACAGTACTACACTCCCCGCCAATTTACTCCACTCCACCCTACGCCACTCCACTCTACTACACTCCCTCCTACACCACTCCACTCTATGACACTTTACTCCACTCTAAGACACTTTACTCCACTCTATGCTATGCCACTCTACAGCCCTCCAATCTACACCTCTCCTCTCTACGAGACTCCACACCACTCTATGCCACTCTACGACACTCTACACTACTCTACATCACTCTATACCACTTCCCTCTAGGCCACTCTACAACACTCTACTCTATGACAGTCCACTCATTGACACTCTACTCTACAACACTCTATGCCACTCTACACCACTCCGCGCTACTCCACACCACTCTACTCCACTCTACGCCACTCCACTTTTCCCCACTATATGCTACGCCACTCCACTCTGACATTTTACTCTGCACTCCTTCTCTCCACGCGCCTCCGCTCTACAACCATCCACTCTATGACCCTTCGCTCTATGACACGCCACTCTATGAGACTTTACACCCCTCCACTCTATGCCCTCTACTCGATGCCCCTCTACTTTAGGCCTCTTTACTATACTCCTCTCAACTCTATGACGCTCAAAGTCACTCTATAACACTCCACGACACTCTACAACTCTCCACTCTACTACTCTCTATGCCACTGTACTCTATGCCACTCTATGACACCCTGCACCACTCCACGCCACTGTACACCACTCCATGCCACTCTACGCTACTCTGCTCCACTCAACTTCACTCAACTCCACTCTATGCCACTGTACTCTATGCCACTGTACTCCACTCTACTCTATGCCACTCCACTCTACGATACTCCACTCTACGATACTCCACTCTATGCCACTCTACAACACTCTATGCCGCTCTATGCCCCTCCACGCTACTTTACTCCAGTCTTTTACACTCCACACTACACCACTCCACTCTATGACACTTCACTCCACTCTACTCCACTCCACTCTATGCCACTCCACTCCACTCTATGACACTTTACTCCACTCTAAGACACTTTACTCCACTCTACGCTACGCCACTCTACGCTCTCCAATGTACACCTCTTCTCTCTACGAGACTCCACACCACTCCATGCCACTCTCCACTCAATGCCACTCTACGGCATTGTAATGCACGCCACTGTACTCTACTCCACTCTACTCTACTGTTTGCCACTCCACCCTTCACCACTCCGCTCTACACCACTCTATGATACTCCACTCTATGCCACTCTACAACACTCTATGCTGCTCTATGCCACTCCACGCTACTTTACTCCAGTCTACGACACTCTATGTTACATCACTCCACTCTATGACCATTTTCTTCTACTCTACTCCACTCTCCTCCACTCCACGGCATTCAACTCTACACCACTCCAATCTACGATCCTTTACCCCACTCTAAGATACTTTATTCCACTCTATGCTACGCCACTCTATGCCCCTCCACTGTACGTCACTCCAGTCTATGCCACTCTACGATACACCACTCTACGACACTTTATGGTACTCTACGCCTCTTCACTCTATGACCCTCCACTCTTCGCCCCTCCACTCTACGACACCCTACGCCATTGCACTGTATGCCACTCTAAGATTCTTCACGAGTCTCTATGCCACTCCACTCTATGCCACTGTACTTTACTCTACCACACTCTACTCCACGACACTCCACTCTATGACACTCCACTCCACAACACTCCACTCTATGTGACTCTTCGCCACTTTATGCCACTCTACACCACTCTACTCCACTCCACAACAATCCACTCTACTCGACTCTACGCCACTCCACTCTGCTCTATAAGACAATGCTCCACTCTACTCCATTACTTTCTCCACTCTATGCCACTTTATGCCACTCCTCAATGCCACTCTACACCACTCTACTTTATGACATTCTACTCTACAACACTTCATGCCACTCTCCTCTACGCCACCACCTTTTAGCCATGCTGAACAGCAGCCCCACTGTGTACAATATGGCTAAAACACATTGGCAAATCCAATAGCTCTTGCATATGAGGGACTTATTGGCTTTGCCAATGCTTGTCTCATAATAGACTTCTACAGTCACACTAGCCAGAGATGCCAGCTGAGGCAGGCCAGATTACTGGCTCTGAAATCAATCTTATCCCTGTGTAGGTGGATTACAATTACCCCTCTTAAAGTGGCCCTGCAGGCCTTAAGCAGATTAGAGGCATTAAACATTAGAATACAGGCCAAGCAGGTTCAAGCCAAGACAAGAAATGGAGCACCCTGAAGACACTTCTTGGCAGCTAACATGAAGGCATACTACGATGTTTAGTTTGGAAATTGTCATCTCTGTATATGGAGATCACTTAGATATGTATTATCATGCAAGGAAGCAATGCTCCTCTAAAACTAAGTTCTTTTGAAAGTAGGTGGACTTTACTCAATGCATTTTAGCTCCCAGAGTGGAATCTCTAAGCTTGTGACCTAAGGTGGGGGATGTCTGCGTCACATCTAGCTCTTCTACAATCCTTGGGCGGTAGGCGATGTCGTTGGCATTATAGGCATTCTTTCAATAGTCAGTGTAGGAAGCTGGCTCTCTGTATACTATTCCAAAAAGAAGTATAGTGTGCAGAACATCCAGTGGATCCCCAGAGGCTTTACAGAGGCTAAAGTAGATTATACTAATGCTCTCTTTTGTGGTAGTGTGGGCGAACAGTTAGGCTTATCAGAGGGCAGGGTTAAGCATTTGTTGTACACACAGTGGTAATAAACGAGACACACACTCAATGAATAAATCCGAGATCAATTTATAAAAATAATACTTGGTTACATTTATTTTGTAGAACCACCCGATTCCATCTTGGGTAAATACGTTTTGCAATAGAAATACTTTTCAATATCAAAAGTGGACACTTAGTGCAATTTTTAGACTCTGCAATGTTAACTTATGGGAGGAAGAAAATATTAAGCATACAGATAGGTAACATCGACTTACAATACCAGACTTCGAGAGTTAAGATCATTATTGGGCAAGGTTCAGTTCAGCACCAACAGTACACCACCAACAGTACACCAACAGTGGCTCAAGGGCGGCTGGGTGCAGGGTGCAAATACGGTGTCGGGCGCCCAATACAACTCAATGAAGAATGGGGCAATCGGACAGATGCTGCTTACAGGTAAGTAACCGCTGTTCTCAGGAGATCTTGATCTTTGTTGAAAGACAGGCAGTCCTCCTAAGGTTATGGAGGTCGCTGGGCTGCAGGACGTGTCGTCTTTTGGTGCAATCGTGCAGACAGGCCAGTCGGGCTGGGGGCCAAGTCAGTAGTTCTCTGCAGCCTTCTCTGCTGGTGTGACTCAGTAGTTTCCGGCTCTTCTTAGGTTGTCAGGAACAGAAGTTCAGGGTCTGGGGATGCCACCTAAATACTAGATTTAGGTGCATTACAAGGAAGTGACAGAAAGTGGCCAATGAGCTCCATAACTGGGGTGTCTACACCCTCTATTATGTCCACCTCCTGTTGTAGGGGGCATAGCCTAGCGCTGATTGGATAGTCCCACCTGCTTCAAGATGGTGGACACTAAAAAGTGTACTTCACCTCGACTCCAGCACCTGAGGAGTGGAGTTGGCAAAGGGGGGGGGCACACCTCCTATTCTTGCTGAATTTTCCCGCCTGTTCTCAAACCAAAAAGGGGGTGAGGACAGGAAGGGGAGCCTGATCCTTCTAACAGGAGAGGCTGGGGTCATGTTACAAAGGAGGCAAGGCCTTTGAAGCTCCCTGCCACAGATGGCTCTTCCTGACCAAGTGGAGGTGTCAACACCTCCACCCAGGAAAGGCATTGTTCTCGACTTCTGAGTGCACATGCACTCACCCCATGAGGTCTGAACACTGTCTGGTGGTAGGAGGCAGGCTTAGGCCAGTCGGTGACCACACTAAGGGTCGGTAGGTTTCAGGGGACCTCTCTAAGGGGTCCTCTGTGTGCAATTTATAATAAATCTGACACTGGAATCAGTGCAGGTTTACTATGATGAGATGTTTGGTACTAAACATCCCATACTTCAGTGAAGCCATCATGGAGCTGGGGAACTCGTAATGACGAGTGTCCAGCCCATGTACTTACTATGGCTTCCCTGGTCACTTACAATATCCTAGAATTGACAAGGGTATTGCAGGGGCATATCTGATGATGCAGATATGCCTTCACATCAGATATAGTGCACCCTTGGGGCTAAGGCCTGCTAGAGTGGTGTCTTACCTATATCCCATGCAGTGTCTGTGGGCATGAAATGAATGAAATGAAATTTGTACTTGTAAAGCGCACTTATTCCCCCAAAGGGGTGTCCTGGCGCTGTTCGCATACCGCTGTGGAACCCTTCCTGGCTTTTCCCTGTGAAATGTCCACTCCTGGGCACCCCCAAGGTGAAACCAGGCATCCCAGCGCTGTTGGGGCCGTTGTGGAGATTAAGCAAGCTATTGCCCAGAGTTGCAGAGTGGGACCCATGATTAGAATAGGCACCGAGGCGAGAATTATCAGGTCCGAGGAAATTGAGCCCAAGACCCGCCGAGGCGGGAATTGAACCCTGGTCCCGGGCCAGATCTCTGCATCAGGGTCTGCCGCTCTAACCATTGAGCCACACTTCTCCCATTGAGCCACACTTCTCCAGGGATGTGTGCCATATCGACTCCTCAGTTTGGTCTGCACCAAGACACACAGGATGCAGTAGCAGTGTGCATGTGCTTGGTGAGGGGTCCATTAGTGTGGCACACTTCATGCTGAAGCCCTTAGGGACTCTCTTTAGCCACAAGGCCCTTGGTATAAGGGGTACCTTTTACTAGGGACTTATATGTGAGCTAAAGTGGTGCCAATTGTGGAAACAACAGGTACAATTTAGGGAAGGAGCATCTGGCGCAGGGGACCTGGTTGGCAGGGATCCTGTGCACTTCCAGTTGAAATTACACCATTTTCCAGGTGAAACATGGGGGCTAACCATATCCAAAAGAGGTACTTTCCTACAGCCAGATACAGGATATACAAAGCATGCATTAACCAAAAGTTGTCTAACTGTTCTAAATGTACCATCGTTCAGCAGATTTTGTGTAATCGAATTGGAATCTGATTGCTAAAAGATGGTTTCCCTCTACATCACAACACCACCATCCCACATCCTGATTTGACACATTTTGGTTGTTGGCTTTTCATAACAGAAACAAATCTTGATTAATTTGGAGATTTAGAGTACCCATTGTCTTCTTAGGTCCCACTGGACCTGGACTTTAGGCACACCAGCAGAGAACTCAGCATGAACATCAATATGATGGATGAATCCGCCTGTCTACAATAGATAAGGGTCCACCAAAAATTTGTGTACTGTCAACTAAAGGGAAGTCAGGGGTAGCAGCTACTACGCTCGGCAGATCCTTTTAGCTCCCCTGGCACTGACCTTGATACACCTGATCACATGGGTCATGAATGCAGAGGCAGGAGGAGAAAATAAGCAGTGCTCTTTACACTGTTTTTATTTAATCTATATTGCAAAGCCCCCCTCCCTCTTCCTCTAGCCCCCTGAAAGCAACAAGAAGGCTATTAGGGCTAACCACAGGACACGGAGTCAACTCTGTCATGTCAACAGAAGTCGAAGGGGGTGTGACATGACTTCTGCTATCCCTGTTGTTTTGGTAAACTTGCATACTTGGAACTCTGTGGACATTTGCACAGCTACTGGTCAATCCATTCAAGGTCACTGGATTATTGACTTGTTGTAATGTGTAGATACACACCTATAGCACATCAGATTTACCTGGTACAGTGAAGGAGAAGAGAAGATAATTTCTTTGGATTCCTATCCACTCTTGCATAGACAATAAACAGTTGTTTGTAGGATCGAAAGCTATGCTGAGTCTGATTGAGACATTGGAAATGTGCCATAAATGATATTTAAGCATGACTGGAACAAAGCCGGGCCTATCTATACTAAAAAAGCTATTTTCAACCCTGACCTCACAAGCCAAAAGCCAAAGTATTGTACGCGATTGTGAAGTCACTGTGGAACACAACTGGTGACAGTAACAATTGGACTATTTGATTGATTATATAACCAAAAAGGTATCTTGGAGTTTATTCCACATGATATTGAGCTATTGTGATTAGATCTAACTCTAGCCTGGTTTGTGAACATAGTCTATACCTGGGGATAATAAAAGAGTTTTTAGACCAATTTCAAAAACCCTAAAATGCTTTGGCCAGATTCATCTTGAGCCTTAGATACAAAAAGAAGGACATAACCAGTTGAAACGTATAGTAGTGCCAACTGTGGCTAGATTTGGATACCAAGCAGTCTTCCTGATCCACAAGAGGGTGACCTTGCTGTGACATGGCCTACTGATGAAAGGAAACAAAGACACACAAAATCAATCACCAGCTCAGGTCTAACTCACAACACCACAACTAATTACAAGCTAACAACCATAACAAGAGAAAAGCTTGGTGTCTTGTGCCATGGCTCCAGTGTATGGAATTCTCTTCCTACTAACTTCAAAAAGGAAAGAAACAGCACAATCATGGTGATCAATGGATGGTCACGAATAGCCATAGTTCGTCCTTTAATAGGAAATTAGCCGTATTCCCTAAATTCCTGAAAATATTTCTCCTTTGTAAGCCTTAAAAGACTTGACACTTTGTAAGATCATGTAACTCTAGTATGTTTCATTTCAGAAACTGATCTACAAATGCAGAAATGCAGTTTAGTGCCCTCAGCTGGCATTACTCGCTAGCCCTAATAATCATGAATTTCAACCCAAAAAAATTGCACAGACGACAGATTATGAGAAAGAGCAAAGATGCATGTTTTCAGTAAATTGAGCCTGTTCCCCCAGCTAGTTCACTTAAAAAAAGTTGAAACCACTGCATAATGGTAGCCTTGAAGAGACACTTCAAAAACAGGGGGGAGGTAGAGGGTATAGAGCTAGGTCCACCCTCCTTTCAGTCATGGATACAAAAAAAACGGAATACCGGACTTGGAACCTAGCTAGGGTGGTGTAAGACCCCAACTCAAGTTGAGTTAGACAGTCTTGTTTCAGACAAGAAAGAAAAATTTCTTTCTTGAGTCCCCTCACTCACCAGGGTTTCCCACTGGTGACATGCTTCATCATTGGGGTCCTCTCAATCCGCTGCGGATTGAGGCGTGCTTCGACTTGCGAAATTACGTAGGAGCACTTACGTGAAAATGTGTGTCGTGCAGTGTTGTGGAGTGGATGGAAAGAGATGTTAAAAATACCTGGCTAGTGGGCGAAATAATTTTATTCTAGCTCCTAGTCGGTATAATAAAAGCAGGGGTACTAGAGAACAATATAACCATGATGAGTTAAACGCCTCTGGTATTGGTCAACTAGTTTCGAGCCTCCCCAGGGCTCTTCCTCAGGACCACACAGGGGCCAGCCCTGTGCGTTCCACTCCTAAGTGACCTAAATGTGAGGTAAATAAATAGTTAGTGATAAGTGATGTGCCACACTTACTGTGTGTGCACTATAATAAATACGATTTTGACTCAATAGATCGTAGTATGTAATGTGAGGTTCAGAATTGCCCCATGGTCTGGAGGGGTTGAGGGGCTCGTGGTCACACTTTGAGCTGAGCACGCCTCACCGGTGATTCACCTACTCGTATTGAGAGGACCCCAATGATGAAGCATGTCACCAGTGGGAAACCCTGGTGAGTGAGGGGACTCAAGAAAGAAATTTTTCTTTCTTGTCTGAAACAAGACTGTCTAACTCAACCCCAGCCTTGAAGAGACCTCATGGTATTGACTTTTCTTAGTGCATATAGTAACCAAAATCTTCAAGCCACAGAACGTTACCTTTCCACTACAATTTCCAAGAACAGAATAGGTATGTTAGGACCAGTTGTCCGAAGCTATTTAGCATTTCTTAATGGTGCCGAATCGCTATTTCCGCCCGTTAAGAAATGCTAAATAGCCTTTTGGCATGTACAAAGGCCATTTGGGAATCGCAAAATGCAATTTCTGCCCAGTAGAAATCGCATTTTGCGACACCCAAATAGGGAATCGCAATAGGGATTTCTCAGTTGGCGATTTCCTATCCAGATGTACAAAGCATTTCCTAAATGCAAATTGGGCATTTAAGAAATGCTATTACCATCGACTCAAAGTCAATGGTAACCATGTGCAATTTAAAAAAAGCACTCCAAAATGCAATAAAGCACACACCACATGCCCCTAGGGCATTTGTGTGCTTTTCATGTGTACCACTATTTTTTGGGGTGCAGCAAGGGAGACCTTAGGCTGAACGTTACCCTTGCTTTAGCATTTTCCAATTTGCGATTTCCTCAGGAGCGGCTCCTGCAAGAGAGCGGAGGAGCGTTGCCTCGCTAATAAAATGCCCAAGAGCAGCTGAAAAATAAACTGGTAATAACGTTTATTTATTTCCATTTTATTTTTCAGCAACCTGTCCTGAAAGGAATGTCAGGACGGGGAGGGGCAATTGCTGCTGAGTGGCAGCAGGGAGCTTTGTACTTATGTTAAAAGTGCGCATGTCCCTTTGGCCGGCCAACTTTCAGCCAGCGAGATATGCGCGTTTTAAACTTCTCTAACCTAGCTGTCTTAGACAGCTTGGCTAGAGAAAGCAGAGGCCTCCAGTTAGTGGCGGCTAAGGCGGAGGAGCATCACCCCACTGCTTTTTTGCAGTGAAAGACAGGGAAAATAAAATGATAATAACTCGTGTTATCATTTTATTTTCTCCTACTTCTACCCACAACTTTGCGTGAGGGGGCGGGGGCAGGCAGAGAGTGGTTGCACCCTCCTAAAGTGCGCAATGACTGCTTGGACGGCCCTTTCGGGCCGTCCAAAACAGTCATGCGCACTTCGCATATTCTCCATGCAGGCTCCATTGCAGCGTACGTGGAGAACATGCCCAGGCCTCCAGTCAGCCTCTGAGCACCGAAAAACAGAGCTCAGACCAATCACAACGCAGCTAAGGCAGCGTTGTGATTGGCTGACTGGGAGCCTGGGTGTGCTTTCTGTGACCGACTCCGAACGAGAGAAGACTACGGAGGAGAGACGGGTGAGGAAGCGGCAAAAAGGTAAGTTTTTAATTTAATTTTTTCTTAGCCGCTTCCCCCTACCTCACGCATCCTCCCCACTCCTCCCGCCCCCACCCCCTACCTCCGATCGGTGCCAGCCGCACCTGCCTACAGTGCTCTTGAGGCGGCTCCCTCCAATCCTGACGCTTGCATGAGAGCAGGGCCAGGATTGGGTAGTGCTGTTTCCTGGGTACGGAGCTTCGAGGAGAGAAGACACCCGAGCGAGGAGGACGTTGTGTGGCAAGTCAGAAAGGTAAGTGCCATTTCTTTTTTTAGTATTTTAATACCACTCGTATTTTGCCTGCCCATTACTCTAAATACACGCCAGGTGCCACTGGATTGGCTATTAGGAAATAGCAAATTAGGAAATGCAAAACCATTCATACCCATGGGCCTTTAGGCCCATAGGAACAAATGGGGTTTGGTATTGCTTGAATAGCGATTTCCTAATAGCAATTCCTACTCTGTAGGAATCGCTATTAGGGAATCTCTATTTTTTTGTACATACCATTTTGCAGTTCGTAAATGGTGATTTCTATGGAGTTACTATTTAGGAAATGCAAATAAGTATTTCGCTCATCTGGCCCATAGTACTGTTCATACTAGCCCCTCATTACTGAGTATCTAAATGCATCTCTATGGTATGTTGCATTGCAACAGAAGCTCAAGCATGCTATTATTACTCTGTTGCTAGAGAAGTTTAAAGCACTTGAGGGATGCTGTGTCACTGGCATGAGCAGTGTGGGCATTCTCCAGCATTCTGCTTGCCACTCGACCGTTCTGGTCGTCACACACATGGTGTCGGTGTGGCTTGCTACCTCGCTCGCTTGCTCTTGTACCATCTTTGCTCTTTGAAGTCTGGGGTTTCTTTTTTGGGGGGTTGTGGAGTCTGATGTGGCTCAGACATTGGCTCTGCCCTACCCTGCTGGTGGCAGTGGAGGATATAAAGCCTGAAGTGGACCTCAGCACAGGCCATCATGTGCTGTACCGTTTTATGTCTCCTCTGGGGCACTGCTTTGAAGGCCTGCCTGCGGTTTTGACTTATTCTCAACCTTCAGTAGATGGTAAGCATGGCTTGCAGAAGATGACAGCGGTGCATCATGTTCTTGCTGCTAGTTGATGGTGGCAGTGGGCTGCCTTGAACCGGTCGGTGTTTGCTCAGGGTTGGGATCTTTTGGATGGGATGCAATGAACCACTATGATCAAGACTCTATTGTAAGGATCATGCTGCTGCAACCACCTTCTGTGCTCCTGTGTATGCCTCTCCTCACAATGTTACAACTGGATTATGAGGGGGGAGTGCGGTTGTTAGATTTCTTGCACTTGCCTGACACCTTAATTTACAGCTTCACTTTTTCCCCATCTTGTGGCGATGTTTATAGAGATGCTAGTCTGTCCCTCTTCCTCATATTAAGGTTCCGGTTGAGATTTTATATGATTCCCGGTCTTTTATACATTATACAAAGGATAGCAGCAAATACGTCAAGGTTCTGTCTTTCTTTCTTTCACAATGCTTTTTGGTTTTTATTTTCCATCTTGTCTTCTCTTTAATCTTTCTATTCTTTGTCAGTTTTGCCTTGTTCATTTTAAGAGTTTGTTAAAGTTCGTTAAGTGCTTAGCTACAAGTGCTGCAGAAATTGATTAAATAAAAATAATACTAGCGCTCATCCTCAGTTTCTAGCCATCTGCAAAAACCAGTGCTTAATTTGAGCCGGTGGTTTCCGGTGCTCAGTACTGGCACTTAATTGTCAACACAACGCTTGTGACAGTTTGCCATAAGGTGGCACTCGCTAGCTAATTTAGAGATGACCACAACAACAGTCACTTAATAATTCAATATACATTAAAAATTACTATTGCCTTCCGCCCAAACCATTCTTATAGCTTTGAGGGCCTGGAATAGTCTGAATTATCACACTTGTAGGAGTGTGATGGTTAGTAGTTGTGTTGTTACTATCACTGGAAGCATGGCAGGGACAATGCGTGTTGCAAGCTGTGGTGTCCTCCTGACGAGAGCCCCAGCACTTTTTTTTTTTTTTACATATTAAGCACTGACAATACCTACTAAGGGCTTGCCATCTGTGACCAAGATTTTTAAAGAAAAAGTTATATCTCAGTTCTCATCACACCTGAAGATCAATAACACTTTACCTTATTCCCAGCTGGCATTCTCGAAACCGCTCTTAAGGGCATTAGAGAAGACTATCTGACCTCAAAAGATCAAGGCCAGGACACTAAAACACGTTTCTTGATCTCACTGTAGCATTAAGACCATGAAATGTTGCGTTTCATCGACTCAGTGAGCCTATGGGTGTCAAAGGCACAGCACATAATAGCATTAACCAAATTCAGTTATCAGCATATTTCTTTGAAATTGTCTTATAGACCGTACCCCTAAAATTGATCATGTTCACTCTGTACATTTTCCATTGACTGAGGAATATAAAAAAGTAATGGGTGGAATGCTTGACTTAATCTCAGCTACTGGTAATTTCTCAGGACCTCATCTCAGTTCATCATTTATTTGTCCCCCATGCTACCTCAGACAGGAACTAGCTGTATACAAATAAGCCTGGATCCTGCTCCAATAGGAACAACCCAGCATGAACTGCCCAATCAGGTCTCTTCTGAGCCGGAGCACAAGCCACCTAAACTGGTTTCAGCCTATTGGGACCTCTTCAGTAGAGGGCAACTTGGCTTCAGCGGTACAGTGAGCACGGGTCTATGTCTGGGTATACCCATCGTACTTAGGGCGTTGCACTGAGGAATACAAAAAAGTGATGGGTGGAATGCTTGACTTTATCTCTGCCACTGCGTCCCAGTTCATCATTGTTCATTTACTATTCTAACTACCATCCTAGCATAGCTGGACACAAATGGTTGTTGGTGGGTTTCGGCCCCTGACAAACATTGTATAGGGGGATATTTATATTTGGCAGTTATTTTGACAGTATATGTACTTAAGTATTTTTAGCCTGCACTTTCAAAAGCTATCTATGCCTTAATGATGATTCAAAGGAGTGGAAACCATCTTGTTTCAATCTGTATTTAGACCATAATCTAAGCAGTGCAGAGTACCTGACTAAAGGAAGTTATGTTCTTGTAGGCGTATTTGCTTTCTAAACAGAATCATCATCTAAAGTTCTGCCATACGGTGAGCAAGAACGGAATGGCCCAATATTTGCTCATCTTAAATACAGGTAAAAGGGGGGGTTCAGGACCAGCTAACTTATCTTGCGCTGGTTCTGTAAAATACTTCTCCAATCTTAGTGTGAAGTGCATGCACAATATATAGTTGCATCCCAATTCTTGCGTCCCATAATCAATTCTTTGGCTTCTATTCTAGGCTAGAGACTTCACCTAAATCAGCAAATGTGTTGGTTAGTCTTTTCAGAGAATTACCAATTATAACTGATGTCCACTGTGGCATGTGGTGATCCAAAGTCTTCTCGTTTGTCTCTCAGATGGTTCTGAATTTAGCAGCAATCCTTCTGAGTAGTTCCAATAAACACACATCATGCCTGTTTTGTAGGTTATGGACCCGTTTCAGTTTTACGATTAATATTACTAGCCAAACTTTGATAAGCTACTAAATTTGGCTTTCCACCCTGCATCGCAGCATAGCCTGGCTCTGGAGTGAGTTCAGGTTTTTTATTCAAAAGATCAAAGAAAAAATATCATGTGGACAAAAAATTGTGTCAAGAATATTGAGGGCAAAATTATTGTGAAGGTTAGCTTCTATAGGTAGGCAAAGTTTTACTATATATAACTTCACATGTATGAACCTTGACGATATATACATATATCTTCAAGGTACATAGATGTGGAGTCAAGAATAGAAAATATATACTTACCTATAAACTCTGTCCCTGGTGTTATGAGCAGGCCGGTGTGAACGTAAACCTTCACAGCACAGTTTTAAATGTGCATGCTCACCCTGGCCTCTCTCAAAACCGGGACATGTTTTTTTTTTTTTAAATGTCGGGACGCCGGGACAGTCCTTGAAAAACTGTGACTGTAGGGGAAAATCCAGGATGTCTGGTCACTCTACCACAGGAATTCATTTTTGGGGAAAGAGGCTTATGTTTTAGGTCTCTGCTAAGACATCTTTAGCTGTCTGTAGGCACCCTATTTCCCGATACTTTATGCATACTTAGAATGGGGTTTGGGTCAGCCCCTAGCTCATGATTGGGTGGCTATGTTATCAATCTCAGATGTCTGCTCTTTTCTTCGATGGCTTTCCTCCCTATTCCTATGTTTCTCCTGCAGAGGAGCATTTCGATCTCGCAGTGTTCTGAGTGAATGAGTTGTATCTAATTGGATGATTGGTGAGTCTGATGCTCCCCATCCTGCGCACTCGCTCAAAAAGCATTGGCAAAGCTGATCGCTCAGCTTTTTTAAGCCAAGGCCCATTGTCTTTGACAGTGCTTGCCATCATCAAACTTTGACCCAGACAATGAAAGTGAGATAGGCAAAAAAGATAAAAGGAGGAAGAGAAAAACAGGAAAATGGTGAGAAAATGAGAATGCAGGGATGAAAAATAACTTGCAAGAGTGGGAAATGGAAGTGTATAGGGGTGGAAGAAAGAGGCATGAGTTAGAACCACGACTGCTCAGCCTTGGTAATCAGCATCCCTAGCATTCGTCAGCACAGGCGTTGGACTCATAAGAAAAGGTCTGGTCCCTTGCCCTTAATTCATTTTTTTTATATATATAAATTAAGCACTTGTTTCCATAAATATGTGGCAGGCAGTCAGGCTGTACTGGTCCGCTTCCCTATGTGCACCTATAAGCTTTTAAAAGTAAGCAAATTAGCTGTCAGCTCGATTCTGGCACCATGGAGGGTGGGTTGAGGTACTGGGGTGTAAAGGTGGGGTCAGTTTAGTCGGAGAGCAATTTAACACTATGCATCTGGGCAGGGCTTTAAGTGGGCCGGGTCTCACCGGGTCTGAGCACCAGCAGTTTTTTATAGGGGGCCTCGAAACGGGTCTCCATCGGGCTCTGCTTTGTGCCCTGGCACAGGAGGTCCATTTTGTTCCGGACTGCAGTAACAGCAGGCACATCGATGTGCGCGTGCTCACACTGCTCACTTCTCACTAGTGGAGAAGTCACGGCATGACGTCATGCCAGGTGAGCGTTGTAGGGGAAGGAAAATCCTTTAAAGAGTCATTTTCCCTCTTTTTGAAACTCAGGAGCAGCAACATTGTTGTGGTGTCACCAGGGCTTTAAGTGGAAGCTTTTTCAATATTATATTCAAGCCATGGTTGCTGCTTATTTATCTTATGCAGCTAACAACCATTGACAAAGCCAATAGTCCTGACTTGTTGTAAGTATGATGTTACTTGTTGTGTCATATATCTGGATGCAATGACAGAAACAGCAAACTACAAGTCAGGTGGCACACTACGCTAAGCACAGACTTTTAGCTTACGTGTTTTTAAGCTACGCCGTTAATTACATTGGCCACGCCCCTTTGAGAGACCCTCTAGTTTTTTCATCTTACTTTAAAGCCCTGCATCTGGGATAAAAAAGACTTCTAGTACCTCATTTCTAAGCTGAAACCCGGCCTCGTTAAGCTGTGTATGCACGAACCTGGGACATTGGAGAGCTTCGCCCCTTTGATCTTCTGCTAGGGTTTCTCAAAACCACAGCACAGCGTCAGAAGGGGTGACTAAAATGCGTGATAAGGTCACCTTGGGCACCATATCAATCAATTATTGTAGCGTCCCCCGGGTTTCATACAGCACAAGCTACTGTGATTAGTGCCAATATCGGCAACACACCCCACCCGCACGCACAGCAATCTCATAATAAAACACAAAAGTCACATTGTTTGTTGGAGAAAACATTGCTGCAGGTTTATTTGCATACAAAATATGCCAACATGGTGGGTCAACTTAGGGGTGTGAAGTCTCGGCGCGCAAAAGGATTGCCAGATGGGCGGGGGAGGTCTATATACCTGCCTCCCCGCCCACTGGCGTGCTGGAAATGACGTAGTTAGGAAGCGCCGGACCCCGAGCGGGTCCAAACACTAGACTGTCAGGTTTGTGCCCTCATGTGGCACTAAGGTGGCCGCCCTCCTATGGGGGCCCCCTGCATGGGCCGCGAGCAGCCTCATTCATAGCACTGTTAACGGCAGCCGTTTCTCATTTTCATAGAATTCTAACTAAAAATTTATTTACACTGAAAGGATGAAAGACAGAATCAAACCTGTTACTGTTGTTTATTTAACACATGGGCAACACACATTCCAGAACCTTGCATTTGAGAAAGAGAGGAGGGAGAGGGCAGTTGGCACCGACATCACGTGCACTGTGGCACCAGAAGAAGTGGGCGGGGCAGGGCCGTTTCTACCATTAGGCAAGACTAGGCAGCCGCCTAGGGCGGCAAAAGGGGGAGGGCGGCAAAAAACATGAGTTTGTGCTGACCCTATCCAACATTTCACAAGGCTGGTTCATTTGTAACCAGCCACGCGTGTACCCTGTGCTCGGTAGAGAAAGCGCTTCTGAAAAACATAAGGTAGTTGACAACAACTTAAAAAGGGGCGACACGGGGTGCAGGCACCAAAACGCTGTACAGTCGTTTGTGTGCCTTTTATTTGATAGAGTTGTGTTTTTTGAACAGTGTCTGTCAATAACGTGTTTATGTATATAAACAAACCGAGATGCCTTTCGAACCGTTGAAAACGAATATATCTAAAGGACAAAACGTATTTAGCTATAGGCAAAAAATGAAGTTTTCTCTTTTATATGGGCAGAGAATAAGAACTGTACTAAAAGTCATGTGCTCATGAGCGAGAAAAGACGCGAGGTTTGATAACTATTGAAAGTCCAATTTAGATGTACTTACTGATTTTCTGAGTAGTATGGTTATGTGTATATACTTGTTGCTCTTTTGTTGTGTACAATGGCAAGTTTTGTCTATCATACAAGAACATTTTATACAGCGCTTACAGGTGGCGAGGTTTCGTATTCCAAGATAAACCCTTTCTTTCGGAGCATGTAGGCCATCTGTCGCAGCTGGGAGTCCTATGGGCTAGATTTCAGACTAGGTCACACCAACGGAAGCGTTTCCTTCAAATTCGGGAGCAAAGACAAGTTTTACATTAACCAGCAGGCTCCTTTGCCTGATGCTACAACGGGAAACGTTGTCAGAAGAACAAACATGCAGAAGTGGAAGATTACGAGACGTTAGTGCACACTAGCAATGTAATGCGTTACACATTAGCAAAATAGGCACTTTTTTCTGTTTACAGTCTTTGGCGAGGCCCAGTAAACTATGGCATTGTGCAAGCTGACTGCGCAGGAGAGATTTATGTGTGGGAAACAGGTTTAAGTGAAATATAAACAGAACTATGTGAGATGACAAGAAGAAATACTAAACCCATAGATAAAATCTGGGGTGGTGTCATGAAGGCGTGCGTTCCTGCAGGGCACTGATGTCTTCCTGTTTATGCGAGGCACTTTCTAAAGCGCATACAGTAAACTCGGGTTGTTTTCAGGGTTAGAACATGTGCTGCAGAGAGCACCACTTGATAACAGTGGGAGGTGACTGCCCGTCATTCTAGTTATGCTGCTTGCAGCACATCCTCCGAGAATTCCGAGTTAAGTGTTTGTACTTTTTTTTTTGTTGTTGCAGTTTATATACCGCTGAACTCGACCGGAAGGTATCAGTGCACTTTACAGGAGCACCAGTTGCATTACAGAATTACAGACGGACACATTCATTTCTGTTCTTTTCTAGACACGGGGAGATTAAGTGATTTGCCCAGAATCACAGGATCATTGAGCCTCCCGCCAGACTCCAACCTGGTCCCCAGCTTAAAAGTCACAATAAATTCACCTAAAAACAAATGCACATCTGTGCCCTGCAGCAACGCACCCACGTCATAGGGCCCTGTATTTGTAGTTCAATGATTGCCCATTCAATAAAATAAAGTGCATTCCAGTTATTGTGGGTGAATTCGGGACACTATATCTGAGCTGCACCACCTGCTTATCAGCATGCATAGAACCGGAGTGATGTTCCTTGGCACCCACGAGCCTCACCTGTCAATTAATTCTTCTAGCCTGGATGACAGGGGGAGAGAGTGATGGTAGTAAAAGGGAGGGGGCGGCATTTTTCAATTCTCGCCTATGGCGGCAAAACACCTAGAAACGGCCCTGGGGCGGGGCCCGTGTCGGACGCACCCAACGGCCGTTGGGTGTGCCCAACACAGGCCCCGTACACCGGTGTACGGAATGGGCCATTGGACTTTCTGGCACCGGGTGGAAGGTATGGGGTTGCTAGGAAGTAATCGCCTGCTACGACACTGCTCTGAAGGCGTTTGCCAATCCATGTCAAATATCTTGCTGTAATGTGTACCATTTAGGCCTATTTTCCTGGCAACCTTTTTTGGGGTGTTAAACAAAGAAACACTAAGTTAAAGTTCGTGCTACTCTCCCTCCCAGGGTGCAATGTGAGGCAGAATTGAATATTTGTGTCCGAGCTCCTTCACTCTGAATTCCAGTCCTCTCCTCTGTCAGTTATCCACTCTAGTGTACCATTTGTTCTTTAGTTAGCAGCGTCCGCCTAGCCAATGGGCAAACTGCTAGAATCCAGCGATTGTGGGATCAGTGTAATAGGGCCCAGGAATAACAAGGATTAGGGGATTAAACGTGTCAGTTTCACCGAATAGCTCGGTTGCTAGGTGATGGACAGGACAACACCTGACCTTGTCTCGGTAAAAGGAGGTCGGGAAAGTCGAGAACGGATAACACAGAAGGAAGGGATGGATGGCACGTGCTTTGATGCTGCTTTGCTGCACCAGGCCTCTGATGTTTAATACCCCAAGGCTGTTTTCAGCTGCTTTGCTCGTCTAGCAGTAACAGCCTATCCACTCCACATATGAACAAGCATAGGTCTCGCATTTGATTGAGTTAGAGCTATTGGCGTTGTAACTGACAATGTCTTTGACCCATGTGTTATGGAGTTTATGAAAGTGGTGTGTATTGGAATTATGTGGGTTGGATTGGATTTGTGTGGCGTGGAATTGTTTGGTGCGGAGTGGATTTGTGTAGTGAAATGATCTGGCATTGTGTGCAGTGGAAATATGTGGATAGTAATTATGTGGTATTGAGTGTACTGGAATTATGTGAAGTGGGATTGTGTGTTATGGAGTGCAATTCTGTGGAATGTTTTTTGTGTTGTGAAGTGGTATGTAGTGGAGTTTAATTATGTGGTGTGCTGCTAAATTTTGTGGCATGATGTGGAATTTTGTGGTGTGGACTGGAAGTATGTGATGTGTTGTGTAATTGTGTTGAGTTGAATAATGTGGTTTAGTGTTGAATTATGTGGTGTGGATTGGAAATGTGTGGAGTGAAATTGTGTGGCTTGGATTGTGAGGATCGCTTTGCCTTTTTGGTGACTAAAAAAACCAAAGAGGAGCTAAGTTCCAGATCTGTGTTTTTGGGTGTTTAAAAAAACACAAGGGGAGCGAACAGTTAACTTTTTCTCCACTAATGACATGATAGGGTTGCCTTGGTATAATAGTTCTTTTAGTACTTCTCACTCTAGCCAACTTCTGCATTTTCTAAGTGTCCACTATCACCTAATGAAAACAGTACTGTTGCTTTTAATAAAAATTATGTTATTTTTATTTTTGCATAGCTGCATGAAAGGGTGGGAAGGTGATTGAGTAAAAGGATGGATGAGTGAAATGCTGGATGGGTGTTGAGTGAAGGGGTGGATGGATACATGCATGAATGAATGAGTGAAAGGATGCATGGATGGAAGAGTGAAAGGGAGGAAGGAAGGATGGTTGAAGGAACAAATGGATGTGTGAAAAGGTGGATGGATGATGAGTGAAAAGATGGATGGATTAATGAGTGAAAGGATGGATGATGAATGAAAGAGTAACTGGATGGATGGGTGAAAGGCTGGATGGATGGACTTGTTGAATAGGTGGATGAATGGATGATGAATGGATGGGTGAGTGAGTGAAAGGATGGATGTAAGGACGGATGAGTGAAAGAATAAATTAATGAGGGAAAGGGAGGACAGATGGATGGTAAATGAAAGGGTGGACGGATGGATGAGTGAAAGGGTGAATGGATGGAAGGATGAGTGAAAGGGTGGATGGATGAGTGAAATCATAAAAAGATGGATGGATGTGTGAGTGAAATGGTGGATCACAGGTGAGTGAAAAGATGGATGGATACATGAATGGATGAATGAGTAAAATGATGTAAGGATGGATGAATGAGTGAAAGAATGGATGGATGGGAGGATGGATGGATGAGAAAAAAGGATGAATGGCTGAGTGAGTGAAAGGATGGATCAATGAGTGAAAGGGTAAATAGATGGATCAATGAGCGGTTGAATGAACTGAGTGGAGGGTGGTTGGATGAGTGAATGGATGGATGGGTGAGTGAGTGAAGAAATGCTGTAAGGATGGATGAGTGAAAGGGAGGATAGATGGATGGCTGGATGAAAGGGTGGACGGATGGATGAGTGGAAGGGTGAATGGATGGATGAATAAGTCAAAGGGTAGATGGATGAGTTAGGGAAAGGATGTTTGAGTAAAAAGGTAAATAGAGGGATAAGTGAGAGGATGGATGTATAAAGAGGATGGTTGGATAAGTGGAAGGATAGATCACTAAGTGAAAGGATGGGTTTGTGTTATGGATAGATTTAAAGATAGATGGAGAGGTTTGGATATGGATGGTTGGATGAAAGACTGAATGGATGACAAAATGTAAGGATGAAATGTTGGATATCAGCAGCATATCTGCGACAACTTCAACAAAAGGACACCGGACTCTGAAACCACTCCCTCCTCCAACAACGCCAGCCAACCCACCATCTCCGCCTGGACCCCAACCACCACGGAAGACACCGAATCGACCATGAAAGGCATCCACTCAGGAGCACACACAGACCCCTGCCCTTCGCACATCTTCCACAGAGCCGCTGCCGCCATCGCACCAGAACTACGACGCACCATCAACACCACCCTCAAAACTGGCATTTTTCCCAATGACTGGAAATGCGCAGAAGTCATGCCCCTGCTCAAGAAGCCCACAGCAGATCCTTCGGACCTCAAAAACTACCGACCCATCTCTACCCTCCCCTTCGCGGCCAAAGTTACTGAGAAGACCGTCAACGGCCAACTAACGAAATTCATCGAAGAGAACTCCATCCTCGACCCCTCCCAATCCGGATTCTGCAGCAACCACAGCACTGAGACCGCTCTACTCGCCGGCACAGACGACATCCGCACCCTCCTCGACCAAGGCCACACCGCGGCCCTGATCCTACTCGACATCTCCGCAGCCTTCGACACCGTCTCCCACCGCACACTCACCGCCAGACTCCACGACACTGGCATGCAGGGAACTGCCCTCGAATGGCTCCGCTCCCTCCTCACTGGCACAACCCAAAGAATCAAACTGCCACCCTTCCTCTCCGAACCCACAGAGATCAACTGCGGAGTACCTCAAGGATCGTCACTCAGCCCTACTCTCTTCAACATCTACAAGGCCCCCCTCACCGCCATCGTCAGACAGCACGGACTCAACATAGTCTCCTATGCCAACGACACCCAGCTCATCCTCTCCCTCACCAAGGATCCCGTCACCACCAGACTCAGCTTCCAGAAAGGAATGAAGGACGTCGCATCCTGGATGAGCAGCAGCTGCGTGAAGCTCAACTCGGAGAAGACAGAGGTCCTCGTCCTCAGTCCCTCCCCACCCCATGGGACAGCACCTGGTGGCCAACCGTACTCGGCAGCCCGCCCACCCCCACGGACCATGCCCGGAACCTCTGCATCGTACTCTACTCCTCCCTCTCCATGACCCGACAGGTCAACGCCGTCGCCTCGGCCTGCTTCAACACCCTCCGCATCCTTCGCAAGACCTTCAAATGGATCCCCCCCCGAATCAAGAAAGACCGTCACCCACGCACTCATTACCAGCATACTGGACTACGGAAATGCCCTCTATGCCGAAATCAACAAGTCTCTGCTCCGCAAACTCCAGACCATACACAACACCACAGGCAGACTCGTCCTCAGCATCCCCCGCCAAGAACACATCACCCAACACCTGCGAGACCTCCACTGGCTCCCCGTTGAGAAGAGAGTAGCCTTCAAGACACTCACCCACGCCTACAAATGCCTCCACAACACTGGACACAAATACCTCAACAAGAGAATCTCCTTCCACGTACCCTAGAGAAACCTCCGATCCGCCGACCTCGCCGAAATCCCGCGCATCCGCAGAGCCAGAACGGGTGGAAAAGACTTCTCCTCCATCATGGCCAAGACCTGGAACTAGCTCCCGATAGACATCAGACGCGCCCCCTCTCTGCACATCTTCAAGAAGTCCTTCAAGACCTGGCTCTTCGACTGACCGGAGCTGCTTATACTCTCCCCCCCCCCCCCAGCTCCTTAAGACCCTCACGGGTGATTAGCACGCTTGACAATTCCCTGATTGATTGATTGATTGATTGAGCAGGTGGATGGAAGGATGAAAAGATGAATGGATAGATGCTTGGGTGGAAGAGAGAAACAAGTTCTTTCGGGGAGGGTCACAATGACTTGCTTTGCCTGCTTGGTGCCATAAGACCTTTGGTTGAAAGTGGGGTGTATTTTAATTTTCTGGCTTCTCCCTTGATCTGAGGAACACCTGTTCACCTTGCCTGTTAAATGTATGCAAGATTGAACAGCAGTCTTCAGAGTCTCTGATCAATTCATGTACTTCAGTGAAATTGGGTCTTTGATTTTGAATTGGTATAGGTTGGAAACGTGTGACTGCATGAACTATAGACATTCAATCGCTCCTTTTAGAGGCTTTCTGATCTCAATTGAGTTTTTGGGGAATTTTTACAGTCTCCTTTGAAAAAACATGTCTGGCCTGACTAGTTTGCTCTGTCTGTCGCAGTCATTCAAACAACAAATGTCCTTTGTTGGAATTTGATAATACTGGAAAGTGAGAGGCAAAGTGATCTCTCATTGGTCTGGAAAAAATACGATTACAATTTTCATTTTTTTCACAGCATTAGCAGAGCAATACCCAAATGTAGCATAAAATTAGACGGTGGTATAAACTCAAAATTAACATGAATTGCAACGACAGCTTATTATTTTTGTAATTGGAGGGTCAGACGTAAAATCAGATTCCGCCCAGAATTTCTGTGCACTAAAGTAATACGCTGAGCACAAACTAAAAAAAGTTATTGCCTATCAGGTTTCAGCCTAAGGGAGGCTTTGTAGACGGAAAAGCTAGAATTGAATTTTTCCTTTCGTGCAACTTCGTTAAAATGGATACTAAAACCTATGAAAACACCATTTCCACATACAGCATTTGTGAAACAAACAAAGTCCCTCAATGTTATTCAGCGCCACTAGTTCTTATTAAAAACGTACAGATATTGACCGTGAGGAATGAAATGGAGCGCGAGAGTGCTCGGAGGGTGATTCAAGAGTTGTTAATTTGTAGGAAAGTTCTGGTACTGGTTCGCTTGCGTAGGGTCTGTTGGTGAGCAACTACATTCAGTGGCTTGATGTGCTAACTAAATAATTGTGGAGCACTGATTGAGGCTGCAAGGCAAAACATCAGAGGAGCTAATATGGTTTCCAAATAATATATTGAGCTTTGCGCTGTTGTCTTCATCATGGCGCTGGTTGCTTTCACTTCTACACGTCTAGCTCGTCATTAGGAATGAATTCATGCTCGTTGTTTGCCTCTATTGCATTGTGTGTCCCAGTGTTTTGTATAAAGGCACGTGACCACGTTTGCCAAAAAATGCATTTTATACATAATGTATATAATTTAAACAAGGGAGCAGGCACATTAAGAAAGTTATTAAAAAACTAGATTACGGAAATGAATGCCAGTCTGCTTGCACAACAGCGGTGTGCATCAGTTAGTACCATATTTGAAAAATGATTTCCATGCAAGTGCCTTCATTTCTTCAACAAGCATGGGCACGCTTCGACAGGTACTAAGGGCTCTGCACATGAGGACAGCGCTAGTTTTAAGTAGCCTCTTGTGCTTTTTCAACAACATTTATGGGTAGGATGCCTTTGGTTTGAAAAGTCGTGTTTTTGGTATGACTGGAGGGACAGCGGGAGAAAACAGAAGGAGGGCGTGTGAGGGGGCAGCATGGACAATACCTGATGAAGAGACTTCGTAAATACCATCAGACGAGGGTCCTGAGGTCCAATCATCAAGAACTCCTAGGCATTCCCCGCTTTGCAAAAGCTAGGTTAGGTGGCCGGTCATTTACCGTGAGAACTGCTTCTCTTTGGAACCCCTTGCCCGAACATATTAGGAAGGCCAACTCAGAATCTGTATTCCGGAAATTTCTAAAAACTTGGCTTTTTGGCCTTCCTTAGCACCTGTAGCATGCAGCAATCTGCCCATACCTCCTTTGTATCCGTTGCCAGCGCCGGGACACCTCCGTTGGAGGTAGCCGTGCGCTCTACAAGCTTCAAATAAATAAATAAATAAATAAATAAACAGCGGCGTGGGCTGGGAAAAAGCAGCCCGCGCCAGGCAATGTCAGACCACTTATCAGTGGCGGCTCGCCGAGAGAGTGCTGCGGGGCGGTGGGGCGGGGAGGGGCGGGGTGGGGGGATAGTGGAGTTCGACATACGACAAGTTGGTGATGCAGCACGCGCAAGGTAAATTATGTTATTTATTTCATTACTTACCTTACTCCAGTCCGTCGTATGTCGGAGTCCACTACCCCCACCCTGCCTCTCCCCCGCCCCACCGCCCCGCAGCACTCCCACGGCGAGCCGCCACTGCTACTTATGTTTTCTGCGGGGTGGGAGGCAGTACGGAAGCATGGACAATGGCGGGTGGCCGTGCGGGCGATCTGTTTACCGAGTGCAGCAGATGTGCATGATCATGCGCAGAAGCAGCATACATCAATTAGGAACCAATGATGTTTGGGGATCGACTATTCAAGTCGTCAAACGGGCCAGGTTTAGTAGGCTCATGGATCTTTCTAAAATTTTGAGCCTCTCACAATTCTCTGTGAGCAACGAGGGGTCGTGACGTCCGCAGCTGTCGGCGTGAGAGAGGTGGGGCTCATGTGCAGCACTGCACTGCACATTCCATTTAAACATAAAGAAACAGTAACTAAACATTTTAAACGCAGAAGTGCACCAAAAGTAACTATACATATTTTAAATGCACAGGCGC
This sequence comes from Calotriton arnoldi, assembly GCA_963921515.1. Lineage (NCBI taxonomy): Eukaryota > Metazoa > Chordata > Amphibia > Caudata > Salamandridae > Calotriton > Calotriton arnoldi. The sequence goes on from CAWUFW010010520.1 coordinate 482,191, forward strand.
GATGAAAATAAAAAGAAACTTATTACAACAACCCTTGTGAAAGGCAGTTGCCCCAGCGGCCAGGCTAGACCCTCCACAGTGTGGTGGCCCCACCCACGGGCCTCCCTTTGAAGGAAAGATGCAGGGAGGGGAACAGTCAGTAAGAGGCACTTATACAGCACATTAGCTGCATTCATGTAACTGACTGTTCTAGACACGAGGTCGGGGTGTCCGGAATAAGTTCTCCCAGGACTTAAAGTTTCATTTTGCAGTAGGACCCCAGTGTCAGAATTGATGGGGCAAGGATGGAGTGAGGTGCCTGATATGTGAGTGTAAAAATCAATATCTGTTTTAAAACGAAAGCGGTCTTGAAAGTCATGCCATCTCTTTCGACAGTTGTCTTTGCAAAGCAGGTCCTACCGGAGTTTCAAGAAGCTCACGTCTAAGACGTGTGTGCAACAGAAGATTGACCTTACCTGGCACCCGCCATTGTTTAATTGAAAGCGCAGGATGGGGCGCTTTCAAAAACAAAGATGAAGTTTTCAAAAGTGTATACGGCGGCCACCATTGTTTAAGTGAAAGCACGGGTGAGATTATGTTGCACGCGTGCTGTAAGCCATGGATGGGAGAGGGAGGGAGGACAATGGCACATGGAGGAAGTGCCCACAATGGCTCCCGCTTCGCGAACCATGAAGCGCGACTTCTGTGCAGCTGGGGGGGGAGAGGCATACAGAGCACATTTAAAAGTTATAGTGCGACGTCCATAAAGCAGGTGCCGCGTTGAGTTAGTAAAAAGCATTGAGGGAGAGCGTGTCTTGTGTGCAACAGCAGACAGGACAAAGCAGTTTAAGAAAATAGTGCTCGCAGGCTGTAATTAAAGCCTACCGTGTAATAACACAAGTAAGAGGGCCAGTCCTTATGGGAGGTTACAAGATGAGGCAAGGCAGTACTAAGCAGGGACTACTAAGCCTATTGACATATGAAAAGCCACCATTTAAAAAGGACAGTGACAGGAGCCAATTAAAAAGATGGACAGAAAGTGGGTACAGCTTCAAGTCCATACCTGAATACAGCATGTCTCGAAGAGACAGCACAAGTGCTGCCTAGGCGAGACCTAAAAATGGTTGCTTTTCTGTTTTTACTCACAAAAAATATAATTTCCCTATGCAAGTAATTATCCACGTCGTGTGTGACACTGTGGTATTTTGAAAAAAGCACACTGCAATCTGGGACTTGTATTTCTAACTTTGACATTTTACATTTCCCTCGAAATCCAAAATTCTGATTGTTAAGAGCTGAGAAGGGGCTGAATGTGTCACACAATAAGATAAACAAGGGAACCCCAACATTAGAACCTGGGGTGATTATAATGTTTTGAGAAAACAATGGTTCTTATAGGGCCAGTGAGGTCCAAAGTAAACAAGAACAATTGCATTTGAGGTGGTGTTAGTCAGTATGCCTATATTAAGTAGGCATATAGGGTAATTAATGCCAGATGGAGCAAAAAAGTAGTTATTTGACAGGGACACAGAAGAGTTTATGTAACATACAGTATTTATTTTAATATTATAAACAATATTGAGAATATAGTTCAAGTGCTCACAAGAAGTGACAGCAAGCGTGATGTGACGAGTGAGGGGGACTTTTAAAATATATACATCGAATTGACAACAAGGGTAGAAACTCCTAGGTGTAACTTTAAACAATAAAAGGAGTTTCTTGTTGTAGGGGGTCAAGTAAATGGCAGTTAAAAAATTGGTTGAAGAATTGGCGCAGGTCTCTATAGTTGTATGGCATCCAACTGGATGTAAACTATAAGTCTAATTCAGGTCTGGATGTTTACCCAACTTCACTTGAAATGCTGAGACCTTCAGGCCCAAACGCATAATGGAAAAGTTGTAATTGCAAATTCAGGAATGCAAAAGTGTTGGCTAAAAATTCATGGCTGCACATAGGTGGATCTTATGATGGTTGGTGGGCTGATTGGCACTGATGTGCCTGTTTTCCTTTACATATGAAATACCATGATGGATGCTTATGCCGCAAACATATCAACCACACTGACAAATAGGAGCCTTCTGGTGTTTGGACCATATGAAAAATTGAAGGGCCAGATGTACGACAGTTTTCAGCGGTCGCAAACGAAAAATCTGGCTGTTTGAGACTGCTAAAAAGGGTTGTAGCATGTACAAACCCTATTTTGCGAGTCGGTAACCTATTACCAACTAACAAAATAGGGTTTGCCAGTCGCTATTAGGAAGGGGCGTCTCTTTCTAATAGCGAGTTGCAGGGGGATGTATGATTGTTTTGCGGCTGCAAATGCGGTCGCAAAATAATTGCAGTTACCACCAATTTCAAACTGGTGGTAAGCCAGTCGCAAATGAGAAGAGGTCCCAAGGGGACCTCTTCCCACATGTGTTTGGCAGCAAAAATATTTTTTAAGAGCAGGCAGTGGTCCCACGGACCACTGCTTGCCCTTAAAAAATGAAGAGAAAACTTTTCATTTTTTTCTTATAAATGCATCCCATTTTCCTTTAAGGAAAACGGGCTGCATTTGAAAAAAAAAGTAGCTTTATTTCAAAAGCAAATACAGACATGGTGATCTCCTGTCCCCAGCAGGCCACCATCCCTGTGCTATTGCCCATTCCCAATGGGTTGCAAATTGCAACCTGCCGCAAGAATATTGATGAGACAGGTCATTATCCGTTGAGAATCGCTATTGTGTCTGAGACACATTAGTACATTCCATTTTGCAAGTCGCGAATTGCAAGTCGCAAAAAGCTGCAATTTGGGACCTGTAAAACGGAGTGATTGTACATCTGGTCCCGGGAGCCATAGACTGGGGGCTAGGAAGGTGAAGGCCTGTTTTAAAGTCTGGTTTTTAACCATACCTAATTTTCTAAATTATTTTACAATGAGTCTCAATTTCCTTAGACGTCTACGTCTGCTGCAACCTTTTCAACCTGAAAGTTTTTCTTCTTTTTTGACAGCACCCAAGGTGAAGCTGTGGTGCACCTTTTAAAACCTGTCTGCCAAGGAAATAGTCAAACTTGTGATCATTGTTTCAACCAGTTCATAAGTTTCTTCAGTGTCTCTTCCAGTGCTTAATTTGTTCTGGTGGTCTTAGGTACTTGCGCTCATTTTTGGAGACCCAGTCTTGTTTTTTGTTATCAAACTTTGACCCAAAACTAGAGAGCGTCAAAGGCAGAAAAGGGGTAAAGTGGAAAGAAGAAAACAAACTAAAACATTAACGGAATCAGAGAGCAGGGTTGAACAAGGACCTGATAGACTGAGATAAAGAGACTGGAAGAGTGAGGTGATGGAAGAAAGAGGCACAGGTTGGAATCAACACTAGGCAGCCTTGGTATTCAGTGACCACAGCATCCAGCAGTGCCTGCAACGAGCTCAGATGAAAAACTTTAGCCTTCTGCATTTATTTATTTATTTTTTCAAATGAACACTGGCTACTTCCAAGGTATAGTTGGCAAGAGAATAATTGGCAGTCCTTTACCTTACAGTCTTCAAATTTAATACAGGCTTGAGCTGAAATGTAGGACTAGAAGGCCCAAGGGGTTTCAGACGTCCTTGGAATCACAACCACTCACTAACCCTTTACAGCAGGACCATGCCTCACCTGTGGGTTCTAGAGCAACTGTCAGTTATCATTCCAATGGCTAGGAGGCCCAGACAGCTGAGTTCCAGAGAAGTGATATTTATCCTGAAGAAGGTATCAATAGTGATGTGTAAAAGCTGAAACTCATTGTATCAGAATTGAGAACTGTATATATTGACAATTCAAGAACATAGTTTGAGATATATTTTAGGACTTTTCATAAACCCATTATTGTGTATGCCTATTGAACACAATCAGTTTGAATGTAGTCATGAAACGCTTTGAGTTTGAATTAATGTGAATATCTTTGTGAAAATCTTGTCAGTGTGAGGATGCAACTAAAGACATTGTTTATAACATACGTAGGCTGTTTTTGATTTAAAAAAAAGAAAGAATAAATTGTTTCAAAATGTGCACATTTTGGTTGTCGATTAGTTCAGTTATAGGTAATAAAAGCCAACATAGGTTGGTAATTAATCTACTCCACTTCCAACAGCCTTTTCTATATTCAGAACTAAGGGCCTCATTACGATGGCGGTGGGACCGCCACCTTCACCCCGTCTGTGGCAGTCCCACCGACATCGGTGACTGCTTTACTGCCCGCCTCATTATGATGGTGGACAGTTCTTTAGTGGTTGGAGAGACCCACCGCCACGGATCCGACGGGCTCAAGGAGCCAGTCGGACTGTTGGAGGCTCCGCAATCCCTACAATGGTGGCGGTGCCTGCCAGGCACTGCCCTAGGGATTACGATGTTCCTTCCTGCTGGCCGTTTCATGGCAGTTCACCCGCCATAAAAAGGCTGTCGTAAAGGGACATTGGGGGCTCGTAGTGGGCCCCCCTTCACCCCTGGCCCTCAGCTTTGGGTTTTGGGGGGCACCTATGGTGCAGGGATATGTCTGATATGTATTTTTGGTACGGCGGCGTGTGCTGCAGCCCGCAGCACCCGCTGAAATACAACACATACACATTGCGACCGCATTTGAGGTGATCGCATGGTAATGCCTGTGGTGGGACAGCCGACAGCAAGTCGGGCGGTCCCATCCCCGATATGATGGCGGTTGGACAAAAGTCCAACCGCCATCATAATCAGGCCCTATATGTAGGGACATTCCCTTCTACTTTTGTGAGTAAGACTCTTTGAGGGTTCAGTAATCACTTGTTATTTTTGTATTCAGTTTGGGTTCTTAATTTTTAAATAGACACCTTATTGTTGCTAATTAATTAAACCTGCATCAAAAAGAGGTGCAGAGTTGCAAATCCAGTGGCTTGAACATAACAATAGTATGTGTCTAAAAAGAACTCTTTTATACATTAAAATAGGTAATAATCAGCATTTATTTCTTTTGGGACATAATGCTGCTTTGAGAGAAGTGTACAAAAGTAAAACACAAAACAGGTGTAACTAAGAAAGGAATAAACTCTATTGTCTGTTTGAGACATTGTTGTGTAGAAAAAGAAACTTGATTGTTGTAAATAATTTATAGTACATTGTTTGGGGCTGGAGAGTTACAAATGTGGAATTCCAATATTGAACATGAAAGTGTGATAAGGGATTGAGAGGTAGCAATGCAGTCTAAATAAAACAGTTAGTAAGGTTCTACAATACAGCTAACTGGCCTCACAAGCCAAGGGGGTTAAAAGGGAAAAGGCTAGTTATGGTTAGGTGTGATGCAAGGGTATGCTGTTAGGTTTGTAGGTTAGGTGGTGGTCATTGCCAAGGAGCAAGTGTTGCGTAACTTGACGGACTATGGTATTTGAGGAGTGACTTGATTGACAGTCACCTGTAAGATTAACATGGCTGAGTTACAAGTGCAAACAAAAACTGTCATTCAAATTTCAGAAAAAAATGACTAAAGATCACTGGTGGGAGTAATATGACAGTCAGCCAGTGGTGAGATTGATAAGATTTATGTCATCTTCAGGGGCTGACGTGAGTAGGGTAGACTGAGCGAATAAAATTAACAATTGAGGGGGTATCTATAGCTCAGTCTTCAAGTGTAATGTTTAAATAACCCCGCCACTGGTCGTATAGTCTTTTCTTAATCGACAAGGAGAAATATGGAGCAATCATCTACATAGCAATAAATCACTCAAGACTTTTAGTAAGTCAATAAAATTCATCAATTGATACTTGATTATAAAATAAAATAAAATGTTCATTAGAATCACAGTTAATATTGTAATAATAGAGCAAGTGTGGTCCATAAAGGAAAATTCTAATTAAGTTAGAACAATGAGAGAAAAAGGTGTCAGTTCAGTTACCCATAAAGAGTACTGATGAGAGAATGAATGCGCAAGCATAAAGCCTTTGCATAATAAGCTGGAAAGCATTCTAAGCTCAAGTTATCAGCAGACAATTCAGCAAAATCTAAGTAATGCAAACCTTCATGAAGAAAGGCATCAGAAATTCAAAGGTGAGTCTTTAGTCAAAGATTCGGGGAAGGAAATTCCAGAATGTAGCTGCTCCTCTAGGAACAAGCACTAATATAAACACACAATTTCCTATGTTGCAACATTATTTTCTTTCATCATCTGAGCCCTCCAATAGAAATTCAGACAACTCCTGGGAATAGGCAAACTCTACATTTTCCCATCCAGGCACAATAGACTTTCAGACAGTATACCTTGAAAGGTTACATCATTGATATTATGTGGTCCAGTCAGTCCTTCTCATGACTCATTCTTCCGGGCACCTCCTCTCCTCACTATCAGTTGTCTTATACAAAACAAGTGTCTATTCAATAACTAACAGAAGGCTTCAAGAACGAGGAAGAAAAGATGACTGTCTGAGGAGGCGTGGGTGCAGCTGGTGGCATCCATAAGGGGTGCCATTTAATCCACCCAAAATGGAATACAGTACGTTCAACCTAATTTGATTCTGCCTGGGTGTGAGATATATGAGAAATTTGCACTGGCCAAAATATTACCAAATTATTCACAGGGGCATAGAAGAAACACTATATAATGAAGCACTAATAACATGTGTGATCAATAACATTGGTCGAAATACAGAAAGAACACCACATATTCACTGGCTATCTTCTGCAGTCTGGGAGTCTATCACATGAACTCTGGGGAACTCTGGGGAGGGAGCTGAATGTCTCCCCCATTGGGCTCTTCTGCTTAATTTGTAAAAGAAGGTGTGCCAGTGCCCAAAGCTGTGCTCAGAAGCCCACATCAGCTCAATTAAATGTCACCACTCTGAATACCAAGGCTGCAAAGTCTTCTGTCCACCTCATGCCTCTTTAATCCACTTCCAGACACTCCTTGCCCCTTTATCTCACTCTTTCAGGTTCCTTCTTTCTCCTTTTGTGACTTTTTAAATCTTTCTCTACCTCTGTCTTTCTGCTTTGTTTGTTTTTCCCTCTCTTGCTCTCAGGAAATATCTGATCAGGAAAAATAAGTGCTGGTCCCCAAAAATGAATACCGGCTCCACCGGCAACCACCTCCTCAAATTAAGCACTGCAACCTAACTGAAAGGTCACATTGCACCCACCATTACTTTTCAATCCATTTGCAGTATGTTAGGTTCCTCTCTACGGTCCTTGACACTCTCTATTTCCTCTCCTACATGGCACTATGGGTGCCTTGTCAAATGTCTGCCCATTCTCTGGAGGTGCATCATATATCGGGGAGATCGATCCTGTTAAGCCTGGCGAAGAAGGGACCCAGTCAAACTCATTTATATTTATGATTTCTCTCGCTACCCATAAATGAATCCAAAGTTGCTTATAATGTTAACATCCACATTTTATTCAACATATTGAGTCTTGATTGATTTAAAAAAAAAAATCATTTGTGTTTTTTACCAGCACATTCGTCGGCATGAACATTACCATACAGGATTTTTGTATCTATTTTTTAAAAATGTTTTCATGCACAAAACAATGCAAACATTAAAGCACATGAGGATACAATCACTTCCAAAGCGAGGCTCCCCTGCCTTCACCCTCACTTTCCCCAGCACAAACATTGTGGTAGATACACCATAGTTCCCTCACGGAAATATTTCTTTATTCCCCCCCACCCCAACAGGTACTGCTGCTCCCCTAATTGGGTTTACCAGTACCTGTTGAGCCACGTATGTCTTTATTTAGTCCATAGTGAGTTCTCCAGTTCCCCCAGACCATGTCAAATTTCTTCATGCATTCTCTTCCTTTGTATACCACCCTTTCCACCTCCATACACCTATTCATACCCTCCTGCCACATGGTTTTTGTTGGTGATTGTGTCTGCCCCCACAGTTTGGCCACATCCTTTTTCATGATGATAAAGCCTTGCATGCAAAACAGAAATTGTATTCTAGGTATAGCTACATCATTTGGGATGCCTAGTATGACCAGATGAGGCATTTTAGGAATAGCTATTTCCAGAATAGTTTGCAATTCTCATATGAATTTCCCCCAGAGCACACTCACCCTGGGACAACTCAAAATTGTATTTAGAAATGTACCCTCTTCTGTGATACAACATAGGCAACATGGATCTATTGCCCTCTGCACCTTAGATGGTTTGGGCCTATTGTAGTATATCCGGTGTAGAATGTTGAACTGTATTAATCTCAATCTAGCTTTGATTGCTAACTCCTTGGGGTGTATCAGAGCCGCTTCCCAGTCGATATCCTCTAGGGCTCCCATATTGATCTCCCATTTATCTCAGAGGTTCCAGAGATTAACCATACAAGTTTACTGGACAACATTTAACACTTAACATTTATAAGCAGACATGCCATGAGATTTAGAACATATATTCATAAAGACTCTGTTAAGAACATTACATACATTTCCTGAGCACTTGACAAGTGTATCACCCTGTTCACTTTTTCTGACCATTAAGTTTATATGATTCACTAACGCCTGTACATCACAAGTGAGTGTCTCATTTAATGAAGTCCCATCTGAGGGCAAATGCACGTCGCTTGAATTTGCTTTACATCTTCTTCTTTTGAAAAACACAAGAAACCATAATGTCCATGTGGTAACTGATTTCACCCATATGTTGTGCTTACTTGTTTCACAGTCAGGGCATACTCAATCTGTGGTTCACAAATATGAACCGGAAACCAGTGGTGCTGGCAAATGTTTTAGACTGAGGGTGCTGTCATCAATGTTACATCATGGGAATCACAGGATTATGAAAAATCCAAGCAGAAAACAAAGAGCAAGTGAAGCAAATGAGTCATGTCCATTCAACAAAAGAGTGAAAAGCAGATGTTATGCAGCCGGTAGTGCATTTTGGAGCACACAGTCATAAATATATTACTAAAGCATGGTGTGGTAGCACACTGTCATTTACAGAGAGCATATTTTCCATAAAAATGGCAACTACATTTCCGGAGACATTCAGTTTTTCTGATAAAATTATACACTGCACAAACGGTAATGGTGGAAATGAGGTTTTAATGAATATTTATCATTTGCACATCATCAAGTAAAGTGTCTTGATATATTTTGACCCTATTAAAATCTTTGTTTCCATCAAACTTCACAATTGTAAAAGAAAGTGCTTCATTTGTGTCTTTCTAATTGTTGATGTAGTTTGAAATGGTTGTACAGTTCATTGACAGGTATTTAATTTTTGTTGTGTGTTAGAAAAAAATGGCATCCTATCAATCAATCAGTCAGAATTTGTACAGCGCGACTCATCACCCATGAGGGTAACTAGGCCCTAAGATATTGCTTGGCTCAGTTGAAGGGCCAGGTCTTGAGTCCCTTTCTGTATTCCAGGAGAGAGGGTGCTGTTCGGAGATGGAAGGGAAGGTAATTCCAGGACCTGGCAGCGAGGTAGGAGAAGGAACATCCTCTATTGTAGCCTCGGCGGATGTGGGGAATGTGTGTGAGGGCGAGTGAGGTGGAGCAGAGGTGCCTGGATGGTTGGTGGAAGTTCAGGTGGCGGTTGATGCATGCTGATCCCTCATCATGGAAAGCTTTGTAGGCGTGGGTCAGCATCTTGTATTGGCATCTCTTCTGGATCAGGAACCTCAGTGGACGTTCCTGAGGTGGGGGGGGGGGTAATGTGGGTATGTTTGGAGGGGTTGAGGATGAGTCTGGATGCTGAGTTCTGTATCGTATAAAGTCTCTGCAGGAGCTGGGCGGTGATGCCAGCGTAGAGCGTGTTGCCATAGTCCAGTCGGCTGGTGACTAGAGCTTGAGTGACAGTTTTCCTGGTGCTGACGGGGAGCCATCTGAGATCTTTCAGAGCATTGAGAGGGTGTAGAAGAAGGTGGAGGAGACTGTGTTGATCTGTCATTTCATGGTGAGTTTGTTGTCCAGTATGAGGCAGAGGTTGCGGGCGTGCTCTCTCAGCGTGGGTGCGGGTCCGAGTTCCGTGGGCCACCAGGTGTTGTTCCACGTGGAGATGTTGTTCCCGAAGATCAGCACTTCTGTCTTGTCCATGTTGAGTTACAGGCAGTTGGTCTTCATCCAGTCTGTTATGTTCATCATGCAGTTGTGGAAGTTGCTTCAAGTGGTGGAGCAGTCTTACGAGAACGACATGATGAGTTGGGTGTAGTTAGCGTAGTATATGATGTTGAGGCCGTGGGTTCTGACGATGTCGGCTAGTGGTGTCATGTACGTATTGAACAAGGAAGGACTGAGGGATGAGCCTTGAGGGATGCAGCAGACGATGCTCGGTTTCCGAGGTGAAGGGTGGTAGGTGGAGTCTTTGGGTACATCTGATGAGGAAGGAAGCGATCCATTTGAGGGTGTCTACCTGGGATCCCAATGTGGTGGAGTCTCTTGATGAGGGTGTGGTGGGATACGGTGTCGAACACAGACAAGAGGTCGATGAGAATCAAGGCCGCTGTTTCACCTCAGTCGAGGAGGGTTCTGACGTCGTCAGTGGCAGCGGTCAGGGCAGTTTCGGTGCTGTAAACATATTGGGAGGAGTCCAGAAGGTTGTGTTTCTCCAGGTTTTCAGTGAGCTGGCGGTAGATGGCCTTCTCGAGAACTTTGGAGGGGAAGGGGAGCAGTAGTTCTTGAGTTCACTGGGGTCAACAGAGGGTTTCTTGAGGAAGTGTCTGACCACAGCATGTTTTCAGTTGTCGGGAAAGGCAGCCATGGTGATGGATGCGTTGAGAATGGATATGAGTTTGCTGCTGATTTCCTTGCTTCCTAGGTTGAAAAGTGGTGGGAGCAGGGCCCCCTGGGTGGTTTATAGTGGATAGAGTTCATGATGGCTGTGGTGTTCTGGGTGGTGAGCTGTTCCCATGCAGTAAGCAGATGGATGTGGGTTGCGTTCGTTGGTATGTGGAGGTTGCAGAGGTTGGTTGGTTGGGGTTCAAAGTTGCTGTAGATGGTGAATATCTTGCTGTGGAAGTAGCTTGCCAGGGTGTCGCAGAGTTCCTGGGAAGAGGAGATCGTGTTCTCAGTGGCTGACGGGCAGAAGAACTCTCTGATGATGCTGAAGAGTTCTTTGCTGTGGCTGGCACTTGCTTCAATGCAATCTGCCAGGGCTTCTCTTTTTTTTCCTTGAGGCGTTGGGAGGTATATGTTGAGGCTGATTTGAAGGTGTCTCGGTCTGTGGGATCTCTGCTAGTGCGCCAGCTTCTCTCCAGTCATTTGCAGTTGTGTTTCATTGTCCTGGTGTATACCAGCTGCATTGTTTGGAAAGTCTGCTGGTCTTGGCAGCCTCGATGGGGGCGACTCTGTTGGCGCAGTTGGTGATCCAATCAGAGAAGTTCTGGACGGCTTTTTTCAGGTTGGTTGCAGTGACTGGCTGGCTTGTGTTGCCAGTGTCCGTCCATTGGGTCTCTGTCACTTTGTTCCAGCTGCGGTAGAGGAAGTTGGGGGGCCGGGTGGTGGAATGTGGGGGTACTGCGATGATGAGGTAGGTGATGGCGTGGTCAGTCCATGTGAATTTGGTGACATGGCTGTAGTTAATTCTGTCACTGGCAGTGAAGATAGGGTCTAGCGTGTGTCCAGCGCTGTTGGTGGGGTTGGTGACAAGTTGGTTGAGGCCGATTTTGCTTATGCTCTCCAGGAGGTTGGTGGTGTTATTTTCTTTGAGGTTGTTGAGGTGGAAGTTGAGATCCCCGCAGAAGATGTAGTGCTAGGGGTCAGTTGCTAGAGGGACGATTAATTTGGTGAGGACGTAGCAGAAGCTGGGGTATGGTCCTGGGGATCTGTAAGCGAGGGTGCCTCTTATGGTCATTCTGCCATCGGTTTGGAGTTGGAAGTTGAGGTGTTCCATGATGGGTGTAATGTTGTCTTCGGTGGTGGTGCAGCAAATTGTTTCTTTGTGGATGAATCAATGCCTTCTCTGTGTTTGGGTGCAGTCTCAGTGAATCATCTTGCCTTTCCTTTCACTCTCCTACAGCCTTTCCTTTCACACTCCTTATACCCCAGCAAGATTTTCGCGTAGCTTTCTTTACAAAATCCACTCACTTTGCAGTCAGAGAAAGAAAAATAAACACCAATATCGAATGTTAAAAGAATAAGCAGCAGAGAAAATGTATCCCACTGCTTCTTCTGAATGTCCAAGATGTTCTCATCAAGATGCTGACTTCATTCACATGTTATGGACTTGCCCTACATTGGGGAAGTTTTGGTCGTAGGTCACACGGGGTCTTTCCCTACTTACAGAGCGTTCTCCTTGGGCTACTATAGAGGCCTGTCTTCTGGGCCTTTTCCCTATCCCAAAGAAGGCGACGTTACTGTGCCGCTTTGCGGGATTAGCCCTGATGCTTGGTAAAAGATCAATCACACAGCGCTGGAAATCCTGCACAGCACCACGTGAAGGCAAATGAAGGGAGGAGGTTATTAGATGGGCTATGGCCGAAGGAGAGGCGCGTCAGCGTGAGGAATATAGAGGATTAAGGAGGAAGCCTATCTCCCTAGACTGGGCTCAGCTGTTAGAACAATTTAAAGCAGAAATGGGAGAGGAGATGGAAGGTCCCCAGAGTACACTGAATGACCATATAGATAGTGCCTGATTCCCAACTGTGCTGTGATTTGGACATATATGTGTGTTTCCTTCTTCCCCTCTTCCCCTCCCCCGTCCCTCCCTCCCTCTCCCCTTGTCCTTTCCTCTAGTATCAGAAGTAATTACCCGAAGGGCTACATGCCCGAACGGGGGCGATTAGAGCACAGCAGCAAAGTTTAAGGGAATGTTTTTTGGGGTGGGATGTATTGAGGGAAGGGTATTAAGGGAGGGCTAAAAAGTTTCTGTAAAAATATACCTATATCTACTGTTCCGTAAGGATTGGTTTGTAAGTACGTATCTATCTTGGCTGTGAACAACCATATGATACTATTGATTGAAAAGTTATTGAATCTGTATGACAAACATAAGAATTCTTGTACACTGGGTATGTAAAATGTACTAAAAAGTTACTCAAGAAGGTACAATTTGTTTACAAACCCAAAACTCTCAATAAAATATGTGTTAAAAAAAAAAAAAGAATAAGCAGCAGTATGGAAGAAGACTGACCTCTTCCGCCAGGAAAAAAAAGCGATGTCACGCAGCCAAAGCAAATTGGTCATGTCTATTGACTGCATGATCGCTTTTTTTTTTTACTTTCAACTATGTTATACAGCATCCGTGCTGCTCTACAATATAGCTTTAAAAACCTTGACAAAGCCATTTGATTCCACATATGCGAGACCTGTTGGCTTTGCCAAAGATCGTTACCAATGCACATAAAACCTGGAGCATAAGCAGCAGATAGATTCCCTTCTTTGAATAGGGCCAAACTTCCAAGCAATTGAGTGAACACCCACTTGCCACTGAGCGGGCACTGACTTTCGACACAACACTTACTGCAGCCAAAGGAGCTGCTTCTGTAATACAAAACTGTCCTGGAGTTCAAACATGGCCAAATGCCTGTAGCTGGAAAATGTTGTCCAGTGGATAGTTTCTAATGTTGCTTCTCTTGTGACTCTGGACTTCTAAAACATTTTATTCCCATTGGAACAAAAGTTAACACGCACTGGAAAAACAAATAGGTCTCACCTTTGCAAGAACTATTGGCTTTCTCAATGTTTATTTGCCCATGTTGAAAGCAGCACAGCTGCTGTGCGGCATGGCTGACAGTAAAAAAAAAGGTGCTATGATGAAGTCAACTTTTAACCATGCTGCTGTACAACACGACAAAAGAAATGACAAAGCCAAATATCTCTAGTATTTGGCTTTGTCGGCTTTTATTCTGTTTACTTTCAGCCATGCTGCACAGCAGCTGCTCTGTCCTACAACATGGCTAAAAAACATTGACAAAGCAATAGATCTCACGTAGGCAAGACCTATTGGCTTTGCCAACGTTGGTTTTTCTCAGTTACCATTAGGCTCCAGTCCACCTCAGGGCTGGTCGACTTTCATCTCGAAAGAGAAGTTTGTTAAAGTTTAAAGGAAGAATCTGAAGATTTTCTGAAAATGGAGTTGATGCTCTGTAAGCTTGTGCTTTAATGAAAGAGAATTCTGAGTGGAGGGATATTGCACTCACAACTGAAAAAGCCCTGGACACGAGTTCGGGCCTTCTGGATGTTACTTACTATAGATCTCAATCCGTAGCTGGGGGTAAACATCGTTTACCACAAAAGGTTTTCCCCGCAGGGAATTACAACGCGGTCGTGTTGTAACCACGCATACCATTACTCCGCAAGTCGGAACAACGACTTGCGGAGGGGGCAGAAGGTGTTGGATTTAAAATCCAACACCTTCCCTACTGTCCGCACAGACTGGAGTTGGAATAGTAAATTATACTATTCCAACATCCAGCGCCCCCCCTCTGCAAGTCGTTGTTACGACTTGCGGGCTAATGGTATGCGTGGTTACTACGCGGTCATTGTAACGACCGTGTTGTATTTCCCTGCGGGGGAAAATAATGCGTTAAAAAGAGGTATATTCGTAGCTTGGCAGTGATCATGTGCATATATGAGGAAAATATGGTCTGGGAGGTAGCTAATCACAGGCGGACTAGAGAGACTTGTAGGGGTTCTAGTTAAATGTGTCCTGGAGAAAGCCGTCAAGTGCTGATGTTGTCTGTACGTCAAGCCTTACAAATTACTGAGAAAAACGTTCTGACGCTCGGGTGCAGCAACCATTCAGAGGCCATTCAGGGTGAGCGTGGTGTGTTCGGGCCAGTGGGATACAAGTTGTGGACTGATACCAATTGCACTCCCAATAAGCTTTGCCCAAGTCTCATGAGATTCCCAATATCCCTTAGCCCTTATCTCCAACACAGAGGGGCATATTTACAAAGAAATGACGCAGCGCGGCGCTGCAAGCAATTTAGGAGCTCCGCGCTGCATCATTTAAAAAACACAGGGATGCACCATATTCACAAGAATATGGTGCTCCCCTGTGTTTTACCTTGCGCCAGCACTAAAAAACCTGCCTAGCACCAATGCAGACACTCTTGCACCATGGTGCAAGGGTGCCTGCATTGCAGGGATGATTTTGTTTGTGCAGGAAGGTACACCTTCCTGCACATAAACAATCATTAAAGGCAATTTGCTCCTTCTGTGTGTGCTGAAGAATGCAGCACACATAGAAAGAGCGAAAAATTAAGGGGTAATAAAAGTATTTCTCCTCGTAGTGTCACTCTAACACCTGCTTTACAATGGGCTTAGCTTTTGGCACTGCCTCAGATTTACAGATCCTTGTAAATCTGGGGCAGCGTAAAAAAGCAATGGGTGTTGTAGAGGAACGCCCACAGTTACACCCATTGACGTCCCTTTCACGCAAAGTGATGCATGAAAAGGGGGCGTATCTACAAGGCGATGAAAAGCCACTCAGGGTGGTTTTACGTGGCCTTGTAAACATGGGCCACCACAACGCTCCACCGGAGCTTCAAAAAAAGTGATGCTCCAGTGAAGCTAGAGGCTTGTAAATATGCCCCTGAGTGCTGCCGAAATGGGATCAGAGCACAAGCATCACTGGTAGGGAATGGGCCCTTCTGAAGCTGCCTTTCTAACCCTGTGCTAGCCCCATTACAGGCCAAGCAAAAACAATGGAACAAGAAACAATGGGACAACAACAATGGG
The DNA here is from genome assembly GCA_963921515.1 of Calotriton arnoldi. NCBI lineage: Eukaryota > Metazoa > Chordata > Amphibia > Caudata > Salamandridae > Calotriton > Calotriton arnoldi. Next base: position 497,766 of record CAWUFW010010520.1, read on the forward strand.
GGCAAGCAAGGCGGGAAAACAAGAATGGGGAAAGCAACAATAATAAAGCAATAGCAATGCAGAGCATGGGGGGATGGTCCACAAACACATGCACTCTTATGGAGTGCTACAACTAAAATAAAATAAAATTACCCCGAAAGTGCGTGAGCAGTGGAAGGACACTGGACACCGAAAGGATGGAGTACCTCGGCTATGCTCCAAGGGAGTGACACACATACGAAGAGGAAGTTAAGCCAGTACGGGATGACCAATGAGAAGCAAGGAAATAAGAGTGACAATGAAGACAACCAATGATAAGCAATAGACGGGTACTAAAACCCATGAGCGCTAACAAAATGGCTTGCAAGCAACAGCGCACGCACTGTCTCAACCAAGACCTAAAAAGGGGTAAAACTAAAGCAGAGATGTTATCAATTTAAAAGCTTCAAGCTGTTTGAACAACTTTATACTGTTGGGGCGTGATCAAACATAGTGGTGGGCACAACTTCATCCAGCATTGGGTCTGCCAGTGTCTGTGCTCTTCTCCTTCAGGAGTTTACACTGTTTCAATGGTCATGGAAAATGTTTTTCTATACAAAATACTGACATAATTGTCCAAGTACTATTGTTTTTGGAACCTTGCTGAATTCAAGGAGATCTCTTTCACAGCATAATGTTGGTGGAATGCTCCACCAGAGGTCTTCCGCACCTGTACCATTGAAAGACGGACATAGCAGTTTACAAATTGCCTCAAGGCACTATGCATTTGTTGCAACTAATGAATGGCTCATTAAAAAGGGTGTACCGGAGGACTTGTTCTAGTAGGATTAATGCACAAAGCAGAGAGCTTACACTACAGCCCTTTCCTCTATAGAGTCCAAGAAATTGATACTGCTGATGATTCTATGTTCATAATTTGTTAAAATTGTACACAAAGGTAACACTAGGCTATCAGAGTGTACATAAGTAAATGTAAAACATAACTATCTGAGTGTATTTAAGTAAATGTAAAACATACTGATCCAGTTTTTATATTATACTTAACCCTAAGCATTAACCTTTTGTTGAATAACTATCAATTGAGTAAGATAATAGAACTTAAAGCGAGTTTCACAGGAACCACACAATCTATTTGGGTGATGAAGAAGGCATTCGAAATCATGTCTTGTGAAGCCGCAGTGAGACACTTAACCATTACACTAACCTCCTCTCTAATTCCCAGGCTTAGTTAGGCCTTGCCTCTGCATCCTATTAATAAGAACCATTGGTTGGTTTAATTTATGTTGGGCACTACTGCAAAGTCAATGCTCTGCAACCATAAGAGCTAAAGGCAAGAATATGTTGCACTTAGTTAATGGAAAGATAGTAGAGAGAAACCTTTACAATGGGTTATACATACTCCTGGACCCAGCCTGTGCGTAGAAAAGAGAAAGCTGTGACAGTGTAAGGGACCATGGTAATTTTATGTTCTTAGGATAATAATACTTGACTTTTCTACTTGCATGTCAAGAATTCTGCTCTTTGTCTCATGGAAGAGGTGCTTCTATTGAACCTGAGGTAATTCAAAGCCATGGTGACTTCTAGTACATCTTGGGAGAGAAGGTAGGAGATGAATACATGTTCACCAATCCAAGGTCTTCCACTATGTTGAGTCTTCAACAAAGAGGTCACACATCACAAAGGCTGCCTTCTCGCAGGGTGCAGTGTTACTCGGTGGGTCACAGGACAGTCATCATACCTAAGCCCTGTCTAATTCTAATAGATGGTGGAGGGTATAATCTATTCACAATTTATTTGTCGACAATAAATGAGCCCCAACAGCTCATTAGAATTCACACCCTTTTCTGGAACAAGTTGGCAGGCACACTGGGTCAGTAATGTCAGCAAACATACCAATACCTTAATTGCCATAAAAAGATCTACCCATCTGTAATGTGCCCCCAAGGGAAGACGAGAATTGAATGGGCACTAGTTATTCTTTCTTTCTTTCTATTTCTCCTTTCCTCTGATAACAGTACGATGAGTCAAAACAACCATCTTGCACCCACTCAGTTGGAAGGTGCATGTTGCTCATACTTGGTGTAAGATTCTACAAGTCTAACTTACTCTTTTTTTCTTTTGATTATAGGGTGACCAGATTTTGAAAACCAAACACTGGGACATTCCATACACCTAGAAGTAGACTGCAATTGTTTATCAACTGAGAGTAACAGGATGACTTAAATGACAGCGCTGACCAATAATAGAAGGCACACATAATGAGGCACTGACGGAAATTAAAAGGATCTTTAACACAGTGTTATCTGTGTTTACTAAATTTCTTTACACCAAGGGCTAGTAATTAATAGTTCACTGGAACATAAGACATTTAGTCGACCCTCCCGGAAAACGAGATTTGTTAAATTTAGTGAAATTAGCTGGGACAGATACAGAAAAACCGAAACTCTCCTGGCAAATCCGAAATGTCTGGTCACTGTATTTGATCATTATTATTTTGTGCATATTCAAGAATGTACATTTAAAACCTCAAAACAATACATAAAAATGCCAAAAAAGTGTACTTCAAATACACGAATTATGAAATATTTTATTTAATTCATGAACAGAAACATATGCAAAAATCTACATTTTAATTTTATTTCGAAGGTTGGAGCTTTTCAAAATGTATTTTTATTCCTAAAAGACAAAGCAATATACTGTACTCCTGCATATCATCTTGTCTTTCTTGCTTCAAATGGATGCTCTCTTTTTTATCAGCCTTTTCCAGTGCTTCAATTGGGGCCAGCAATCGTCCATACTAGATTCTTTTTGCTGTACTTGCGCTGCTCCCACGTATTAAGTTAAGGATACAAACTTAATTTTTGTCCTGCAATTTCAAATTCCTTCAAACAGGGCTTTTTAAAATTTTAAATGTTGCTTTTTTATGTATATATACTTCCTAATCTGATAATATTATTAAATTTGCTGAACAGTCAGAGACCCTCTTAGAAGGTGCTGCGGACTCCCAGTGATCCGCTAACCACTGGTTAAGAATGACTGTCTTAGAAAACAAGTGTGCAGGTCTGCTGAGTCCAGTGGTGGCTCGCCGAGGGAGTGCTGCGGCGCGGGGTGGGGGAGGGGCAGGGTGTGGGGTAGTGGACTCGGACTTACGACGGACAGAACTCCCTCTGAGTTCTGTCCGTCGTATGTCCGAGTTCACTACCCCCACCCTGCCCCTCCCCCGCCCGCCGCCCCGCAGCACTCCCTCGGCGAGCCGCCACTGGCAGAGTCTAAATACCTACGTGAATTGTCAGTGGCAATCTATGTCTCATTGGAGGATACATGGCTCTACTGCCTTAGCACTGTGCTGACCATGCAGGGATGTAAGAATATTTAATGGTCTATGTCTGAGATGCATACATGGGTTAATAAAGTCAGAATACCCACCTGGGACTTATTACAAATACAGTGGACTTTCCCTGTTTCCGCCTTTCAAAAAACACATTCAAGTGAAATATGGAACAGCTGCTTTTAAGTTCCTCTGTGCTTCACAGTGCAGGCGCTCTTTGAAGAGGGGAGAGAGATACCCTTGCAGGAGGGTGCAGTGAATGACTGCACCCGCCTGCAGGAGGATGTCTAGGGAGTCCATAGGACCCTTTTTCTCCCTTCCAGAGGTTGCCTTTAGGAGGTGCACTGAAAATGTGCCACCTCTTTGTGGCGAACTTCCAATGCGCATTCTAAAGGCATGTTTCCCTCTGCGCCCGCTTCCATAATACGCTGCGGGTGCAGAGGCAAAGTGATTCCCTCATTCGTGTGGGGCCACGTGCCCATGTAAATTAGGGAACGCTCTCTTATTATAGCGCTGGCGCTACATGTGCGTCCGCGTTATCAGTATTACAGAAGGGGTCGCACAAGTGTCTGCGGCCCCTTCTGTAATACCATTGTGCCCCAGGAGCGCACAAAGTGGGTGCACACAGCAGTTGTGCCCTCAGTCCACAATGTATAATATGGCCCCAGATCTCTAGGTATTCATCTCTCTTCATCTATGTTCATCCAATTGGGCAGGGCTCTCACCTGAGCTCTAAGAAAAACAGTCTACTCATCTATGTTTATCTTAAAAACACAAGCTTGGGGGGGGGGGAGGTGTGGCCAAGATGGCAGACGGGTAGGGGGGGTTGGGGATCGTTTAAATTCATTGCATTATGTTTTCATGAACCTTCTCCCAAGCGCTGCAACGCTTGATGTTGTTGTTGGCTCGCTGTTCTTGTATTGCCATGCTACAATAAAAACAGATTTGAACTATAAAAACACAAGTTTGTGCATTCTGAGTCCCTTTGTGGCACTCAGGGATACCCACAGTGCTTAATTTTTGCCAGTGTGTGCCGTTGGTGGGCACCAGCACTCATTTTTAGGACACAGAACCTATTTATAGTCAACAATCTTTGGCCCAGCGCAAGAGGGAGAAAGAAGGTGGTAAAGAAAGAGAGGAAAACATTTACAGTAGAGGAAAAGCAGGGAAGAAAAAGAACTGGTAAAAGAAAAAGGCATGAGGTGGAATCAAGACTATGCAACGTTGATATTTGCCAAGCTCGAGATTCGGCAGCATCGACGGTGGGTTTCTAAGAAAAACTTTGGGCGCCTGCACTTTTTCCCCCCACAAATTAAGCGCTGAATACACATCAGCTTTATTATTAGTGGCATTAAACACAGCTTTACTGGTCAGTACAGTCTTTTCACAGCAGCTTCCAGAGCTCTCAGACAAACAGGCAACATTTCAACCTAGTGGTCTCAACAGAAGGCATTAGCTGTATAATCTGAACACTCAGCTCCCGAAGACTCTGATTCTAATTATTTTTAACCTGTCCAAGCTGAAGAGACGGGTTTTGTTCAGACTAATTATATCCTGCGTTGTAGGAGACTCTGATATACATTCTTTCATCACTGTCCAAGCTGAGGGCACAAATTTGCACAGTCCATGTTCCCAACACAACTCACATGAAGACAGACATCCATCTGCCTCTCACCTGTCTTTCAAACGGAGGCTGCAAACAGTGTGCTTCACCTCTCCTGCTCACTACAGCCCTCAGGGAGTACGAGCTACACATGCTCGTGCTACACCTGTTCTTTGCGTTTCATATTGTAATTTGAATTGCATTTATCTAACGCTTACTATCCCTGACAAGGCGTCAAAGCGCTTTTATGGGCGAGTAACACGGTACTCCGGAACCCAAAAAGGATTAGTGGTGAATTAGTATAGTGAGATATCAAATTAATGTGAGCGGTGGATATGTTAGTCTGTTATTTGGATTGAAAAGGATAGTGGAGGGATAGAAGAGGGAAGGGTTTGCATTTATATAGAGCTTGCTACCCCTGATGAGGTGTTGAAGTGCTTTTCGCCAAGTAGCACGCTACTCGAGAATCCAGAAAGAATTAGTGTTGAGTTACTCTAGGGGAAATATGAAATTAATTTGAGCGGTGGACATGTTAGTCTGTTATTTGGATTGAAAAGGATACATAACAACTCCAAGGTGTAGCACATACTCTCTATCAGCTCAGCATTAGGGTCCCTGATAAGGTGCTCAAGTAAATCAGTCGTACGCTGTCTATCGTACACCTTTCTGCAGTTGCCTCAGGGGGTACGGAGCGGGTGTCCTAAAGAAAGACCACCATTGGCCAGATACCCAAAATTCTATGCAAGCTTCCAAAGCATCACATTGGACTACTAATTTCAAAAGATGGCATTTACCCAGCAGGAGCAGCTTGACTGTGCGGGCATCCTTCTCCGCGTCCTCCTTCAGCTTCTTCTCCAACTCCCTGGAGTGCTTCGCTTCGGCACTGGCACCGGCCCCCATCTTCTGGAGTCACAAGGACCACGGTTTCACAGGCAGCAGCAAATGGCTGATTTTTTGGAAGAACTCCTTTTGACAGGGCTTTTTCCAGTTTTTCAGTTTCCCTAAGCCCCCTCCTTGTTTCAATGGCTTTTCAGATTTTTAGGGGGGATCCAGGTGGGGAGCCCCAGCTCTCGCCTCCTCGCGCCACGTTCTTCCTTGCCTTTCACTGGCTCAGGATGCAGAAGGAATGATCGGATAGATCCCCCCCCTCCCCCCCCCCCAGCTCTGTCCCAAATCCCCGCTGCTCTACTTCTTAGAAGGATTGTGCAGCCCACGGTGGTCATCTGGTCTCCAAGGACCAATGGCAGCCAAGGACAGGTGCCTAGGTGGGCAGAAGGTGTGGTGAGCAAGCCGTGGCTTTCCCTCAGAGTTGCTGCTCTCAGCTGAAAGCTAAGCCACTTTCTGGGATAAAGGTCTTTAAGTCTTTCCCTGCGCTGAGTCCAGAAGATTTGATCGTTGGGACCGTGTGATCCGTGCTATAAAATGGCGAGTCTGTGACCTGCACGAGCCACCTCCCATATCCGCCGTCTGTTCCACCTTTAGCAAAGAATTAACAAACTATTTATTATGCCCCCAAAATAAAAATAAAAATTCAAGCGGCTTGGCCTTTAAGCAAACTACACTTCATTAAGAGAGAAATGCTTACTGCTCTGGATAGAGAAGACCGTTTTGTGTGATATTAGACATGACATCACCTGAAGTTTTGAACTTTTCAGAGCAAGAAATTAAGGGCCACATGCATCAACATAAAAACCGGTCGCAAACGGGCAGATTCACAGAATCTGCCCCTTTGCGACCGGTATTTTTGCATTTGGGATGCATCATCCCAAATGCAAAAATCGCAATTTAAGGAATCGCAAAATTTGCGATTACTTAAATTGCGATTGCATTTAAGGAATCGCAAATTGCGATTCCTTAAATGCAATGCATTAAACAAAAAAAAATGCGATTTCGCAAATATGAATCGCAAATTGCCGTCAATCTAAAGTTGATGGTAATTTGCGATTTCTTTGAAAACTGTTACACACACACATGTGGGTGCGCAACATGTGGATAAATTGTAATTTCAGGGGTGCAACGGGGTGTCCTTTTGGCACCCTTGCACCCTTGAAATTGCATGCGAAATTTGCGAGTACCTATTGGGTACTCGCAAATTGCGCATGCAATTCCCATTCATTCCTAATCAATTCCTTAATTGCGACTCGCAATTTGCGAGTCACAATTAAGGAATGTGTAGGAATCGCAATTTTTTTGCGATTCCTACATGCAATAGCGATTCTTAAATTGCGATTCTATAAAAATCGCAATTAAAGAATCGCTATTGTCTATTTTGATGCATGTGCACCAAAGTCAATCACAATGTTTAGAGGTCTGTTTTAAAGAGGGTAAATGCATAGTAGGGCAAAAAGGAAGAACATGAAATTGTGAAAAAGAATTTGAATCAAAACAATAGTGCAATTTCCAGAAAATGGCTATTATCGCATGGAGCAAACAGGCAGCAGGCTCAGATAAATTGCCGCTGAATTCCCTGAGATGCAAGAATTGAGCACCTCATTTGCGTGTACATATCGAGATTCCATATGTGGGCGTGGCCAGTGCAGCAGAGCACAAAGAAAACGAAGAAACATCTGAGAGCAAACAATTGAGCCACTCGGAGCAAAAAACATGCGAATCGTGTCCAAGAACAGCCGGCAGTCGATTTGCTATTTGCAACAAGATACACATTAATGTACAAAGCAAAATGATTTAATGACCACAGCAAGGGCTAAAATGGACAACAATCACACAATTGAATGCATAACAAGTGCATTAGTGTGACATCAGAATCCATTGCATGATGTGCATAAGAACAACTTCGAAAAGCAATATAATTGACAGGCAGCTGCAGTGCTTTATCCCACACATGAGACTCGTGTTTAAAGTGAAGCACTGTACGTAATGGACAGGGTAGAGAAAGAGATTTTCTGACTGGAGCTGCAGGTCACACAAAAGCAAATCTTGTGGCATACATAGAAGATTAGGTGAGCAGGCAGGTCGACTACACCTATTGGCAATCCAGTCTGCACTTTGTCACATTGCAGAGCAGCCCACAAGATGACAGAGCCACCAAAGACAGCTTTCTGTGACACTTTATTGATTTATGTCATGAAGTAACCACACTGGATGCCAGTCTTGGCAAGACATACTCAGACACTCTGCCTTATTTGATGGGCAAACAAGATACATGTGTACACAATCATGTGACATTGCGCACGACTACACCACACATGCTGACATTTTACAACAGGAAAGAGAGGGATTTTGAGAAAAAAATCTTGAGAATGTACTCTCCCTAATTACTTGTACTGAAGCAGAGGCAATTTCAGGTGGGAGACTGCTAAAATAAAGCAATTTTTGGCTTAAAAAATAATCAGGAGTCTCTCACCTGAATTGGGTGTGTTGGCCTGTATGCTAGATCACTACTTTATCAATCAATCAATCAATCAATCAATCAATCAAGGATTTATAAAGTGCAGCAAATCATCCTTGAAGGCCTCAAGGCGCTGGGGTTGCAAGCTGCTTCGTGGTGATCTTGTTCATTCGAACAACCAGGTATTGAGTCCTCTCCTGAATTGCCAGTGTGATGAGGTTGTCCTGAGGTGCAGGGGAAGATCGTTCAAGCCTTTGGCAACCAGGAGTGATAAGTATCGTCCTCCGCTTTTGCCTTGTTGGATTCGGGGTGCGTCTGCAATAAAGAGGGAGGCAGATCGTAGTTGTCTGGTCAGTTGGTGGAAAAACATGCTTTTGTTGATGTACTGATATGTTGGGGGGGATGTGGGTCCATCTCGGGAGGTCGAGGATGAGTCTTACCGCTGAGTTTTGCATTGTCTAGCCTATTTTGTATGGTAATGTCTATCATACACTTGACAGTAGATAGCCTCTGAAGCCATATTCGATGGTACTCCACCAACGATCCATGACAGAAGTGAAAGGAGATACAGTAGAATTCACAATCATTTTAAATGCAGACTTGCTCAACACTTGTTGCGTTTGATTAAGCCGGATTCCAATCTGATAATTTACTAGGAACCCTTGGTCGACTGGACCTTTGTTACCTGCTGAGAAGTGTAAAGGGGAGAAACAACGTATTCTTTACAAGTTAACATGCATCAATTTAATCAATTTCTAAAAGGACCACTGACTCCGAAGTTCAAGTTTAGGGGTTTATTACAAAACCAAAAATAGCTGTACATACAGACACCTCAGAACGAGGTTGCAAAAATACAAAGGCACTAATACAAAGTCCATCCTACGCACCAATCTAATCTGATATAGCATGAAAAGAATGAGTAGCTCCAGAAACACTAGACAAGCAATAACTGCGCCAACATCTATATTAGTCTTCATTGAAATCTGTAAAGAATTCCGTTAGTCTATCCCTACACTAATCTAAAGGGAATCCCTACTTAACTTTGCCCAAGCCAAATCATGAAAAGGAGTCAGCTCGTGAGGACTTCCTCTGAAGTACACTCACGTTGTGAAAATCCGTCTAAGTCTCCATCCTAAGAATCGATCCCTTCCTTTTACCCTCTCTGCTCTTCTATCTCTCCTCAGTCTGTCTCTCCTCTCCTCTCACTCACCCTCACTGGCACTGGCCCTCCTCCCACGGGGCACTGTCCCTAATACAAAATGGACCTTTGATAGGCCCGCCCAGGTAACACCGCTTCTGGTGTTACTCTAAAACTTGAAATCGGTCCAACGACGGTTGAAGTGTCCTTGGGTCTCAGGCTTCTTCAGCGCATCTTCCAATTATCAGCATTCCCTGAGACTTTGTAGCGGATCTCCTCCATACCTAACTCCTAAAACAAAAGCATTATTCTAACTAACGAAGACAATGTCCTTGCACCTGCAACGAATGCATGAGAACGAAACAACCTTGCATGCAAATGAATTTCGCTGACCGTCTCCAAATGAGAGCCTCACCAGGGGAAAATACATTTTGGGCCTACATAAACCAGCTAACATAAGGAAATGAATAGGCCTTTCTGAACGCAAAGGAGCAGATACTCCATCTAGGCCTTTAACATCAACTTAAACACATTTAAAAGATTACATCTGTAAGCACTATATTTCATCACGCTTAAACACAATTAATTACTAATGCGTGTGCAATTTCGACATGATGCACATTTAAATCTAATGCATTACGTTTCTTCTAAGCTACTTCATTAACATTTACAATAAACATTAAAGTTACACATTCCCCTCTAAACGCCACTTTACGTTTCTTGAGTGGCACAACTCAGCCTAACATTTCATTTACCACTGATTATTACAACACGAATTCGAACTAAGATTAGCGCACACATAAGAATATATGCGGGTACAGACTACCTATGAATATAAGGTACCCCTACAATTTTCAGAATCTCTTCGCGCTCTATCACGTTCATGAAAGTATTAAACAAATTCTGATGGGATGCTTCCAGACTTGGGAAGCTTGGTTTCTCTTCCTTTTATGGTTGGTGAGAGAAAGTGGTTTATTTCTTGGGCTGGATTGGGGTCCATCACAAGTAATAAAGGCACTATCTTGTTTAGTCCAGTTAAAGGTTTCAGTAATTGAAACCTAAGCTCAACCCATGGTAGCTGCGGCACAGTGCAGACAGGCTTGACTTACAGAAAATGTGTTTAGCATTTAGAAATGCCAAAACAAATCTCACTCCAATTTATAAAAATAGAGTAAAATGTAATGAACAAAATGCACTAAAACAACAAAACTTCATTAATGGCAATCAGACGTGAATTTTTAAAGATTTAAGTAAAAACAGAGGCAAAAGTGCAAAGCGCCAATGGTCATACTAGTCCAGGCCCTAGGCACGATTGAGCTGACTGCGATCGAGCCCAGGTTGGATACACCAATCAGGTTTGGCCCAGTAGGAGGTTTTACCTTGAAACTTAGCCTTTTTCTGAAAGTCACCATCCTTTAGCGGGGCAAGGCTGTATCCGAGGAAGTTCTCATGAAGTCTGATCGGCATTAGGTAAAGTACAGTTGAAATGGTTGGTTATGGCAGGAAATGATCAGAACAGGAGATATTAAAAGTTCGAGCCCAGGGAAGTCCTCCCACTGTGCGGATACTTTTGGTGCCTTTGCCCGATCACAATTTTTACCTTCAAACTTAGGGCATCATTACTTTGCCGGTGAAACCGCCACCAACAGGCCGTCGGTATTGGTCCCACCGACAGAGAGCCCTTCGGCCAACCGCTGCATTATGATGCCGACGGCCGGACCTTTGACTGTCAGGGGACGGACCGCCGTCTCCAACAGGATCTACTGATCCCGACGGGGCGGCGGTCGGAATCATGATCCTGAATGGAGGTAGTGCCTGCTCAGGCACTGCCGTCAGAATCAAGATGTCCCTTTCCCACTGCCTGTTCATGGCGGTCCCACCGCCATGAAAAGTTAGCCATAAAGGGAATTTGGGGGCCGGCAGCAGTGCCCCCATCCCCTGTAGGCCACTGTAAAGTGGCTTGGGGGCGCATGTAGTGCCCCCACGCACATTCGTGCGCCATGTGCCAGGTACCACATGGTGGCTGGCATGCGGTGTATGATTGTGCACCAAAGTGCTCAATAACACTGCGGCTTGTGCTGTGGCTTGTTTCTGCCTGCCAGCCCGGCGAGCACATTGTAATTGGGCAGTGGGACCACTGACATCTTGTCGGGCGGTCCCCTGCCCTTGGCAATGACCGCCATCGTAATGTGCCCCTTAGTCTCTTTTTTGGAGCCTTCAGTGGAGGAAGGCAGTGGCTTTAACCAATGCTGAGTTCTAAGAAGCAGGATACATTTTCACCAAGGGTCTGCTGAATAGGATTTACTTCTGCGGAGAAGCTCAGAAAGGGAGAAACCTTATTTCTCAGCCCACTGAGTATGTGCCTTGGTCAGATAGGGTGGATTGGTTTATCCCGGTCCTCCGGAGGTCTGGAAGTCCCAGGTTTTCATGACTGGTAAGAAAAGTCCAGATAGACACAGCCAAGGGCTCCAGGCCCTCAGGAACAGCACTTTGGGTTCAATACTCACCCCAGAAGAGGCTGGCAGCAGGGTCCAGGTCAGGTCCAGTTGGTACTGGTCAGGTGGGAACTTCAGGAAAAAGGCCCCTTGCAGCTTTTGGTAGTCCCTTTGTAAGAAATTGGATTAATATTTGGGGTGCGTGACTGCCAATTTCAAGGAATAATCATAACCCCTATCAGGATGAACCCTCCAAGTCACTAAATTAAACTGACCTCTACCCCTTGGTTGCTATGGCACAGAGTGGACAGGTTTAAAATATGGCAATGTGTAAAGTATTTATGCAGTACCAAAACAATAATAAAGTCAAAATGCTAAAGTAAAATATTAGAATTTAAAGATGTACGGGAAAATAGAGTCACAAAGCTCTAATGATAGTCTATGATTGTGGTACACTGGGACCTAGCTGCAATTTGAGGCCGACCATGACGGAGCATGTGTTAGATACACCAACCAGTTTCACCCTGGTCAAAGATTTTTCTTTCTGACTATGGGGCCGATTCCGATTCGGGCCGGAAATCTCTCCGACCGAGCCAGTCCCAGAGAGATTTCCGACCGAATCGGACCCTAGCAGTCCGACCGAACGAGTACGATACGTTCGTAGGCTATCGGACTCGATTCGGTCGGACTCCCATTGAAGTCAATGGGAGCCGGTCGTACAACGCGTACGCAGGCTCCCATTGACTCAATGGGTGCGAGGCGTACAAGGGCGCCCCCTACAGCGGGTATGCCTCGCAGCGACCCGCGCCGTACACGCACAGGTAGGGGGACCCATGGGTCCCCCTGTGTGCGCCTCGCGCGGCTACGCGTACAGGGGGTCCGACACGGACCCCCAAAGTACGGCTCCGACTGCTCTTTCGAGCCGGAGTGCGCGGCTCGGTCGGACTGCTCGCGGCGCGCATCGTACTTACCCGGCCGGGGAACGTCTCCATTGCGCGGTGCGAGTCGAGTCCGAGCGAGTCGGTCGGTGCGGTTAGACCCGGGAACGAGTCGGTCGGAGCGGTAGGGACGCCTGGACGAGTCGGTCGGCGATTTTGCATCGTACTCGCTCGCCCGGACGCGCGTACGAATCGGTCGGGAAACAGGGCTCCGAATCGGATCCGGTAAAGCCGAATCCGATTCGGAGCCCTACCGGCCGAGATCGGAATCGGCCCCTTAGTCTTTTAAGTCCCAACCCACCACAGGAGTACACTTCTAAAGTCCCCCTGGACCTCAGGGGAGGCACTTAGAGACTCACAGGGTGTCAGAAATAGGCCAACAGCATGGTCCAGTCTAGGTGCAGTTGCCACTGCTTAGCTGGGTACTTCCAGGAACAGACCTGTTGCAGCTTGTTGTTGTCCTGTATTGAAACAGGGACTCAGACAACTGGCCCTGGAGTACATTTTTTTGTCCTAGGTAAAGAGGAAGCAAGTTCAGTCTTTTCAGGGTCCTCTCAAGTTACAGACAGCAGGTCTATTCCTCTTCTGATCTTTTGCAGGACCAGAAAGTGTTTTGATGTGGGTGCCTGGAGGTGTCACATTTATGCCTGGAATTAGCTAGAGGGGTGGGGTTACTAAAGGACAAGCCCTAACCAATGGAGTAAAAGTTCCACTGGCCAATCCTACCCACTTTTTCAGCAGTTCCTGCTTGCCTTACTTCAAAAAGGCCCAACATGCCATGTGTCAAGGCATTTTAAAAATGGCAACAGTCTTCGGCCACACTCAACCTGGGCTCTGAGGGATAGTGGTATGTTGGGAGTATACTATGGTAATCCTAGTGTCCTCCCACAACTAACAGTAAAATCCAATTTGAGGTCAGCTCTGTACCCACAACAAACTCAGAGACAGGAATTTTGTAGAACAAAAGCAGGGTCCTGCTGCAACCAGACAGTGGATATACAAGAATTATCCTGGCATCCAAGTATGCTCCAAGTGTTACATGTGGCTCGACAGATCTGTCAAGCAGGATTTGATGCTGTAATGCTAAACAGGATGCCCACAGTCCCGGCCCGCATATTCTGTGAAGTTCAAAGGAGCCATCTTTGGCCATTCAGGTCAGGCTATTGTTTGCTTCTAGGAGGAATTTCACACCTTTTTCACACAGGCTGAGATGTTTAATTATTTTTCTATCTGGTCCTATCCCCAAGATACAGTGATAGTATTTTAATCTGTACTCTGGTTTTCTACATAGGACAGCTAGACCTGCCACGGTGAAAATAGCTTTTAGGGCATTGTCACTGTAGGGACATGGCAATATTAATTTTCTACATGTTCCACTTCTAAACTCCTTGAACCCTAACTTGTAGGCTGCAAGGCCTGCATAGAGCAACTTAATAACATTTAAAAGGAAGGTTTTCTCCTATCATAAAGGATTATTTTGACAGGTCGTACTGCAGGGTTTACATTGTAGCAGTCAGACTAAACAGGGAAGCCCTGAAGTCATATTTGTCCTGCCACTGTATCGGATGGCACAAAAGGCGCTGCAATCCATCAGTAGCATTTAACTGCCATGCCCGGGGTGCACTTTCTACACCATATTCTTGAGCCTTATAGGCAGGTTAAATGTGCCAATTAGAAATAAGCAATTCAACCATGTTTAAATGAGAAGCACAAGCACTTTGGTCCTGGTTAGCAGGGGTTAAGTGCACAGAGTTCTAAAGTCAGTAAAAATATAGGGTCCAGTAAAAGGTGAAATATCTGGGGTGACCACAGAAAAGGCAGATTTCCTACAGCAACCCACTAGAGAGAATTTTTTGGTTTGATTATGTGGGTAATATATTTTAGTGCAAGCAATCATGGAAGTACGTATAGGTCAAAGCTCCATGTACTATGAGACACATTACGGCTGCTCTGCTCTATTGTGGTGGAGCATGGTTGGCTGTGATATTCTGAGCATAGTTTTTCATGTGTATAAAATGAAAACTGTTAGGACTGCAGTTTGTGGCGCTATTGTGATCCTATAGTTACCTATATATTTGAAAAACAAATATGAAGGGCAGTGTGATGTCCTTACTCTGACAGCCATGGAGCATGCTCTTGTTTCCTTTTTGTTTTGGGTTGTTACCTGTCACTAAACACTTTTTCTCCCCATCACTCAACAACAAGCCAAGTTTGCCCCATTGGGGGCGTGGTCAGGCTGCCGTCCAAGATGGCGGCTCGGCTCGGAAGCTCCTCCGGCCGCCCCAATAAACTCCTCTGAATCGGACCTAATGGCCCCCAAATGAGACCAGAGTGATGCGCTAGGCTGGTCAGTAACATCGGCGGCCTGGGACGATTGGCTCAAGCGGCGGAAATCGAAGGAACCGCTCCGTATGGCCCTGCAGACCGGGTATGGGCGGGGCCGCCTGCATGGACTGTGCGAGGCCCTGGATTGCGGCCTGAAAGAAGACGGCGCGGGTCGATTTCCCAGGACCGTTGTCCTCAGTTCACGGTGAAAATCGGCTCAATGTGCGGTTCGTGCTGCCGGTTGGCGAGGTGAGTGACGGCTGCGATTGAATCCTTCCCCCCCTGCCACACCTTCACTACATAGGGCCACGCTGCTGGAGGGTGCGCGGCATGCCCGCTCCGCTCTCGGAGGCCCCGCGGCGACAGGGGCCGCGGGTGAGCCTGGGACAAAGCCATCCGGCTGCCCGGACGGGCCGCAAGGGGTGAGGGGGCATCTGGACTGTTGTTCCCTCGCCGACCCGCCGTCTGCATGGACCCGCGATACTGCCGCAGCGAGCCCAATTGGTCCCACACATGACTGAGTCAATTTCCAGGCCCCAGCATTATCCTCACACTTTTCACCAATCGCTTGTCCATATTGCACAAATTGCTGGCCCGGACCATATTTGCAACTACAACTCTTTGGCTGCCAACGCGGAGAGCCCCCTCTGGCACATGACTCCGCTGTGGTTGGAGTGTCCCAGGGCATGCAACTGTCCATGAGGAGTGTCGTCTACAGTACAGGTACAAGGTGCCCCTTGGCGCGCAGATACTAGTCGTGGTGAGTGCACTGTATTGCCTGCATTGCGATACCCCCTGTCCCCCACTGTCAGCCTGCAACACGTGACAGATGTGGCATCTCAACGGGTGAGGGCGGGGAGGCATGGGACGTAAGGACCCCAGTCAGCGACTCCTGCAGTTCCCTAAAGCGCCTGAGAAAGCGCCAGAGACCGACTCCACCATGGCAGAGGGGGGCTCCGATGAGGTCGCCACTGGGAGCCTACCTGCAGGTTCGGACTCCCTATTGCAGGAACTGCGGGCTGGTTTCAGGGCCTTATATGGCCGCTTCGATACGCTGGATAAGCGACTGGACAGCCTGGGTGCGAAACTTGACTTGCAACGATAAACGCCTTGAGACTGTTGAGGGGAGCGTGTCGGACCTTGAGGATGGCTCTGCACAATCGAGCAGATGCCTGGACCGAGTTGAAAAGATCCTTAAAGAGGTTGCAATAAAAAATGAAGATTTGGAGGCGCGCTGTAGGCGCAACAACCTTTACTTGCTTGGAGTTCCTGAGTCGCCCAACACTGGTCGCATGGACCAGTTTGTAGAAACCTTGCTGACTGACATATCTGGAAGAGACGCCTTCACACCTGGGTTTGTGGTTGAGCGAGCGCATCGATCTCTGGGTCCTCGCCCTAACCCAGGCTGTCCGCCCGACCCATAATTGCTTGCCTCTTGAACTTTCGCAACAGAGACACAGAACTTCGCTTAGAACGAGAGCGGGGTGCTATCTCCTGGCAAGGATCGACGTTGTCCCTGTATCCTGATCTTACAACCATGGTGCAGGAGGCGAGGCGCAAGTATAACGGCATAAAGGCTACTCTTCGGAATCTGGGACTCAGATACGGGATGTTGTACCCTGCGCGGCTGCGTGTGGACGTTGAGGGGAGGCCTTGAATCTTTGACTCCCCCACAGAGGCCCAGGTGTTCTGTGAGGATTGTAAAAGAAGTGGTAGCCAGACCAACAGGGATGTCGTTGGCTCTACCACGCCCCACAGCGGCTCGGTGGCCAGTGTTGAACTTTTTTCTTCAGAATGACATAAGTGTAATGTGTTGGGCATAATTTGACTTGTATTAACAATACCATTTTATTAGCAGAGTTGGGTGATCATTGGTTAAGATAGATAATCATAAAGTTGGGTCCCCGGAGTGGCGTTGCCGCCCCCCTGGGTGTTTAGCACACCAAGTGTGTACCATGTTCATAGTGAAACTTGCTTTTTCCATATTTACATTGTTGAAATGTTTGCATGAGGTATGTAATCGTATATTCTATGAGGATGTTCTCTGCATAGGGTGGTGCAGAGATGGGTGGTGGGAGGGGCGGGGTTGTTTACGATTTATGGATCTATTCATTTCCATTACAGTTTACTCACCGTATGTTGAGCAGTGCTAGCTCCGCTACACAACAGAAATCTATTTCTTATATTACTTATGCCAGTTTTGGATAACCTGTCCACTTTCTCCGACCTATCGCTCATTACATGGAATGTTAGGGGGCTGAATAATGCCAGGAAAGGGAAGCATATACTACACTATTTACAGCGACACGGGATTGACGTAGCGTTTCTGCAGGAGACCCATCTCCACAGAGCTGATGTTACTAAGTTTGCTACAAGCTGGGGCCCTCACCGGTATTTCTCAGGCTACAGCACATACGCAAGAGGGAATGCAATCTTAATACATAAACGTCTTCCCTTTCAGCTACACAAAGTGCACTACGACAAAGAAGGTCGCTATATGTTAGAAATGGGGGTCTCTAGTTGGCGATGGCTGGCGCCACTGTCCAAATAGGGACCCTTCTTCCTAAGTCAGGGCAAGTGGGCTACCCCCTTTGTTAACCCCTGCTCAACCCTGTGGTAACGTAGCACGAGCAGTTAGGCCTATCTCAGAGGCAGTGTGTGAAGCAATTATGACCATGCACAACAAGACAGTAACGACACCACAAAAGGACACAACTCAAGTAGGTATAGAAAAAATAGTATCTTTATCTAAGGTTTAGTACGAGACTCTCAAAAGCGTTTTAACCAGTCACAATGCACGTAAATCAGTAGGGACTTAAAAAGGCAATACGTATTCACCAGAACGTGGCACAGACTGAGTTCAAGGCCGGGGTCTACGCGACCCGTTGCGCACCAGATACCTGCCGTTGGACGGGGACACAGCACGTAGCTTCTCGAAGAAGCGGAGACGGTGACAGGCGGACTCCCAGCGACCACAGTTCTCAATGGCAGTGGTCCGCAAAGTGCACTCACAATGATTCGGGCACTCGGGGACAGGCGGGCTCCCAGCGGCAGCAGAACGCGGCTGCGGCGGCCCGGGCTGGTGGTGGCGATGACTCTCGTCGTGCAGCTCCGTGGTGGGCTCGCGGCGGCAGCAGCGCTCTCCTAGCTGTGGCGGCCCACGGGACGATTCACGATGGTGCAAGGGTGACAAAGACGCGGGCACTCAGCGGCAGCAGCTCTCTCTTGGCTGCGGCGGCTCACAGGACAAATCTCGGTGATGCAAAGTTAGCAAGGGTGCGAGCACTCAGCGGCTGCAGCTCTCTCTTAGCTGCGGCGGCTCACAAGACAAATCACGATGATGCAAAGTTAGCAAGGGTGCGAGCACTCAGCGGCGGCAGCTCTCTCTTAGCTGCGGTGGCTCCAAGGACAATCCACGATGTTGCACAACTGACACAAGTGCGGGCACTCAGCGGCGGCAGCTCTCTTAGCTGCGGCGGCCCACAGGAAAATTCACGATGTTGCAAAGTTAACAAGGGTGCGAGCACTCAGCGGCGGCAGCTCTCTTAGCTGCGGCGGCTCAAAGGACAATCCACGATGTTGCGACAACTGACACAAGTGTGGGCATCCAGCGGCGGCAGCTCTGTTAGCTGCGGCGGCCCAGAGGACAATTCACGATGATGCAAAGTTAGCAAGGGTGCGAGCACTCAGCGGCGGCAGCTCTCGCTTAGCTGCGGCGGCTCAAAGGACAATCCACGATGTTGCACAACTGACACAAGTGTGGGCATCCAGCGGCGGCAGCTCTCTCTTAGCTGCGGCGGCCCACAGGAAAATTCACGATGTTGCACAGCTGACACAAGTGCGGGCACTCAGCGGCGGCAGCTCTCTTAGCTGCGGCGGCCCACACGGTTTCAGCGAAGGTTCTGAGGATTCAAAATAAGGCGGGCACTCAGCGGCGGCAGCTCTCTCTTAGCTGCGGCGGCCCACACAGTTTCAGCGAAGGTTCTGAAGATTCAAATTAAGGCGGGCACTCAGCGGCGGCAGCTCTCTCTTAGCTGCTGCGGCCCACACACAGAGTTCACAAGGGTTACCAGTCCGCTTTCCTCACAGTAGGACTAGGGGTTCCGGATTACTCAACGGAGGCTCCACCTGCAAGTAGAATTCCTAGCAAAGGAATTCGGGCGGCTGACGGGGTGAAGTCTAATGTCCCTGAGACTTCAGCAGGAGGCACTCTCAATTCAGGCCCTTGGGTAGTTTCTTCAGCAAGCTTGGTGAAAGTTTCAAAGCCCTTTCCTCTGTCCGCTCGGACAGAGTTTCGTCTTGACATCCAGAAGGAACACACCACACCAGGTTTCAGTGCAGCGTTTTATACCTAAAAAGTCTTTGTTCTCTGCAGTCACAAATCACTGCATCCAGCCAGAACCAGTTCGGTGGGGTCGGGGAGCACTTGGTTTACGAGGCGACATCCTGCCCTTTGAGAATCTGGGGGTCTGCTATCAGGCGCCCAGTGGGAGATGGAGCCATCATTCACCTTGCCAGGCACGGCCCTGCTCGGATCAAAGAGTCACCCCTCCCCATACTCTGAATGCCGATCTCTCTCTCCAGCCAGGTCTGACCCAGCTGGCCCTGCTGCTCCAAAACCAGACGGCCAATACACATGCTAGCAAAGCCTACAGGAAAGCTTAGGCCCGAAAGTACCTAGTTTCTAGTAGAGGCATTTTCGAACACGGGCTACGCTAATAATCTTCACTAAAAGATGTATCTCACTGTTCTGAGCTTAAACATATCAAACTCGACGTTCCTATCAGGTTCCTGGGGGCAGGTAGGATTAAGGCATGTAATACTCAGCCTGCACATTCTGGCCTATGAGAACGGGTGGCCTCACAACAGTAAACAGTGAAATGGAGGGTAACTCGCTATTAGAACATGCTACACAGACATACTTTAAAAGCCGCTTCGGTGGGTAGCGCAAATCAGCGATGCAGGCCCACCAGCAGTATTTGGTCTACCAGCCCTGGGCACACACAGTGCACTGATACTAGGGGCTGACAGGTAAACCAAACGAGCCAAACTATGGTTATTCCAATTCATACAGTTATCTTCATACAGGGAGCATTCGCGCTGTGTCACTGATTGGCAGTTACACAGCGCCCAGAGCATCTAAATCCAGCCAACATAAAAGGTAAGAAGCGAAAAGAGGAAGGGAGACCCGCGCCAATGATGCCAGGTCTAACACCCGTCCCCCACAGCTGAAATGTGGGGAGAACTAACCATTCCCTTGGGAGTTCTCATCACTAAGGCGGAAAAACCTGGACTGACCGTCAGCATTGGCGTGTTCTGTACCAGGGCAGTGTTCCACCGTGAAATCCATACCCTGTAGGGAAATGGACCACCTCAACAACTTGGGATTGTCACCCCTCATATGCATCAACCATCTAAGGGGCCTGTGGTCTGTCTGAACCCGGAAGTGAGTCCCAAACAGATATGGTCTCAGCTTCTTCAGCGCCCAGACCACAGCAAATGCCTCACGCTCAATTGCACTCCACCTCTGTTCCCGGGGAAGTAACCTCCTGCTCAGGAAGGCTACCGGTTGGTCTATTCCCTCCTCATTGATCTGTGACAGAACAGCCCCTATACCATGCTCTGAGGCGTCTGTCTGGACAACAAATTCCTTTGAAAAGTCGGGCGCCTGAAGCACGGGTGCGGTGCACATGGCAGTCTTCAGGGCGTCAAAAGCGTTCTGACAGGTGTCAGTCCAGTTTACCTTCTTGGGCTGCTTCTTAGAAGTCAGCTTAGTCAAGGGTGCAACAATGTTGCCATATCCCTTGACAAACCTCCTGTAGTACCCCGTGAGTCCTAAGAAGGCTCTCACCTGCGTCTGAGTCTTGGGGGGGTACCCACGCCAGGATAGTTCCAATTTTGGGCTGAAGGGACGCCACCTGGCCGCTCCCCTCCTGGTGCCCCAAATACACTACAGAACACTGCCCAATCTGGCACTTACTGGCTTTGATTGTGAGGCCTGCCTTCCGCAGTGCCATCAATACCTCCCAGAGGTGGCGCAGGTGGTCCTCCCAAGAGGAGCTAAACACCGCAATGTCATCCAGGTAGGCGGCACTGAAGTCTTCCAGCCCAACCAACACCCTGTTGACCAGCCTCTGAAAGGTGGCAGGGGCATTCTTCATTCCAAAGGGCATCACCCGGAACTGGTAGTGCCCATCGGGTGTGGAGAAGGCTGACCTCTCCTTTGCTCCCTCGGTCAAGGCGATCTGCCAATACCCAGACGTCAAATCAAATGTGCTGAGGTATTTTGCAGCCCCTAACCGATCTATGAGCTCATCAGCTCTGGGGATGGGGTGCGCGTCAGTCTTCGTGACTGAATTGAGGCCCCGATAGTCCACGCAGAACCGAAGTTCTGGGGTGGTAGCAGGCGCTGCAGCTTTTGGTACCAGGACCACTGGGCTGGACCAAGGGCTGCTAGAGGACTCAATCACCCAAGGGCAAACATTTTGGTAGCCTCATCCTTAATGTAGGCCCTTACCCGGTCAGTCACTCGGTAAGCCTTGTGCTTAATGGGAGGACTGTCCCCGGTGTCCACGTCATGGACACACCAATCAGTGACACTAGGTACCAGGGACAACAGATCACTGAATTGCCCCAACAGTTGGCGACAATCACCCTGCTGCTCAGGGGTCAGTGTGGTGGAGAGGACCACACCCTCCACTGACCCATCTCGCTCCCCTGTACACAGGAGGTCAGGAAGGGGCTCGCTCTCCTCCTCCATCCCAGCATCTGTGGCCAGAAGCATGCCCACTTCAGACCTCTCAAAGTGGGGCTTCAGGCGGTTAACATGCAGGACCCGCAAGGGGTTCCTGGGAGACTGCAAGTCCACCATGTAGGTAACAGGATTCTTGCGCTCCACCACCTCAAAGGGGCTGGTCCACCTATCCTGGAGGGCACAGGGCTCCACCGGGGCCATGACCCAAACCTTCTGTCCGGGCTGAAACTCGATCAGAGTGGCATTCTGATCGTGCCAGCGTTTCATCTCTTCCTGGCTGGTTTCCAGGTTTGCCTCAGCAAGTTTCCTGAAACGTCGAGTCTGGTTCCTGAAGGCCAGCATGTAACTAAACACATCCTGGGGATGTTTCCTGGGAGATTGCTCCCAGCCTTCCTTGACCAGACTCAGAGGCCCTCTTACCGGGTGACCATAGAGCAGCTCAAAGGGACTGAACTCTAAGGACTTCTGTGGCACCTCACGGTAAGCAAACAACAGCATGGCAAGAGGACATCCCACTTACGCCTCATGGGCTTGCCTAGGCCCATAATCATGCCCTTAAGGGTCCGGTTGAATCTCTCAACCAGCCCATTACCCTGGGGGTGGTAAGGAGTGGTGAACTTATACGTTACCCCACACTCCTCCCACAGAGACTTCCTGTACTTGGAGATGAAGTTAGTTCCCCTATCGGACACCACCTCTCTGGGGAATCCCACACGGGAGATAATCCCCATCAGTGCCCGTCCCACCACGGGGCCGTCACTGTCCTGAGCGGGATGGCCTCAGGGTACCGGGTAGCATGGTCCACCAAGACCAGGATGAACCTGTTGCCCATGGCTGTCTTGGGATCCAGAGGCCCCACAATATCAATGCCCACTCTCTCGAATGGGGTGCTCACCATGGGAAAGGGCTGTAGTGGGGCCTTAATCTTCCCCCCACTCTTCCCACTTGCCTGGCAAGTCTCACACATCCTGCAGTGAGCATCTGAGCTCCTGCGCATCTGGGGCCAATAGAGGTGGGTGACCAGCCTCTCAAAGGTCTTGGTCTGCCCCAGATGTCCGGCCAGTGGCACATCATGAGCCAACCCCAGTAGGAAGGTCCTGAAGCGCTGGGGCACCACCAGCACACGGGCTGACCCAGGCTCAGCAACCTTAGGCTCACTGTAAAGGAGGTCGTTCTCCCAATAGATCCAATGTGACCCTGTCTGGTCACCTACTGCCTGGGCGGCGGCCTGTCGCCGCACCCCCTCAAGAGAAGGGCAGGGTCTCTGCTGCTCGCAAAATTCCTCCCTGGAGGGCCCCCCTTCCTGCTTCCAATGGGTCAGCTCCGGTAGGTCCCCCAGTTCGGCCACTTGTTCCCCTGTAGGTTCCAGGGCATCCCCCTCAAGGTCTGCTCGCTCCGGGACCGTGGGAACCGCGGGGGCCAGTTTCCCGCGCCCCCTACCCCTTCTCTTTGAGGCAGGGGCCTGGGCCATACTTTCAGGCTCCAGACCCTCTTGAACATCCTTCTGAGCTGTCATGGACCGAGTGGTCACACACGCCCACTCAGGCAAACCCAACTTTTCCAAATGAGACTTTCTCTCCACCGTAGCCCACGGGGAGTTCTCCAGATCGTTGCCCAACAGACAGTCTACAGGCATGGCGGCCCTCACAGCCACTTGAAGAGTTCCTGTGACCACCCCCCACTCAAAGGGAACGTGAGCCACTTCACACTGGCTCCGAGTTGTCTGCTGACACTACGGGGCAGAATGCATGGGGGACAACTTGCTCTTTGGACACCAACCGGGAGCTGACAGCAGTCACACTAGCTCCGGTATCCCTGAGAGCCTCCACCCTATGGCCATTGATGGTCACCCACTGCCGGTACTTCTGAGTGTTGGTCGGCAGTGTGGGGTTAGGGACCTTCTCGAAGTCCCCTAGCGAGACAAGGGTTAACTCTACGGGATCCCACCCACCTTGGACCTCCATTTCCTGCCCCCCCCCCCCCCAGCTACACTGGCAATCTGGCGGGATGGTGCACATTGTGGTGCACGAGGGGATGCATTGGGGTCCCTCTGGGGACACTGGGGATCATAATACCGGTGGCCCACTTAACCACACTTGAAACAAGTAAGGGGCCCCCTATGAACAGGCCTACCTGTCGGGGACACTAGCTTCTTCTCAGGGGGAGGCTGGGACACCACTGCTTGGTTCCCTTGGGAATTACTTTGGGGCCCTCTCTGGAACTCCCTCTGTTTACCCTTGTCCCCCCCACTTTTCTGCTGGGGACCCTGCCCCCCTCTGGTGAAGTCTCCCACAAAACCTTTGCAGACCCGGGTGCTCATCCAGCGGTCCGCCTCCTCAGCAAGCTTCCTAGGGGTAGTCAGCTTTGCTATCAATCAGGTGCTGGCGTAGCTCTGGAAAACAGTTACTGGACTAATGCTCCCACGCAAACAAATCATACAATTGCTCAAAAGTTTCCACTTTGCTACCTTTTACCCAGCGATCCATTGCTCTGCACACATATTCAACCCAAGTGGTATCCTCTAACTTCTTACAGGTCCTAAACCTCTGCCTGTACATTTCCGGGGTCAAACCATAACGGGTCATCAAAGCTTCTTTTATATGGGCATACACCATCCTGCTCTCCTCAGGCAGGTCCAACAGGGTATCCCTACCATCACTCACAAAGCCCCCCCACAATCCCGCTCACCAATCCTGCTCAGGGACCCAGTGGGACACCATTGCTATCTCATATGCGGCAAACCATTGCCCAATATCCTCACTCTTGTGAAAATCCTTAATGACATCCTTAGGAATATAAACTCTACTCTCAGGAGTTACTAAAGGTATGCTGCCACCAGAGGGGGAGACCGGGACACTCCTCGCCCTGATCTCTATCTCCCTCAACATTCTCTCATGTTCCATTCTCATTTTCTCAAGTTCAAATGACAATCGATTCTTCTCAATGTCTAACTTCTTACTCTCAAGGTCCTTCTGACCTTCCAATTTAGCCATCTCCAAACTATGCCTCCTATCTCTCTCCCTGTCCTCCAGCTCTTCTGGGGTCAGGCTCCTTTGGGAGAACATAGCAAAACCAAAGGGGATGATGGACGGAGTGTTGAACACTGCAAGCACTCACCCCCAGTCAATTGATCTGGGTTTAATCCATCATCATTCTTTAGCTCACTCCGCCACCCCAGTTCAGACATGGCCATATGCAAATCAGTCTGACCCTGTGCCTCATGGGAACAGTCCAGCCCGAACTGCCAAGCCATGTCTTCCCTGGACCGGAAACAAGCATCCTGGGACCGGTTTCTGGCTTACAGCCGTCATCAGCCAGGCTATCTTGAATCCAGTGGCAAAGTGAGCAAGGGACCCACGTCTGGGCATACCCTGCCAACTTAGGGCGAACATAGCAAAACCAAAGGGGATGATGGACGGAGTGTTGAACACTGCAAGCACTCACCCCCAGTCAATTGATCTGGGTTGAATCCATCATCATTCTTTAGCTCACTCCGCCACCCCAGTTCAGACATGGCCATATGCAAATCAGTCTGACCCTGTGCCTCATGGGAACAGTCCAGCCCGAACTGCCAAGCCATGTCTTCCCTGGACCGGAAACAAGCATCCTTTGGGATACACTAGTACCTGGATTGGAGGGTGTTCTATCTCCCCACCCTCCTCTACTGCATCATCCTGCTGCCCTCCAGCATTCTCTTCCTCATCCCCAGCGGACTCTCTCACTTCCCACCAGGCCTTCAGCGCCTTGTGGTACTCCTCCTTCCTAGAGAGACCTATCACGGGGACTGCGAATTGCCTACAAAATGACTTAAGCTGTTTGGCAGTATAGGTATCTAATCTTTCCTCCTCACAGGCGAGATCCTCCGAAGCATTGGATGTTGGCCTTCCCATATTAGCAGTACTCATGGCTGCGATCAACAATTCAATACTAAAACAACCAACTAAAAAAATTCAGAGAGAAAAAAAAAATCTGTGCGTGTCTGCGCTTTGGTCTGTACTCAGTAGTGGTGTCTACCAGTTATTGTACGTGGATCATAAATGCAAGTCCTGATCCTCACCGCTGACCGCCAATGTTAGAAATGGGGGTCTCTAGTTGGCAATGGCTGGCGCCACTGTCCAAATAGGGACCCTTCTTCCTAAGTCAGGGCAAGTGGGCTACCCCCTTTGATAACCCCTGCTCAACCCTGTGGTAACGTAGCACGAGCAGTTAGGCCTATCTCAGAGGCAGTGTGTGAAGCATTTATGACCATGCACAACAAGGCAGTACCGACACCACAAAAGGACACAACTCAAGTAGGTATAGAAAAAATAGTATCTTTATCTAAGGTTTAGTACGAGACTCTCAAAAGCATTTTAACCAGTCACAATGCACGTAAATCAGTAGGAACTTAAAAAGGCAATACGTATTCACCAGAACGTGGCACGGACTGAGTTCAAGGCCGGGGTCTACGCGACCCGTTGCGCACCAGATACCTGCCGTTGGACGGGGACACAGCGATACCAAAGGGGATGATGGACGGAGCGCTTGAGCTAATCAAACACTCACCCCCAGTCAACTGATCTGGGTTTAATCCATCATCATTCTTTAGCTCACTCCACCACCCCAGTTCAGACATGGCCATATGCAAATCAGTCTGACCCTGTGCCTCATGGGAACAGTCCAGCCCGAACTGCCAAGCCATGTCTTCCCTGGACCGGAAACAAGCATCCTGGGACCGGTTTCTGGCTATTCAGCCGTCATCAGCCAGGCTAGCTTGAATCCAGTGGCACAGCACATAGCTTCTCGAAGAAGTGGAGACGGTGACAGGCGGACTCCCAGCGACCACAGTTCTCGATGGCAGTGGTCCGCAAAGTGCACTCACAATGATTCGGGCACTCGGGGACAGGCGGGCTCCCAGCGGCAGCAGCACGCGGCTGCGGCGGCCCGGCTGGTGGTGGCGATGACTCTCGTCGTGCAGCTCCGTGGTGGGCTCGCGGCGGCAGCAGCGCTCTCCTAGCTGCGGCGGCCCACGGGACGATGCACGATGGTGCAAGGGTGACAAAGACGCGGGCACTCAGCGGCAGCAGCTCTCACTTAGCTGCGGCGGCCCACAGGACAAATCCCAATGATGCAAGGTTAGCAAAGGTGCGAGCACTCAGCGGCGGCGGCCCTCTCTTGGCTGCGGCGGCTCACAGGACAGATCTCGGTGATGCAAAGTTAGCAAGGGCCCACGGGACGATTCACGATGGTGCAAGGGTGACAAAGACGCGGGCACTCAGCGGCAGCAGCTCTCTCTTAGCTGCGGCGGCTCACAGGACAAATCACGATGATGCCAAGTTAGCAAGGGGCGAGCACTCAGCGGCGGCAGCTCTCTCTTAGCTGCGGCGGCTCACAGGACAAATCACGATGATGCAAAGTTAGCAAGGGTGCGAGCACTCAGCGGCGGCAGCTCTCTCTTAGCTGCGGCGGCTTCAAGGACAATCCACGATGTTGCACAACTGACACAAGTGCGGGCATCCAGCGGCGGCAGCTCTCTTAGCTGCGGCGGCCCACAGGACAATTCACGATGATGCAAAGTTAGCAAGGGTGCGAGCGCTCAGCGGCGGCAGCTCTCTCTTAGCTGCGGCGGCTCAAAGGACAATCCACGATGTTGCACAACTGACACAAGTGTGGGCATCCAGCGGCGGCAGCTCTCTTAGCTGCGGCTGCCCACAGGACAATTCACGATGATGCAAAGTTAGCAAGGGTGCGAACACTCAGCGGCGGCAGCTCTCTCTTAGCTGCGGCGGCTCAAAGGACAATCCACGATGTTGCACAACTGACACAAGTGTTGGCATCCAGCGGCGGCAGCTCTCTTAGCTGCGGCGGCCCACAGGACAATTCACGATGTTGCACAGCTGACACAAGTGCGGGCACTCAGCGGCGGCAGCTCTCTTAGCTGCGGCGGCCCACACGGTTTCAGTGAAGGTTCTGAGGATTCAAAATAAGGCGGGCACTCAGCGGCGGCAGCTCTCTCTTAGCTGCGGCGGCCCACACACAGAGTTCACAAGGGTTACCAGTCCGCGTTCCTCACAATAGGACTAGAGGTTCCGGATTACTCGACGGAGGCCTCACCTGCAAGTAGAATTCCCAGCAAAGGAATTCGGGCGGCTGACGGGGTGAAGTCTAATGTCCCTGAGACTTCAGCAGGAGGCGCTCTGAATTCAGGCCCTTGGGTAGTTTCTTCAGCAAGCTTGGTGAAAGTTTCAAAGTCCTTTCCTCTGTCCGCTCAGACAGAGTTTCGTCTTGACATCCAGAAGGAACACACCACACCAGGTTTCAGCGCAGCGTTTTATACCTAAAAAGTCTTTGTTCTCTGCAGTCACAAATCACTGCATCCAGCCAGAACCAGTTTAGTGGGGTCGGGGAGCACTTGGTTTACGAGGCGACATCCTGCCCTTTGAGAATCTGGGAGTCTGCTATCAGACGCCCAGTGGGAGATGGAGCCATCATTCACCTTGCCAGGCACGACCCTGCTCGGATCAAAGAGTCACCCCTCCCCATACTCTGAATGCCGATCTCTCTCTCCAGCCAGGTCTGACCCAGCTGGCCCTGCTGCTCCAAAACCAGACGGCCAATACACACGCTAGCAAAGCCTACAGGAAAGCTTAGGCCCGAAAGTACCTAGTTTCTAGTAGAGGCATTTTCGAACACGGGCTACGCTAATAATCCTCACTAAAAGATGTATCTCACTGTTCTAAGCTTAAACATATCAAACTCAACGTTCCTATCAGGTTCCTGGGGGCAGGTAGGATTAAGGCATGTAATACTCAGCCTGCACATTCTGGCCTATGAGAACAGGTGGCCTCACAACAGTAAACAGTGAAATGGAGGGTAACTCGCTATTAGAACATGCTACACAGACATACTTTAAAAGCCACTTCGGTGGGTAGCGCAAATCAGCGCTGCAGGCCCACCAGCAGTATTGGTCTACCAGCCCTGGGCACACACAGTGCACTGATACTAGGGGCTGACTGGTAAACCAAACGAGCCAAACTATGGTTATTCCAATTCATACAGTTATTTTCATACAGGGAGCATTCGCGCTGTATCACTTATTGGCAGTGGCACAGCGCCCAGAGCATCTAAATCCAGCCAACATAAAAGGTAAGAAGCGAAAAGAGGAAGGGAGACCCGCGACAATGATGCCAGGTCTAACACTATACAATGGTAGCGGATCAATTAATAGGTCACCGCATTGCTTTGCTTAATATATACGCCCCTAATGTCGATTGCCCAGTTTTATTTCATGACGTTCATGCGCATATTCTGCAGCCAGAGGCCAAGTTTATCTGCATGGGAGGCGACTTTAATCTTCTAATAGAGCCACTCCTAGACAGCTCCTCCCCCTCCTCTGATACAAAGCCGCGAGCACGAAGGGCATTGCTAGACTTGTGCGACTCAGTTGGGCTAATTGACATCTGGAGACGGCGTAACCCTTTGGAACCTGCATTCTCACATTACTCAGCCCAATACGATACTAGGACTAGATTAGATTACTGGTTACTCTCCCCTAATTTGGCTACCTGGTACAAATCTCTCCAGATACTTCCTAGAACCTATTCGGACCACTCCCCGGTGGTCCTGAAGGTCCATGTCCCTAGGCCAGAGGGTAGCGAGAGACAGTGGAGATTTCCTGGGTGGGCCTTGCTTGATGAACTCTTCAAGTCTGAACTTTGGGTGGCAATTGAGGACTACTTTGAGCTTAATACTGGATCTATTGATACCTGGGCTACGCTCTGGGAGGCCTTCAAGACCTACATGCGTGGTGTCTGTATAGCTAAACACGCTGGGGTTTTGAAAGATCTGAGGGCTACGATAGCTCACATTGAACAGAAATTGGACACGTTGGACAAAGAGCAGATTGCGCAACCTGACGCGACCCGGTTTGGCCAACGGATGTCCCTATTGTCTGAGTTTAGGGAGGCTGCGGAGTGGGAAACTCATTTTCTATCTAAATATAGCACTGCCCTCTGTTACGGAGAAGGGGACAGACCAGGGCATACTTTAGTACGACTCTTGAGGCCCCCTTCTGGGTGTCCTTATATAACCATAATTCGCTCTACCATTGGCCGGGTCCTCACGAATACCTTAGACATACGGGATGAATTCCTATCGTATTACACTAAGCTTTACACATCTAGAGTGGTCAGAAATAGTGCAGATCAAGAGGAGTATCTGTCAGAGATTGCTTTAGTCTGGCTTGAAAAATTCATGCAAGACTTCCTCGCGGAACCTTTCTCCGCTGAGGAGATAGTCAGCGCAATTGATGCCCTGAACGGATCCATGGCCCCAGGGTTAGATGGTTTCACGGGGGATTCCTACAAGGCATACAAAGATTTGCTAGCCCCACGCTTGCTAGAGGTTTACTACGAAGCCCTCGAGCATATGGAACTTCCCCCTACACTGCGTGAAGCGGTGATAATGTTGCTGCCCAAACCGGGGAAGGATCCGACAGCATGTGGGTCGTACAGACCCCTTTCACTTTTAAACCTTGACTATAAAATATTGGCAAAAATGATAGCTTTAAGGCTGGCCTTGTTACTGGACCGTATTGTATCCCCTGCCCAGTCGGGCTTTATCCCTCACAGGTCGACTGCCCTCAACCTGAGGACGCTGTTCGCAGTCATTCACAGAATATCGCCTGAGGTGCCAGCGGTAGCAGTACTGCTTGACACTGAAAAGGCCTTTGACTCCCTGGAATGGCCTTTCTTTTTGGCTGTAATGAGACAGATGGGTATGCCAAGAGGCTTCATTGACCTCACCGCTTTACTGTACAATGGCCCCTCTGCCCGGCTCCGATTGAACGGTACCATATCGCGTTCCTTTCGGTTATCTCGCGGCACCAGACTGGGTTGCCCACTTTCCCCCCTACTTTTCATTCTAGCCATGGACCCCCTGGTACGACACTTCCAAGAACGTCACTTACAGCGAGGACTTCAGTTTAAGACAGGCCCTCTTCTCATTTCTCTGTATGCGGACGACATTATCCTGTACGTCCGCGCTCCCCAAGAGAATCTGGAACCTCTAATTAGGGAGATAATACGATTTGGCGGCTACTCTGGCCTGGGCATTAACTGGAGCAAATCAGTAATATTCCCCATTACTTCAGGCACTAAGAAATGGAATTGTGAATTCCCGCTGGAGTGGTGTGCAGATTCGGCAGAGTACTTGGGTATCCACATCCACACAGATACCGAGCAGATTATTAGATTGAACTATGGCCCCACGGTGCACAAACTTGAGGCGCAAGTTGAACGGTGGCTGAGACTTCCCCTCTCCCTCGCTGGTCGAGTAGCATTGATAAAAATGATTGTGCTTCCGAGATTCTTGTACCTATTTAATAACATTCCTATTCCGCTCCCCAATAGTTTTTTCCACATGTTGCGCTCTCACCTGATTAGACTCGTATGGGGCAGTAAGAGACCTAGGGTTAGTTGGGACACCATGACCCTTCCATATGACAGAGGGGGATTCGGGGTGCTGAATCTGCATATATATTACCTGGTTGCGCAGTGTAATTTTGCACACTCTTGGTATCACCTGGATGCAAGGATTCCTTATACCAGACCTGAAGCTGATCTGGTTATGCCCGCACCCCTGAATACAATACTACCACGGGGATTCCCACAAGACCCCCGCGATATTCAAACAGCATCAACCACCAGTTGGGCATGGCAGAAATTGGTGCGAATTACTCGCGCACCGGCATTGTATTCCCCCGAGATTCCGATTATAAATAACCCATGGATTCCCATTACACAAGAAAAGTTGGTACAGCGCACATAACTTAATTACTCCATAAGCAAAGTCGGAGACCTTTACACCGGAGGCCATGTCTTTTCCAGCACAGAGGAGGGCAGATTCAGTGAGGCTACATTTATGGACCACTTTATCCTTAGCCTGGTTCGCTGTGCGCTTCGGGTGGAGATGACTGGGTTTGCACTGGAGCCCACTCCCTTTAGCCCGCTAACCACAGTAATTACTTCCCCAGGGGGCGAACACTTAATTTAAAAAATGTACCGGGCGTGTATGGCACTTGTCAACAGCCGGGATAACAGAATCCGGGAGGCCTGGGAGCGCGATTTAGGTCATGAAAGTCAAGATTCTCACTGGACATTCTGCTGCACACAAATTAAAGAAGTTTCTTTAAACAGTAGGCACAAACTACTGCATTTAAAATTTCTGTGGAGAGTTTATATGTCTTCAGAAAGAATATACAACATTGACCCAGATAGGCCACACTCCTGCAGTAAATGCGGAGCTCCACATGCTGATTTTGTGCATCTTGTCTGGAACTGCGTTAAGATTGGGGCCTATTGGCGTTTGAGCTGCAAAGAAATAACTAGCAGGCACATGCATCAACCTTTTTTGCGAGCGCAAATGGTGCGATTCGCAAAAATCGGCCGTTTGCGCCTGCAAAAAGGGCTTCTGCGATGCATCAAACTGAAAGGCTCTCGCAATTTAAGAAATGGCAATTTATTGCGATTTCTTAAATTGCGATTGCATTTAAGGAATCGCAAATTGCGATTCCTTAAATGCAATGCATGATGAAATCACAAATAGCGATTTCGGTAATAGGGGACGCAAATTACCATCAATTTGAACTTGATGGTAATTTGCAAAAACTTTGAAAAGTGCATTTTTCAAAGTTGTAGGTTACACACACACATGCCCTTGGGGCATGTGTGTGCGCAAAATGTGTGCACAGATCAATTTCAGGGGTGCAACAGGGTGTCCTTTTGTCACCCTTGCACCCTTGAAATTGCATGCGCAATTTGCGAGTACCTATTGGTACTCGCAAATTGCGCTTGCAATTTCCCATTCATTCCTATGGGCCTGTAGGCCCATAGGAATGAATGGGAAAGCATTCCTTAATTGTGACTCGCAATTTGCGAGTCGCAATTAAGGAATGTTTGGGAATCGCTAATTTTATAGCGATTCCTACATGCATAGGCTTTTGCAATTCCTTAATTGCGATTCCTTAAGAATTGCAATTAAGGAATCGCAAAAGCCTACATTGATGCATGTGCCCCTAAGATGATAAATTTGGAGGTACTGCCCTCCCCTGAGATCGCACTTCTGGGATATGTAATGGGTTTCCCCAAGGGCGTGCATAAATTCACTGCCATAGCTTTTTTATTTGCAAAGAGAGAGATAGCTCTGAAATGGGGCTGCAGAGCCACCCCCACAGTCAAGGCCTGGCTCCAGAGTTTAACATATTGCAATTTGTACAGTGAACTCTATGCATCTACCCAGCCTACAGTGTCTCGCCCAAGGGACATTTGGGGTCCCCTCAAGGGTTACCTACTTGAGCTGAACACCCCTCCTACCTCACAAAGACCAGATGGAATTGTTCCCACAGGGGTGGGATAAATATACGACAGGGTAGTGAAATTTGATGTACATGTTAACAAAACACACACTATTGCATTGTAAGGTAGTGAGGTTTCTTGCAGAGTTGGAGGGTCTACTAGGGTTGGTTTCACTGTTTACAAATTATTACCATCTGGGTGTCATACTGTAAACTAGATGGGCTGGTTGGACAGAAAAGACAGGATCTGCATGTATGCATATTATTTTCAAATGTGTTACTGCCATATCAATATGCATTGCAAAATTGAAGTGAGTAGCATGTACTGATTGTAATGTTTATGGAAATGATAAATAAAGTTTAAAAAAAAAAAAAAAGGTTTGCCCCATTTGCTATGAGTTCTGCAAGTCAGTAACAGAACAACGAGGTGAGTATAAATTAGGGCTCTAATACCAGTGTCATATCTAACTTTGGGATGAGATGGGGCAGCCTGAACTGTCCACTGGTTCCCATGGAAATGTAATACAATTTTTGGGGAATGTAAACATTTATCTGTTTAGTGAATACAGACATTCAGTGCAGAATACACAAGCTCTATGGTCGTACTGTTTTGCCTACAATGCTCAGAACCAGCTGTAACCCTATTTGGTCCAAAAAGATAATTGGAAGCTATGCAAATGCCACATATTTATATAGCACTCAATGCTACGATAGCCTGTGTCTAAGTGCCTGCATTTTTGTCAGTACTGAAAATGGGCTGTCCAAGTACTTTAAAATTAGTGGGCAGCAAGGATAGGATGTTATGTTATGTTTGTTTGTATGGTTTGCAAATCACCCCAGTGGGTATCTTGGGGCTTGGAGAAGGGGAAACTGCCTAATCTACGGCCTATTGGCAGAACCAGGTTTTCAATTTCTTTCAGAATTTTAAGCTTGTGTTGGCAGCTCTGATTTGGAGGAGATCATTCCAGACTTTAGGAGCCAGGAACAAAGAGGCACAGCCATTGGTTTTGGGTTTCTGGATGCAAGGGACAGAAGAGAGCAGAAGGCTAGCTGAGTAAAGGTGTAGCAAAATGGGTTCTATCTATTTAGTCCACCCAGATGTTTTACTTTTGACACAGTTTTTGGACCTTTACTGTGGGTGAGTCTCACTACTCTAGTCTCATTCATGGTAATCACATGGTAATTGGACTGCACATGTTTACTGTCAGTGTCCGACTTTCAAGATGAGGCTGCTGCGACACAGTTAGGGTAAGGGCACGTTGCTGGTTACATGTGAAAATGTGTGCACACACGTGTGCGCATATGGATGGGCTACACATATGAGACTACCGTCGTGCGCAGCCCAGTAATTGTGCACAGGTACCTTTGTGGTGCAGAAGAGACTCTGCAAGGATAGATATTGACCTGAGATGGATCTTATAATACTAGTGGGTATTTACAGATAAGTCTGTAGGGTTACTGGATTATCTGTAGTGTTCCTGTATTATATGCATAGGCAAAATCACCCTTAAAGTCCCTTTTCGCTCCCTCTAGGCCTGCACAGTCCAGTGATGTGTCACACTGGGGCGAAACATGCACGCTGAGTTCAATTAGGTCCCAATAACCTACATATACATCTTATGAGTCTTCCATCATTGCCAGAATCAGATTCCAGACCAAAAAGTGACGCACTGGAGGCGCAAGGGGCTTATAAATAAGCCCCCTAGTTATTAGTTGTATCAGATGTGAGTCATGCACAAGTAGTAGGTCCAAAATTGTCTTCTTTCCGTGATTCAAGGGCCATATGTACATAGGATTGGCTTTGTGATTACTAAATAGCAAATCTTTGCAATTCGCTATTTGGTAATTGTAAACACTCATGTACTAATGTGTTTTTGACACAATTTGCGATTTTCAGTGAATCGCAAATAGACCTACCTCATTAATATTCATGAGGTAGGTCTCGGTTTGCGACCCATTGGGAATCGCTAAACTCACAGAGATGGTGGCCTGCTGGGGTCAGCAGACCACCATGTCTGTGATTTCTTTTCAATAAAACATTTTTTTTTTAAATGCAACCCGTTTTCCTTAAAGGGAAACAGAATGCGTTTTAAAAACAAAAATGAAAAGTTTTCTTTTCATTTTTCAAGAGTAAGCAGTGGTCCGTGGGACGACTGCCTAAACTTAAAAAATGTTTTAACCAACATTCACAAAGCAGAAAGGGTCCCTTGGGTCCCCCTCCCATTTGCGAATGGGTTACTACTAACTTGGAATTGGTGGTAAAATGCAAATGTTTTGCGACCGCATTTCGGGTGGCAAAACCTTCACACATACCACTGCGAGTTGGTATTAGGAAGGGACGCCGTAAACACGCCCCTTCATAATACCAAATCGCAAACCCTATTTGCGATTATAATAGGTTACCAAATTGCAAATAGGGCTTGGTACATGTAAAAAGCATTTTTTCATTTGCAAACGGGCCGATTCTATAAATCATGCCGTTTACGACCGAAAATTAGCTTTTTACATCTGACCCCAAATGCCCTATTGTTACACTTGACTCTCTCAGGGTAGAGAAGCAGAACAGTCCAAGGTCTATTCTGTGGTGGTTATGTGGGCTAGTAATCTCACTTCACTCACACTCAACAACAACACTCAATAAATCATCGTCCAGGAAAAGTACATTGATTACACACATATTACTAAGTACTATATATTTAGTTGCAAATATATACAGCAGGTAGATGAAAATACCTTTCATGACATTCTCAAATCACATATGACCCCTATTAGGTCATGAACCCAATGCTCACAATTCCCCACATCACCTTTACCAGATGCAGCATCACAACATAATGGGGTGTCATTTTACATTAGGCATGTCTATTGGCTTTGTCAAGGAGTCATCACAGCAATATAGAAAGCAAGCCTATTAGCTTTGTCATAGGGTCTTTACATCAATAGATACAACAAGCCTATTAGCTTTGTCACGGAGTCTCCACATGATTTAAACAATAAGCACCATTTCAGACTAATTATTAAAACCATTGAAGTAATCATAATTAAATGCATTCATTAATAGTCATGGCAATGTTCAGTAACACCATTATTAATTGAACATTTTAAATAAAGCATTTTTGGAAACCATCACAAACATGACTCCAATCTTTCTTTTTCACATTTAGGCCACACAATGCAGCAATGTGACGAACTGTGAGAAGCTGGCCTGGTTGGCCCTCTCCAATAATTGTCAAAATGATGCGGCCAAGTTTCAAAGTGGCTTGGCTGACGTAGCAGAGTGGATGGCTGCCAATTGTCTACAGCTCAACGCCAGCAAGACTGAAGTCCTGCTGGTAGGGAAGGATCCTGAGCTGTGGAGTGGACACTGGTGGCCCACCTCCCTGGGACCCGCTCCCACGCCTAAAAAGGTGGTGAAAAATCTGGGCGTATGGGTTGACTCGGCGCTGAGTTTTCAAGATCAAACTAAGAGAGTGGCGGCGACATGTTTTGGCATTCTACGCAGTCTTAGACCCGTGTTGGGTTTCTTTGACCCCTCCATCCGGCAGACCATTGTGCAGGCAGCTGTGCTATCAAGACTGGACTATGCCAGTGTGCTCTATCTTGGGGTCAATAAGATCGAGATCTCAAGACTGCAGAGGGTCCAAAACGTCGCAGCTAGAACTCTCCTTGCCATGCCTAGATGTTGCCCCACCTCCACCACCATTCGGCGGCTACATTGGCTGCCAGTGGAGAGACGGGTGGAGTTTAAGTCTCTCTGCTTTGCTTTTAAGATTTTGAAATCCTGTATCTCTGGTATACTATCTGGCTTGCTCTCCACCTATACTCCTACGCGACATCTGCGTTCTGCAGGTAAACAGCTGGTTTCTATACCACGAGTGAAGAGGGCCCGTGCTGGTGGACGATCATTTCGTGCTCTGGCTGCTAAGCTCTGGAATGGTCTCCCGGCCCATATCCGGAGCATGGACAATTATCTGGCTTTTCGAAAAGCACTAAAGACCCATCTGTTCCCTCATTAGGCTTTCTCCCCCTTTGTTAACCTCTGTCTCCTCTGGCCCTCTCTTTTCAGGATGGATACTTGTTGTCAGTTGCTTCTATGCTCAGCGCCGGGACGCCCCGTTGCTGGGGCAGCTGTGCGCTTTACAAGTTACCTTAACATAACAACATAACATATGATGTCCACCAATGTAAGTGGGCACCTTGCACCAGTCCAGACAACGCTTATGGTGATTTAAGAGCCCTCAGACAACCTTAGAAAGCTATCCAAGTGGTAGCTGTGGAGAGCAGCCTTCAGGCTTAGTCTTGAAGGAGTGTAAAGCAGCTTGTTTTACCAGAATGCAATCTTATAGTATAGATTAAATGAAAAGGAACCACACAAAGTAGGTATAAAAATATGTATTTATTATATAACACTCTCTAGTACGTTACAGTATCTCCTACACGGAGATAGACACAAAGCACACAATACTTTAGCAAAGAAATCACAGTAAATAGCACTAATACACAGTGGGCCCCAGGGGGGGACCAAACCATATACTAAGAAAGTGGTATAAGAACCACGACTCGAGTCAGGACAATGTCGGGAGGACATAGAATTGCTGGGGACCCACAGAAACACCCAAGGTAAGTATATAGGGACCCCACGGAGAGCGTGTGCAGTGTGTGAACACGACTGCGTGCTCCGTACAAGTCTATGTGCAAGTCGCGGTTGGAATTTTAAAGATTAGGGACCCTTCCCAGTGGACCCTGAAGAAACCCCGTGGAAGACAGAGGTTGGAGAGCCACCCCACCCGTGGATACTGTGGTACCCAAGTTACCTATCCCAGGGAAGCCAGGTGCATAGGTGTGAAGTGGTGTCGGAACCGCAGTCGAACCCAATGGAGGACTTCAGGAAAGTTCCGCTTCTGGAAGAGGAGAAAGTGTCCGGAGGAATCCAAACATGGATTCTTTTTTTTTTTTTTTTTTAAACTCTTTTTATTAACAAAGCTCATGAGACCATACCACATGTATTTACAATAACAGTTCATTAATACGCCGAATACATATATCAACAGGGGGCAAAAGCATGAGAGCCCCGCTCTGGGGAGAACCAATGACATTTCCTCTCACTCATCTCCGGTTGCCCCAGGATTTCTATATTGTTTCCAGGGCGCCCAGACCTTTCCCCATTTTTTGGCACACCCCTGCTTTTGTACACAACTGCTTCGGCCCGTTGGCACCAGTCTAGGTCACGCTTCCAGTCCTCTAATTGCGGGGGTGCCTGCTGCCCCCAGCATCGGGCAATGTTACGTTTTGCCACCCCTGCCGCCAGGACCAGCCAGGTTTCCGCGTACCGGGGCCAGGCTTCCTCGCCCTTGATCATTAAAAGCAGCCACTTCGGGTCAATTGGGACCATTTTCCCCATCACTCTGGACAGAGTGTCTGTAACCCCGGCCCAGAATGATGCTATCTCAGGGCATTCCCACAGGATATGGAAGAAGGATCCCTCTTGATTGCACCCCCTCAGGCAAAGCCCCGATTGAGTTCTACCCCATTTGTGAAGGAGTGTGCGGGGATAGTATGTGCGGTGCAGGATTTTCAACTGTATCAGTCGGAATCTGGCTCGTATTGCTACCTCTCTAGGACTTTGTATCGCCTCTTGCCAATTTTCGTCAGTGATACTGCCCAGGTCGATAGACCACGCTTTTCTTAGAGAGATCAGTGGGTCTGGGCTGTTATTAAGCAGCTTCCGGTAGATCGTGGATGTGGGCTTCCCCTCAATAGGATCAAGCAGTAACCGGTCCTCCAATGGGGAGTACTCCGGTATGGATGCGCCCTCGGCATGTGTACCCTGAGTGCGTGGACTAATCTGATGTAGTGGTATTGTTGTGACTGGTGCATATCATATTCCTTCTGCATGTATTCGAACGAGCGGGGGAATCACCCTTCCAAATGTCTCCCAAATACTCAATACCTATTGACCGCCGCCCCCGAAACCCGTCAAGGCGGTCACCTCCCGGAGCTGGGCTCCCAGCCATAGCGGGGTCTTACCAGTCAACTTACTTTCCCACCCAAGGAATCTATTGGCCTCCTTCCAGCATTGCACCACCACCCTAGTGTGCTCCGGCCATCCCAGCGATGTCTTCCTAGCGTAGAGAAGGGATTCACAGTTGTTGCCGGTCATGACCATCCTGTCCACCCGATATGCTGGCTCATCGCCGTCGGCATATACCCAGTCGTTTACTACCTGTAGTTGCGACGCCCAGTAGTACAATTTTATGTCTGGGATTGCCAGGCCACCATCGAACACCCCCCTTTGCAGTTTGTGAAGCGCAATTCGCGGGGATCCTCCATCCCATAGCAGCGTGCGGACTGCCTGTGCGATCCGTTTAAAAGAGTGCGGGGGGACCGGGAATGGCGTGTTTTGTAAAATGTACAGCAGTTTCGGCAGAGTTAACATTTTTAATAGAGCCGCGCGGCCCATAAGCGTAAGCGGGAGGGATCGCCAGTGGCTCACATCTGCGTCTAGGCGAGACAGTTGGGGCTCGAGGTTCTTGGTCAGGAACTCGGCCTTGTTTCGGGTTACATGAATCCCCAAGTATTTAAACCCGCCGGTAGTTATCGGAGCCGAGCAGCAAGATGGGAGTCGCGGGGGAGGGCCAGAGAGTGGAAAGACCACTGACTTTGCCCAATTTATGGTGTATCCGGAATAGCTGCCGAACAACTCGAAAATATGCAGTACACGGGCCAGCGAGTGGTACGGCCGAGCCAGGTACAGCACTATATCGTCCGCGTATAGAGACACGCGCTCTTCCCAACCCCCGGTGTAGCAATGCCCCAAATCATGGGGTCCCTCCTTATCCAGTGTGCCAGCGGTTCCAGAGCTAGGGCAAACAGGAGAGGGGACAGGGGGCAACCCTGTCTAGTGCCCCTCCTCAGGGGAAAGGATCTAGACACCGCCCCATTGACTCTTACCCTGGCCACTGGTAGTACATATAACAATTTCACCCAGCTACAAAAGATCGGCCCAAATCCCAACCGCTGTAGGACCATGAATAGGTAAGGCCATTCAATACTGTCGAAGGCCATGGAGGCGTCCAAGGCCACCGCCGCCGCCTGGGTGGACCCCACTCCTTCTGTCAAGTGGAGTACCCCGTACAGCCTTCGTAGGTTATGGCGGGTGCTCCTCCGGGGCATGAACCCGGATTGGTCGATGTGCACTAGATCTGTTATAACTGACACCAACCGCTCTGCCAGGACTTTGGCCAGGACCTTAGCTTCCGCGTTTATTAGTGAGATCGGACGGTATGAGTCACACCGGTCTGGGGGCTTCCCTGCTTTGTGGATTGTCACTATCATGGCTTCCCTCTGGTCTGGGGGAGGCGCCCCACTTCGCGTGCCTCGGTGAACATCCGCAATAGGGGAGCTCGTATCACCGCCGCCTGGCGTTGGTAGATCTCGATCGGGAGCCCGTTAGGTCCAGCCGCTTTACCGGACTGTAGAGCGTTCAGAGCTATTCCTAGTTCCTCCTCCGTGATATCGGCCTCAAGTCTCTCTCTTGCCTCCGAGGACAGCATGGGCAGCGCGAAGTCGCGCAGGAATTCCTCGCAGTCCGAGTCGGTCCTCGTGCAGACCGGCGAATAAACCCTCTCAAAGTGTGCCGCGAATGCTTCGGCCATCTCCCCACTGGTGGAACATAAGGTCCCTGAATCATCTCGCACCCCGACTACCCATGAGCGCTCTCTGTCTCGGCGCTCTAGCCACGCTAGGAGCTTCAGCCCCTTATCCCCAACGTCATACAGCCGATGTTGCGTGGCCAGTGCATATGCTCGCGCTTCTCCCTCCGCCAGTGTCTTAAGGTCCCTCTGCTTCAGCGCCAAGTTGTGTCGCAGCTCCGCCGACTCTGTCAACGCGGGATCACGGGTTAGTGTCTCTACCTCCTGCTCAAGCCGTCTGATCTGTAGGGATTCCTCTTTTTCTGCCCCCAATTAATGCTTGCGCCTGCCCCCGCAGAACTGTCTTGTACGCCTCCCATATAGTGACCTGGGAGTCCACTGAACCCCGATTCTCCTCGAAGTATAACTGGGACCCCTCGCGAAGCTTGTCACTGATGGCCGGATCCCGGAGCCGCCAGGGGTCTATTTTCGGATATGCAGCCCTATGCACCTCCGGGCCGCGGAGAGTAACGCATACCGGCGAGTGGTCTGAGATCCCACGCGCCATGTGTCTGGTATCCATGAAGTCCCCCATATGTGTGAGTCGGGTAAAGAAGTGGTCGATTCTGGAGAAGGACCCGTGTCTAGCCGAATAGAACGTGTATTCCCTAAGCTGAGGGTGGTGAGCCCGCCATATGTCGCACATGCCGAGGGCGTCGATGAAGCCCGCCAGACCTCGCTCCCCCCGCACACCCGCTGGAGAGTTAGATCGATCTAGGGATGGGTTCATTGCAGCGTTTGTGTCTCCTCCCAGGAGGAGAGTACCCGATGGGAGATCCGCTAAGAAGGCACCCAGCTTAGGTAGAAAGGTGGAATGTAGGCCTGGCGGTAGGTAGCAGGAGCAGAGTACCACTGAGCGCCCCTCCCAGGCACCCACTGCCGCTACTAGACATCCGGTGTCGTCCTCCCATGTACCAGTTATCACCAGGGGTAGGGCGCTGCGCACCAGGATACCCACCCTTCGGGCCCCGGAAGTGTACCCTGCGTGAGCAATCATTTTATAGCCAAAGCGGTCCAGGGCCCTACACCTATTCCCCCTCAAATGCGACTCTTGGATCAGGACTACGTCCGGGGCATGCCTCTTAAGGTGTTGTAGCACCAGTGTGCGCTTTATTTTATTGCCCAGTCCATTGACGTTCCAGGTCCATACCCGCAGGCTAACTGGGTCCCCCATTTTCCCGAGGTAGTAACAGTCGCACTTCTCCCCTTCCACCCCCTGTCTTGTCGCCAGTCATGAACTGCCTCTGTGGATTACTATTGTGGTCTCGAGCTAACACCCCCCGTATCCCCAAGAAAAAAAAAAAACCCTCCCCCCCACACCCCCCTCCCTGCATCCCTGCTAGGTGAGTCCCCAACCACCCACCCTTGAAACTGGCAGAGTGCCTGTCGCCCCATACAGTCAAACACGAACGAAAAAACAGGGCTGCGCGCCCGCAGCCAGCATGAAGATATACTTATTAATTAACTACAACAAGTGCCCATTTGTGCAGAGCTCAGCAGGACCCTCGATACCCAAGTCCCCTCAGGCCGCCCGGGCTGCGCCCCAGAACTGTCCCATTTGGAGTGAGTCTGGCTCGGTGTATCCAACTATTTACAAGGGGCACCAACCCGCTCTCTTTTTCTAATAAGGAGCTGCCTCATCCCCTATTGCCCCGCAGTGTGTCCAATGGAGCTCCTCTCCCGCTGAGGCCAGATCTCAGTCTATACTTTGCCCCTTCCCATAGTCACTTATCTGGCCGCTGGTCCGGTCTCTGTCCGTTGGGTCGCCTCCAATCCTCGGATTCAGCCTCAGTAGACTGCTGGTGCGGGTCGGGACGTTCTTGTCTGCCTCTCCGACCCACTGCTCGCCAGCCCTCGATCCAGTCCCCCGCCTCCTCCGGCGTGTCGAAGAAGTATGCTTTTCCGTCGTCTAGGATCTTGAACCTGGCAGGGAACAGCATCAAATATTTTACCCCCTGTTCGCGGAGGGCTCTCTTCACTCCATCGAAGGAGCGCCTCTGACGCTGGACCCGAAGGGTGAAATCCGGGAAGAAGCGAATGGTGGCATTCTCGATGTGCAGGTCTCCGGTTGTGCGTGCAGCCTGCAGGATGGCGTCTCTGTCCCGGAAATTTAGGATGCGGGCGATGATGGTGCGCGGGGGGGCTCCCGGCTTTGGTTTTCCAC
Source organism: Calotriton arnoldi (assembly GCA_963921515.1). Taxonomy (NCBI): domain Eukaryota; kingdom Metazoa; phylum Chordata; class Amphibia; order Caudata; family Salamandridae; genus Calotriton; species Calotriton arnoldi. Next base: position 540,802 of record CAWUFW010010520.1, read on the forward strand.
CCAGCGCCCGGTGTGCCCTCTCCACGGAGAAGAAATTTGACAGTCTTTTGGGCTTCAGGTGCTTAAGAACCAGATCTTCGATAAACCAATCCGCCGACTGTCCTTCCATTCCCTCCGGGACCCCCACGACGCGTATGTTATTGCGCCGGGCCCTACCCTCTTGGTCTTCAAGGCGGGCATAGATGGTTTCTTGGTTTTTAGTGAGGGAGGCCACCTGCTCCTCTAGCCGCTTAGTTTTGGCCTGGAGGCTCCCAATGCCCGTTTCCGCCGCTGAAACCTTCTCCGACATATTTCTGAAGTCGGCTCGTAGGAGGTTCACCTCCTCTGTCACGGAGTCCAATTTTGGCTCAAGGGTGCCTCTAAAGTCTCTGATGGCCCGCATTATATCCTTGAGGGAAGGGTCCGGGTCGCTGTCTATCTCGTGCGGGCCTCCTCCCACCGCTTCGTCCTCGCGACCCATGGCGACCGTATATTTATCGATCTGGTTCGCCTGGCCTGGGCCCGATGATTTGGTGCGGCCCATGTCTGCACACCCAGGTCTCGCCTACTGGTGTCCGGCTAATCCACTGCCTGCCGCTGTCTGCTGCTGCACTCCCGGCTGCGTGAGCGTGCGGTCCGAGAGCGTATTCTTTTACTCCGATGCCCACCTTCCCCGGGGCGACCGGAGGGTCTAAGCAGCCCCTGTCCTCGACCTCGCTGGCTTCCCCCGGCTTCCAGGAAACAGGGCAGCCCCCCGGGCAAGAGACCTCAACAGACCCGCCTCCCCCCGTCGGCCAGGGGGGTCCAGGTAGCACGACGTTTCACTGTTGCACAGGCCTGCACCACGCTTGCGTGTCCCTTGCTGCCGGTCGTGTGGTGGGTAAGGCAGTCCGCCTAATCTCCCCCCTCTCCTCAGTTCTCGGACAGCCTGGTATCACCCGCAGCGTCCCTCAGCTCACGCGGTCCGCAGCACTCTCACCCACTGTGTCCCCACACTTATCAGTTCACTAGGGCGCCGGGAGCAGTCCGATGTAGTCGCGCACTGCAGACGAGCTGTGGGCCGGATCCGCCGTATTATACGGCTCCACTGTAGTCTGGTGTACCTTCTGCAGTGTTCGCAGCTGTGCCACTACCCGGTTCTAGGCGCTGCCTGTAGCATCGCTCTGCTGTTCGGGCCCACGGTGTGAGCGTTTACCGCTGCTCCTCCCTATGCATCCGTCTCACTGCCTGAGTACCGGAGGGAGTTCGAGGGGTCTAGTGCTTACTGGGTGCCGGCCGCCATCTTGGGGTCAGTTCTGCCGCCGTCTGTCCCCGGGCACTCCTGCCGTTTGGCGGTGTTGCTTCGGCCCCTAAACCCTTCTGGGTGGAGCGCCACTATTCCGGCGCTCGATGCGGCCGTCTGGGGTCCCGCTACTTGCCGGATTCTGCCGGATGTCTGGGCTAAATCGCCGATCGCAAGCGCAGCGCGATCAACCTGCGGCCATCTTCTGCGGCTGCAAGCCACGCCCCCCCAAACATGGATTCTTGAAGAGGAGTACCTGAAAGGAGAGGGGACAGAGTCTATGTCACTCAGGGGTGCCCAGGAGACTTGGAAGACGAATGCCCTCCGATGTCTGGTGCTTCGGGAAGGATGACGGTGACCTTGACACTACAGCTACGAGGACCAGGCAACGCTGAGGATGACCAGGACTCGTATGCGAGCTGTCCCACGAAGGATGTCGAGTGCTGAAGGGTCGGTGTCCGGCGGGAGCACCAACAAGCCTTGGCAAATGCAACCCATGCAGGAAATCAAGAATGTGCATGGTTGGGACCAGCAAGGTCCAGGAGACTCACCCCAAGCAGGGGAGTCAGGGCAGGCCCAGAGCTCTCAGGGGAGCCCACGGAAAACAAAGGTGACCCTCAAATGGACCCACAAGCCGGAGGCACAGGAGTCGCAAGAGTACCTCGATTAGCTCACCAACAGGAGTAGGCCACAGTTCCCACAAGGCGGTGTGGCTGAAGATCTTGGTGGAAGAAGTTTCCGGAGGTTCGGGCTACTTGGAGCCGAATGCACTTGTCGCAAAGCTGCCAACAAGCATATGCACTTGCAAAAGTATGCAGTGCACAGGGGTTCGGTTAATGCAGCCCCCACGAGGGATTCTGGCCTCAGGCTTGGTGAGAGGGCAGCTTGGGCTTTGGGAGACGTAGGTAACCACCACCTGTGTTGTTGAACCCTTTGGAGTCCGCAGGAGCTTGGGATCAGCAGACTGGTCAGCAGTGTTGAGGTGCCTGCGAATGCAGGGAAGTGGCTCCTTCACTTCAAGGGAGATTATCTTCAAGTGTCTTGGATGCTCCACAGGTCCTGCACGGATCCTGTATGGTGCACAGGCACAGATGAGGCAGCAGACTGAAAGGGAGACAAAGTCAGGCCCAAATGAAGTCCAGCGAAGTCCAGAGTGCCCAGACGGTAGAAGTGCAGTGGTTTCAGTTCTGAATCTTGTCCACAAGAATCTAGGGACCCACACTCAGGTAAGCCCTTAAGTACCCTAAAGAGAGGGTTGGGAAGATTCAGGGGACCCTTCCAGGGGAGGGTCTGGATAGGGGGCGGTTACTCCCATGTTTTTTTTCCAGTTTCGCGCCAGAGTGGGAGCCAACGGCTCCAAGGACTGGTTTGAACTTGACTATGCTCAGCGACACCAAATGTGCCCCTCATGCAGACTTTCAGGCACTGGCAAGCGCACCCACCCAGCCATAATACACTAAATCCTGTCCGGGAGGTGGTCACACCTCCCTGTGACAGGATGCCTATTGTTCTGCCTTCCCCTGCTCGAGCTTGGCTCAGCAGTGGGAGGGCAGAAATGTGTCTCTGGTCGGCAGCAACCATTTTGTGCTGTGCGGGACTAGAAGGCTGGTACCGGGAACATTAAGAGCCTAACGGAGGGTTCTCCCTGTGGTTGGAATCATACTCCCACACGGTAACGGTGTGGGGGTATGATTCCAACATGTTTGACACCAAACACAATAGGGTTCGTTGCAGCCGTTTTCGAGAAGGTCATCGCGGGGTCACGTAATGCCCCTCTATATTAGTATATGGCTGCTTTACTGGCAACCCGGGAGAATGGACCCCGTAGGCTGCAGGGGTGTCATGCTCATGCAGGGGCACCCTCTCAATTAGAACCAAGCACACTGCCCTCAGAATTGTAAAGGCCTGCTATAGGGGTGACTTATACGTTTTAAGTGCAGTGACCCTTAGATATAGTAAACCTATATCTTTCGTAGGTGGTGCATGCACCAACTTACACAGGCTGCAATGTCAGGCCTGTAGTTCCATTTTGAATGGTCTCGCATGGGTGGCATAATGCCTGCTGCAGGCCATGGGAGACCTCTGGGGTACCTATGCCCTGGGTACATGGCTACCATATACTAGGGCCTGACAAGGGTACCCCAGTATCCAATCTGGGGTGTACCTATGTACATACACAGCGGTTTTATGAGAAAGCAGATAGACTGGGGTCCTGATTAGCAGGATCCCAGTCAGACTAGTCAAAAACAGTATCACATCATGCAAAAAGTGGGGGTACCATAAGAAGCAGATCCTACTTTCCTACACCAACCACTAGAATTCCCTGCACTTCTGAGACCAAGAGCAAAAGCTACAACTCTGGAATTCTTTTAAACTAACAATAACCTCTCTAGGGATCAGGAACTCAATGACCCAGGAGACTTTGGGTTAAGCATTTAAACACATTCCTGGGGGGGTTGCTGCGCTCCTTGCAGCCGCTCACAACACTTTTGAAATATGTTGCTAGTGCCGCTGACCCTCCTTCGGGCACTACAAAGAAGAAAAATATGCCAAATACTCCAGAGCAGGGCATTATGGGGCACGCCTTGCCGAGCTCTGTGAATACTTTAGAGGGTCTCTCGATGCTGGGGAAAGCTTTGCTTTTGTTTTGGGGGATTTGCAGTGGTGCCTTTTTGTTTGTTTATTGTGACCTTGCGCTGCATACATTTTTGTGTTTTGGTGACCAGGTTCCACCCGGGGTACCTACAGCCTTTCCAGTGATATTAAGGTAGAATAGTGCGAGCCCATTCCCGGCTGCCCCTGCCAGTTCCCTGCCTGTCCTGCCCTGCTGGTTGTCGGTGCTGGAGTAGGCATCTCCATTTGCCAGTTCCACTCCAAGCAGGCAGGGTGTTTATTCTGAGGGGCTGCTTCACTTCCCCCGGACATGGGCATGGGGAGGGAGGCAGCACACCACCACTGGGGGACAGTGCAGCAGTGCACCCCCCATCATCCTTACATTGGGGCCCAGGTATGGGGTCCTGGGCCCCAGTAAATATTGTGCCAGGCCCCAGGGGAAGGAGTCCCCAGGGACGAATATAAGTTTGGGGAGGGGCCCCAATACTCACCCACTCCGTGCACCAATTAAATAAATAAAATGGAGCTTCCCACTGGCCCCCAGGTCTTGGTCCTTCCCGGAGTTATTTTTGAATGATTGAGGCGGTGCCCCACCAGCCCTGTTTCTCGATTTCTGAAAAGGGTAAAATCTTTAAACAGCAATATTTCAGGCCCTGTTGCACCAATTCTTAAGATCTTTGGCTAGTTTTGCTCCTGGACGTGGGCTATAACCACCTGCAGCATTTTCAACAGTCTACCTGGTCTGTAAAGGGTGCACTTTGTGGGGAGCTGGTTTTACTGGCTTGCTGCACCAGTCTTATTCTCTCTTGACTTATGATAATCTTCTCCTGCTGTTGGATGCATTTTGCACTGCCCCTCTGCTACCAGCCAGCAGAGCACCTTCCAGGGAACACTCCAGGCCCACAGAGCCTCCTAGGTATGTTGCAGAGCACTTGGGATGGCAGATGAGTCCAGATATTCCCCCAACTGGTCCTCAGGGGCAAAGAGGGGCCAGTGTTACTGGCCCTGGAGAGACCCACCTGGTCTTATGGTTTGCTGCAGACAAAGTTCTTAGTCCATATCTGCATGGCAACAGATGGTCATCCTCCTTTTAGCTGTCCTGAATCTGCTTTCCAGGTCCAAGGTCTTGTTCATTGTCTCTTCCTTGTGCAAGGGTTTATAAGTGAGGGTGGAACGTTCTAGATGTCAGACACCCCTGGCCAATCCTAGGATGCCATCTCATCCCTCCACATCCTGCCCCAACCATTCCACATAGCAGACTTGTACAATCCAAAATGGTGCTGTCAAAGTTTCTCTGTGAAGGGCTTCTCTGAGGGCCTCAGCTCCACCCCTAACCAACATCACTGCCACATACCTTCTCACCATAACTTCAAAGAAGAGCCCCTTATGTTTTGGCTCCAAATGTCTGGGCTTCCTTCTTTGTTTAGTGGGTTTAGGTTGACCCAGCGTAAGTGCAGTGTGAAAGCTTGTTATCAGATTCAGATTTTCCCACTCCCCTTTCATCTCCCAGTAACTGGGGCAACCACTGATAATTTCTCCCTTTGTATGAGGAGGCCCTTATTCTCTCTGCTGTGAAGCAGAGTAATTTACTTGAGCCAGCAGATGGGACAAAATCCTGATATCTGATCATGAGCTGAGCCAGAGAAATATGAAAATTCTGATGGCAAATAAGATATAAATGCATGTCATTGGAACCTGCAAAATCACCAATTGGACCAAAGTAACTCAGCAACAATGGACAGATGCCCGCAGCACCTTTCAGCCCAACATCACTGCCAACCTGGACCAATCAGTAGAGAACTTCAATGCCTGGCTCACCAATGCTGCCAATCAAGCCGCCCCCTCCAACCCACCAAAAATGCACAGAACCACCAAATGAGCCAGCTGGTACATGCCAGAACTCTGCACGGCTAAAAGTATGTGTAAGCAACAAGAAAGAAGATGGCGAACCAGCAAGGACAACACCGATCTAGCCGTCTACAAAGCAATTCTCTGCAACTACCACCACCAGCTCCAAGCCACAAAAAAGGAGGCCCTCACACGCCGCATCGAAGCTAGTGCAAACCAAACCAAGGAACTCTTCACCATCGTCAGAGAATTCTCTTACCCTCAGAGAATTCTCTTACCCTCAGCAACAGAAAGCACAATCCCTCCTCCATCACAAGAACTTTGCGACTCCCTCACCTACCACTTCCACAACAAAATAGCAAATACCTACAGAATCTATGAACCCCAACCCTCCGACATCCTCAGCAACTCATAGACCACAACCACTCGCTCACCACTTGGGAACAACTCAGCACACCAACTACTACCACCCTGATGAAATCCATCCACTCAGGGGCACCAACCGACCCCTGTCCCCATCGGCTCTTCAACCTCAGAAGCAATGACATCAGCCACCAGCTCACCACCATCCTCAACGCATCCATAATGACATCCACCTTCCCCAACTCATCGAAACATGAGGAGGTCAGGCCCCTCCTCAAGAAACCGTCAGCAGACCCCAGAGATCTCCAGAACTACTGTTCCATCTCCCCCCTCCCATTTCCTGCCAAAGTCCTGGAGAAGGCCGTCAACCTTCAACTTACCGATCATCTGTAGAAAAACAAGCTACTGGACCCATTACAATCAGGCTTCAGAGCCAACCACACCACCGAGAAAGCCCTCATCGCAGCAACAGACGGCATTCGAGCCCTACTCGACAGAGTAGAAACAGCTGTCCTCATCTTCCTAGACCTCTCCACAGCCTTCAACACCATTTCCCACCACACACGCATCCAGCAACCTGGCAAGATCGGAATCACAGATGATGCGCTAAGATGGATGGTGTCCTTCCTCACAGGACACACCCAGGGAGTCAGTTTCCCCCCCTTCACCTCACACCCCAAACACACCATCTGTGGAGTAACACAAGGCTCATCCCTCAGTCCCACACTCTTCAACATCTACATGAAACCACTCGCAAACATCGTCAGATTACACAACATCAACATCTCCTATGCTGATGACACCCAACTTGTCCTCTCTCGCTTAGCGAACCCCACCCAGACAAAGACCAACGTCCACAACTGCATGAAGAACATAACGACAACTGCCTCAAACTGAACACAGACAAGACGGAAGGCCTGAATTTCGGCAGACACACCGCCCTCTGTAACGACTACTAGTGGTCGACGGAACTCAGACCCACCCCCATTCTGAAAGACCATGCCCGCAACCTCGACATCGTGCTAGACAGTGAACTCTCCATGAATCACCAAGTCAACACTGTCACCTTGGCATGCTTCCACACAATCCGCATGCCCTGAAAAATCTCCCCATCAGCACCAGGACAATGGTGATGCAGGCCCTCATCACCAGCCGGTTCGACTACAGCAATGCATTCTATGCTGGCACAACCTCCCAACTCATACAAAGACTCCAGACAATCCAGAATGCAGTAGCAAGACTGATCCTCAACTTGCCCAAGAGAACACACATCGCCTAGCACCTGAAGGACCTCTACTGGCTCCCCGTCCAGAAGAGATGCCAATTCAAGCTCCTGTCCCATGCCTACAAGGTCCTCCACAATCTACGACCACACTACATGAACCACTGCCTGTGCTTTCACCAACCATCCAGACACCTATGATCCACTCACCTCGCCCTCGCACACATGCCACGAATCTGCAAACAAAAGGAGATGATGGACGGAGCGCTGAAAATTTTTCAGACACTCACCCCCAGTCACAGATCTGGGTTGAATCCATCATCGTTCTTTACCTCACTTCACCACCCCAGTTCAGACACAGCTATATGCAAATCAGTCTTGACCCTGTGCCTCATGGGAACAGTCCAGCCCGAACTGCCAAGCCATGTCTTCCCTGGACCGGAAACAAGCATCCTGGGACCGGTTTCGGTCTAACAGCCCTCATGAGCCAGGCTAGCTTGAATCCAGTGGCAAAGTGAGCAAGGGACCCACGTCTGGGCATACCCTGCCAACTTAGGGCAAACACAAGGAGATGATGGACGGAGCACTGAAACTTTTCAGACACTCACCCCCAGTCACAGATCTGGGTTGAATCCATCATCGTTCTTTAGCTCACTTCGCCACCCCAGTTCAGACACAGCTATCTGCAAATCAGTCTTGACCCTGTGCCTCATGGGAACAGTCCAGCCCGAACTGCCAAGCCATGTCTTCCCTGGACCAGAAACAAGCATCCTGGGACCGGTTTCGGGCTAACAGCCCTCATCAGCCAGGCTAGCTTGAATCCAGTGGCAAAGTGAGCAAGGGACCCGAGTCTGGGCATACCCTGCCAACTTAGGGCAAACAAAGCAAACACAAGGAGATGATGGACGGAGCGCTGAAACTTTACAGACACTCACCCCCAGTCACAGATCTGGGTTGAATCCATCATCGTTCTTTAGCTCACTTCGCCACCCCAGTTCAGATACAGCTATATGCAAATCAGTCTTGACCCTGTGCCTCATGGGAACAGTCCAGCCCGAACTGCCAAGCCTTGTCTTCCTTGGACCGGAAACAAGTATCCTGGGACCAGTTTCGGGCTAACAGCCCTCATCAGCCAGGCTAGCTTGAATCCAGTGGCAAAGTGAGCAAAACAACGATGGATTTAGGCCCAGATCTCTGTGCTGGGGTGAATGTATGACATTGTTCTGCATTCTGTCCATCAACTGTTGTTTTTGCATTTGTCACCCCGAGTGGGACGGGTATGCCCAGACGTGGGTCCCGTGCTCTCCATGCCACTGGAATCAAGCTATCCTGGCTGAAGAGGGGTGAAACTCTGAAACCGGTCCTAGGATGCTTGTTTCCAGTCCAGGGAGGACCTGGCTTGGCAGTTCGGGCTGGACTGTTCCCATGAGGCACAGGGTCAAGACTGATTTGCATATGGCTGGGTTCAAACTGGAATGGCATGGTGAGCAAAAAAACGATTGATTTAGGCCCAGATCTCTGTACTGGGGTGAATGTATAACATTGTTCTGCATTCTGTCCATCAACTGTTGTTTTTGCATTTGTCACCCCGAGTGGGACGGGTATGCCCAGACGTGGGTCCCGTGCTCTCCATGCCACTGGTATCAAGCTATCCTGGATGAAGAGGGGTGAAACCCCGAAACCGGTCCTAGGATGCTTGTTTCCAGTCCAGGGAGGACCTGGCTTGGCAGTTCAGGCTGGACTGTTCCCATGAGGCACAGGGTCAAGACTGATTTGCATATGGCTGGGTTCAAACTGGAATGGCATGGTGAGCAAAAAAAAGATGGATTTAGGCCCAGATCTCTGTACTGGGGTGAATGTATGACATTGTTCTGCATTCTGTCCATCAACTGTTATTTTTGCATTTGTCACCCCGAGTGGGCCGGGTATGCCCAGACGTGGGTCCCGTGCTCTCCATGCCACTGGAATCAAGCTATCCTGGCTGAAGAGGGGTGAAACCCCGAAACCGGTCCTAGGATGCTTGTTTCCAGTCCAGGGAGGACCTGGCTTGGCAGTTCGGGCTGGACTGTTCCCATGAGGCACAGGGTCAAGACTGATTTGCATATGGCTGGGTTCAAACTGGAATAGCATGGTGAGCAAAAAACGATGGATTTAGGCCCAGATCTCTGTACTGGGGTGAATGTATGACATTGTTCTGTATTCTGTCCATCAACTGTTGTTTTTGCATTTGTCACCCCGAGTGGGACGGGTATGCCCAGACGTGGGTCCCGTGCTCTCCATGCCACTGGAATCAAGCTATCCTGGCTGAAGAGGGGTGAAACCCCGAAACCGGTCCTAGGATGCTTGTTTCCAGTCCAGGGAGGACCTGGCTTGGCAGTTCGGGCTGGACTGTTCCCATGAGGCACAGGGTCAAGACTGATTTGCATATGGCTGGGTTCAAACTGGAATGGCATGGTGAGCAAAAAAACGATGGATTTAGGCCCAGATCTCTGTACTGGGCTGAATGTATGACATTGTTCTGCATTCTGTCCATCAACTGTTGTTTTTGCACGAATCTGCTGCAGCCGCACCAGAGGACGATCTTTCTCTTACCTTGCCACCAAAGCCTGGAACAACTTCCCTCTCTACCTCCACACCTCTCCCACGCTCAACCACTTTAGCAAGGGACTCAAGACCTGACTCTTTGACTGAGACCTGCAGCACAGCGCCTGGATACTCCTCGGGGTGATAAGCTGCTCTATGCAAATACTATATGATTTATCTATTTGATTTGAACATTATAAGGCCTACCACATAATAGTACCTATCCTTGTGGCGTCCCTTCCGCGCCTGACTAACTGCGCACAAGTACTGGGCTGCTCACGAAGGTAGTCTTGACACATGCAGACTGCACATGTGTGCACATGTGTGTTCATACATGTTCACTTGTAACCACCCACGTGCCCCATACCCTACCAGAACTGCAATGGAATTTTATTAAACAGCATACACTGGTGGTAAACAAGCTCAGTCTAAATACCATGAAATTGCCATGAGTGAGACTCAGGAAGTGAGACTCAACCTCAGTAAAGGTCCAAAAACAGGGTGATCAAAAGCAAGAAATCCTGCTGGACTAAATGTGCAGAATCCATTGGCAACTCACTTTCCTAAACCACATTTTTTTCATTGAACTGGCAGCTTAAACCTGGTGGTTTGACCAAGAGGTTTCAGAACTTTATGGAAGCTATTTTAGCTTCCATAAATAGGTGGGTAAGGGATTATATGCGGAGAAACTGTGGTGATAACATCTGCACTTTAGTTCTAGTTTTTCCTAAGCATTTCTTCATTTTATTGTTCAAAAAGATTGCAATTTGAAGTCAAAGTAGCCAGGGTATGAATATGAGGAAAAAATGTAATAAACTGCAATTATTCCTCAAAATCACTGCAAGCTTTGCGCAAAACAGGGAAGAATAAATGAGCCTGGCTCAGTATGCATTAGGCAGTAGGCTAGGATTATTGTAATGTAATAAAGACCCTTTCTATGGTAACGTCCTCTCATGAAATATACATCCCAATCAGTGATGGCTAGCTCAGGTAATCGTGGTGGGGCGGTGGGGCAGGGCAGGGCGCAGCAGGAGGGGAAGCTGACAGACGACTGAATAGGTATTATTTATTTAATTATACCTATTTCGTTGTCTGTCAGCTAAGCCGCCCCGCCCACCTCGCCCACTTCGCCCACCCCGTCCTGCCCCACCCCACCCCACCGCGCTTACCTGAGCCGGCCGCCGCTGATGCCAATGCTCCAAATTGAGGCCCTTGTTACGAGGCTCCTACGAGTTTTGGTATGTGTGGAAAGGCCTGTGACCAGTTACACCGTAATTATGAGTATTGTAGCGAACACTGCTCCCCCACAATTTTCCGCAAGTAATCGACGGTAGGTCGAATCTGCAGAAATTTAGCAGGGTAAAAATGGCTAGTGAATATCAGGTCATGCAGATTTTGGTGAGATAAGCACCAAAATCCGCATGCCATGCCCCATTTTCAGGGCACAATTCAGAATAGGCGATAATCATCACACCAAAAAATTCCAAACATCTCAGTCTTGGATTTCATCTGGTGCAATAATTATTTGAGCTATCACAAAAGCAGTCGAAGTAAGGGCCTGTTAGGAGGAGATTCACGATTTTTATTTTAACTTTCTCCCACTTAAAATAATCCCCTACAATTCAATGCAATGTAATGAGTAAAATATATTCTCCCAAGTTTTTTCCTAAATTTTACTTTTATCTGTTCCCGGACATTGGTATGCATGATGATGGAAGTCACTCCAAACTGGAATAAACGTGAATTAGAATTCATTGTGATCTGTCTACAAATGGCAAGCACATTTGGAAACGCAGAGTACATGAAGTTCCTTCAGTAGTTAAATTAATATTTCTTATGCGAGGCAGGGAGGAATGACCATATACATCACATTTCTAAAGATGGATTGTTGAATGCTTCGGAGTGAAATGGGATTAAACTACGGACGTCATTGAAGATGGATCAAGCTGACAGCAAGGATTCCCTGTAGTAACTTAATAGGATAAAATGTATGAGACGAAGAGAGGGGGAAGGGAAGAGCAACTAAACAGAGAGAAGAGCAATTGTCTAGGGACTGGTAAAGGCAAATAGAGGGATAACAGAGGGAAGACCAAAGTGGACCAAAAGTCTTTACAACTGAGATAAACATTTACTACCATTAGTTCACAATTCACTAGCATAGCTCAAAGCAATGCAAATCATTGGGTCAATTTACTAACCATTATAAAAGCATGCAGACACAGCAAAAAATGACGCAGTGCCAAACGAGTGGCTGCACATCCCTTGGTATAAGTGCAGTGCTGTGCATACCCCTTTTTGCCCTTACATAAGTATGTAAGGGCACCGAGGGGTATCCACTCCAGTGCATACCACCCATCGCCCTTACATACTTCGGTAAGGGCACCGAGGGATATGCACTGCTCATTGCGGTACCCACTCTACCCCTTCACGGAATTCCGTGGAATCTCGCCGGATTTTAAGGTAATTCCGCAGAATTCCACGGAATGAAACTCCGCCAATTCCGCCAACCCCTAAAATAAAGGTTCTAAGTAATTACAGATTGATTTCTTTATTGGATGCTACAGCAAAAATATATGCGTATGTACGAATAGTATTAAAGTGTTTGCAGGGCCGAACAATAGGGTTGAACATAATACAAAGAAGGGTTTAGAGATTATGGGCCTGATTCACAAAAATAACTTACACTTTTGAGTAATTTACACTTTTGAGTAAGTTTCCTACGTTTTGACTATTCACAAAATCCGAGTGTAAATTTACTCCTTAAGTTGAACTTACACGTCCCCACCAAATTGAAGGGGAGGGGAGCTATACACTTTTGAGAAATTTACACTTTTGAGCATGTTTTCTACTTTTTAGTAATTTACAAAATCCAAGTATAAGTTTACTCCACAACTGCAATTTAAACTCAGATTTTGTAAATATCCATAAACTAAACTTACTCAAAAGTGTAAATTACTCAAAAGTGTTTAGGCCCCAGGTCCTTTAACTTGGAGGAGACATGTGAGTTGCCTTTGTGAATCAGGCCAAATAACTCTACTCAGGACCTTTACTTTGTATTATGGAAAATTCTTCAAAGATCTATAGACATAGTTGGTTCAATGAGTTGCTGCTTTGTAAACTTTCAAAACCAACAAGGTGATGGATGGAATGCTCAAATTAATCTCAGCTCTGAACCAGAACACAAGCAACCTAGAACCAGTATCACTCTAATTAGGGCTTTTCAGCAAGACATAATTTGGTTCCAGTGGCACAGTGAGCCTGGGACCGACGTCTGGGCATACCTGCCACACTTAGGGTGGCAAATGCAAAAACAATGATGTGGTGGATGGAATGCTCGAATTAATTTCAGCCTCTGGTAATCACTCTGGGCCACATCCCAATAAATTTTTTTGCCCACCATGCCACCTTAGTTTAGACTCAGACATATGCAAATCAGTCTTGACCCTGCTCCTCATGAGAACAGTCCTGCCCGAACTTCCAGACGTGGTCCTCCCTTAACTGGATCACAAGCAACCTAGGACTAGTTTGTGCTGGACTGTTCAGATTGGAGCAGGGTCAAGACTGATTTGCATAAACCTGGGTCCAAACTGAGGTGACCTGGTGTGCAAAATAACGATGGATTATGATGCGGCCCGAATGATTACCAGTGGCTGAGATTAATTTAAGCATTCCACCCATCACTGTTTTGTATGCTTTATAAATTTTAGGCATTTCTACAGAAACTGCATACTGATATCTCATTGAGGTAGAATGTGATAGAAGGTGCTGCGTGACACCCCACTTACCACTTGAAAATGTTTTAAAGCAAGGATGTAGGGTACCATGCAGAATCAGATGAGGGCCCTCGAGTGTACAATATCTCACAGATATTAATTGGCCTTGGAATGAAGGTTTGGGGGCCACAGGAAGAGCTGGCATCCCTCTGTATTGCAGGAGTCTGCGTTACGCCCCTGACATGTCCTTGCACCATCACATTTTGGCTTTTATTTGGCAGATTATCGTAGTATTTGTCTCATACACAGGCGTCTCCACCAAAAATGTTGTCAGGTGGATATAGCATTCCTAAGGGGAAAAGGTTGGTCACCTCATTTTTCCAACCTATTTGGGAGGAGATACTTTTGATTATATGCATTGTCTCTTCTTGATCAGGTGATACATTTAGAGATTTTGGTCCTTATTACGAGTCTGGTGGAAGGAAATGAATGTGTGCTTTCATGCATTAATGTCTGCGTTAAGTTCCACCTGATTTCCAGTTGTTAGGTTTTTCCACATGCAATTTTTCTTGATGAGGACAAACCTCACTAATATTTTTCAGGAAACTACCTTTATAACTCGGGCTCAACCACGCATGCCATTTCCATGCAAGCGGAACAACACTTGCCTAAACCAAGCATCTGCCTTAAGGCAGTCAGCGGTCTAGATGTGCGGATGCGAGTGGAGAGGAACAGGAAGGATCAGGAGAGGAACTTCTGGGACGCGGCCTGGTAATGGGCTGGGTTTAAGGGGGGGGGTTGTTTTTTTTTTGTTGGTGGGGGTCGGTTTTAGTGCTCAGGGCAGGGGGGGGTCGGGCTAGTTTTAAAGGCTGGGGCTGTATTTTAGGGCTCAGGCCGGAGGACCTGGGGTTGGGGTAGTTTTTTGGCAGGGGGCAGGGTTTTAGGCTTCAAGGCGGAGGTAGGGGAACTGGAAGTTTTCAGGGCTGGGGGTCAGTTTAAGGGCTCAGTTCGGGGGGCTGGGGTCGGGGTAGTGCATGCATGGTTGCATCATACAACCATGTTTTTCGGCCCTTAAAACCATCTGGAAAAATCGCATGAGAATTGAAGCAGCCAAGTCTCATTTCTGAGAGAAGCATAAAGTACTCGCCTCTGGTAGAAAAAAAATTGCAGAATGATGGTAACCTAGATGGTATATACAAAGACATTGTTTTATCCTAGATTAATTGTGTAATGGTGTATTTTACAATGTTCACGTAAGGGTGGGTACTTGTTTGTAAATAGTTTTATTTTTTAAATTTGTGTATTGCTTTGTAGGACACATCTAAAGAAGCATAAATATAAATAAATAAATAAATACATTTCACCAACCTACTCAGGACTCTGAAGTGACCTGGAAGACGAGTAACAATATACAAAACTAGTAAATAAATAAATATCTTGAAGCATTAGCATATAATATAAGTACCCCCGACAATACTCCCTGGCCGAGAGGTAATCTCAGGAGGGTGGGAATAAACCATCAGCACCATGTCTTTTGTAGTAAGAGCCATTAAAAGAGTAGGGGGCCGACGTGAGAATAAAAAGGGATTATATAGAAATGAACATGCTTCTTGTACTTTTAATGTTTTCCTGGATCCTTAATGCAACTAAACAAAATGTCATCCTGGCAAAACAAGCATGCAACACTTGGGCCGTAGAAGTAAACCACACAATGAATATACTGTTTTCTAGCCCCTCCACTCTCAGTCCCTTTACTCTTCCAACCAATCACCAACAGCTTTGGAACTCATGGCACAATATTTACTTGAAGGCATAGATGACTTTTTATGTCTACCTTGGCACAGAAATAATCACATTTCAGAGTTTAATGACTGCTAAAAAAAACATTACAATAAAAACTTCTGCATGCACACCATGAGATCAGAAAACCACAAGCAATTTATTTTTGTTGCTAAAACCGTTTTGAGTTTGAAGTCCTGAATGACTCTTAAGTGTGTTTTTACTCATTTACATTTTAAGTTACTGATACAGTCAGGTTTAAAAATAAATCATGTATTAGAAGGAATGACACAGGGAACGCAATTCTCAGACCCCAAAAAAGCGACTTATATAGATGTTTGCACTTGATTAATCTAATATGCTACATAAGACATCATTGAAGAGATGGCACATTCAGAGAACATGAATGCTGAAGCATAATATGGCTTCTATAATAGGCTGACAAATTCCACTGATGCCTTCTCTGGTGAAAAAAGATATACGAAAGTGTGGTACTTAGAATGACTGAAAACCTACGTTTAAACTAGCAGAAACATAAATGCGTTAATACCTAATTTGTTCTCCACAATTATCTTTGATCAACAACATATCATACTTGTTTACTCTCCTACATATAGTTTTTAACATTGTTTTTTCCAATCT
This sequence comes from Calotriton arnoldi, assembly GCA_963921515.1. Lineage (NCBI taxonomy): Eukaryota > Metazoa > Chordata > Amphibia > Caudata > Salamandridae > Calotriton > Calotriton arnoldi. Next base: position 556,826 of record CAWUFW010010520.1, read on the forward strand.
TTTACAAAAATCCAATTCACAACAGTTCATTAAAGAGCCTCAAACAGCACTATCCAGCCCTACGCACCTACCCATTCTTTCATCAGTTCTTATACGGATGTCAAGTCTCCCTTGTTTATGTCATTGACACAGCGTTTCGTCTATAATTCTTTGTTTAGCCTTCATCAGGACTTGTTATACGACTGCCCCCAGCGCTTTGACACTCTTACGGGTGATTAGTTTGTGCTTTACAAATACCGGGTTATGCTCTTCATATTCCATAATCCAAGGGGCATGCACTTCCCTTTCAAGTATAAACATTATGTCAGCTCTCAACTATTAATTACACTAGTTACAACATTTTCCCTGTATATATAATTCGTTCATAATATCCTCAATAAACAGTTGCACAATCATTAGTGGCACAATCATGGTAGACAAAAACAAGTGTACTTTACAAATGATAATCCAATATTTAAATAAATACAATTCATCCTAGCAGAAACCTACCAGAAAACCTTTTAACATTCTATATATTCAACAACTTTACCAAAGATTTTTGAGAAACCTACATTGGTGTCAAAAATGGTCTTCAATATTATGAGGCAAAATATAGCAACAAGGGCTAGAAATACTAAAGGTGAGCTATGATTTCTACTGAGAGGTTCATATTGCAATCTCAAAATATAAAAAAGAGAATGTGAATGGCTGATTGTTTGATATCATAATCTCTGTTTAATATTGGTCTCATTCTCAGCCAAACAGGCCTTCTACAAAAAACAGATTCTCTAACTAATACTCGCAGCCCGAGGGAAAAAGAAACCTGCATCTATGGAGACCAATGGGCAATCAAGCCACTTCTGCCTCTATAGAATAGGCCTGTTATGTAGTGATGTACAAGGGAATTCTTTAAGAAAACGCAAAATAAGTGGGGATGGTGGGGAAGTTCTAATGTCACATGAGGCAAATGGTTTTTCCCACTTACCTAACCAGAGGAATCCCGCAAAAAGTGCCACCTTAAAGAATTATAGTAAATATACGACAACTATTCCCTAGAGACCACACCTTTTGTTGACATACTGGGCCTATCTTTTAACAGATCCTAAATTCGAGTAAAAAGTTATGCAGCAGCAAGAAGTCTAGACAAAACATACAGGGGTCTATTTACTTAGATCTAACGCCATGTTTGTGTCACAAACGTGATGTAAAACGGCATGAAATCCTTTTTGACTAATTTACTTTCCAGCACTAAACTCGTTTAGCGCTGGAAAACACTCGAAAGTAGCCCAGAGCAGCCCATAGCTCTGCTTTGCTTTACTTGGCACCAAGGGGGCGTACCATGGGTGGTGCACAGGCATTCCCATGCATCCACCCAAAGTTTCTGATGCTTAACTCAATTTACTTAAAAAAGTAGACAGGGTTTAGCGTGAGAAAATAGTGCCCATTTCAAATAGGTGCTATGAAGGAAAAATGCTTTCATTTCGCCTTTCGTTTCTGACTTTGTATGTGTGCTGCACTGCAGAGCACACATAAGAAATGGGAAAAGGTTTCAAGGGCTCCCTTATAGTACAAAACCTATGCTAGACTCACGGAGAAACCCTTGCACTATAGCGCAAAGGTGTGTCCATGGCGCACTGCTCCGGAGCTAGGGAGAGGGAAGGAGAGTGCCATTTCTGCAAATATGGCACTCCCCTGCACTCTCCTTCTTACACAGTGCAGCACAGTATTTGCAGCTGCTGCACTGTGCTGCATGAGAAACTAGTAAATCTGCCCCACATTGTTATATATTCTTTACTAGAAAATCACTCACAACCCCTCCAGTTCCAAGAAGAGTGAAGAACTCATAAATGAATTAACAAATATTCTGAGGCGCATATTCTTACAGTTTTTGAAGCATGAAGCAGCTGACAGTCAGATGTGTATTTACCAACAGGCACCACCATAGCCCAACTAAGAAAGAAGCTGACAAAGCTTGCTAGGTACTTCAAAATATCCAATAGGGGTTCTCCAGCAAAATAGCTGATATTCTCAGCTCAATTACTGTGTCATCGTCTTATATTACTAAAAGCAAAAATTACAAAATCCATTAGTGGAGGCAAAATGTTGATTAGGCCAGTCAAGCTTGGAAAATACATCCACTGCTTGGCCAATACGTCTTTCTTACCATTTTCCTATAAAGGCAGTGAAGCAAGAAGCACATCTCACTCCCTCTGGATTACCAGCCCACAGCTACATCAGAAACTTGCCTCTGCCTGCTGCACAGCCTCATGCTTTACTTTTCGAAAAGCAATTTGCTGTATCATTGCAACACAAAATGAATAGTGAGAAAAGGGGGGACACAAAAAGCTGGGAAAAGCAGAATCCCCCAAACATGATAAATCGAGTCTGTCCCCCTTGGCTATTGTATGATGACTGCTTGAAGCACAGATCGATAGAGTCCAAGTTCAAGTTCAAGAAAGCTTTATTCGATTTTGCAAACAAATCATAAAAGCACAAAGTCAAAATTTAATTTTCATTTTTTTTTATTAAAGCGTAAATAAAACTGCTTTGTTAGAAAAGAAACACGTCAGTAAGTGTAGATAATAAGCTCAGGCATATAAGTAGAAAAAAGGAACAGCAACCCACATTAATACTGATCCCGTACTCTCACAAATGATAAAATATCACTGAGTAAATATGTCTAAAATATATATGCAGATATAAGTCTCTTAAAACTATTTTATCCACACCGCTTTCTGATTGCAAGCGCTCCTCTTATAAAACTTATGTCAGCAGAGCAAATATCTATAGAATCCAGCAAATACAAATAGCTAAAACCTTCTCTATAAGAACTGATGCAGTCTCTTTTAAAGACAATCCAGGCACACTTTGCTGCTGTAAAGCAATGCTTCCACGATTAAGTATTCCCTGAAGGCTGCCCTTTTTTTGAGTTGTACAGTCCAATTGCGTAGTGAGCCATTGGGTCTCGGAGAGGGATTATCACGTTTGTAGTACACTTGTTTTTGTCCACCATGACTGCACACATTTTTAATGAGGATAGTATGAAGGAATTGTATCTGATGAAAAAATGCTGTAAATAATGTAGCTTATAATGAGAGCTAACGCTATAGTTATATTTGATTGGGAAGTGCCTAATCCTAAGATTATGGAATAAGAAGAGTATACCAAGTCCTCCTGATAAAGGCTAAACACATATGTTATAGCCGAAACGCTGAGTCAATGACTCAAACAATGGAGACTTGGCATCTGTATAAGAACTCATGAAAGAATGGGTGGGTGTCCAGTGGATAGTACTGTTTGTGACTCTTTCATGAACAATTGAATATTGGATCTTTGTAAAAGATTGAAGAATACTATTTTAAGATCTAGATATAAGGAATTATGCAATAAAAATAAAGAAAAGTGTTCTGAAATGAAGGAGAGTAAACGAGCATGAAATGTTGTGGACAGAAGATTATTGTGGTGAGCAAATAAGTAACCAAGGCTTTTTAATACAATAATGTTACTAAAGTAAACATACCAAAAAGTACCAATATTTGTATGGAAGAAATTGTGGCCTTCCAAACTACATTTTTACCTACATAAAAAACAAGCACAAATGTTCTTGGCTATTTAGCAAAGGATATAGATCAACTAGAGATCTGGGTTTGTATTACTTAAAATGGAATATAGCATGTTACAACGCGTGCTTTTACTACGCAGTAGGTAACAATGCGGTCGTTGTAACGACCGCGTTGTTACAACGCAATGTCATTACTACGCAAGTAATTACATCGACTTGCAGTAGATGGCGCCGGAACATTAGGAATGTATAATTTACTATTCCAACTCCAGCCTACGCAACAGTAGGGAAGGTGTTGGAATAGTAAATTATACTATTCCTTAGGTTAGAGCGCCATCTACTGCAAGTCGATGTAATGACTTGCATAGTAATGGCATCGCGTTGTAACAACGCGGTCGTTGTAACGACCGCGTTGTAAAGGCATCGCGGTCTAATGACCGCGATGTAAAGGTTGTTTCCCCTCAAAATGCGGCCCTGTGCAAACAGCATGTGTTGCACTTTGTTCTGCAGTGCATATTTCCGTATTACAAAAAAGGTTGACTCATCCCCTTTCAGAAATCTATTTCCTGGTGCTGGTGCCATTCTCATGACTTCTGGAACAGTTCCCTTTCTGGGCTCCTGTATGGTGCCCAAGGACAAAAAGGGGCTGGCATCTGTGAGCTCCAGTTTACGAAAGTGTCAGTCCAGGAAAGATCACCTGCTTAATCCCGAGGACCTCTGCTAGACCATGAAATTCATCAATACAATTCTACCTCCCCAGCCGCTGTTAGAATCAGCAAAATGGCCACATGTCCATTCTTAGGATAATGCTGAGGCGGGGTGGACCCAGAGGAGGAGGCAGCTATGAGCTCTTTTATAACACCACTGTGAGTGCCGACACAGCTGTAGGAATGCAAACATCGAATGAAGACACCCACTGTGAAGGAGCAGGCAGTCCACATCTGTCTATGCTGGTGGTTGCATTTCCCAATGCTTGACTGCAGATTGTCTCAGGTGGTGGTGGGGTGGGGGGGGGCATGCTTTGTTTTCAGGGATCAAGTACCCTCAGGCCTGCAGATTGTCTCAGGTGGTGTGGGGGTGGGGGGCGGTGGGCATGCTTTGTTCCCAGGGAACAAGTACCCTCAGGCCTTTTTCTCAGTAAGTTGCCTATATGACAGAGCCTTCCATCCATTAGTCGTGACTCAATCCAGGCGTAGCCAGTACAGGTAAAAGCGGTGGGGCGGGGAAGTTGACAGACAACAGAATAGGGCAAATAAAATTATTTAAAAAAAGAAAAACACTTCCCTTGCGCTCGCTGCATCGCCGACTCGGTGATGCAGCAAGAGCAAAGGTAAGTGGTTTTATTTATTTTTTCATTTATTTTCCCTTTTCTGTCGTCTGTGACTCCCCTGGCGATGCGACAGTGCAAGATAAGTAGTTTTCTTTTAAAAAAAAATTATTTTCCCTATTCCGTCATCAGTAGACTTCCCCCCGCCGTGCCCTGCCCCCGTCGCACCGCCCCACTGCTCCTACCTGTACTGGCCGCGCCTGACTCAATCTCTTATTAGTTAATTTTAGTCTTCTTTTTTTCAGTGTCCTTTCAGGCCTTTGTGAATTGCCAACCCTGAGGCTGACCTTTTTATAACTGTCTGTCAAAATGCCATCAACAATGCATATACAAATTATATTTTGAATTATGCCTGAGATGTAACTATTGAATTGTCTGTAGCACATCCCAAGACGCTTTTCCCCAGTAATATGCCTTTCCTTTTTTTTTAACCTTGTATTTTTTATCATTTGTGTGAATCACCTGAGCACTAAGCATGCTTGTTCACCTTACTATTTATATATTATATTGGCCAGTTCTAAATCAACACATTTCTCTTTTTATTATAAATCTTCCTTGCATTTGGTGTAAAACAACAAAAATTGAGACATTTATTGTGCTGCTTAGGATTATTCATATGAGTATCCACTCAGGAATCATTGTTCTATTATAATTAATTACTCTTGGGTTCTTTGTATATAATTGGGTATCTCCTGTGTTAAGTTACACCTTTCAGTGCTTAATTTGAGCTGGTGGTTGCAGGCGGGGTCCACCGGCACTCATTTTAGAGGACCTGTACTTATTTTATCTCATCAAACTTTTATCCATAGAAAGAAAATCGCACACAAGTGAAAAAAAGAGCAATACAAAGACGTAAAAAGAGTGACTTAGGGCCTGATTAGGATGGCGGTCGGACTTATGTCCGACCGCCATTCCTTCGGAAAGGAGACCGCCGACTAGCTGTCGGCGGTCCTGCAACCGGTATCACGATGCGACTGCCTTCAAGGTGGTCGCAATGTGTATCTTTTTTATTGCGGCGTGTGCTGCAGGCTGTACATATCTGTACACCATGTGGCAGGCACCATGCAGTGCCTGCCACATGGTGCAGGGATAAGTAGGGGGGCACCATAAGTGCCCCCCAGGGCCCATGTTGGAGGGCCAGGGGATAAGGGGGGCCCGCTATGGGCCCCCAATGTCCCTCTCCGCCTGCCTTTTCATGGCGGGTAAACCGCCATGAAACGGCCGGCGGAAACTGACATTGTAATACCTACGGCGGTGCCTGAGCCGGCACCGCCACCATTGTAGGCATTACACTCCATCAGACAGTCCGACGGGCTTCCCCTGCCATCAGAATGCGGCAGGCGGGAATGCAGGGTCCGATGGCGGTGGGACCACCACCGACGGGCAGACAGTGGTGGTCCCACTGGCATCGTAATGAGGCCCAAAGTGAGAAAGCAAGGATGAAAAAACCCTTAAACAATGGGATAAAGATGCAGGAAGCGTCTTGAAGTGGATTTTCTGTTTGGGATTCAGGACTACCTCAAAGCATAATGACTGTGACAAAGACAAGGGAAGTAGATGTAATATGTAGCTTTCTTAATTCCTAAAAACTTTGGGGCTTATTTACAAGCCCCTTGTGCCACCAGTAAGTCACTATTTCCCATATTAAAAGTGATGCACCGGTGGTGCAAGGGGCTTGTAAATAAGCTCCTTTATTTATATTGCACTAATAAATATAGGGGCATATTTACAAGCCCCTATCACCACCGGAGCATCACTTTTTGATGCTCCTGTGGTGTAGCACTATTTTCAATATGTACAAGGTGGCGCTAAGCCACTTAGCGTGGCTTAACGCCACGTTGAAAATATGCCCCTTTCTGACGCAGTCCTCTGCGGCAAAGCGGAGTGCAATGGGTGTTGCAATGGGCGTTCAACTACAACACCCATTGCTTTTAGACGCTGCACCAGATTTAGAAGGAGGTGTTAATCTGTGGCAGCTCCCAAAAACTAATGCCATGCAAGAGCAGGCGTTAGAATGGTGCACGAGGAGAGATGCTTTTTTTTCTCCTCGTTGTTGCTTTTTCTATGTGTGATGCATTCTGCAGCACACATAGAATGAGCAAAACGCCATGAATGTTTGTTTAAGTTCAGGATGGTGTCACTTAGTGCTCATAAACAATCATTAAATAATGACAATTTGCTACTTCCATCTGGGCTGCAGAATGCAGCACACATGGAAGTAACAAATCGCCATTATGGAGTGTTTATGTGCAGGAAGGGACACCTTCCTGCATATAAACAATCATTCCCTACAACACAGGCACCCTTGCACTATGGTGCAAGGGTGCCTGCGTTGGCTCTAGGCAACTCATTTTAGCGCCAGCGCTAGGGAAAACAAAGGGGTGCGCTCTATTGCATTAAATACGGCGCATCCCTGCGTTTTGCCAAATTTGGCGCATCTCCGCGCTCCAACATTTTCTAGTAAATAGGCCCCATTGTCTATAACGATGGGACCAATGTTCTAATATAAGGCAATAATCTTAAGATTAGGGATATCTGATATTTGAGTAATATGCATTTGCGTAACTATGCAAAATTTTGAAGAAATTACTCATAAGTATACGTAATGCAAAACTGGCATTTGGCGTTCTGTTTTTATGCAAACTACGTCCACAAGGATGCATTTTCGCACTAAAAAAGTGGGAAAGTGGAAAAAGTTCAAGTGCCCCAAACAGAAGCTGCTGGGGTGGGGGGGGAGGGGGAGGCATCCGTTTTGTTCCTGTGGCTTGCACTTATTTTTTGCCGCACAAAATTACACCATTTTAACGAAAATGTCTCCCGCGCTTATCCAAACCTAAAATTGACAATAAACCAAAGCACCAAGTTGACCCTAACTAAATTTGCGCGTTTTGAAATCTAAATTCAAGATTAAACACAATATGACCTGTAGATGGCAGCATTGATCCATCATTGAAATCGCAAGCATTTTTTTTTTTTAAGATCACGTCTGTGAATGCAGCTGAAGAGAGATACGGAATGACATTTACTATTTGCCCACTCCATATTATATTTCAAAACGCGTTTGATCTCAAATGTATTCACATCTAAATGCTAAAGTGATCGAGTGCAATCAAAGGGAGAATGTGTGAGTTAATATTGTTTGAAAGTGATGAAGCTAATGTTAATGTTAATGGGATTTATAAAGTGCACGAATACCCGGAGGTGTCTTGGCGCTGAGGACACAGTAAGCCCGCTCAGGTATCTAGTTGTGGAACAACCAGGTTTTTAATCCTTTCCTGAAGGTGGAGAGGGAGCACGCACTTCTGAGCTCACACGGAAGAGTGTTCCAGAGTTTAGAGGTGCCAAAGAGAAAGCTGCGGCCACCCCAGTGCGATGTTCGAATTCTGGGCACTGTCAGGAGTTTAGCCCCTGTAGAACGGAGGTGTCTGGTTGGTTCATACCAGGCAAAAAGGTTTTGCAGAAAGACAGGACCTGTGTGGTTCAGTGCTTTGTAAGCCAGACACAGCGCCTTGAATTTGATGCGTTGTGCTACAGGAAGCCAGTGCAGACTGCGAATCTCTTTAGATACAGATTTGCACCTAGGGGTGTTGGACAGTAACCGTGATGCTGTATTTTGAACAATCTGAAGCTTTTTCAAGCACTGCTTCTGTATGTTCAGGTAAAGCCCGTTACAGTAATCCAGTTTAGACTGAATCAGCGATGTTACTATAGTTTTTCTGGTGTCCATGGGAATATAAGGAAGAATCTTCCTTACTTTCTTAATAAGGAAGTGGGAGGCGGAGACAGTTGCATTTGTATGCTGAGAGAGCGAAAGTTTGTTGTCGAACCACACTCCCAGGTTCTTAGCCTTAACCGCTGGTTTTGGTGGTTCTCCCATCTCTGCCGGCCACCACAGATTGCCCCAGTTTGGCCGCATATTACCAAAGATCAGGACCTCTGTTTTTTCAAAGTTGAGTTTAAGACAGTGTGTACTCATCCATCGGTTTATAGTATACATACAGTTCTGAAATTGCTGAACAGGAGGAGCCTGATTTTTATATGCGGCCACCACAATCTGGGTGTCATCGGCGTAAGATGTCAGGCTGAACCCAAAGTCCCGGATCAAAGGAGCCAGTTCGGAGACATAGACGTTAAAAAGAGAAGGGCTCAAGGAGGAGCCCTGTGGTACTCCGCACGGGAGGGTATAAGGCTCAGAATGATACCCATCAACCGAAACTGTTAATCTCCTATCCTTGAGAAAGGAGGACAGTAGGGCTAGTGCCGTACCCCTGACCCTACATTTATTTAAAAGCCCCTTTTCTCAATTATCACCTTCTTCACTTCTACGTTATGAAGTGGATGAAGTTGCAATAACAGCCCACCCTACTAGGTATTGGAGACTATGGGGCCTATTCACAAAGGCATTTGGGATTACATAAAGTAGTACTCTTGTAGTACTCTTCTACATGCTCTTACATACCTTTGTAAATTGACCCCAAAACATATTAAATGGGGATAAAATAGGAATAATCAGAGAATATTCATATTAGTACACAAAGGAATGACTGTGGCCTCTTTGCACTTATGAGTTGGACGTTTTGTGCTTGATTCACAAAGGCATGTAAGAGTATGTAAAAGAGCACTCCACTCCTGTTCTACTACTTCCCATATTCATAAATGTTTTTGTGAATAAGCCCCTATGGGGCATATTCTCAAGGACTCATCGCCGATTTAGCGGCACTTTGCCGCCACGAAAGTGGCGATAGATTTATCGCCATATTCACAAGCCTGCGCTAACAGCCGACATCGTCAGTTTACCTGCGATAGCTGCCGCTAAAAACATCGCCAAGGCTGACAGCGACAACTAACGCTAATCATATGCAGAGTAGGCGTTCCCGTGCAAAAACTCACGATAACACCACTTCGCGATATTCTCAACAACCAGCCAGATCGGCGATGCGGTCCAAAAACAGGCGATAAGGCACGTTAGCAGCAGGGACTTAAGACCTGCTTTTTTCTGGTCTTAAGTAGGACGAAAACCTGCAGTATAAAGCGAGCCCAGCCCAGAGCCACATCTGAAGACCAACAGATGCCGTGGAGCTACTAATCATGCAGCTTGGAGACCCAAGAGGGCCACAACACCCACCGCCACCACCCCCAGGACCACCCCCACCCCCAGGAACACCCCCCCGGACTACCACCGAGGCAGCGCAGAACAAGACAGCTGGTCCTCCGGAGGGTTTGTGGGGTTCTGGTTGGCCTCTGTAGTTGCTCCAGCTTCCTCCATGGTGCTTCTCAGTTGTTTGGGTTTAGTTTTTATTCTATTTTTATTTTGCAGCTTTTATGGTGATTTTTCCCGCCTGACGTGGGAATGGCAAGCCTGGCGCTGCTTACCGCTGATATTTTTATCGCTGTTGGGCCCATCCCCACTTTTTTCACGTTCGGGTTTCCTTTTTTATAGGCGTCCCGGTAATTTTAACGCGGACATTTGACGCGTTATCGGGAAACTATCGCCTGTTGCCAGCGTGTTGAGAATACGCCGTTAACACGGCGTTAGTTTCCCGCAATAGACGGCGTTATGTAAAATTGCGTTAACATAGGTTGGCGATAATTATCGCCCGTTCTTGAGAATATACCCCTATGTGTTTAGTGGAATAAAAAATCTTTTGGTGAAATATTGAACTAAAACTGATTGACACAATAGGACACCAATAACCGACTCTGGAATTCCATTACAGTCAGCAGGAATATGCCCTTAGTAGTTCCATAAATGTTTCAAAAGACATATGCCTGTTGTAGAAAAAGGCTTGAACTGCACAACTGGAAGTTCTAGAAGGGACACCAAGGCTTTCATAGCTCATTTGCATTTGTAGCCATCTTCAGTGGTCAGGGGCGTTGCGGGGGGGGCGAGGGAGGGAGGATGAGCTTCAGAATTTCCCAACAATCATGCTGGCATATAATGTTATAATGCATTATCGGATAAGCAGAGTGCATGAGAGGGGCCTAAGAGGCAGTGAAAAGGGAGAGGAATGCGGATTGGTAGGGGAGTACTAAGTGAGAGAAACACAATATTTTGTAAAATAACCAACATTTTCGAGGACTTTCAAAACAGGGAAAGAGAGATATTCTATTGTGTGTTTTTGTCTGTGTGAATGTAAAACTTTGTGGTGAAATCTGTCAGACAGCTCTCCATACCCGACTGAAAGCACCTGTACCCAACTATTTATCGGGACATACGGGGGGGGGGGGTAACAACCGCAAACACCCCACCTAAAGCTACTCCCCTGTCAGTGGTAGGATTTAAACAAGAAACAGTGCAACAAGACCAATTACAACCAGGTGATGGATGGAATGCTTGAATTATTCTCAGCCACTGGGGCTCACACTGGCCGCATTTCAATGTATTTTTAATGCCGTAAGCGAGACAGGTATACTGAGACGTGGATCCCATGCTTACTGTGCCACAGAACTCAAGCTGCTCCCTTCTGGAGAGGCCCAAATAGCCGAAATCGGCCTGGGGTTGCTTGTGTTCCCTTCTGGAAGGGGACTTCGTTCACAGTTCGAGATAAGCTGTTCCCATGAGAAGTTGGGGGGAGCTGGTTACTGATTTGCATAAGGTGAGTACTCGAATAACATGATGGGGCGGTAAAACGATAGACTGGAGTGCAGCACGAGCTATCCTCAAATGTCTGATTGGTTGGTGTTTACATTAACTGAGTATGGAAAGGACAGAGTGCAATGTGAGGGGTCCGCATCTGGTGTTCATGAGTATAGACATAAGTAAAGTGACAGTCACATGGATTTAGTGTGGGAGCTGGAGGTGGTAACAAACAGAAGCAAACACAAGGAGATGATAGACGGAGCACTGAAACTTTCCAGACACTCACCCCCAGTCACAGATCTGGGTTGAATCCATCATTGTTCTTTAGCTCTTTGCCACCCCAGTTCAGACCCAGCTACATGCAAATCAGTCTTGACCCTGTGCCTCATGGGAACAGTCCAGCCTGAACTGCTAAGCCCGGTCTTCCCTGTACCGGAAACAAGCATCCTGGGACCGGTTTTGGGGTAACACCCCTCATCAGCCAGGCTAGCTTGAATCCAGTGGCAAAGTGAGCAAGGGACCCACGTCTGGGCATACCCTGCCAACTTAGGGTGAACAAAGCAAACACAAGGAGATGATGGACGGAGCACTGAAACTTTTCAGGCGCTCACCCCTAGTCACAGATCTGGGTTGAATCCATCATCGTTCTTTAGCTCACTTTGCCACCCCAGTTCAGACCCAGCTATGTACAAATCAGTCTTGACCCTGTGCCTCATTGGAACAGTCCAGCCCGAACTGCCAACATGCTGCTCAGATTAGCCCTGCTGGACATTGAAATGAAAAACAAGGTGTGCTTGAATTAGTCTCAGCCAGTGGCAATCACTTAAGGCACATCCCAATCCTGTGCACACTGTGCCACTGGTACCAAGCTATAAGCCCTAATAAGGGCTAAACCTGTCCTCGGTTGCCTGTGGTCTGGTACAGGGAGGACCTGATCTGGCAGTTTCGGGCTGGACTGTTCCCACTGAAGCAGACTCAAGACTGATTTGCATATGGCTAGGTCCAAACTGAGGTGGTAATTACGAGTGGGTGAGATTAATTCAAGCAATAAATCCATCACTTTTTGGTATAGTTCAAGAATCTTTGAGTGAGTCTCTGTCTGGAGACAAGCTTGTCCTTTAGAGTTTACTTGAACAATTAAGAGAGAGACCAATGCTCTTTAGTCAGGAAGACAACGTTCCAGAGCAGGGGATTAGAACAGTGAATTCACCAAAGCTCTGTGCTGATGCTACATATAGTTCACAGTAGACAGCTGCTTTACAGAACCCCTAAAGATTGCCACAAGAGGGCACAGTATTGCAATACTTTGTCTCAAAATACCCTTTCAGTATGGCAAAGTGATTGCCCAAATTGCAAAATATAATTTTGCATGTGTTTCCAAAAATCTTTACCCCTCAGAGGCAGATGCAGGACTGTGCACACCTGTATTTGGGGGCGTTGAGAAGTGGTATATTGCTGAGCGTAGTGAGCGGTCCAGAGCATATAAGGTGATGCTGCTGGTGATGTAGGGAGAAGAGAGGTTGCAAATGAATTTGTAATCAAGTGTGCAGAGCTTGAAGAATATGTCTTCAGTGCGTACAGTTTTGTTACTGTACAGTGTGGTGAGTGGGTATTTGGAGACGGATAGAATACAAGTAGCAAAGTTGATGGCTTCATCCTCACAGGTGTGTGCTTCAACCAGTAGGCTATTGCAGTAGCCCAGTTTGCTAATGACAAGGGAGTTGGAGATGTAAAACAAGAAGGGACTTATTTGCCAGAGGCCTGCACCGCCGGAGCATAACTGTTTTTTGATGCTTCGGTGGCGCAGGACTCTCAATCATATCTATGAGGCAACACAAAGCCACCCTGCGTGGCTTCGCATGGCCTCATAGATATGGACTACAGCAAGGCAGAACAAAGCGATGCGTCGCCTTACTCTGCCTCAAGAAGGCGTTCCATTGGCGTTGTGGTGGGTGTTCCCATGCAACACCCATGGATTTTGACACTGCCCCAGATTTATAAAATCATGCAAACCTGGGGCAGCACCAAAATCTTACGCCTCCCCAAAGCAGGCGTAACGAGGAGAAATGTTTTCATTTCTCCTCGTTTTTTCCTCTTTCCATTTGTGCTGCATTCTGCAGCACACATAAAACAAGGAAAACACTTCTCAGGATTGTTTTTGTGCAGGAAATTGCACCTTCTTGAACAAAATCCTGCCAGCAACGCAGACACCCATCACCATGGTGCAAGAGTGCCTGCGTTGGCGCTAGACACCAAATTGTGCGCTGGCGCTGGCTGAAAGGTCAGGAATGCACAGTATCTCGTAAATAGGGTGCATTCCTGACCTTTCAAATTGGCGTAGGGCAGTGCAGTAAAAAGACTTGCAGCGCTGCCCTACGCCAATTGTTTTGTAAATGAGGCCCGAAATTATGCCAGATCATGTGGATTTTTAAGGAGTTTGATGTGTGGTGCTGATGTAATGTATGTGATTCAAGGCAGATCGTCTAATATAGGTACCAAAGCGGTGTCTGGTGTTCAACTGGTGAGACCTAATGTGCTCTCCTAGGGCCTGAATCACAAAGGTAACCTTACACGTTTGTGTACGTTTACGCTTTTTTATTTTTCAAAAGACTGCATTTCAATAGTAAGTTTACGAGTGTGGAGTTCTCCACCCCGACTTTGGAGTCCACGCACTCGTAAAAGTGAAAAAGCGTAAAAGTACACAAACGTGTAAGCTTACCTTTGTGAATCAGGACCATACTATTTAATGGAAAATGTTTTCTCTACAATCAGAAAGCAAATATTTCACATGGAATCTGATCTTGTCTCCATTAAAAGGATGGAATAAGAGCAGTGTGCCCACTTATAGAAACAAATGCTTCTGCTGTATACTTAATCATTCAGAATGACTGTGAATTGCTTTAATAAAATGCACAGAGTACTGAGATGCCGATATAATTTCTGAACCATCATTATCTTATTTCCTTGCAATAGTAGTATTTGAAAAGTTATCATAGGTGAGTTTGAACATCATGAGTGCTGGCAGGAAAATTGCTCATGGACAGTCTGCTATGCTAACCTGCCTCTATTTTGTGCACTCTGGCTATCCTGAATTGCATCTATTAAGCGGTCTTGCATTTTAAGACTACTGGGGCATTCTCACCATGTTTTCTTTATCACTTCCACAGCAGACTGCCAGATTATATTGGACTGGGGCGAAACATAAAGTGCCCCCCCTCCCCATTGTGGAGGACAATATGGGGTGAATATTGACTTGTGGCCGTTGAGTTGATACGAGGCATATGCTTTTTTGTTGTAGCCTTGGGATAGGAGTCTATTGACCTTCATTGGTTAAGATCCGTGCCGTCTCTTATTCAATATACCGTTTGCGTCCTATGAATGTATGTGTGGTTTGTGGTGTATAGTGCTTAGGCTGAATAGACATTGCATGCTTGGGTGTCCATGAGTTTCTGAGTGGGTTCCTTTAACATGACATGGTGATTGTATCACAAGATGGAGGTTCCCGTCCAGGTGTGAACAGTGGTGGCTGACATCTATGGTGAGGAACACGCAACAGCATAAAAAAAGATAAAATGGAAATGAATTACCATTTTATTTTTAATCTCTAGGGTTTTGGGGTAATTTAAGTGGGCCGATGCTCCTCCACTCCAACGGATGCGCCGCCCCTGGGTGTGAATGTAATAAACTGGTTACAGCTTCGCCTCTACAGACTTGAAAGCCCATGTAGCTGGACTGGTGGAACTAATACTCACATCCTGCCTGTACGAAAGTGGATTATTAGTTGAGGGAGTGAGAACTCACCTCAAATAATAATCACAAAAGTCCTCAACCCTCTGGTAAGTATGGCACAGGACAGTCAGTCTTAATTTAGAAGCAACGTGTAAAGTATTTATGCAGTACTCAAACAATAATAAAGTGAAGAGAAAACACAGGAAAAATCCCAAACCAATTTAGAACAATAGAGAATATTTTAATAAATACATTGATGCCAAAACAACAAAAATCCAATTAATAGAACTTGAGATATGAGTTTTTAAGTTTTGTATTTTAAAATACCTCAAAGAAGCACTAATCGTGAACCATGGACAACCGGTCACGCTGGTACGGGACAAGGGTAAGATTTCAGGCCGACCACAATGGAGCACGAGTCAGATACAAGGACCAGGTTCGTCCAGTCACTAAGTTACCTTCTCACTTAGAAAATTTTATAGATGTAGAAAGTCTTCAGCGGGGTCAGGCAGCTGACTCAGTGCTTAATTTGAGCCAATGGTATCCAGTGCTCGGAGCCGGCACTTAATTGCCAACACCGGAATATATGACAGTCTGCCACATGGTTTTGCTGTTTGTTGAATGTATAGAATAACACAATGGCTTTTTAATAATTCAATGTACATTAAAAATGACTAATAACTGCTGGCTAAGCCATTCTTATAGTTGCAGTAGTCTCCTAACGAGGGCCCTGCCACTTCTTTTTTACAAATTACGCAGTGAGACTGGATCCGAGGAAGAGCTCGATGATGCCAGGGAGCCACTGCATGAGTTCTCTAAGTCAATTAGAGGCTGCTCAACATTGGGCCTGGTGAAGCCGTCAGCGAAGGTTGTCGGCATTGTTCGAATGCTCCTCAGCATTGAGTCCAGTGAAGCCATCGATCGGTTGCTGCTTGGTGCCAAACCCAGTGAAGCAGTCCACAAAGGTTGTCGGTGTCGATGCTCGGCGTCGAGTCCAGTGAAGCTTTCAGTTGGGCAGGGAGGAGTACACTCTGACCACAGCCAAGTGTCCAGGACACTGGGGACAGTACTTGGGGGTCAGAACTCAGTACCATGAAGGCCAGCAGAGGGGACCAAGTCAGGTCTAGTTGGCACTGCCCAGGTGGAGAGAAGAAAAACACCTCTGGAAGCTTGTTGTAGCTCTGTAGCTCAAACAGTAGGTCAGCCAACTGTCCTTTGGAGTAACTTCTGGGGTTCTATGGTCAAGGCAAGGAAGTCCAGTCTGTGTTCAGGTTCTTGAGGCAGCAGGGCAGCCCTTCTTCTGAATCTTCTCAGGTCCAAGAGTGTTCTGAGGAGGGTACTGGGGCTGCTACATGTATGCCCAGTGCCAGCCTGTGGCTGGGGGCAACTACTAGCCACACAGCCAATGAGGTAAGAGTTCCCAGAAGTGACCAATCCCACTTTCTTTGTGTTTTACTGTACTCTATCCCACAGTGCCCCTCCCTACCTAAATCCAGGATGATAGGACCTTTCTTCCCTTAGTCAGAGCTCTTGGCGCACACCCAGAAGTGTGGCTATGATAATGGGCAAACCCTCCCTTGTGGTCACTCTAAACCAGTTCTGTGGCAGTTCCCCCTTCCACTGGGTTTGGAGCCAAGCTGACTAGCTGAATAGAGGGGTAAAGGCAGGAAACAGGCAGGTTATCAAGTTCATCTGCTTGTGATGGGGTAGGCCTCTTTGAGGTTTAACTAGTCCTTGGGCACAGTCCCAGGCCACTGTCACGGAAAGGCCAACACCTGCCCACACCCAAACCCTTTGTCCTCTGTCTGGGAGCAATCCACATCTCACTACAGAGAAGCCATCAGCAGTTTGGGGACAATTGAATACTGGCAGAAAGGGCTCCAGAGGTTTAGGTATGGAGAGGTATATTTGCTAAATGTACCCTTTCCAGCATAGTTGGTCAAAACTTGATTTCACCATTAAATATTTTTTTATAACTATTAAAATGAGTCCTTGAATTATATTTTTAGATATTTACAACTCAAAATTATTATTATAGGGTGTAGTAATGTTATCCACTGTTTTTCTATGGGGCAGATACTCTTGCCATAGGGAAAATTGCATTTGGGGCCTTTTCGCTGACAGGACATGTGATCCAGTGCCAATACCAATAATTGATCAGGGATCGATACTCAACAACATCACTACAATGGCCCATACAGATTCACCCAGTATCCCTGATGCGCTGGGGTCAATTTGTTCATTCCATCAAATATTTCTTTTATGAGTCCTTTTAGACATCCGTTAAATACCTAATCTCAATATCAACTTTCCCTCTATTTGGTCGATGGACCAATTAGTTGAATAGTTGATGGCAATGATAAAGACTAACTTACTAACCATTTAGTAAATTAATTACAGACTCTTGGTAAGGTTAATAATGAAAATTTTATCTCAATTTAAAGGTAAATGCTCATCTGCATTAGGTCACAATTATAAACATCAAAACTCACGACAGGAGAAATGATGCATTTAATACAGACTCATTTTGCAATGACACTATGCAATGAAGGAGTGGATAGAGTAAGAGACAAAAGTTCAGCAAGATGATTATGTCAGACAAAAATTTTCCTTAAGGAGGGATAGATGAAGAGACAATAGGTTCATCTAAAAATAATGCATTTCAATATGATGTTGACGGAATGGATAGGTGGAGAGACAAAAGATTCAGGGATAAATACATTAATACTGAGATTCTGAGAACGATATAGGCTAAATACAAACCTATCGGTCTGTAGGTAAACCACCCCCTGGTCCCAGGAGATGATGGGGGATATCCCAAAAAGGAATCAGGGATCAAGAGATATAAAGACAGGAACAGGACAGGACAGGACAGGAACAGCTAGGCCTCTCTGCAAACCGACGGACAGCGATGCATCTCCCCTCTTCTCTCCTGTCAGCCTAAGCTTCGCCTAACCACACCCCTAAAGGCACCCTACTTATAGTCTAAATTGATATGTCCATCCCTCAAATGTTGCATTTTACCCTCTAACTCGCACAGGGATTGGTGGGCTGGGGAGGTGGCGTTGTCACACCACCATGACTTCACCTTTATTCAACAATTGCATTGTAGAAGACATTTCCCATGGTCTGAATCTCAGCTTATTCACATGTTCCCCACATAAGTTACAATTCGCATTCTTCTTCTTATGAATTAAAGTTAGTCTCAGAAAACATCTCCGGTCCCAAGCTCGGGTACAGTAGTTGGCAGGCGTCTGACACACTGGCCTTCACTCCTTCATGTCATCTGCGGTGTACAGCACATCTTTTTCTACTCATGGGAGAACGAACTTGCTCCTAACAGCTTCCCCCTCCCACCATAGCCAAGTTAAATGAAATGGCATCTTCATTCAGCACACTAAAGTAAATAGAAATGAACATTTATTAATTATGTGATAACGAAACCATCACTGTTTACCTCCCACCTTTCACTACTTTCCATTATTGTTACCTAGCATAAGCTTAGTACGAAAAGCGGCATTAATCATTACTTTATAGCATGATGCAATAGGCAAAATACAGGAGCACATGAGGCCTACTCATGCAATTTCTTTTAAACCACAAAGTTATTACATTATTATTCATTTACGTGTTAGTTCAAACATGCGCAAAGCGGTTTCCCCATGTTTATGTCGGGTGTATGGTTAATTTTACTACGTCTACTCACTGTTAGTACGTATTATGGGGGTACTCGATTCGAGCAGGTTTCATTTTTGCGAAACCCTGCTCCATCAATTCCCCCCTCTGATGGCTTTTAGGAGCCATCATAAAATACCTACCATACCAAGTGCCATCTTTTTAATTTTAAAACTCCGTACTCTTTTTATGGCACCCTCATTTAAATCTTTCATTAAGTCATAGTATTCTCCTTTCATTTCTTCTAACTCTATTTCTTCTCTTTTTCTCTTTCTTGCTCTCCTTTTATTCTTATATTCTATTATTTCCTTTCTTTCACCTTTCCACTTACAACATTTATATGTTGTTAATATTACTAGAACTATTATTGCTATTGAGACTATTGGTATTATTATTTTTCCTAATAGACTACTTCCAAAGGTCGAAAACCATTTACCTATTGAGGAGAAACTCTTACCAAGTCTCTCCCAAACACCGTCAACGTCCAGTTGGGTCACATCTTCATGTAATTTCGTAATATTCTTTATATATCCCTCGATTCCTTTACTGTTATCAGGGATATAAGTGCAGCAATGTTGGACTTTCAACATACCACAGACTCCACCCTCTTTTGCCAATAAGATATCAAGGGCAAGTCGATTTTGCAAAACCATTGATCTGATTGCAACCATTTCTGTGTCAATCATCAAGAACCCACCAGCAGTATCCGTAGATAAACGATCAACCACTGTGGACAATTTTCGAATTTTGTGCGAATTCAGAACGATTCCAACTGAGGGTATCAGTGCACCAAAAATATCACCCACTATTTCTGAGAAACTTGCTCTCTTGTTACGGGTTAGTCCTTGTTTTATTTCATTCAGCCTATGATTGCTTCGGTCCATATGATACACCTTAGGAAAAACGATAGCAAAATAGCAACTTCCATACCAATGTGCAGGCAATCTATAATAGGCTTTCTTGCCACACACATAATAAATTCCTGGAAAAACAGGATCAGTTCCACCCTTCAATCCCCATCCTCCAGTAATTTGGAAGGTATGCTCGCATTCACTAGAACCAATAAAGTAGTTATTATAGTTAGTCTTAGTTCTAAGCAGACAAATCTTTCCTTTCTGTGACCAGTCCAGAGACATTACAGCGTATTTTTCGCCCTTTTCATAATTTCCTTCTCTAAAGTCCCATGGTGGTATGCGGGACGTTTGTTCAGCAGCTTTCTTTTGGAAACTTTCTCTTCTATTTTCTACCATTTCTATGAAAATTTTCTCTTCAACCCTTAATTTACATGTTAAATTATTCTTATAAGCATATTCTAAGTCTAAAGTTTTAGAAATATGGAAAAATTCTCCCATATATCGTGCATTCTTAACACTTAACACCTTATTTAATTCTTTAATAACAGGAATTTCGGAAAATACTCAGTCTATATTAGAGAAGTGATACTCAATTTTCCCCGTTACATAGAACAGGCTGGAAAGTATACTACAAGACACACCATAGGTTAATGGAAGGTGGTGATAAGTCACCCCTTCAGAGACAGACGAAGGTAATTGCATGCACACATAACAATCACTCACATTCATCATTTCAATATACTCAAAAAGTAACTTGGTAAAGACGTTTAACGAGAAATCATTAATTGATTTATCATGATGGAGTACGCTTTCATCAAAGGGTACTGTTTTAGTATTTGGGGTTTCGTTAGTGACATCATTCATTCTTTCATTTGTTACTTCATTAGTATTGTTTCTTTTGTCAGTTACCATTAGAATAGGTATAAGGACAGTTAATAGTATCCACATAAAAGTTAATAACAAGACACTACATAAGCAAGCTTTAATACACCTAGGTTTTGGAAATTCAGCCACTTCTGCTTCAGCCATTATTTTTCTATAAAAATCTAAATCTATCTATACCTCTAAATTTCTAAAAATATTTAAAATAGTAGTGTAATCCTACACTTCAAGGCTTTCTTCTTTACACCCTTTCTTATATTCTTTTTCTTCGGTCATCTTTGAATTTTTATTTCATTTTCTTTCAATCATCAAGGTTGCACCTTAATTTGTCACAGTTCTTTAAAGAGGTCTTAGTTTGCTTTCATCAACTTGCTCAGTGTCCGAATTTTTTTTTTTCTTCACTTGGATCTGAACTTTCAATTTCTTCTAGAATCACGTAAGTCCATTCAGGTGCTCTGTATTTTCTACTTGGAGTTCTTACTGTTCGTGTCTTTCGTACTAATTCTTTTCCTGACTCTTCTTGATCTGTTTGACTGGAGACCTCATTACTTTGTTCTGGTCTTTTTCTTAACCTTCTTTTCACAAGAGTGTACTTTAGTCTTTTTACTCCACTTGGCCAATTATCACCTTTCCTTGGTTTCTTTGCTTTGACCACGTTTTCACCTTCTGCGTCTTGTTCACAGGTTCTTTTGCTTGCCCTTTCTTCTGGCTGGTTTTCTTTTTGATTTTCTGTTTGTTCCGGTTCTTCTGTTTCTACAATAGCTTCTCTTTCAACTGTGAACTCACTCCCTTCTGGTTCAAATACAGTTTCACCTGTTTCAGGTTCAGCTGGAAGTTCACTTTCTTCTGGATCATCAGTGAACTCACTTCTTTCTGGTTCAACGACAGTCTTCGGAACCCTAGAATTTCTCGTCTGCTCGACTCGACTTGTGCTTGGCTGTTCACCATCTGTTGGGTCGTTAGAATCTGTCACTCTAGATTCATCAGCTTCACACACTTCAGCCACTGACTTTTGATTTTGATTCACCAGTTGTGGTTCTTTCGGTCTTTCAGGTGGATCTAGGGTTCGTTTGTGTGGCTCGCGTGAATCCAATTTGGTAAGCCAGCACACTTCACTGCCGTTGTCGTCACCAGGATGATTTGATAAGGCCCGTGCCACCTGGGGTCTAAACGTGATTTTCTTACGTGTTTCTTGACGTAAACCCATTCACCAGGACTCAGATCATGAGCTTGATTTCGATGTATTGTTGTGGCATCTTCTCCAACCTGGTGAGACACAGAACGTACCAGTTCAGCCAATCCTCTGCAATAGTCAAGCACCAGATCATCAAATATACTCATCAGTTTGTTTGCTGGTATATATGCCTGTCTCATTGCACTTCCCATAAGGATTTCATGGGGACTCAATCCAGTCTTTTTGTCAGGAATGCTTCTTAGACTCATCAGCACAAGGGGTAAAGCGTCAGGCCATTTCAGTGATGTGGATGCACACACTTTCCCTAACCTGGATTTTATAGCGCCATTTGTTTGCTCGACTACTCCAGATGCTTCAGGTCGATAGGCACAAAGCAGCTTCTGTTCAATTTTAAATGCTGCACAAATCAGCCGAATTATCTCATTATTAAAATGAGTTCCTCTATCTGTCTCCAAAGTGACTGGAATTCCAAACCTTGGGATCAATTCTCTCAAAAGTAGTTTGGTTACTGTAAGACTGGCATTTCTTCTCGTGGGGTAGGCTTCCACCCAGCGAGAGAATAAGCAAACAATGACTAATACAAATTTCAGCCCATTGCAAGGGGGAAGCTCGATAAAATCAAGCTGGAGTCGGGTAAATGGGCCTCCTGCTCTCCCAATTCGTCCCCAACTTACAACTGTGTTTCTTCCTGGATTTCGCTGCTGACATATAATGAACCTCTGGCAAAGGCTCTCTGCAATGACCCTGAACTTAGGATTATACCATGTCTGCTTGAAGAGTCTGATCATTGCATCTCTTCCAATATGTGCATGTCCATGGTACTCCCTGGCCATGTGAGAAAGCAAAGAGTCTGGTAAACCTGGTCTCTCATCCTGATAAACCCATATTTCATCATCTGCTCTTTTTCTACAGCCTGTAAGTTTCCAAATTTCCTTCTCCTCATCACTTGCCTCTTCCTGCATTTGCCTTACTTCATCCCAATTTTCAATTGTTGTTGTAGTTATAAACATAAGATGGCATTCAGTATTTCCTCTTTCAATTGATCTGTTTAAAGCCATTGCATTTTGGGCACAATAACATGCAATTTGGTCTGCATATCTGTTGCCTTTTATCACATAATCATCTCCAGATTGATGTGCGGCACATTTGACTACTGCAATTCTCTTGGGCAATTGTAAAGCATCCAATAGCTCTTTCACAATTTTACCATTTCGAATAGGGGAACCCGAAGAAGTCAGAAATCCCCTTTGCATCCATAGCTGGCCGAAATCGTGCACAATTCCGAATCCATATTGACTGTCTGTGAATATGGTTACTTTCAAACTTTTGGCAACTTTGCATGCTCTAGTCAGAGCTATCAGCTCAGCTATTTGGGCGGAGTTTACTCCTTTCAGACAGGATGCTTCAATAACTCCTTCTAGGGTGCAGACAGCATAGGCAGTGCATAATTCACCTCTGTCATTCCTCAAAAACGACCCATCAACAAATATCTCACAATCTGATTCTTCCAAGGGACTATCCTCTATATCTGGCCTAGGCTTTGTGCATAACTCTGTCACATCCATACAATCATGATCGGCTTCTTCTCTCACTTCCTCACAGCGAGAATTGGGCAACAAGGTTGCCGGATTCACAGTAGTGCACCTCACCACAGTCACATTCTCTGCACCCAGAATCACCCTTTCATACTTAGTCAGCCGACTAGAAGTAAGGTACTGGGTCCTGGTGCGAGTCAAAAGAATTTCAACAGAATGGGGCACGTACACTTTGACTGGATAACCCATCACAATCGGTTCACTCTGTTCCAGACTCATACAAGTAGCTGCTACTGCTTTCAAACATCCGGGCAATGCTGCAGCCACTGTATCCAACGTAGCAGAAAAATATGCTACTGGACGTCGTGCCATTCCATGTTTCTGAGTTAGGACTGAGAGTACACACCCATCTCTCTCACAATAGTACAATGCAAATTCTTTTATATAGTCTGGCATTCCTAATGCAGGTGCTCTAAAGACACTGCTTCTCAATTTTATGAAAGCATCCATACCTTCATCATCCAAAACAATCGGATCTTTCACATTCTTTCGTGTCAACGTCTGTAGAGGTTTTGCAATCAGTGAGAAACCACATATCCACTGGCGACAGTATCAAACCATTCCCAAAAACATTTGCACCTCTTTCTGAGTTTTGGGTGGATTCATCTGTTTGATCACACCGATTCTTTCTGGGGTTACTTATCTAACTCCCTTTTCTATTTTGTGTCCAAGATACTGTACTTCCTGTTTACAAAATTGTAATTTTGCTGGGGACACCTTGTGTCCTCCCTCTGCCAAATGGTTCAATAGGGCAATTGTGTCTGTTACACATGCCTTTCGTGTTTTTGATGCCACCAGTAGGTCATCAATGTATTGAACCAAAACCGAATTTCCTGGCATGACTAATGTCTCTAGGCATTTTTTCAAGATCTGATTAAAGATTGAGGGGCTCTCTGTGTACCCTTGAGGGACTCGGCACCATGCCAAAACACGGTCTCCGAACCGGAAAGCAAACAAATACTGGCTATCCGGATGCAAGGGAATCGAGAAGAATGCTTGGCACAAATCAATCACTGTATACCATTCAGCATCACATGGAATTTGATAAAGAATCACTGCTGTATTTGGCACTACTGGAAAACAGGGCACTACAATTTTATTTATTTTGCGTAAATCCTGCACTATCCGGTACTTCCCACTGGGCTTTTTGATACCTATGATAGGCGAATTACAAGGACTGCTCATTATTTCTTTTAGAATTCCCTGTTCAATCATTTGGTCAATTACTGGAGCAACTCCTGCAATCACTTCTGGGCTCATTTTGTACTGAGGTGTATTTGGATACACAGCACCATTCTTCACTATTATCTGAATCGGATCTACTCTTGTCATTAGACCAATCTCCTTTCCTGTAAAATCCCACACATCTGGATTCACTGCACTTTTTAATTCTTCAGGCAGATTGTCTTCAGTGAGAAGTGAAAACAACTCATTCACTTCTGTCCCTTGCTTTGCTAACATCATCTTAAATTCAACATCTTCTTCTGGGGACTGAAATGCAATTCCATCTGGGGTACAAAAGATGGTGCAATTCATTTTGCACAGCAAATCTCTTCCCAAGAGATTTACTGGGCTTGAGTCACATACCACAAACCGATGCATGTCTTTGAAGTTTCCAATATGAACCTCTATTGGGTTTGTGACTCGCGTTCTAATATGCTTATTCGAGAATCTTACAACTTGGATAGTTTCTCCTGAGAGGGGTAGGTTCGGAATTTCTGCTGCTCTCACAGTAGAACTGGCACCAGTGTCCACTAAGAATGTAATATCATTACCTTCCACCTTTCCGTCAACAAATGGACCTGACTGATCTACCGCCAAGGATGCGCCAAGTACGCACTTTTCCTCCCCCCTCAGGCACCGTCATTGAGATGAGTTTGAATCACTTCCATTACATTGCATCCAATACTGCTGACTCACACCTTGATTCTTACCAAGCGGGTCTCCTCCGTGATATCCGGAGTTCACATTGCACCTTTGCACCTGAACATTCACATTACTTGGTATGGGAGCTTGTGGTACCTGTAACTGTTGAGTAACTATCTGCTGCTGTTGATTTACACCCACCTCATTCTGCATCTGTGGAATTAAATTTTGATTTCCCCGTTATTCTTCTTAGCGGATCTACACTCATTCCTCCAATGTCCAAACTTTCCGCACGCAAGACAAGGACATTTCTTCATAGCTTCTTCCTTACTCATCTTTCCCTTTCCTTTACCCCCACTGTAATTCTGTCCATTCTGACTCTGTCCACTTGTTTGATTATTACTGTTTTCTTGTTGTTCCGCTACCTTCACTTGCGCCCACATCATTTTCTCCTTTAACTTTTTATGTTTACTGTCAATTTCGTCACTACAATACTTTGCATACCGTAGGATTTCATCCACTGTCTTGCTCTGCCAACAGATGAAATGCTGCTGTATCATGTTGCTAATCTCAGGCCTCAATCCAAACACAAAACGATACACAAAATGTCCCATTTCTTTATCTCCAATATTTTCAAAACCACTATACTGTTTAAATACCTGTAGCAACCGTTCATAATAGGCATGTACTGACTCTTTCGGTTCTTGGGTAGTTCTATCAATCTTAACCCAATGTGTTTCTTTTGGAGAGATTTTTTCCTTTAAGTAAGTGATCACCTGATTATACTTTTTCATTACTTCTTCTGATGGTGCACCTGTTTTGGGATCCCTAGGGTATTCCTCTTTTGGCCAATCAACAGTAATCTTACATTCTGTCCATAAATCAGCTGGAACAACAATATCAAACAGACCATCCAAATCTTTTAACAAAACTTTTGATACCTTTTACAAACCTATCTACCTGTTTGTACCATTCAACGGGTTTTTCTCGCAATCTGGGAAAATCATTTGTAAAAGACAATATATCCTGTCTTGACCAAGGAACATGAACATATCCACCACCTGGTACTTCTCTCATTGGACACGCCCTTTCAACCTGTTCTGCTTCTTTCATAGGAAACATGGACGTTCCTTTACTAGCTGCTTCTTCTTTCTTTTTCGTCCACCTAACTTTCCAGCGATCCACATCTCCCCATTTCTTCAAAATATTCATTATTTCCTTTATCTGTAACCTTCTTCCCGAGGCATTCAAACTTTCTAAGTCCTTGTCAGTAAAAGCCAATCTGTGCGATTTCTGCAATACTTTCGACTTTTCTATATCTACTCCATACACACTAGCAGCTTCAGATATTTTCTCATGTAAATTCTTTGCTCTCCAGGTAATACTTTTATACAGAAACAACAAATCTTCATCACGGTAGGTCCCTAATCTGTCTGGGCTTATTGTTCCAATAATCATCTCTTCCAAATCAACTTTCAACTGACTCACTCCATCATTGAATTGAAGCGGATCCGTGCTGTTGACTCAGCTCCGTTTCGAGTTATTGGCGTAGCAGTAGCAGTAGGAGCCGCGAGAGTCACCCCGTGGCGGCAGGAGCCGCGGGAGTTGTCTCACAGCGGCGGGAGCCGCGGGGGTCGCTCTGCTGCGGCGGGAACTGCAGGAGCGGCGAGGGGACCTCCAGCGGCAGCAGGAGCCACGAGAGCCCCCAGTAGCGGAGAGTGCCGCGGTGGTCGTTCGGCCGCAAGAGGCTGTCGGTGCCTTGGTTCCTTGCTGACGCCAGAGGCTTCCTGAGGCTTCCTGAGGCTGCCGGTGGTCACGGATAGCTGGGGGTGCCTCTCTGTGGTCTGGAGCGTGAATGGCGTCAGAGTGAGGATATTGGCGAAGCAGTGACCATCGGTTTGACGGGCAGCAATTGGGGTGGTGTTGGAGTTCCTCGACTTCGGAGGAGGAGGAGGAGTGTGCACACTTGTGGCAGCGGAGTGGGGTGGATCACTGCTGCTGCTGCTGCGGTGTGAGTGGATTGTTGGCATACTCTGGCTTTCCTTGGACTGCGGCGCTGCCATAAGTCGAAAAACGCACTTGAGGCAAGGTGGAGGGATCAGCAGCGTCGACAAAAAGAGTTAGAGCATTCTCAAAAGAGTCAGAGACTCGGGAGCTTGAGGTGTTTTGGAGGTGTTTTGGAGCAGGGACGGCCGTGCGAGGTGTGCTTACTCTTGGACTCACATTTATATTCTGAGGTTGTGGTTTTGGCTTCGTCATTTCATTTATCCAATTATTTAATTCTTCTGGTGAGGGACCTGCTGAACTCCCTGCTATTGGAGTGTCATTTGGCCCTATTCTTCTTGGCTCAAGTTGGGTACTCCTCTGAGGTGTCTCAGTTATTAATTCGCTATTTGGAAGATCTAACAATGTATTATTTGCGTTTGCCTGTCCATCCCCATTCGCACCACTCCTAATGCTACTTCCTGGCACGGCTAATGCATGCACTTCAGCCTCATTTTGTCTATTTCCGTACAATGGGAGTACAGGACCAATTGTTACCGGTACCGTCAATGCTTCTGCATTCAAACTCAACTGATTAAATTTCTGTACCTGTTTTAGTCTGGCTTTATTCAACAGCTTTGCTTCATTTTCTTTCATTACTTTCCCAATATCTGAAACTTGTGGAGTCAATGGAGTTCCTATTTGAGGGGCACTTGGAGTCACTACCCCTAAATTCTCTTCATATGGCGGAGGTTTTTTATTCATGATGACCTCTATCAATTCATCATCATCCGAATCATTCATATCACCTCTTACACTTGGAGTTTCTAAATGGTTTCTTTTCTCCTTACATTTACTTCCAGTCTGCTCATCTACCGGTAAAACTGGGTATAATCCTTCTGTTACTACAGGTCTTCTCAACTTTTCATCTCTACTCTCAAAGGGGTATCTGAACATCATACTCCTGTAACCTCTGTTACCAATTCTATATTTTTCTCTCTCAAATGCTTCCACTTCCCATTCTTCCAATGCTTCGTACTGAGTCAATCTTGGGTTTGGAACTAATGAATTCATTCGATTTCTCAAATTCTGCAATATCCTCACATTAAATGTACCATGTTGCGGAAAAGCTAAAACACCATCACCTTTCGTATACTCAATCCAATTTTCCAACCACATACACGTGTGATATCCTCGTTCTAACATCATAAAAGAAGCAGGCGTTTTTGGAGGCGGAATTGGAATTCCCTCTCTAGTCACAATTGGTTTATCTTTCTGCATTAACTTCATTTTCTGGCTTTCTCCACTAATGGGTCTTATCATGAACAAACAAAAATAAACCTTCCGTAATTCTACTTATTCTATTGATTAACTTTCGTCCTATACCAGCGCGTCTCACACCAACCAACCAATCAGATCACTACTATGTAAGCAAAGTCTCAACCAATACTTGCGCGTCTCACACCAACCAACCAATCACAACCTAGTACATGCCCGCTGCCTGACCAATGTCAGCGCGGCCTTTTCTGACGTCAGTATTACTCCTTCTACTGACCCTCCCTTTACAAAAATTTAGGGCAATATTTTCTGTGTTTTTCTTTATTAAAAATTCTAATAGTAAGAACATAAAACAATGCTACTTTGCCCGTTCCACTAAATAAAGAGATAGTTTTTCACTCTTCCAGAGATTTTCTCACTCTGACTCCCAATAACGACCAGCGATATTTTTACCCGTTCAGACAAGCTCCTGGTGGATCTATTACTCTTCTAGGGATAAAACCAAGATTTCACAAGAGGTCTTTTTGGTGTGAAAAGGAGTTTTGCTATTTTCCTGGAAATAAGGCTAGAATTTCGGAAGTGGACCCTTCACTATTCAAACATTCTTCATTTATACGAAATTCCTAAATGTAACACCTACAGCCCTCCGTAGCTTTTAGGTATTATTTCAACAGACAAAGTATTTCTGCAGTGTGATTTCTTTATCACACTCTTCTTCTGCCTACTTCCAGCAGATTCCTTCCCGGGATTCCTCAGGTATCTCCGTACCTGTACTTCTAGACAACATAGAACATGACACTAACTTTTCGTGTTAAGAATATATAATCAATAATCATTACCAAACTAATCAATAATTAAACCGTCCTCTGCTACCAAGAAACTGATCCAGTGCCAATACCAATAATTGATCAGGGATCGATACTCAACAACATCACTACAATGGCCCATACACATTCACCCAGTATCCCTGATGCGCTGGGGTCAATTTGTTCATTCCATCAAATATTTCTTTTATGAGTCCTTTTAGACATCCGTTAAATAACTAATCTCAATATCAACTTTCCTTCTATTTGGTCAATGGACCAATTAGTTGAATAGTTGATGGCAATGATAAATACAAACTTACTAACCATTTAGTAAATTAATTACAGACTCTCTGTAAGGTTAATAATGAAAATTGTATCTCAATTTAAAGGTAAATGCTCATCTGCATTAGGTCACAATTGTAAACATCAAAACTCCCGACAGGAGAAATTATGCATTTAATACAGACTCATTTTGCAATGACACTATGCAATGAAGGAGTGGATAGAGTAAGAGACAAAAGTTCAGCAAGATGATTATTCCAGACAATAATATTCCTAACGGAGAGATAGATGAAGAGACAGTAGGTTCATCTAAAAATAATGCATTTCAATATGATGTTGACGGAATGGATAGGTGGAGAGACAAAAGATTCAGAGATAAATACATTAATACTGAGATTCTGAGAACGATATAGGCTAAATACAAACCTATCGGTCTGTAGGTAAACCACCCCGTGGACCCAGGAGATGATGGGGGATTTCCCAAAAAGGAATCAGGGGTCAAGAGATATAAAGACAGGAACAGGACAGGAACAGCTAGGCCTCTCTGCAAACCAATGGACAGTGACGCATCTCCCCTCTTCTCTCCTGTCAGCCTAAGCTTCGCCTAACCACACCCCTAAAGGCACCCTAATTATAGTCTAAATTGATATGTCCATCCCTCAAATGTTGCATTTTACCCTCTAACTCGCACAGAGATTGGTGGGCTGGGGAGGTGGCGTTGCCACACCACCATGACTTCACCTTTATTCAACAATTGCATTGTAGAAGACAGTTCCCATGGTCTGAATCTCAGCTTATTCACATGTTCCCCACAAAAGTTACAATTCGCATTCTTCTTCTTATGAATTAAAGTTAGTCGCAGAAAACATCTCCGGTCCCACGCTCGGGTACAGTAGTTGGCAGGCGTCTGACACACTGGCCTTCACTCCTTCATGTCATCTGCGGTGTACAGCACATCTTTTTCTCCTCATGGCAGAACGAACTTGCTCCTAACAGCTTCCCCTCCCACCATAGTCAAGTTAAATGAAATGGCGTCTTCATTCAGCACACTAAAGTAAATAGAAATGAACATTTATTAATTATGTGATAACGAAACTATCACTGTTTACCTCCCACCTTTCACTACTTCCCATTATTGTTACCTAGCATAAGCTTAGTACGAAAAGCGGCATTAATCATTACTTTATAGCATGATGCAATAGGCAAAATATAGGAGCACATGAGGCCTACTCAGGCAATTTCTTTTAAACCACAAAGTTATTACATTATTATTCATTTACGTGTTAGGTCAAAAAAGCGCAAAGCAGTTTCCCCATGTTTATGTCGGGTGTACTGCTAGTAAGTATTATGGGGGTACTCGATTCGAGCAGGTTTCATTTTTGCGAAACCCTGCTCCATCACATGTGTAACATTAATTTCAAATAACATAAAAAGCCCAAAGGAGTATTTAGAGACCAGCAGGTACAGACTCCAGAGGAAACAACAAACACAACAACCTACCTTGGTCTAACAACTAGAATCTGAGTCAAATGTTGAAAAAAATCATTGACAGTCAATGTTTCTGACAGGAAAACAAAGAAAGCCTTCTTTAGTATGTGAACCCTCACTCACCTAAGGTGGAATTCTTCATCATAGAGTTCCTCCTCACACCACAACAGCTTGTTGTGATGTGGGCTACAACTCCTAAAGAGAAGCTCTTGGATGTGTAGCCTACCCTATGACAGTATGAGGTATGGGTGAGCTGAGCAGAGTGCAAGGAGAGAAAAATGCTGATAATAAAACTATTGCCTGGTCAGATCCTCCAACTTTATTCTGTCTACCAGGGACCGGATCAAAACCAATAGAATGAAGCAGGGTGGGGACTCATCCCTGACTGTGTAAATTGGTCAACATGTTTCTGCCCTAAAATTGCCCAGTAAAAAGGTGCAGTTGGCATTCCTCAGGACTTATTAGAGCCACTCTGCTGGAAAGTGCGTTAGTGAAATATAAAATCAAATATATACTGGTACAACTGGGGGTCACCAAAGAACAATGGAGATCCATCTCATAGGGTACCTGTGAAGAAGAATAGTAACCGTCAGAACATCATACATTCAATAGTGACAATTTGACACATCCACAGTGTACCTTAAAAGGGTGCACATGCACCAAGTGCAACCCAAAACACAGTGAAAGTTGTGGTTCCTGTGAGTATATTAAATATCCAATAAGCAGTGCCATACATGATCATGGGACCATAAGTGAATCAACATATGATAAGTTCCTACCCGCTATTGTCAGGTATACTGCCTCCACTCAAGGGTATCCTGGCAAGATGCTCAGGGTTGCGGCTATAGGACACACACTAAAAACACAAACTTTATGTTATTAACAGGTTTTGAGCATATACAAATTAAGCAGTAAAACTAAAGGATGCCCCATTGATATTACAATCTTACAATATTTCATATACTGCCCCCTTGAGGTAACAGTCTTACAGTGTCTCATATAATCAAATTAAATCGACTAGTTTCCCCTTATATGATGATGGTGATCTCATATCTAGATATGCGAGGACAATAGTTGTGTACGTCGTGCCCCTTCCCATAGCGTGTCCAATATGTTTTTGTCACCTGACGATCAATATTGAGCCATCACAATAGGAAGAAAGTTCACCCTGTTTGAAACAAACCATGCCTATCTGTCCGGAAGTAACTTCACCCAGTGTGGACCTCAACACTCAAATAAAATTAGGAAAATGTGAGGGTCATGGGTGAAAAGTGCCTGCTCGGTTTGAAGGTGGAGCAAATATCACTATTAAGGCCGAGTTAGTGCATCTAATGGGCCTAAAACAAGAAAATCGTAAAGAAGAGGAGGAGGGAAGGACACCATAACACTCACCAACTCACAAAATCTGATTAGCATCTCCTTGCCAGGTAGAAGGACAAGAATAAATCACGGCTTCCGTCTTTTTATTGGCAACAAAAATGGCGCGGAGACACCTGACGTCCATGATGGTGCGTCAACACAGGTAGGGAATCTGGGAGTTGTAGTCAAGGTTCTCGTGGTCGCCACAAGAATACCAATGTACATCGGTTTGGCCCAGTAGGTGTCATCAAACTGTCTATATGCCCCAATTGTCAGTCATAGTTTTCAAAAGTAAACCCAACAGTCCTTCTGTGCTTAAATAAGGATGAATATGCTGCAACGTGGTAAAAGGTAATGTGCCTCAAGCTAATATTTAATATAGCTGGGCCATGTCACCAAAACAAAGTACAGAGGTCATACTACATTATAGTAAAACTCAATCAGTAAAAGATGGAATTGACTTTTAATGATTTTTTAAAAATTAATTTCTACATGTCCTACTTGTAAATACCATGAGGCCTGCCTTGTTGACCACTAACGCTTACATTAGGGATGATTTATTATAAATATTCAAAAGGAAGGTTTAGGCTTGTAAAAAGGGTGATTTTGACAAGTCGAATTGGTGGTTTAAAACTGCATAGCCAGGCTGCAGTGACAGGCCTGGAGACATGCACTAAGGTGCTACCGTAGTGGTTGGCACTATGAATGGTGCACCCTAAAAGTAGCATTTATTTTACAGGCCCTACAGCGAAGATAACGAGAAACATTGGAGCTTCATTGGCCAAGGGGTTGCACCCATATAGAGAGCACCATGGTTGGCTAGAAGACATAGACCCTAGGGATTGCACTTAAAAACCTATGACATATGTGACCCTGATAGCATGGGAGATTGTTATAATAACAGCAGGTCTATCAACACTTTCCTCACCGGCCATCACCTATATAGGAAACCCAGACTCCACACGGCGGCAGTTGACACAGAATTCTCAACATAAAGAAGCTGCTCTCCAACTAACACTTGGGAACTACCCAGGATTCCCTGCTTCCTTTTTTGACCTTTACTGGTTGCTTCCTTGTGTCTGGCCAAAGCTCTGCCTCACTGACAAGATCTAATGAGACTGAAACACATGTCTGGTGCTGCATTTATTAATTCAGGTTGGCTTGGATAGTTTTTTACCTTTTCAAAGCTCTAATAGTATTCCTGCAATGGTAAAAGGCTTTTGTCATTTTGCAGTTCTGAGTGGATGGCACTAGCTAATTCTATGCGTTAAGACTGCTGCAAAAATAGCAAACGGCTTTGTCACTTTTCCAGGTAGGCATGGTTGGCACTGATCTAGTTCATAATTAACGGGTATGCCATCTGTTGCCTGGCATCAAAAGTGTGTGCGGCAAAGACGCAATGACAGGACACACACACACACACACACACACACACACACACATATATATATATATACACATATATATGTGTGTGTATATAGACATATCTCTCTCTCTATATTATCTACTGGCGGTCGCCAGTAGATAGTTATAGTTAGGACCTATTTTCCATAGGAAATCCGCAACATTCTATTCCCAATAACTTTGGCACCGGTTGACGAATCTTCGCGAAATTTTCAAAACTTATGGCCCGCTCCGGTCCGCTCCTATCTTGAAAGTTTCGGGGTGATTCGTCAAGCGGGGGCTGAGAAAAAAGGGGGGTGCCAAAACGTGTTTTCCCCATGCAATTTTCCATAGGAACCTTTAGTCGCAGCTACAGCCCGAACTGCTGAACAGAATTACACCAAATTTGGCAAAAAGGTAGCCCTTGGTTCAGAGTCGTGCCTTTTGGTTAAGTGGTGTAAATCCGTTCAGTAGTTCCTGAGAAAATCAAAAGTAAAATCACATATATATCTATGGCCGCGGTGGATCCGCGCACCCTGAGCGCACCCTCCCGATCACGAGCTGTATGCTAATTGGCTGTCAACACTCCAAACCAGGAAGTGTTGGCAGCCATCTTGTTCCTCGGTAGAACCGAGGCACAGAAACAAGTGCGCAAAACACAAAAAGGGGGCAGGGTAGAAACACCCTGACCCCCTAGGCCTGCTCAGGGCCAAAAAAAAAGATTTTTTTTAAAAAAATCGGCGGGATGCGTGCAGGGTGCGCGGATCCCGCCGTGAAAAAAAAAAATGAAGCGCGGGCTCCCGCGCTTCGTTGTTATTTGGCCCCCGGGTGGGCCAAGTCCCGGGGGCATGCGGGGTTTATAAAAATAATGAGTGGGGGGGCCTCTAAGGCCCCCCCAAGCCCCGGGGACCGCCACCCCCGGCGCTTTCAATAAAAAATGGTGCGGGAGGGCACTTGGCCCTCCCGCAGCCCCGGGGACCGCCACCCCCCGGGGCTTCTTTTTTTTTTAATGAAAATTACCTGTGTGGGGGGGCTCAAGCCCCCCCACACGCCCTGGGGACCGCCACCTCCCCGGGGCACAAAGAATTTAAATGTGGGGGTCCGTTTCGGACCCCCGAGCCCCGGGGACCACCACCTCCCCGGGGCTTTAAATATGTTGGGAGGGGTGCCGTGCGGCCCCCCTCCTGGAGCCTGTGATGGCCCTGGGGACCACCACCCCCCAGGGCCGGCTCCTGCAGTGTCCCGGGTGCTCACCCCCGGGACACTGTAGTTTGCTATGGCAGGGCTGGAGCCTCGCGGCTCCAGCCCTGTCATTGCAAACTGTTTTGGATTTTGGAAGAGAGAGCAGGAAACCTGCTCTCTCTTCCAAAATTCAAAGCAAATTGCTTTTCCACACGGGGAGCTGCATCTTAGCAGCTCCCCATGTGGAAAAGCAATGCCGGCTCCCGAGGGACGCAGGGAGCCGGCGGGACCGTGGGGGGATTGGGGACCCCCCCACGGTCCCCAACGGAGAGGGCCAGCCCCGGGGGATGGGGTCTCCGGGGCTACAAGTGGCCCGGGAGGGGGGCCACGCGGCCCCCTTCCCCAAATAAAAAAAAAAAAAACAAAGGCCGGCCCCGGGGGATGGGGTCCCCGGGGCCATAAGTGGCCTGAGGAGGGGGGCAACGCAGCCCCCCTCCAAAACAAGGATGGGGTCCCCAGGGCCAATAAATTAGAAAAAGAAGGGGGGCCACACAGCCCCCTTCTTAAAAAAAAAAAAAAGACCGGCATCGCGCCGGAGGACACGCCCCTTCTGTAGCACTCTGCAAACGCGCCCTGGCGCGTTTGCAGATGGGGAACGAATTCCCCTTGAATACTGGGGGTCCCTGGGGGCCAACTAGCCCACCAGGAACCTCCAGTATGCGCCAGGGGGCTGCGTTGCAGAGAGGTGTTCTGAGGCCACGCCCCTTTTTACACCTCTATTCAACGCAGCTCTGTGGCGCTTAATGGAGGTAGCTGGTGGGCTAGTTGCACCCCAGGGAGCCTCAGGATTCAAGGGGAGTTAATCCCCCGACTTAAAACGCGCCACGGGGCGAGTTTGCACAGTGGTGAAGGGAGGGGGCGGGGCCAGAGGTGACATGTGTGCAAACATGCCCTGTGGCGTGTTTTAAGTTGGGGGATTAAGTCCCCTTGAATCCTGAGGGTCCCTGGGGTCCAACTAGCCCACCAGGTACCTCCAGTAAGCGCCACAGAGCTGCGTTGCAGAGAGGTGTAAAAAGGGGCGTGGCCTCAGACCACCTCTCTGCAACGCAGGCCTGTGGCGCTTACTGGAAGTACCTGGTGGGCTAGTTGGGCCCCAAGGACCCTCAGGATTCAAGGTGACCTAATCCCGCAACTTAAAACGCGCCACGGGGCGCGTTTGCACAGTGGTGAAGGGAGGGGGCGGGGCCTGAGGTGACATGTGTGCAAACACGCCCTGTGGCGTGTTTTAAGTTGGGGGATTAAGTCCCCTTGAATCCTGAGGGTCCCTGGGGTCCAACTAGCCCAACAGGTACCTTCAGTAAGCACAACAGAGTTGCGTTGCAGAGAGGTGAAAAAAGGTGGTTGGTCTCGGAACGCCTCTCTGCAACTCAGCTCTGTGGTCCTAACTGTAGGTACCTGGTGGGCTAGTTGGGCCCCAGGGACCCTCAGGATTCAAGGGGACTTAATCCCCCAACTTAAAATGCACCACGGGGCGCGTTTGCACACATGTCACCTCAGGCCCCCCCTCCCTTCACCACTGTGCAAACGCGCCCTGTAGCGCGTTTTAAGAGGTAGTTTTAATCCCCCTGCCCAATTATGTACTAGGGACTTACAGAGGAGGTCATGCTAATCACAGTGGTACCCAAACGCATAGTGTTCCCTAGTGTATGTAGGTGTTTTCACTGTATTCTAAGTGTCTTTTAGCTTAGCACTGGCTCTGGTTAGTCAGAGTCAGTTACCACCAGTACCCGTCTGAAAAAGTTGTGGGCACAGGATGATTTTGCAACAAGGCCTCTTTCTGCTCCTCTGTTGGTTCTTTCTGCACATCTTTTGCTTCTTCCTGCACTTTTCTTCGTCTTTGTGGACTTCTGTTGCTTCTTTCTGCATTTCTTTTGCTTCTTTCTGTGCGTTTTTTCTTCTTTCTTCACATGTCCTACCTCTGTAGGCATAGTTAGAAACTAGCATTTAAAAAACCTTTGAAATTCACTTAAAAAACCATAGGTTTCAGGCACGTTATAGTTAGAAATTAGCATTTAAAAAACCTTTGAAATTCACTGAAAAAACCATAGGTTTCAGACACGTTATAGTTAGAAATTAGCATTTAAAAAACCTTTGAAATTCACTGAAAAAACCATAGGTTTTAGGGACATTTATAGTTAGTTGGACATTGCACTCGTACAAAACCCGTGAAATTCCCCCGTTATAGTTAGTTCAGCTAACTATAACTCGCGCCCCCGCATTGCACTGCTGATGACGTCACATATTACATCACTCATGACATGGTCAGTGACATCACTGATGACATCACTGATGACATCTCAAATGACATCACTGATGACATCATCCATGTGATAATTTCATGCATCTTCTCACACCCTAATATAACCTTTGATACACCCACTCTAAATTACAGACTGCCATTCTCAAAACCATACACACTCCAATACCAATAACTACATACCCACTCACTGATTCTTAGGTCTACACACACACACATCTACTCACTCACCCGTACAGTCACTCATACTTACAGTCACTCAGTACAGGACTATCATATGCACTCATACACCTATATAAACACTCACACACCGCCACTCATCCATAGAGGTACTCACACACCTAGTCAGTCATGCAAAAAATTAATCACACACCCATTTACTCACCTATACAGTTATACAGACACCAACTCACTTACTCATACAAATACTAGCACATTCTTACGCTCCTATACAATAACTGATACAAGCACACACGCATCCATACAGCCACTCTCACAATCACTCTCACTTATAGCCTTTTAAATACTCTAACACACATATATACTGCCTTTTACATATGTAGTTACTCGCACATGTACCACTGAGATATACATTCACTCACTAACACACCCATACACACACTCACCCACCCAAGCAGTCCATCACAGATGCACTCTTCAAATCATGCACCCAGTGAATCACCCACTCACACATCTATGTACAGAGTCACACACACCCCACCCACACAAACACTCAGGCACCCATACAGATACTCAGAGAACCAATCAATAACCCATATAGACACTCATGTAGCTATTCGCAAATCCATGCATCCACTTGCACACCAACAGACAGACGGATACAGACATTCACCCAGTTTAGTCACTAACCCATGCATTCAGTAAGATATGTTTAATCACTCACTTATAGAGTTAGTCACGCACCTACTAAATCATCCATTCAGACACTTATACACCCACTCATTCTTCAATACGCCTTTGCCTATATATATTAAACATATTTAAACTTTACAGAAACACACAGTCACTGGATGATGTCATCAGTGATGTCATCAGTGATGTCACTGACCATGTCATGAGTGATGTAATATGTGACGTCATCAGCAGTGCATTGCGGGGCGCAAGTTATAGTTAGCTGAACTAACTATAACGGGGAATTTCACGGGTTTTGTACGAGTGCAATGTCCAACTAACTATAACTGTCCCTAAAACCTATGGTTTTTTCAGTGAATATATATATATATAGTAATATATATATGTATATGTATATATATATAGTAATTTTAATTGCAATTGCATTTATATAGCACTTACTCCCCCTGACGTTATGTCAAAGCGCTTTTCGGCGAGTAGCAGGCTACTCCGGAACCCAAACAGGATTAGTGGTGAATTAGTCTAGGAAAATATGAAATTGATTTGAGAGATGGACATGTGAGTATGTCAAATTGATTGAAAAAGGATAGTGGAGGGATAGAAAATGGAAGAGTATAGAAAGTGTTTATTTGGAGATCATAGCAGCAGGGGGAGGTTTGGGATGAGTAGAGAGGAGGTGGGAAGAGCCAGAGGGAAGGATTTAGAAAAGCTTGTTTGAGAGATCTGAATAGTAAAAGAGGTTGAGATGATGCAAGGAGTGATAGAGGAGGGAAGAGTCTAAAAAGTAGAAGTAGAATGGGGTATATTGAGAGAGGTATAGGGTGAGAAATAGGGTAATGCATTGGAGAGAGTAGTAGAATGAGGTTTGGAATGAGTCAGAGAGTAGAGGTAGAGGGTATATTGAGGGTGAGATATAGGTTAGTGCAGTGGAGATGCTGAATTGGGAGTAAAGTAATAAATATAAAGATTCATGGAAGGTATACATGTATAAGGAAGGTAATATATCTAGATTTAAGTTTATTTAATGAACTCAGACTTTCAAGTGTTGCTGTATTTAAAGCTAATGTATTTGTTTTTATAATATTTTTTTTAATTCAATAGTGAAGCAACTGTAGATTAATAATTATGATAAAAAATTACTTATTTATGCAGTGACCTATATACATGTTAAACACAGAATAACATAACCATAAGTAATATGTACATTTGTTAAGCAGAACTAACGAATATTTATATATTTATAAAAATGATTATTGTACACATTTATACAAAGGAATGCACATATCTAGGCACACATATGTAATCCAAATAAATGCTTATATACACAGGGATATGCTGTATCTTTATGGTTGAGTATGGTGGTTATGCGGGGAAGAACCAACTTTTGAGTAGTCTTCTGAAGATAAGGTAGTTATCCGTGGATCTTATGTTTGGGGGTAAAGAGTTCCATAGTTTAACTGCTTGAACAGAGACGGATGTGCCACCTATGTTTTTTTCTTGTATGGTGGGATTTTAAGGCGAGGTGCCAATCTAGAGCGGAGGTTCCTTTGCTGAATGTATTTGGTGATTTTATTCCTGATGAAGAGCTGCCCTGTTCCATGTATCACTTTGTGGATGATACAGAGCAGCTTGAATGTGGATCTTCTGGCAATCTGTAACCACTGTAGGCCCTTCAAGGCAGGGGAAATGTGGGCTTGTAGCTTTGTATGTAGGAGTAGTCTGGCAGCAGAGTTCTGAATCCATTGTAGTCTTTTCATAGTTGTTAAATATGATCCGTGGTAGAGGCTATTGGCGTAGTCCAGTTTAGACCAAAGAAGAGAGATAGTAGCCTGGACCTTGTGTGGAAATCCCAGGTGGGGGAAGATGCGTCACAGAGTTTTTATAGTAATGAAGCTGGATCTTGCTAGTTTGTCCACTTGAGCATTTATTGATAGCTTGGAGTCCATGGTAATTCCAAGGTTTCTTACTTCCTTAGATACTTTAGGCAGTGTTCCCAGATTGTCAGGACAGGGGGTGAGTGGGTCATAAATTTTCAATCGCCACATGGGAGTATTTCCGTTTTTTAAGCATTCAATTTAAGATGACTCCTTTCATCCTCTAATCAATGTCTCTGAGGCAACTGAAAATGTTTGATTTTCCATTGTCTTTGGGGCTTTCCAGTTTAAGGAGTATTTTTGTGTCATCTGCATAGTTCTAGCAGGTGAGGTGAAATTGATTGATCAGGGCCAGTAATGACTTCATGTAGATGTTGAAAAGCATGGGTGAGATGATAGAGCCTTGAAGGACACCTGCTTTTGTGAAGAATGGTTTGGATGAGAAAGGGGGGCATGGATGACATTAGTTCTGTTTTTAAGGTAGGATGTGATCCAGTCGAGAGCGGTCACCTCTATGCCGGCGACGTATAGTCTTTGTATTAGAGTGTCATGGTCAAATGTGTCGAAATCAGCTGAGAGGTCCAAGAGAAGTAGTGCAGCAACCCCGTTCAGGTCAACAGTGCTCTTAAGGTTATCCCAGATGGCAATGAGGGTAGATTCTGTGCCCCTTCCTGGACGGAATACTGTTTGTAAGTCTTAAAGTATTGAATTATCTTCAAAGAATTGTGACATCTGGGCGAATGCTGCTCTTTCTATCAGTTTGTGTCCAGGTTTGTTTTATTTAGTAATGGGCGTATGTATGATTTTTTTTAGGTCTTCTGGAAATATTTAAGGAATTGATGATTCTTCTTACTGGTGTGGCAGCAGAGGTAGTTAGAAGAATTTTCTTGAAGGTTTGTGGTGGACATGGGTCAGAAGGGCTGTCGGCAGGCCTGCCTGCTTTAACCAGGTCCACAAATTCATTGTGTGATATTTATTGGAAGGAATGTAGAGGCTGGGTTAGCCTACTCTTGGAGGTTTTTTTTGGAAAAGGGTCAGTGCTGCTGGTTTTTCTTTATTTTAAATAAGAGTCCAACGTGTCTGCTTTGGTTGTGTAATGATTTGCTAGCTTGTCTGTGACTTCCTGAGTAATACGTTGAGCTAGTTCTAGGCAATTTGGTTTACCAAATTCAGTGAGAATTTTTTAGAATTCTTTATTTGCACATTTAGCATTTTGAATTCTTTCTGAATAGTATCTTTTCTTAGCTTTTTTGATTGCTGACTTGTATAATCTGTTCATTTCTGTAGGTGAAGTTTGTCATGATTAGTGTTTTTTGAGCCAGGTGGGTTACAGTTTTCTAATTCGCTGTTTTATTTCTTTTAACTCTGTATTTCTCAAAGGTGCCTGTTTTCTTTTGTTCTGTTGTGTTGTTCCTAGTGGTATTAGTATATCAAAAGCTTTTTGTAGCCACTGATATCGTTTTTGAGCAGAATTTATTGTGCCTAGATCTGTTTTGGATATTAGTTGTGTTTCGAAGCGTTCAAAATTGAGTTTGTTCCTTGGTCGATAGGTGGATGCATGTAAGGTTGTTCTAGGGGTGTTTCTTTGTGGTGTTTTATGTTGGAAAGCAAGCAAATGGTAGTCTGACCATGTGACTGGAGTAATTGTTTGAAAGGTAACTAGTTCGGGATTTGCAAAAATTACATGTAGGATGTGTCCAGCGATGTGCGTGGGTTTTTTAACTATCTGATGTAGGTTCAGTGCGTCTAGGGCAGTGATGATTGTTCTCAGATGGGGCATATTTGGTTTGCCAAACCAAACGTTAAGGTCACCAAGAATTCATAGGTGGGAGTGTAGTGTTATCAGGTTTGAAACTGTGTCTAGAAGTGTGTCTGGGAATGTTGCACTGCTAGGTGGAGGTCTGTAAAGGAGTAGGAAGTTACAGGAGAAAGATGCTATTGGGTTGCATCTGGTGAAGAGGGCTTCACAACCTTGTAAGCAAAAGTAATCGGCTTTAGTGATATTTAATGTTTGCTAGTCCACCTCTTCTTTTACCTATACAATTTTGTGTGATAGTTTGATAGCCTAGAGTAATGGTATTAAGCCATGTCATCTCCAAACAATGATTCAGGTATGAAGAGTAAGTCAGGTTGTACGTCAGTCAGAGGTCGTAGATGGGATGCTTGTTTTTTGAGAGTGATCAAGCATTTATTAGTGGACAGTTTAGAGAATGTCTTTTGGTGTTGGTGTGACTTTGCTTTGTAGAAAAGTGAGCAGTGTTTTATGGACTTGTAGCAGGTGTGTCCTTGGTGCTGGCATTAGCTGTATGAGTATAGCAATAGTATAGCTTTTCTGTATCGTATTCCTCGTCCAGCAGGCATGTGTAGATGGTGGTTGAGAGTGAGTTGGTGAGCTGTGTTGTTTTTGTAGAGTAGCCTTGTTGTGCAGTAGACATGTTGATGCGAAGTTGTGAAGAGTGGTATGTTGCTGAATTTGTTTGCGTCTGTTTAGGGTGAGAGTTGTATAAGTTAGGCGTGGTGGTGCAGCATGTGGGTCATGTTGTAAGGTTCTAAACTGTCCAATGGATGAGAGGCGGTTAAAGAGAGTTGCTGTGATGCTGTATATGTGTTAGGTACGGGGGAAGAGAGAAAGCTTGGCAGTAGAGTTGGGTTAGGTTGTGTATTATTGTAAGTGTTGTCAACAGGGTGAAAGTGGGTGTCTGTTTCTTGTTTGTGACGGAAATTATTGAGAGGTTCTGTGTGTGTGTGTGAGATTTGTTTTGTTTTTGAGGAGTAGTCAGAGGAGATGATGATGTGT
Organism: Calotriton arnoldi; assembly: GCA_963921515.1. NCBI lineage: Eukaryota > Metazoa > Chordata > Amphibia > Caudata > Salamandridae > Calotriton > Calotriton arnoldi. Next base: position 599,692 of record CAWUFW010010520.1, read on the forward strand.
TTGTTTTCTGAGAAGTATTTGTATGTAAAGTATTGACGACGAATTGAAGCTGCAAGGTAAAGGGGGTGGTGATGTGTTTTGGAAAAGAGTGATTTTTGTGTGTGAGAGGGAATGGACAACAGTTAGGAGTGTTTGTGTTAGATTTGATTGCTGAAAGAGGTAATATGTGTGGTGGAGTAAAGTGCAAGTGTTTTGTGGTTGTTTTTTTTGGTAATAAGAGTAGGAGGGTGTCGGTGGGTGAAAAGATGGTAGGTTGAGTATATGTTTGGTGGTGACAATAAGGGTTCTGTTAGAAGTAATCAGAGGGTAGAGCTGGGGCTTTGTATAAGCACAGAATGTGTGTCTGGATGGGATATAGTTACGTATGGTGTGGATTTGGGTTGTGTTTGCAATCAGTGGATGGGTTAGTGGTATAGGAAACAGTGAGGTTTTGGTTGTGAGTGAAGGTGCTGATGGAGCAAGGTCTCGTGGAAAAGAGACTTGCTCGGAAGCAATCCACTCGTTTAAAATCATTAACAAAGTTATTAATAAGTTTTGTGAAAACTAATACGCACTACATGAACACGCGGGTTAGTGACGCTTGCGTATGTGTGTACTAACGTAGATAACAATGAAGAAGGACTAAAACCGCTTTAAATGAGGAAACTGTTGTGCGCATGCGTCAATTGCATCTACGTAAAATGACGAATTAATGCTTGGAGGGAAATTTTGGCGCATGAGCAGAAGGTACTAAAATGGAGTCTTGAAGACTCGCGTGCATGGCATCTGCTTATTTGAAATGAATCGAACTATTGAACTAATGCTAAAGCGGGAAAAGATATTAATAATTAAACTGGGATAGAGTAGAGGTGGGTGGTATACAGTGCAAGCACTTTATTGTAGAAAGTAACATTTGTCTTCTGACTTTTATCATTAGTACGTATTTGGGCCTCTCGTGCATAGCCGAATTGAATGGAGTGACGCGAAGTCTGCGCATGCCTACTGAAGTGAACCATGAACAATGACTGTGCAGTTGAAAGAGAGCCAAAGGACAAATGCTACATCCTGGGAACAGGATGGTGAAGAGTTCAACAAAGAAGAGATACATTCATGACAGTTTTAAAATGTTTCTATGTCGATATTCTTAGTATATGGGAATAAAATTTATGAATAAAGAATAAGGGGGTGGGTTTATGAACAATAGTTGAACTGATTTTAGTGACATGTAAGCATGGTGTGATGAAGAACGCCCCTTGCCTGACCAATAAGATTTCGTATTTTACGATATTGAAACTTTAGTGGGTGGAACATGGAGAAACGAAAGGTAAAATTAAGATAGCTTTAGTTAGTTAGAGGTGAATTTTTGAGAGATTTTGCTCGAAGAATTGCTGGGAAAGATGCTGAAGCTGGAAGCTGTGCTGAGGAAGATGCTGTGAGATGCTGGAGTTGCTGACTGCAGAATCTGAAGAAGAACTTTCTATTATAATTTAATTGAATTAGATCTGAAGATTGCGGAAGAATCTCGAGGAGGAAGAGAGTTTCAGAGAGGGGTGCGGCGCATTCGTCGGTATTTAGAGAGGTCAACCATCCTATCCTGATTCCTGTCCTGAAGTCTTTGTCTCCTGACCTATCCAAGGGGACCCTTACCAGCCCTTTGGCCAGGGGGTTGGTCTTCCACACCATCCTTGGTAACTATAAATTCTGTATTTGCTAAATGATCTTTTCTCTCTGTCCTCTTTCTCTCTCTCTCTCTCACTCTGTGTATTGATTATTGCATGAGTCCGAGACATATGTATGGTGATTATGAATTGAATTTTCTCTCCAAATGAAAGAAGGTGATTGCACTGTACTGAATTGTTCACATGCATTTAATTTAGTTAAAGGTTTTAAACATTCCTGGGTCTGTGGTTATTTAATACAAATAAATGAAAGTTAAAGTTATGTTAATTATCACCATCAACTAGTTCAACTAATGGTCCATCGACCAGAGGAAAGAACTTGTTGATCTGTGAAGGGTTAGTTAAAAATGAGAAAGGGTATTGAATGAACTAATCTTAAATTTAAACAGAAAACCCCCTTAACCTACCAGCGGTTTTTAACCATCGTGAGTTTTATGGGCCCAGGTGAGTATATAGTAATAGAGTATCTGTTGTTGGTTAATCGCTGGATCAGTTTTCTGGTAGCAGAGCCATGGTTATTATTGACTAGTTTGGTGATAAATATTGATTATTGATTTATGTTTAACAAAAGAGTTAGTGTCTTGTTTTATGTTGTCTAGAAGCACAGGTACAGAGGTTGCCTGAGCATCCCGGGAATGAAATTTGAATAGCGGGTAATAGAAGCCACACTGCAGAAGGTTACTCGTCTGTTGTAATAACACTGAGAAGCTACGGAGGGCTGGCAGTGTTATATTGGGGACTATATCGTGTAAAAGTAGGGTGCGAATGATAGCAGAGGGTTCGCTGGTGAAACTTTGGTATTATTTCCCAAAAGGGGTAACACTGAAGAAGTAACAGGTTCTCCCGAGCTTCAATGGAGGGTAAACAGGGGTTTTATTCATAGTGAAAAGGAGTCTGGAATAAGTCGTAATCTATCCTTGATTAGTGGAACAGACAGAGTAGCGCTGTTTTTATGTTGTTACTAACGGATTTATGAGAAGATTTTAAAGAAATAAGTTATCGTATTACCTTGTGAAGGGAGGGTCAGTCGCAGGTGTTATACTGACGTCACAAAGAGCCGCACTGGGATTGGTTGAAACAGCGGGCGTGAGAAAGAAGCAGATTTACAAAGGGAGGGTCAGTAGTGAGGAGCAATACTGACATCACAGAAAGCCGCGCTGGCATTGGTCAAACAACAAGTGCAAGCCTGAGTCTGATTGGTTGATAGATTGAAGCTACGCTAGGATTGGTCGAAAAAGAATTGTATGTTAACTCCTGATTTGACTGCTAGTGTGAGCCGTGCTGACATAGGACGGGACATAGGTAATAGAGTTCGAAGATATACGGAAGACTCTATTCTATATCGTCCGTCTGAAATGTTTGGAGAACAAAAGAAAATGACGTTAATAAAGAAAATTAAAAATTTCTTTAAGAAAGACAAGCCTGTGATGACTAGAGAGGGAATTCCTATTCCGCCACCTAAAACACCTGCTTCATTTATGATGATGGAAAGAGGATATCATACTTGTGTGTGGTTAGAGAATTGGGTGGAGTACACGAAAGGTGATGGTGTTTTGACTTTTCCAGATCACTGTACTTTTAATGTAAAGATACCTCAGAATTTGAGAAATCGAATGAATATGTTAGAACCAAATCCAAGATTGACACAGTATGAAGCTCTAGAAGAATGGGAGGTTGAGGCATTTGAACGAGAAAAATTCAGAAGTGGTCGAAGATTTAGAGGGTTTTTGCCTAGGTATCCGTATGAATCACGTGGAGATCAAATGAAGCGTTGGAGAAGAGCTGTAGTGACAGAGGGTTTATATCCAGTATTGATGGCTGAAGAACAAACAGGAAGTAAGTGTAAGGAGAAAATGAAAAATATTAATACGACAGGAGATGGTGAATCAGATGATGAATTATTGGAAGATATTTTAATTAAAAACCCTCCACCGTACCAAGAGGAACCTAGTAGAGTCACTCCAAGTGCACCGGTGATAGGAACGCATTTAGCCCCACAAATTCTACATGATGCATCAGTTAATAGGGTGTTGCAAGATAATGAGAAAGAAGCTATAAATTAGACTAGGGAAGAATTAGTTCAGAAAATAAGTCAATTAAATTTAAATGGTGAAGCTTTGACAATTCCAGTGACTATTGGCTCTGTTATCCCATTATATGGAGATAAGAAGGTTTGTCCGAAACCTCAAGCTGTGACAATTCCGTCAAGTAATCCCAGAAAAGAAGTAATGATGTCTGATGATCAGGCCAGTGAGAGTGATTCAGTTATTTCATTAATGGATCTTCCAATAATGGAACATTTAACCGAAACTCCAAAGAGAGTTTCACCTGAAAATTTGAAAGAAAAAGGGTCTGTGGTCCCTATGGGAAGAAAGAGGTTTAGCAACGGTTACTCCCGAGGATTTATAGAGATGGGCACAGGGAATAGAAAAACCAAACTTACAACCAAAGGTTCTAGATATTAGCAGATTGAAGGTAGATTTGAAAGAAATGATAGCTGGAAATGTGGGCACAGAAAGGTTGAACATTTACAATGATGAGGAATTGTTATTTTAATGTAAGAGCATAACCAGAAAAGCAAAGGTATTTCATGAGAAATTGACAGAGGTTGCATCAGAGATTGGAATAGATATAGGAAGATCAAACTTATTGCAGAAACCATATCGAGTGGAGTTCACTGAAAAGGATTTAGAAAATGTAAATACGTCTGGTAAAAGACTACTGATAAAAGAATTAATGAACATTTTGCGAAAATGGGGAGACATTGACAAGTAGAGGATTAGGTGGATAAGAAAGAAAGAGGAAGTACAGGCAAGGGAAGCGTAGTCTGCATTTCCGGTGAGGGAATTAGAAAAGATTGAGAGAATATGTCCAATGAGAGAAGTTCCTGGTGGTGGATATGTACATGTTCCTTGGAGCAGACAGGATATTTTGTCATTTACGAATGATTTCCCTAGGTTGAGAGAAAAACCTGTTGAATGGTATAAACAGGTAGAAAGATTTGTGAAAGTTTCAAAGGTTTTGTTAAAGGATCTGGATGGTTTATTTGATATTGTGGTACCTGCTGATTTATGGACAGAGTGTAAAATCACAATTGATTGGCCAAATGAGGAATATCCAAGAGACTCTAAAACAGGAGCGCCATCAGAGGAGGTGATGAAGAAATATCACCAGGTGATTACTTTCCTGAAAGGAAAAATCCCTCCTAAAGAAACAGACTGGGTAAAGATAGATAGAACAACTCAGGAGCCAAAAGAGTCTGTACACTCATATTATGAGAGATTGTTACAGGTGTTCAAGCAGTATCGTGGATTTGAGAATATTGGTGATTAAGATATGGGACACTTTGTATATCGGTTTGTGTATGGTCTGAAACCGGAGATTAGCCAGATGATTCAACAGCACATGTTGTGCTGGCAGAGCAAGACAATAGACGAAATATTGTAAATATGCGAAGTATTGTAGCGACGACATTGAGGCAAAACATAGAAAGCTAAAAGAGAAAATGATGTGGGCACAGGTAAAATTGGCAGAGCAGCAGGAAACAAATTTAATTTCACAAACTGATAATCAGACAAAAGGACAGACTCAGGGTGAACAAGTGTTGAGTGGTGGTAAAGGGAGAGGACGAATGAGTAGAGAGGAAGCAAGGAAGAAATTTCCTTGTCATGCGTGCGGAAAGCATGGACATTGGAAGAACTGTTGTATTCCGCTTTAGGTGTCCGTATATAGGCTTTCCTGAAACATGTCCTTATATAGGCACAATTCGCATTGCCCTTATATAGGCATAAAATCCCAGTCCTTATTTAGACATTAGCCATGCACTCCAAATACAGGCATAGTCACCGATATCCGTCCACCCTAACGTCACAACGAGTTCTTAGAAACCAGACCCTTAAGCTCTTGGGAGTTCCCCTAGCACAGGATTATTGATTTCTCCAAGAACTCATCTATTATGCATGAACCGCTATTCCTTAAGGGTTCATTCCTGACGTCTTCCTCTGTCCGACTTCACGTCAATGCTAACATTCCAAGGCACCTACCAGGTATAAATATACCTTCCCTTGCCCAAGCAAGTTAGGAGGAGACCTCGACTTTAGAGGAGCCCGTGTCCCGGCCTGACGCACTGAGAAGAGACGCTGTCATCCCTGCTCGCAGAGAATCCAGCTCCCAGTGTTCTGACTCCCTTTGCGGGGTGTTAGAGTTCGAGACTCGGAAGGAGATTCCCACCTCTCTCATTCTCAAGGTATGGAGCTGACTAGAACCTAGACGGACTCTTGGCATACCAGACTCTTAGTATATCATACTATAGAATACTTCACCTACTTCTTACCTTGTCCTACATCTAGGTTAGGTTAGGTACACTGGGGTAGAACTAGCTTAGAGAAGCATCTTATCAGTACTCGCATTTTTAGCTTATGTTATTTATGTATATGAATATATGTGTCATAGCTAAAAGATAATGCTAGCGCAGTATTATTTCTTTCTACTGCTTATGCTGTACATTATATATCTTGCATATTGTCTTGTGATCATAACAGCTCATATCTCTTACACGAGAAACAAGACTGTTCAATAAATCCTTTTATTGAAACGCCCGTCTATTCTTTCTGTGTAACTCTGAAGAAACTAAGCATGCACGATTAGCTGAGTGAAACTGTTATCTATTGTTTCCACGATTCTGAGAGCGTTCCGATTCTAAAGGGAAACAAAGTTGTCATGTTTATGCGGTTGCCAGAAACTACTCCCTTCTTGTTTACAAGGAGTTTCTAGTGGCCTCTGAGTTAGCTGGCACAAAGTAATTAAGTTTAATATACTCGATAGGGACATATTGACCTCAGTCCTATGTCAAACCTATAGGGTATATTATTCCAATGCGCAGAGCCTATTAGGGAAATAGGAACTACACTACATGGCGCCCAACGGTTTGGTAAGGCAGTAATTTAACGCTAGATACTGAGTAACTCAGTCGTGCTTTTCTCAGAGACCCCTACTCACATACTCCATAAGACGTCTGGAGTGGGTAGGGTTAAGTATCCGCCAAAGCTAAATAGGACAAAAACCCTATATATTAGCTGTTTGGTTTGTTCAACGTTGAAGGATACAGTGTTCCAAAATATTGTGCACCTTATCTTTTATTTCCTTGAAACTTGTTCTACATTTTTCAAAAAACAAATGTCCATACACGGGGACAATGACACCGAGAACGGTGTAGCTGCGGCTGACCCAGTCGTAACAGCATTTAACTTTACCGGTTTAAATGAAACCGAGGAGGGTGTTATAGACATCGCTCCAAATTTAAGGAGAGCCATCACTCTAAAACTTATAAAACACGGCCTACCACCAAGAGGGGGTAGAGCAGTTTTCGTGATAGAGGCACACAAATCCTTTCAGACAGAGGTATTCTATTCATGGATAGTATTCCCAGAATCAAATCCAGTCACAAGAGTGTTTCACTTCTACAAAGAAGATGAACCACCAGAGGAATATATTCCTTTCGAGGATATTGAAATTCCACTCACATACCAGGAGCATCATCTCTGGTTTAAAGGCGCCCTAAAACATCACAAAAATATTACCAGGCTCGGTCCACTAGGTAGACCAGGAGCAACATGGCCGATTCTAGCCGGCTACACACCTCATCCTGACATCGATGTAATGTCAGACGAGGAATTACTTACTCAACTACAAGAGTTAATAAAAATTTACAGACAATTAGTCCAATATGTCATGCGGACTTTCACAGTCCAACTACCATTGACCATTCCAAATCAAACCCCTCAACAGGGGAATACACTAAAAATTACTCCACAGACTTTATATGCAGTCATGGGTAAAATGCCCACAAAACGTGAGCAAATTCCATTCTGGATAGCTCAAAAAATTACTCAAATCGAAGCAGTATTTCCTAATACTAGCCCTTATGAGAAACACAGAAGCCTAACAATCTGTTTACCAATGGGGATCACACCACAACTGGAAGATTGCACCACTTGGGGCGCAGTCTTTGCTGCCATCTATGCTAAAACACATGGTGTTCCGTCAATTGCAGTAATACCAGATGTCTTGAAACAAATTCAAAATGAATACGGGGCAGGGCCTGCTCTGAATTTAGGTATGAAATTACTGAAAAACTTCGACCAGGTCTCAACAATAATATTATCTAATATTAAAGGGGAGGCAGCATCAGTGGCGATCCGCCAATGCTTAAGGGAATTTGATGTAACAGAACATCAACATGAACTACCCAGAATAATAGAACAATCTTATGCAGAATTAGGCAGAGATAGTTTGGGTGGAAAACCATTGAAGCCAAAACTATCTGAAAGTCCTGAGAAGGACTCTATTAAACAAACTCCTACATCTTCTAAAAAGAAGTGGGAAACTAATAAACAAAATTCAAACGAGACACGTTCTCAATCCCGAGGTAGGTCTCCTCAAAAGGAGCCCTCTGAAAGGAGGTATAACCTCAGGAATAGGGATAATTTAAGAAAACCTGACAGGTATCAAGATACTGATACACGTTCCTCTCGTACCTTTCAGATATCGTCACAGAGATCGGAAAGAAGAGGACGGTCAGAACATAGAGAAGAACGCGTGAAATCCAAAGACGACAAACACGTTCAGAAAAATAAATCAAAACCTCAATTCACAAAAAAGAAGGTAGCAGGTCTGAAGATCAGACATGCAGAGAATACTGAGAACACAGCTCAAGAACGGAGAATGGGCTCAGACAATGCTGGACAGTGCAGCAGAAGTCACAATAGCTCGCCAGAACCTGAAGGAACTTCTGGAGATAGTGGACTTGAATGAGTACATCACAGTAGAAACTGTAGACACCAGGGTTAGTACTCAACAAAAGTTATATGAAATAACACTCCAAATGGAAGGAGACATACCAAGACAAGTGAAAGTACTCTTTTGGGAAAAACTTTCAAGGGGTTATGATATACTTCTAGCAGAAAAGACTGGCCACCACACTTTGTCAGGGAGTGCCCACATGGCGAGGACATTATTATGCCAGCCTTCTCCAACCATATTCCAATTCACCTAAAATATACTTATGCCAGGAAATGGGCAGTTGCCCAGGCCCCAGCATTATATAAAAATCATGTAGGATGGGATGAGGACTCACCTCACCATAAAATACAGTTAAAAAATGAACCTACTGCACAAAGGCAGTACCCAATAGAGCAAGAAGCTAAAAAACAGGTCAGGGAGATCTTAGATCAACTTGAATACCAAGGGGTGATTGAAACATGCACCTCCTCAATGAACAATCCTTTGTTTCCTGTATCCAAACCAGACAATACATATCGTCTAGTTTTGGATTACAGACACTTGAACACTTGTTCTAAAACATTTGCAGTGCAAAATGCACATAGTACAGCATTAATGAATAACATTGTGCGTAAAAAATATAAAACCACATTGGACATTTCAAATGGTTTCTTTTGTCAAAACATAGCACCTGAAAGCAGGTACTTAACAGCTTTCTCAATAATGGGGACCCAGGGTCAATTTTGTAGACCCCCACAAGGGTTCAAAAACAGCCCGGGGTTGTTCTCAGCAAGGGTAACAGAGTTACTACAAATTTATGATAATGAGGCATTGTCATATGTCGATGACATCTATCTGACAGACGATGACCTGGATAGGCACTTGAACAGGGTGAGTACCATTATATTGGGCTTCGCCTCTGAAGGCTATAAATTCAACTTTAAAAAATCCAGAATTGCCCATCTCAATGTCCTTTTCCTAGGATATGAGCTTTCAAGTGAAGGCAAGAGCCTGGCAGCTAACTTTTTAGAAAAGTGTGCGCTGCTCCAACCTCCAAAAACGCTGAAAAATTTACAATCCATCTTGGGTTTCCTAAATTTTGGAAGAACTTACATTCTAAATTACGCAGAAAGGGTTAAACATCTCTACGAATTAATCAAACCTGATTTTTCAACAAAACATTGGACACAGGAACACACAGAAATCCTGCGTTCACTCCAAGCTAACATGTTAGCAACAAATCACTTACAAACACGCGTAAATACACGCAATTTAGTGATCCGAATAATTTCGGGTCAATGCGGATTCACCTATTTAACATTTAATGAGGGTGAAAAAGTACCAATAGCATACAAATCACATTTGTATACACAAGCAGAAATGCGCTTCACTTCAACAGAAAAAATACTGACAGCAGTTCAAACCGCTGTAGCAAAAGAAAGAGCTCTAGCTCAAGGAAAACGCATTATTGTCGTAACCCCAGTACCAGCCTTAGAGGCGGTTACAAAAGCGAGCATTCCGAATGCAAAAGCTTTACATCCTAGATGGATACAATGGGTTAATTCTCTTGCTGCAACAGATGTTGAATATGTTTTTGATCCTGATTTAAAAACACAAGAGTTCCTGCAATATGAACATGAATGTCCTCTGCCCACTGAAATTCTGCCTCTCGATCAGTACGAATTTATAATTTACACTGACGGATCAGCACAACCCGCTACAGGGAGTAAGCAAGCTTACAGTGCAGCGTGCGCAATCATTAAAGGTCGCATGCAAGATGGTAACTTCAGACCAATGGTCACTAAAACTCAATCTCTAGGAGATTGTACAGTTCAGCGAGCTGAACTACAAGCATTCAAACTGGCACTTGAAAATACAGATCGCGAATTCCCCACACTCATAGTGTGCGATTCTTTTTACTATGTTCAGTCGTATAATGAATATATACAAAATTGGCTTGAAAATGGGTTCAAAGATGCAAAAGGTGGCACAATAAAGCATAAAACGCTTTGGGAACAAGTAGTTCAGTTGAAAAACGAACTACCAAAAGCTCACGTGATATACACGCTGAGTCATCAACGTGATGGCGTTCACGTTGCAGGGAATTCATTGGCTGACGAAGCCGCAAAGGGGGCTGTTCAGACGGCTTCCGTAGCTGCGATCACTCGTTCAAAAACGAGAATAGACAGTGAGATATTGTTGGCTGTCAATGCTACAAGCAAAGGCAGTGGTGCAGCATTACCAAAGAAATTTCCACTCAAGTACTCTTATGTAATTGATGCGAACAACGTTCCATTTGCTCGAATCCCTGGAGTGGGGGATAGGGTAATTCCAAACATGGAACGTAGATTAGGACTAATCCTAGCAGCACATGAAGGGATAGCCTCTGCCCATGCAGGTGTTTCTGCAACAGTATCTTTACTTAAACAAAGATATTGGTGGCCTGGCATTAGGAAACAGACCAAGAACTATGTTTTGGAATGTGAAATATGCCAACAGATGAAAGTCTCCACAGTGAAACGTCCTGCGCAGACACCCCTGTTGATTTCAGACAAACCATTAGCTTGTGTTTACCTGGACCACTGCGGTCCCTTGCAAAGGGACGGTAACTATAAATATATAATGGTCGCAGTGGATTCGTGCTCAAGGTTCCTATGGATATGGCCTCAGCGCTCGGCTGACGCTCGAACTGTTATAAAAGATTTGCGAGTCTTTATCGGCACATAAGCAATAGGCACACTACATTCTGACCATGGCCCTTCGTTTAGCTCTCGGGCTTACAAAGAAGCCATGGCCAGTTTGGGTGTTGCATTGCGGTACTCCTCTCCGTTTCATCTGGAGGGAAATTCTGTTGTGGAAAGGAAAAACCGGGACATAAAGCAGTCTATAACAGCTAGAGTATTAGGTTCGGGTGATGGGTGGGTCAAACATCTTTATGGGGTCCAACGCTCATTAAATAATTTGCCAAGAAGTTCTCTAGGGGGGTCACTCCATATGAGGTCCTATTTGGGACAAGAATGTGGGTTCCTGATCTCGAATGTAAAGGCACAGTGGTGGAAAATAAACCCTTTGATATCAAAGATCGTTTGGCTGTTTTACAGGATCTAAATGAACTAAAATCGAAACAAAGCAACGTGTTCCTAAAGCCAACCACCACTGGGGAAACACCAGCAGTCCCAACAAGGCCTGTCTGGATCCCAAAAGTTGGGGATCTAGTCAGAGAGAAGATTGCGGACAAGAAGGAATTTGGACCTTCTTACAGACAACCAGTACCTGTCCTAGCCGTCCACGGAACAAGAACAGTACTTCTGCCGCCCCTTGCTGGAAAAAAGGAGAAAAGATTTGTGTCAATCGACCTCATCAAACCACAGTATGTGGCCAATACTAAATAGTAGGCCTCGTGGACTCTGACCTAGTAGCAGACGCACTCCTCTCGCTACTATCCAAGAGGTTCAGACTGAAAGACTCATAACCATTGAGAATTCAGCAGTAACAGATGAAGGACTAAGCAACAACGCTATGGAACTCATCCCTCTTGAAACTCAAGTAACAGTTCGTCCAAATACACCTGTCTACACCAACGTAACAAGTGATCAACTGGTTCCAGCGATTTCAACAAATCCTGATGCAATTCCAACAATTGACCGAACTGCTTCTGGCTATTTCATTAACTTTGATACGTTTTCTGAGGATCTGAGTGAACCGGAAACGACGCCAGCATCAAAAACTTTCAAGCAACAAGTACAAGACCTTTTTCATTTCCTGAAAGAGACTTATCTGGTTTCACCATGGATTGAACTATGGATTATTTCTGGAATATTTTTCTTTCTGCTTTGGCTAGCTTTGGTTATGACTATCAGCGTGCTTATAAATGGCAGATACATCCGTATGGACACTGAAAGTAAAAATGTGAACTTACTTTTAAAGCCACACAAATCTTCCCATCGTGAAACAAGAGACTTGTCAGCAGTGAACATCACAGCCGTTCCTATACAGGATGGTATAGTGTGGGACAAAACCGATTTCGACATATTTGGCCCGACGGAACTTTTGAACATTCCACATTTATTTAAAATTTCATTAAGTGATTTTATTACCTCCAGTACCTATTCTGATGATTGGGACTTTGAGACTGTAAATGATATAATGTCTGATCTAGAAAGGTCTGCTGCGTTCTCTAACAATGAATACTTAGAGGGTTCATCAGACTATGAACAGCTTTATTGTTACAATCACTATGGTCATCATTTCTTGCATAAATCTGCAACACCTAGAAATGTGTTTATGTTTAACCAATGGGAACATTGTTCTACACCGCCAAAAGGTAGTTCAAAAACGTTTGCTAAAAAGTTTCCCTATTTTTCAGGGTACAATACATCTGATCCAGAAACATTTTTCTATAAGAATGTAAACAAAACAGGTCAGAAAATTATGTTAACTAATACAAAACAGATTTATTCTGCAGCCTTTATTACCCAACTGTCTAGACAAGAATTTGACTTTTGGAAAGACACAATAGTCACAAAAACTGTCTGGGGTTCTAAAGATTGGCAAGTGCAGGGGATTGAAGCTTTGTTTAGAGCATGTATCATCCCACGTCAAATAATGTTTTTGAATGACACTGTGCAACAAACGTCTTGCCTTGGTTTAGCCAAGATCAAAGACATGAACACACCTTCTGTACCAACACCTGCAAGTAATAGCACTACACAGGGAGCGGTCACAGTAGACACAATACTACAAAACAACAGATCAGATCCTGATTGGAAAAAATGGTTACTCTGGCCCACAGACACAAACATCTGTCAAGAAAGATTCCTGAATAGAATACAGGGCTTTACTGTCCATAGGCCAGACCCACGATATGTTCAACGACAACATCCAGGGGTAGTAACAACATATAGTGTAGGAAAATTGTGCCTTGACTGGTTACAAAAATCTACACTCGAGGATGTGAAAAAACACTTATCTTTACTTAAAGAAGACGCAGACCTTAGGGAATTCTTGCTAGGACCAAGAAAACCACGTCAAAAACGTTTCATATATGCCGGCATTTATGCTGCTTATAATGAGATATGGAAGGTTTCACAGGCAGAGGCCGCAGAAAGAATACGTGAACTTGATCGTATTAACTTAGAGAAATCTCTCACTGTGGTCGACAATGGGTTAACAACTTTGTCATCCAGAATTTATTCATTGGACAACATTGTATCCTCTGCTATTGACATACTGGAACAAGATTTAGCCATGTTACAACAAGGCCAATCTCAGTTACGTTCTATTATGTTATTAAGCTGGACGCTGCAATCTTTACGTGCGGGCTATGTGCCTTGGTGTTTTATCAACACGTCGTCTCTGTTTTCGGAATACAATCTAACAGATAAACAGATCGAACTGGCACAAAGGGGAGCAAAGTATACAGTGCTGAGCATTGAAAAACTGGAAAAATTACCATTCACAGTGGCAGAAAAACCAGCTACAGAATGGCTTATTCATGGCAAAATAACTCTGCCTGTCACTACTTTTCAGTTTCAGTATTGCCTCAAACAAATGCAAGCAGGCAAATATGAAAGGTTGGGTAAAGAATACATTAAGACATCCTGGGATTTACCTTACGAATACAGATGTTGGAGTGGGGATCGTGAAGTGTTTCTAAGCGGTACAAACTGTGAAAAGGCATTAAGCGGTTCTCTCATATGTCAGGACATTTCTTTACACGGGGCTTGTAATGGTTCTGTGGCAAACTTGTCCTGCCACCTGAAAGGTACACCGGCTGCTGTGATTAATCCAAAGTTTGGCAAACTTTCTAATGGGAGTTACCTCATGTTGAATGATCAGAGTTGCTGTGGCATGTTGCCAGGAATCCCATATCTGGTAACGGTCGACTCCAGGGTTACTTGCTGTATGCAAGTATTGTTCCCCCAAACAGAGGCAGTCAGGGAGTCGCCTCTATGGCCTTCATTGAATGTTTCTTTTATACGTTTTGATACTTTAAGCAGAATGAAAGCCATGCTTTTGCAACAGACCGTGCCTTTGACCTCGACCAAAGAAACCTATGGTTTACAAATTGCAAGGACTTCAGCTGAGATACAGACTTTAATTCGTACAAACTGCCCTATACATTTCGTAGAAATGATGGGACGTATCTTAAACATGTCTGATACGAGCGGAATTGTACATATATTTAAGACCATCTGTTCAGGACTGTTAGCACCCTTCCAGGCAGTCCTCGGAATCATCCCAAACTTCGCACATTCGGTGTTTGGTGGTGTGCCATTAATTCTAGCACTTGTTGCAGGAATCCAGTTTCTATTCCTACTACTACGCTATGGCAAGCCTATTCACCGGCATCACTCCAAGCGATGTGGAGAAGGCTCTCCTAGAACGGAAGTGCCGTGAGCGCATAGTGCAACTTTTGGGCATACCTCGTCTACGGGAACTTAATACAACATGGTTTCTGTCATTCAGACCAATCTGGCAAGATTGCATCTTACCTGTTCTATGCTGCCTGCTTTGCGGTGAAGAATGCGTGCTAGACACCTGTCTAACACTCCCATCAGCCATGCCAACGGATATCGATACTCTGCTGGACCCGATAACGGCCCATGCTCTGTGTTGTCCCCAAAGGCTACCAATCCTGATGACGGCATTCATTGAGATCTCACAGACGCTTCCTGCTGCTGCTGAGGTACGAGATGGATCAACAGGCACACAGGTAACAACGGACGCTGACATTGCTACGGCATCCTATGCTGAAGGCGATGCTTCACATCTCTGTGCAGTTAACCTTCTAAATGAGGTATTCCAACTGTCACCGACATCGGTAGACGATCTTTTGTCTACAGAAATAGATGATTTCATGTTTACACCAGACCCATACACTAACTTTGATTCGGCTCACAGTGTACCAGGGACGCAATGAAATTTGGCCTCCATATTTTCCAAACAGAGCAAAACTTGCAACTTTTCCTAAAATTGAACTTTTTCTTTTTTCTATTTTTTGAAAATACATGGCAACTCAATCTGCTTACAGTAGAACTATTCATATAAAACAGACTTCTTTGAATACTTCCAGGGACACATTGTCACCTTATTTTACTATAATTTCATTTTAGCATCATGTTATGAAATGGCCTTGATTTTTTTTTGAACGCTTGTCAACCATTTCGTATATTTCTGTTTATTCATTCATGTTGCATTTTATTTATAATATATGTTTAGAATGAAAAAATGCTTTAAAATGTACAGTACCTATTGCATTCAACAGTTTATTTTAAACTTCTTTTAATATGCTTTTAGAAATATTTTTAGCAACATGTGGTACTCAATTTAATGTTTAGCATTTAATGTTTAGCATTTAGTATTATCGTTCATTCGAAAGTGGGTGTTGTATTCCGCTTTAGGTGTCCGTATATAGGCTTTCCTGAAACATGTCCTTATATAGGCACAATTCGCATTGCCCTTATATAGGCATAAAATCCCAGTCCTTATTTAGACATTAGCCATGCACTCCAAATACAGGCATGGTCACCGACATCCGTCCACCCTAACGTCACAACGAGTTCTTAGAAACCAGACCCTTAAGCTCTTGGGAGTTCCCCTAGCACAGGATTATTGATTTCTCCAAGAACGCATCTATTATACATGAACCGCTATTCCTTAAGGGTTCATTCCTGACGTCTTCCTCTGTCCGACTTCACATCAATGCTAACATTCCAAGGCACCTACCAGGTATAAATATACCTTCCCTTGCCCAAGCAAGTTAGGAGGAGACCTCGACTTTAGAGGAGCCCGTGTCCCAGCCTGACGCACTGAGAAGAGACGCTGTCATCCCTGCTCGCAGAGAATCCAGCTCCCAGTGTTCTGACTCCCTTCGCGGGATGTTAGAGTTCGAGACTCGGAAGGAGATTCCCACCTCTCTCATTCTCAAGGTATGGAGCTGACTAGAACCTAGAGGGACTCTTGGCATACCAGACTCTTAGTATATCATACTATAGAATACTTCACCTACTTCTTACCTTGTCCTACACCTAGGTTAGGTTAGGTACACTGGGGTAGAACTAGCTTAGAGAAGCATCTTATGAGTACTCGCATTTTTAGCTTATGTTATTTATGTATATGAATATATGTGTCATAGCTAAAAGATAATGCTAGTGCAGTATTATTTCTTTCTACTGCTTACGCTGTACATTATATATCTTGCATATTGTCATGTGATCATAACAGCTCATATCTCTTACACGAGAAACAAGACTGTTCAATAAATCCTTTTTATTGAAACGCCTGTCTATTCTTTCTGTGTAACTCTGAAGAAACTAAGCATGCACGATTAGCTGAGTGAAACTGTTATCTATTGTTTCCACGATTCTGAGACCGTTCCGATTCTAAAGGGAAACAAAGTTGTCATGTTTATGCGGTTGCCAGAAACAACTCCCTTCTTGTTTACAAGGAGTTTCTAGTGGCCTCTGAGTTAGCTGGCACAAAGTAATTAAGTTTAATATACTCGATAGGGACATACTGACCTCAGTCCTATGTCAAACCTATAGGGTATATTATTCCAATGCGCAGAGCCTATTAGGGAACTAGGAACTACACTACAGAACGAGTGTAAAAATGTCCAGAATAATAATGGGCCAAATCAACATTTAAATCCGCAGATGCAGAATGAAGTGGTTGTGAATCAGCACCAGCAGCAACAGGTAGTTACTCCACAGTATCAGGTGCCACAAGCTCCTATGCCAAACAATGTGAACATTCAAAAATATAGTGCGAACACCGGATTTCACAGAGAAAGTGGTAAGAATACCTCTGTGGTTTCACAATATTTTTTACAGAATGATGGAGATGATTCGGACTATATGCAATGACGGTGCCTGAGGGGGGAGGAAGAGGAGTGCGTGCTTGGCGCATCCTTGTCGGTAGATCAGACAGGTGCATTTATTGATGGGAAAGTGGAAGGTAGTGACATCACTTTTCTATTGGACACTGGTGCTACCCGGTCTACTGTGAGAACAGCACACATCCCAAACCTACCCCTCTCGGGAGAAACTATCCAAGTTGTAGGAGTGTCAAACAAACAGATTAGAACCCCATGTACAAAACCAATGGAAGTGCATATTGGAAACTTTAAAGACATGCATCGGTTTGTGGTTTGTGATTCAAGTCCAGTAAATCTGTTAGGGAGAGACTTATTGTGCAAAATGAATTGCACAATCTATTGTACACCTGATGGTGTTGCTTTTGGAATCAGATAGAGGACCTCATTTTAACAATGAAATAATTCGATTAATCTGTGCTGCATTTAACATTGAACAAAAACTGCACTGTGCTTATCGTCCAGAGGCTTCTGGAGTAGTTGAACAGCTTAATGGCCCAATCAAGTCAAGGTTAGGGAAGGTGTGTGCATCCATAATGCTAAAATGACCAGATGCATTGCCTCTTGTACTGATGGGTCTCAGAAGTATTCCTGACAGAAAAACAGGATTGAGTCCTCATGAGATACTCATGGGAAGGGCAATGAGACAAGCATATATTCCTGGAAATAAATTGATGAATATAACTGATGATCTGGTATTGGACTATTGCAAAGGATTGTCTGATCTGGTGCGTTCTGTCTCTCATCAGGTTGGAGAAGACGCAGTTGCAAGGCAGCCAAACCAGGCGCATGATTTGAATCCTGGAGACTGGGTGTTAGTGAAGAAACACGCAAGGAAATCGTGTCTAGCACCCAGGTGGGATAAACCACGTCAAGTCATACTGGTCACTACAACAGCAGTGAAGTGTGCAGGTTTACCCAATTGTATTCACGCTAGTCGTACCAGAAGAGTTCCAAACCCATCTGTACAACCAGAGCAGCCACTGACTGAACAAGCTGAGACGTCAGAAATTGGAAGTTGTGAAATAGAAGAATCTAGAGTGATAGATTCTGAAAGACAACTATATGACTAACAGCCAAGTACCAGTCAGGAAGAGTGGATACCAGTGATTGACATTCCTGAAGTTGTTAGCAAAACAAGAAGAAGAATTAAATTAGAGAAACAGGAAAGTAGAAAGGAAAAGACAGGGAAAGAAGAATACACTCAGGTAGAAGTGAATCAAGCTACTCAGAAACCTGAGCAGGGCCAGATAAGAGAAGAAGAACAAGTTCAGGCAGAAGAAGAACAAATCATAATAAGACCTGAACAGGATCAGATAGAAGTAGAAGAACAGGTTCAGGCGGAAGAAGATATAACAATATTAAAACCTGAACAGGTTCAGGAAGGAGAAGAAAACAATACAGAAAATACAGAACCAAGACAATTAGAGAGTGGAAAAGAACAAGAACAGATTGTGCCCAGACCAAGTGAAACTAAAAGAACCTTAGAAGAAGACGGAGAAGGTGAAAGTGCAGTTCGGGTCAAAAGAGTTAGAAAAGGAGATAATTGGCCAGATGGAGTGAAGAGAATAAGATATTACCTAAGAAAGTCAGAAAAGATCCAGAACAAGTAAATGAAATTACGAGTCAGACGCAACCTAAACAAACCTTAGTAAAACTCACGTGAAGAAGTCCAAGATTGAGAATACTGAACAGAAAATACAAGGCCCCCGAATGGACCTATGGTATACTAGAGGAATTTGAGAACTTAGATTTACGTGAAGAATCAGAGAAGGTTCATGTTGCACAGATTGATGAAAACAAATTAAGACCTCCTTAAAATAAAGGACTGAATCTTAAGAAAATTAAGATAAAGAAAGAAAAAAGAGAAAATAAATTTTCTCAGAATTTAAAATGGCAGAGGTTGAAGTGATAGAACAACCGAAAAGAAATCTGAAACAAAGATGTTTTAGAGTTTGTCTATGTAGTATTTTATTATTAACATTAGTATGGTTATTTCTAACTGTGGTGGTGCCTTTATTAATGGTAACCAGTAACAAGAATAATACAGTTGCTAATGAAAAAGTAGATGTAGTGAAAGGAACTAAGACAGAATTAGGGAAAATAGATGAGATAACTTATAATCATAATGAATCAGATAATGATTCGTCTTTAAATGTGTTTATTAAATTGTTATTTCAGTACGTTAATACAATGGAGATTAGTGATTGTTATGTCTGTATGAAATTACCCTCATCAGTGTCAGAAGGGGTAACCTATCACCATATACCTTTAACATATGGTGTATCTTGTAGTGTTCTACCAAGTTTGTTTTATGTAACTGGGAAACTTCAGTATTTTTATTCAAACTTAGATGTAGTGTTTTCAGAATTACCTATTCGAAAGAATATGAATCCAGTACTTAGTAGTAAAGATGCACAGTTCATGGGCGTAATTTTTCTTAACAATGAGCCCAATAGATATAGCACAGGCACATAGAGATAACTTAACATGTATATTGCGTGAAGAAGAATTTTTTTTTTTAATTTAGTAGAAGAAAGGAGACAGGATTTGACAAAGAAAGCTGTTGAACAGAAATCCCATGTACCTCCATGGGCTGAGAAAAAGGGAAGTTATGCAAAAGGAGAGGCTCATGCTGCAATGTCCCTAGATTTTGTGAAGAAGGGAAAACTCTGTCTCCATAGGTCAAAGACTGATTATAATAACATTTTCATTGGTTCCAGTGAATGTGAACACAACTTCCTAATTCTAAGGGGATGGGGATTAAAAGGGGGAAATGATCCGGTATTTCCAGGAGTATACTATGTATGCGGGAATAATGCCTATTATAGGTTACCTGCACAATGGTATGGGAGCTGTTATTTTGGAATAGTATTTCCAAAAATTTACCATGTGAACCGAATCAATGGAATCAATGAAATATCTAATGGACTAACACGGAGAAGAAGAGCTAGTTTTTCAGAAATAGTGGGGGATATATTTGGTGCATTGATACCCTCAGTTGGAGTCATTCTAAATTCACAGAAAATTTGCAAATTGTCAACAGTAGTTGATCGACTTTCAACTGATACTGCTGGGGGATTCTTAATGATTAATACGGAAATGGTTGCAATAAGGTCTATGGTTTTACAAAATCGTTTTGCGCTTGACATCTTATTGGCAAAAGAAGGCGGAGTCTGTGGTATGTTGAAAATTCAATATTACTGCACTTATATTCCTGATAAAAGTCAGGAAATTAAAGGGTATATTGAAAATATTACAAGAATTCATAAAGATTTGACCCAACTGGAGGTTGACGGTGTATGGGAAAGATTAACAAAAAGCATCACATCAATAGGGAAATGGTTTTCTAATTTTGGAAAAAGTTTCTTAGGACAAACAATATTGCCAGTAGTTGTGATAATGACAATAGTATTGATAATAATGATCACATGCAAGTGTTGCAGAAGCAAGGGAAAAAGAAGAATGCATGCAGAGAGGGAAGGGAAAGGAAAGAAACAAAAGAGGGAATATGAAGAAATTCAGTTAGAGGAAATGAAAGGAAAGCTATACAAAAAGATGAAAGATTTAGAAGGAAAAGAAGTAACTGACGAAACGATGAGAGAAGAAGGAGAAAACTGAGAATTGCTAAAGTTGGCATCTGGGAAGGGTTGGCATCTGGGAAGGGATGGGTAATTTTGTGATGGCTCAAAAATGCCATCAGAGAGGGGATTGATGGAGCAAGGTCTCGTGGAAAAGAGACTTGCTCGGAAGCAATCCACTCGTTTAAAATCATTAACAAAGTTATTAATAAGTTTTGTGAAAACTAATACGCACTACATGAACACGCGGGTTAGTGAAGCTTGCGTATGTGTGTACTAACGTAGATAACAATGAAGAAGGACTAAAACCGCTTTAAATGAGGAAACTGTTGTGCGCATGCGTCAATTGCATCTACGTAAAATGACGAATTAATGCTTGGAGGGAAATTTTGGCGCATGAGCAGAAGGTACTAAAATGGAGTCTTGAAGACTCGCGTGCATGGCATCTGCTTATTTGAAATGAATCGAGCTATTTAACTAATGCTAAAGCGGGAAAAGATATTAATAATTAAACTGGGAAAGAGTAGAGGTGGGTGGTATACAGTGCAAGCACTTTATTGTAGAAAGTAACATTTGTCTTCTGACTTTTATCATTAGTACGTATTTGGGCCTCTCGTGCATAGCCGAATTGAATGGAGTGACGCGAAGTCTGCGCATGCCTACTGAAGTGAACCATGAACAATGACTGTGCAGTTGAAAGAGCCCAAAGCCCAAAGGGATAGTATTCTCTTTGGGAAATTTTTGCGATTACGCAGATATTGTTCCTCCATTTGTGACTTCAATAGGCACTCAGAGGTTCTGAAACAAAAGCTGAAGGATCGGGGTTATCCTAGAAAATTGATCAACCAGTCATACAAGCGAGCCAAATACTATGACCGCGAGTATATGTTGGATCAAAACAGAACCAGCAGCCGGGACTCCGAAAATGAAAAGATTGTATTTGTGAGTCAATTTTGTGAAAGCAGTAATCAAATCAAGAATATTCTTAACAGGAATTGGAAAATTCTAAATGATGGCCAAGATTTGAAATTAGAGAAGCCACTTTTTGCTTTCAGGAAGAACAGGAATATTAGAAACTGTCTGGTAAACACCTATAGAGACCGAAATAAGGATGTGCAAGGTACAATACAGGGCACTAAGGCAATTGGCAACCATAAATGTGGCACGTGTTCCATATGTGAACACTGTGTGGTGACCAAAAGCCTCAATTTTAATGGTCAAGAGATAAAGTGCAGCAGTCTCAGCAATTGTCGCAGTAAAAACTTGGTCTATTTATTGATCTGCCCATGCGGCCTGGGCTATGTAGGAGAAACAAGCAGAGAACTTAGATTTAGGGTGCTAGAGCATAAATCGCACTCAGAACAAGGAAAGAAAATGCACCTCTAACGGAACACTTCTCCAGTCTAAACCATAGCTGTAATGACTTGCAGTGGTGTATATTGGAGAAAGTTTCTGGTAACATGAGGGGTGGAGACCTGGACAAAAAGAGGAAACTGAGAGAACAATGGTTTATATGTAAATTAAATACAGTACAGAATGGTTTAAATTCCCGGGAGGACTGGATGTCAATAATTTCTTAACATAGACCTGTATAACTAGTGTTGAGAATGAGGCTACAATTTATTGTAGGAGCCTATAGGTATAGATGTGATCAATAGGAAGGGTGGATTTTATATCCTTATTTTAATGAACTCGCATTCTGGAAGTATTTATTATATATAAAAAATGTTCATGATGATGTAGGACTGATGGAGTTCAGTGATGGGGCGTTTTTCAACTCATTTAGTATAAAAAATGACTACTTCAAAGAAATGTTTTAAAAAAGGAATTTTGCCGTTGGTTGGTTTTTATGATTATAGAGCTAAAAATTACGCTCCGAATTTAGCCAGGTATTAGTGTGAGGAAATATGGGTCTAGATGTACGAGTCACGGGGCAATTGTGCTTTTTGTGGAACTCGGACTAAAGTTCTCAGTTTCAAAAACGCCAAAATAAAAAGAAGAAAAAATTGACACGCATGAACACTAACAACTAAAAGAGGCCGGGTGTCTCCACAGGATATGACATGTAGGGTACGTTCATTAGATAGAGAGGAGGCTGTGTTTTAAAAAGCGGGCGGACTGCGGTTTGATTACAGACTTTAACAAACTACCAGGACGAACATACCCGAGTGCCGCCGGTTTTCAAGTACAAAGGTGAGTGTCAAGATGGTTATCTATATTGAGAAAGGAAGAGGAGTAGAGGGATGTGAAAATGTTAATAGTTTTAGCAAATGAGTGGGACCGATAGCGGCGAAATAAGAATAGACCAAATCACACGGCAACTGCATATGTGATGTTGCCTTAGAGGAGCTTGGGACACAATGTATCCGGTTAAGCGCTGATTATAAGCAGCCGGGGAAATGAATTCGAGGGATGGATACGGGGAGGTTGCCAGACAGAGCAATAACCAGAAATAAAAAGTAGGGATGAATAACGGCACTATCTCCTACTCCTCAGTCGATATAGATACTAAAGGAGGAAGGGGATTTTAACATTTTGGCCTGCTAATTAATATATCAAAATAGGTTTGGTTTTTAGTTTGAAAGTATCCGTGTACGACATATACAAAGGAGTTGATTTAGGCTATTCTTTATTTTATAGCTATATAAAAAGAACCAATTTGGGAGTATAGAACCGCAAGGACCCAAAGAGAAACGTGGTCAAAATAAAGTATTTTAATTGATGTACAGTGGCCCCTGAAAGAAGAAGGGAAGTTCTGCAACAGGCCTAGGACAATTGTTTTTAACTTCAGGTAGGTAACAGCCACAAGAAACAGGATAGTTTGTGAATGTATTGGGTTAATGTGGGGCAACTATGACCTGAGTCAAGTTGTAATTCTACCATTTATGTAGTTTATACTAAGGGGCCGATTCCGATCTCGGTCGGAGGCGCACCCAATACCATTCGGTCGGGAAAAAAGCCATGCGAAAGCCTGTTTCCCGACCGAACCGTACGCGGGTCCGGCCGAGCGAGTACGATGCGAATTCGCCGACCGACTCGTCCGGGCGACCCGACCGCTCCGACCGACTCGTACCCGGACCGTACCGCTCCGACCGACTCGCTCGGACCCGATTCGCACCGCGCAATGGAGACGTTTTCCGGCCGGGTAAGTACGATGCGCACCTCGACCGCTCCGACCGACTCGCGCCGTCCGACTCGAACTCGCTGTCGGAGCCGTACTTTGGGGTCCGTGTCGGACCCCCTGTACGCGTACCCGTGCGAGGCGCACACAGGGGGGACCCATGGGTCCCCCCTACCTGTGCGTGTACGCCGCGGAGCGCTTCGCGGCGTACTCGCTGTAGGGGGCGCCCTTGTCCGCCTCGCACCCATTGAGGCAATGGGAGCCCGCGTACGCGTTGTACGACCGGCTCCCATTGAGTTCAATGGGAGTCCGACCGACTCGTGTCCGATAACATACGGACGCATCGGACTCGTTCGGTCGGACTGCACGGGTCCGATTCGGTCGGAAATCTCTCCGGGTCCGGCTCGGTCGGGGAAATTTCCGGCCCGACTCGGAATCGACCCCTAGGTATCAAGCTGTTGGTTGGATCCTTAAGTTGGGACTGGACAAACGTACAGCATTATACATCCCATCAGAGAAAGGGCATTAGAACAAGTAAGTCGCGAATATGAATAGTATCCAGTTTGGGATTAGAATGCGACATGGGGAGGAATTATAGACATTCCTGAGTTTATGATACAATTATACACTGATACTTTCATGTGTGATTTTAGATGAGGAGCAGATCAGGCTGCGGTAGCTGATCACAGTGCCTTTGGATTAACACTGTCCAAACAATAATTTGGCACACCGTATAACAGCCTATGAGTAAGTAAACATGCTCTATCCTTGCAGTTTGAAGATTGATGCTTGTAATGAATGGGATGAATGGTAGAGTATATAAGTATGTTGTGGAATGGTTGTAGATGGTCCCCTATCATTACAAGAGTGAATTGAGTGTTATTGCATTTAGGATGGTTGGACGTTTTAATTTGATTCCTATTAGGCACTGTGGGGGCTAAGATGATTGCGGTATTGGCATTTTAAAACTTCGGTTTCTTAATAATAGATTGTGTATCTAAAGTAATACAATTTTAATTTTGATAATTGGTTGCAGCTATAGTATGTTTTTATGGTGTATCTATTTTTTATTTATATATGTGTTTATGTGTATAGATTTTCTAAGACAACGGGAGTACATAACGCTACTGTCTTGAAAAAGAAGGTGCAATTTAAATAGACCTTCGAAACGCGTCGACGCTCTTTCTAGCCATAAATCCATTTGAACGAACATTACCTTAGATGTTGATGAACTACAAGACATCAGGGTTCATTTGTATAATTACTATTATGGGTTATGGCAATTTATGACAAAGATTATTGTCTGTTTTAACTTTCGTGTTGTGTGTGTTTTTAATATTGCTTTTTATTGTGATTAATTGTGTTAAGAATTGCATTGATGTAATGATTTTTCCTTATGTGATTTGTGGATAAAAATGTTTTTAAACCTGTATTAAAACATTCTTTTCAAATAAACTGCAATCATAATTTTACAAACTGTAGGTTTTTGTGCCAATACGTTGCAAACACTGGGTTTAGCAGTGACCTTTTGGACTGTACGTTGAGTGCATGAGAATAGATTGGATGGTATGAGGTTTTTCTTAAATAAGGTGTGAAATAAAATATTTCCAGAGGACGTCACTTTAAAAATTCCAGTTGAAAGAGAGCTAAAGGACAAATGCTACATCCTGGGAACAGGATGGTGAAGAGTTCAACAAAGAAGAGACACATTCATGACAGTTTTAAAATGTTTCTATGTCGATATTCTTAGTATATGGGAATAAAATTTATGAATAAAGAATAAGGGGGTGGGTTTATGAACAATAGTTGAACTGATTTTAGTGACATGTAAGCATGGTGTGATGAAGAACGCCCTTGCCTGACCAATAAGATTTCGTATTTTACGATACTGAAACTTTAGTGGGTGGAACATGGAGAAACAAAAGGTATAATTAAGATAGCTTTAGTTAGTTAGAGGGGAATTTCTGAGAGATTTTGCTCGAAGAATTGCTGGGAGAGATGCTGAAGCTGGAAGCTGTGCTGAGGAAGATGCTGTGAGATGCTGGAGTTGCTGATGAGGAGCTGACTGCAGAATCTGAAGAAGAACTTTCTATTATAATTTAATTGAATTAGATCTGAAGATTGCGGAAGAATCTCGAGGAGGAAGAGAGTTTCAGAGAGGGGTGCGGCGCATTCGTCGGTATTTAGAGAGGTCAACTATCCTATCCTGATTCCTGTCCTGAAGTCTTTGTCTCCTGACCTATCCCAGGGGACCCTTACCAGCCCTTTGGCCGGGGGTTGGTCTTCCACACCATCCTTGGTAACTATAAATTCTGTATTTGCTAAATGATCTTTTCTCTCTGTCCTCTTTCTCTCTCTCTCTCACTCTGTGTATTGATTATTGCATGAGTCCGAGACATATGTATGGTGATTATGAATTGAATTTTCTCTCCAAATGAAAGAAGGTGATTGCACTGTACTGGATTGTTCACATGCATTTAATTTAGATAAAGGTTTTAAACATTCCTGAGTCTGTGGTTATTTAATCCAAATAAATGAAAGTTAAAGTTATGTTAATTATCACCATCAACTAGTTCAACTAATGGTCCATCGACCAGAGGAAAGAACTTGTTGATCTGTGAAGGGTTAGTTAAAAATGAGAAAGGGTATTGAATGAACTAATCCTAAATTTAAACTCCCTTAACCGACCAGCGGTTTTTAACCACCGTGAGTTTTATGGGCCCAGGTGAGTATATAGTAATAGAGTATCTGTTGTTGGTTAATCGCTGAATCAGTGCCATTGTGTGGTAGTTGAGGTAGAAGGGTGTATAGGTGTTGTTTGCGGGGTTATGTAGTGGGTCTTGAGACATTGAAATGTGTGTTGGGTTTGTTTGTAGTAAATCTGTGGAGTGCATTTGCTGTGAGTGTGTTAACATGTTTGTGGATGGGTTACGGTGCTTGCTGATGAATGGAAAAAAGGCCAGCATTTCTGGCCCTAGGTCCAACCAGTCCCAAACAGACAATATATACATAGAGAGAGAGAGATATTGTTTTGCAAGAATGTTTTTATAATTTTAAGTTTTATTTACTTAACTTTTTGTTTAATTGATTATTTGTGTTCTAAAGTTTTGTTTTTTAAATGTTAAAAAAATAATTATTGATTCATAAATATTTAGAAATACTTTTTGTTTGAAAAATATTTTTCAATTTTGAATTTGTGTTTTTTTTTAGTTTATTTTGCATTTAGTTTATTTTGTATTTATTAATTGACATTTGTATGTATATCTTAATTATTTCATAGTTTTTATATTGTCATATTTATTTATCTATTACTATAACTTGGATTGTTTAGATTTTTTTTGGGGGGTGTGTTATTATTTATTTAATATTTCTTTTTGTTTTAAGTTGTTTAATTTAGCATGTGAATAGTTGTTTTGACTCACACCCCTGCCCCAATGCTCAAAGTCCAACAGTTTTGAGTGAGTATGGTAAATCACCTTTGCCCCCTTCGCTCCCAAAAATGCAACAATTTTTCTAACGCGGCTAAGTTTGTTGTTGGAATAGTTGATTTGGCACCCCCCCAAAGTCCAACGGTTTCTTCAATGTGGTTAGGTTTGGAATGGGAATAGTAACGCTCACCCTCCCCCCAAAATTCAAACACGTCCCCCACTGTGGTTACATTTGGAGTGGTAAAAGTAAATCACACCCGCTCTCCTCCAAAATCCAACACTTTCACCAATGTGGCTATATTTTGAGTGGGACTAGGACTATGGCACAAAGTCCAGCACTTTCCCCAGTGTGGCTAACGTTGAAGTGAAAACAATAAATATCACCTCCCAACATTCCAACTATTTTCCAACGGGGCTAAGTTTGGAGTTGGAATAGTAAATCCCCTACCCCTTCCACCAAAGTACAACACTTTTCCCAATGTGACTAACTTTAGAGTGGGGATAGTAAATTCTTAAGCCCCCCTCCCCCAAAGTCCAACAACTTCCCTAACTACCTTAAAGTGGGAATAGTAAACTGATCTACATAAAGGGGCCTATTACGATGTCGCAAGGCCTCTGACCTCAGGTCGGAGACCTTACAACCAACGTTGTTGGTTTCAATTCTGACTGACTGATTTTGATTCAGCTGGTCGGAATTGAAACCGGCCGTTCATTCCGGTTGCCTTACGACGGGCTCATAGAGCCCATCGGCCAGTCAGAACCGGCCCGAAATCCAAATGGATGGCGGTTTATGAAGTCCGGATTACGATTCACCATTTCCGGAAGGGTTTCCATGCCGGCCTTTTCGACATGGAAACCCTGTCGGAAAGCATGTTTGGGGGCCCCTAGCAGGTCCCCCTTTCCCTTGCGGCCTCCGGTTGGGGGGCAGTGCCCCCGTGTTAATCCCTGTTAATCCCTGCACCTTGAGGTGCCTGCCACGGGGTGCAAAGATTAACACTACCTCCCTTTTCCGTATGGGAGCATGTACTACGACCGGTTTATGACCGTAACACATGCTCCCATAGGGAAATGTAATAATGCGACCGAACAGTGTTCAGTCACATCCTAATCGGCCACATTCCGAGATGGTGTTGCACCCGCCTGACATCGTAATAGGCCCCAAAGTGTCACCATTTGGTAATAAATATTTATAATTTTGTAGTTTATATTGTTGGAGTAATTTTTCCTTTAAACTAGTACTTGTTAGCTCATTTATATAATTTTTTATTAAGTATAGTGTTTTAGATTGTTATACACATTTTGAATACACCATTAAATAGATGCACTTTTTAATAACAATATTTTTAATGTTCACAACTTTATTGTAACACATTATGGGCCATATTTATGACAAAGTAATGCAACACAGCAAGTCACCATGCTGTGCTGCGTTACAGGGAACAGCTAGGAATGCACTGTATTAAAAAAAAATACCATGCATTCCTGTCCTTGTCCCTGAACTGATGCCATTTTGGCTGCCTAGCACCAACGCAGGCACACTTGCACAATCCTGAGAGGCAAATTCCTCTTTCTATGAGTTCTGCACAATGCAGCACACATAGAAAGAAGAAGTAACAAAAAAAATAAAGATATTTATCCTAGTTATGCCTCACCTGGGGAGACGTATCTTTTTGGCACATTTCCAAGTTTACTAGCTCTGGTAAATCTGGGAATGCATCAAAAACTGTGGGAGTTGCATCAGAACATCCACTCAATGCCCATGGAATGCCTCCATGACACAGAGTAAGCCAATGCACCAATATGCGCTACGTTGTTTTACTTGAGGTTTATGAAGCCACTCAGGGCCACGCAAGGTGGCCTTGCGTAGATTCATAAATCTCATTTTTGAGTTGCATCGGGGCTAGTAAACATGCGCCTATTTATTGTTAGTTACATATTTTTTATTAAGATTAAGAAGAGCAGTACTCAGTACAGTCGTCAAAAAGAATAAAATAATGAGATATATTACAGAGCTGAGGAACTGTTAGTCAAGCAATACAATAGAGATAAAAAATTATGAAATGCAATCTAATAGTGAAATATAATAAAATGAACAAAGTACATTTCTTTCTATCTTCTTTTTTTATATATAAAAAAGAAAGAGAAGGAAGAAGGAAAAAAGAGGATAGAAAAAGGATAGAAAAGAAAGAGGGGGAGAAAGGAATAGAGAAAAAAGAGGAAAGGAGGAGAGAGAAAAGGTAAAGATATAAATATAGGAATTAGGATAAAGATGAGTGTGAAGACAGAAAAGTAGTGAAAGGTAACCAGAATAAATCAGATTACATCCTTTGAGATAACAAAGATGTTACGAAGATGAAGAAACAGTTGATATTCTATGCTCATCACAAATAAGATTCCACCATGTTAACATACATATTTTAGAATTATCTTTCTAACAAGTAAGTATAACCTTAAAGGCAAGTGCAATGAAAAGATCAAATAATACAGGCTTTGGAGAAAGATTCTGAAAATCATCTGACATAGTTCCAAGAATTTTTATTGTGACGGGATAAGGGAATATTACACTGAAATACCATTAAACATTTTGACCAAATAGATTTCGAAAAATAAACACTTTAGGACAATAGTACAATAGGTAGATTAAAGTACCATTGGAAGAGAAGCAATACCAGTATAAGGGAGAGGCAGAAGAATCAATTTTATGGATAAAAGTAGGAGTGATAACAGCTCTATTACACCAAAAATAAAGATTGAGTGATATTGCCAGCTTTGGAAGTATTGAAAATTTTACGCCATAGTTTATCCCACTGGTGAACAGAGAACGATATAGAAACGTCCTTTTCCCATAATAATTCAATAGAGGATTAAAGTCTTACAAGAATAGGAGAGGATAAAAACGTATTTATGAGAGAGGCTTTGGGGATGGAATCATAAGTATTATTGTATAATGGTGTCAAAGGAGTGAACAGAATGGAATCAGGAGGAAAGTTATTGTTTAATAAAAAGGATATGAGCACAGGTGATAATTGGTTATATATTGTTGTAAACAAGAACTGGGTAAGTCGTTTAATTCTTGTAATTGAGCAAAAGGTACAATAGAATTTTGGGAAACCAAATGATGAACATATAAAATACCCTTTTCTTTCCAATGCTTGAAATAAAATTATTTATAGTGAAATTTAATAAATGTTTTATACCAAAAATAAGACGCAAGAATAGATTGATAAAAATCAGAACCGTGAGTAAATATTGTATGCAGCAAATGTTGAGAGCATTTTAAGATCAGTTTTTTAGATATAAATGTACAGTTAGACATAAGGATAAAATAATGAAATTAAAAATCATGTAGTAAAGAACGTTCAAAAACAATCCATTGTGATATAGGAGAGTCGTGATAGTCTTTAGTCAAAGCATAAATTTGTTGAATTAAAAAAGCAGTATGATATAATTTAAAATTTGAAAATCGTACACCACCTTGAGTCTTTGGTCAAATTAGTTTAGATAAGGCAATACGAGCACATTTATTATTCCAAAGAAATTTGGTGCAAATAGAATTAATTTGGGAGAAATAATTTTTTATTTTTTCCTAAAAGCAAGAATGTTAGAGAACATCCTAGCATTATCCAAAGCAAGTCTACCCCTAATAAAACTAGATTGGTCAGGTTTAACAAGAAGGGGGATAACATCTTCCAACCGAGAAGCTAGAATTTCAGCAAAAAGTTTACAATCATAGTTAAGAACGAAATTGGATGGTAGTTTTTTCAGAGGGCAGGATCCTTATTTGGATTAGGAATAATAACAATAAAGGCATCTAAAAAAGAGCCATTAGCTTTAGAGTTCAATAAAAAAGAGTTAAAGGGTTCAAGTAATTGCGGAACAAAAATAGAGGAAAAAGAAGATATTAGCTCAATGGAAAAACCATCTGGACGAGGAGCTTTGACTTTCTTTAAAGATTTAATAGCATCAAAAACCTCCTGAAGAGTTATGTCCTTTTCAATAGCATTAAAAGTATCAGGAATAGAAGGAGGATTAGGAAGACCATGAAAAAAATTTGAATGTCGCATTCAGAGGGATAGGTATCTTCTGTATATAATGATTCAGATTAAGATTTAAAGGCGTTAATAATATCAAGATCAGAGGACATTATAGTATTGGTAAGTTTCAATACGAATAGGTCCAATATTTTTTTCATTTTAACTTGATTTTTAAATGATTGGCCAACATTTTACCAGCTTTATTTCGACCTCCATGGTATTTAGACTTAATTTTAAGGAGGAGGTTGCATGCATCAACAGTAGCACGTTTATTAAGGGTAGACTTAGCTTTAATCAATTCCTGCAAATTGGAGGGGATTTAGAAGTGAAATAAGTATGTTCAAGAATTTTAAAATGTTGGAGAGCCAAGTGGTATTGGGAAGTCAACACATTTTTCTTTTTAGCAGACTAAGCAATAGTAAAGGCCCTAAAGGCAGCTTTAAAAGCGTCCCAATTGTTATGAACGGAAGTGTCCGTAGATTGATTCATTTGAAACAAATCGTTAATAAATTAAGTAGCTTCCAAAATAAAAGTTTGGTCCGATAGTAAGGAATTGTTAAATCTCCAAAGACCATGTTTGGAATTATTGAGAGATAAATCAAAAGAGGACAAAACAGGAGCATGATCAGAAATGAAACTAGAAATAATTTCTGCCAATTGAATAGAGGGGACTAAGGTTAAAGGGGCTGATTAGGATGGCGGGCGGACACACCCTATCGGAAAACAGGACCTCCCAACTTGCCGTCGGCGGTCTATGTTTTGTATTGCGGCGGGTGCTGCGTGCTGCAGCACACGCCGCCGTACAAAAAATAGACAGAAAACCTATCTCTGCACTACGTGGCATGGTGCAGGGATATGTAGAGGGGCACCATAGGTGCCCCCAACACCTAAAATTAAGGGCCAGGGGGAATGTCCCTTTCCGCCAGCCTTTTCATGGCAGGTAAACCGCCATGAAACGGCTGGCGGGGAGGGACATCACAATCCCTATGGCGGTGCCTGGCAGGCACCGCCACCATTGTAGGGATTATGGCTGCCTCCAATGCACCGATGGGCTCCTTGAGCCCGTCGGATACGTGGCGGTCAGGCTTTCCGACCGCCAACACATTGCCCGCCGTCGTATTGTGGCGGATGGTGATACAGTCACCGATGGAGGTGGTACCGCCACCGACGGGCTGTCGGTGGCAGTCTCACCGCCAGCGTAATTGGGCCCTTAGAGACTAAAATATAATCAATTGTAGACATAGTATGATGAACAATAGAGAAAAATATAAAATCATATATATCTGGGTTACAAGTTTTCCATACTTCGAAGAATGGACGAGAGGTAATGGCAGATTGGAATGCTTCATGAGCTTTATCAGTTTTAAATTTACAGTTAGATTTTCTATCAGTAAACGGGACTAACCAGTCATTGAAATCACCAGCAACAATAATATTAGGATTAGCAAAGAAGGACAATTTTAATTTAACATTGTGACAAAATTCAGGATCAGATTTAACAGGGCCATAGATATTGAAAAAAGAAAATCGTTGTGTTTTTTAAATAATGGCATTAAGCAATACCCATCATCCATTTGTATCACATTCAGTTGATAACATTTGAATATTTAACAATTTATTGGATAAAATGGCTACACCACCCTTACGATTAACACCAGGAGAAAAGATAACCTGGCCAACCCATTGACGTTTAAGCTTAAGGGATTCAATATCATTACAATACGTTTCTTCCAAAAAAGCAACATGTGAGTTAAGTTTCGATAAATGCGAAAGTGCCTTTTGATGCTTGATGGGATGACCCAGACCACGAATGTTCCACGAGACAACATTAAACATGTTGTGGGGTGAAGATAAGGATACAGGCATAAGAACGACAAGCTGCAAAAGCAAAGAGGGAAACAAAAAGGCACCATAATCAACAATGAAATAAGATAAAGAAACTACCAATAAAATAAAAAGAAGGAATAAATAAACACTCATACAATTATAGGGAAAATAGAAAAAAAAAAGGAAAAATAAGGTGGACAGAAGAAAAAAGGAAAAAGAAGAAATAGAATGAGAGAAAAAGGATGACGAGACAGATCAAGGACAAAAAGCCAGATCTGAAGTGAAAAGAATGGAGAGTGAGCATAAGGCAGATCAGCACCAAGAGTAAGAACGACAACAGAAAGAGAAACGAGAATATATGAAATATAGCCATATATTTAGAAAAATACAGAATTAAGAATAAGGGAAGCCATGCACAAAACTAAATGTATTAAGAACATTGAGCATTAGTATCCATAGTCTAACTTGTAACATTATGTAGGAACATTCTTAGTTTAGCCAGATCATGAAAAGATCGTGAGATGCCTTCATAGGTGATTTTACAGAGTCAAAGATGTAGAATGCCAAAACTAATGCTCAGTTGTCTAATTCGAGGTCGAAGGGCTAAGAATTCTTTTTGTCTCGCATTTGTTGCATTGGAAATATGCTGAGAGATAAATATACTGTGGCCAGACCATACCAGGTGACACTTTTCCTTAGCAGCTTTCAAGACATGCATCAAATCAGTGAACTCCAAAAAGAGCATTATGATACCTTGAGGTATAGCAAAGTGGTGCTGGAGACGGCCCAGATGATGCGCTTGCTGAATATTAAGAGGCAATGTAGATTGAATGCCAAAAAGATCAGGTAAACATTTCTTTAAGAAGGCCAAAAGATCAGGGCCCTCAAGGTTCACAGGCAGACCATAAAGACGAAGATTATTCCTTCTATTTCGGTTTTCAAGTTCTTCAGTGTGTCGTTTAAGTTTTTGAATTTCTTGTTTCAGCATAGAAATTTTGGTAGCCATGTCTTAGAGATTACTAACACGTTGTTCCATTTCAAGCATCTTGCCCTCCATAACGATGCAACGATCCTCAATTTGTTGCAATTTTTTTATTAGTTACATAATTGAAAGATTAAAGGCCACGCACCTAATCCAAAATAGAATCTAAGACAGGATTATGAGATGACAGAATTGGTGATGGAGGGTCTGTTTTGCTCTTTTTGGCTTTGTGCCAGAAGAAGAAGGCTTAGAAGAAGTGTGTGAATCACTGGCCATCTTGACGCAATGTACTGAACGCTGTGTAAGCTTTTGAAAGGACCGAATCCTGCCCATGCAATGAATGATGGTGTGTATAATATAGCAGGGCAATATTCTAGTCATTACTTTAGTAGGAAGCAAAGTGAAAAACATGTATTGATATATTGAAGAATTATAAAGAAGAATATATCAATAAAACAGTCTTTCCATTATTTCTCCTGTGTGTAGAAATGCCAGTTGCAGTAAAAAAAAAAAAAAATGCATAAGGATGCAGTAAGAAAAAAGGAAAATAATGTCATTCACATAGAAAGGTAGGTCCCCATTATTAGGCAAAATGCATTTATGCATAGAATGAAGATAAAATGTGGCAAGACTGCAGAGAAATCATTCCAACCAATACATTTCAGGAGAGGATGTCGGTTACCAAATAGGCTGAGGAGAGCCGAGACTGAGGACACGAGTGGCGCACTGAGGAAATGGCGGCCACTCGCGTGTGTGACAGGAATATCACCACCGTGGCACCCGGAGATTAAGCATGTACCTCCAGCGGTTCCCACCGGCTTGCGGAGGAGCAAGGAAATCAGGGAACCGGAATCCTCATCGGGAGGCACCAAGCACAGCAAAGGAAGGCTAACAAAGTTGCATTAGCTCCGTGAATGCAACAGAGCTCAGCAACCCGCCGCAATCTTACTTCGGCGCGGAAGCCACATCCTACCCATGCCCTTATTTATTAACACAAAATATTGTTGTTTTTATTCTAAAAAATACCATTTTTCATTTAAAAGATTTTTGGTATACACACATTTGTGCAGTTTATTTAAACAACTTAACATAAACAGTCATTTTTTCACATTTGTAAGCATTTTAATATATTAAAAAGTACTGTAAAACAATTTTAGAATTTGTTCTTTAAGTGTATTTTAAAATATATATATTTATTTAACATTGCGTCCATTTTCTTAACAAGATAATGCATGGTAACAATTTTGTCACTTTCTTTATTAATGTGCATACAATATTCACAAATATACATGTTTTCAATCCTTTTTTTCCAGGGAATGTAAGTCTTTTTTATGCCCATTTTTTGCCATTTTTGTTGTAGTCTGTTTTTGTCATTGTGTGCAGTTTGTGAACTTTGCAGTCACAGTTTCCTGTTCCAGCACTTTGGTTCAGGTAAGAATAATAATAATAAAGTAATAAAGTTAGTGTTAGAGAGGAGGTATTAAGAATTAGTTAGACTATTGTTTGTTAGCTAATAATATTTTACTTGGTTGTTTATTTTTCTTATGTATTAGCTGTTTTGGGTAAGGTAGGCCTTATTGTGATATGTAATATTTTTATGTATTTTGTATGTGTGTTTTTTTATAAATGTATGATTCTTTTTCTAATGGTTTTCTACATTTCTGTTTTTATATATGTGTTGTAAATGTTGTTTGAGTGGGTTATATATTTTTACTGTTGTGTTTTTTTCTCAGCTATCGGGCATTATGCTTAGCCTGGTTGTGGTTTTTTTCGTGTAACAATATGTGATTATATTTTAACAATGTTATTTTTTCCCTTTTCCTTGATTTTTCTGTTTTCTTGAAGCCTTCATTCATTTTGAACTTTTTTAAGGTCTTTCCTTGATTTCCGGTATTAATGCAGTTGATTTTAATGTTTTATTTTTTGTGTGGTTCATTTTTGCATTTTTTCCAATCATTTATTTATCTTTTTGTAATTTGTTTTGGGTCATGAACCCATTTACAAGGACTTGAGCAATGACAATGTAAGTATAATTCAATTTTTTATACTCATAACATAGGGTGGGAAATGTTCACTTGTTGATGTTGTTTATTTAGTTTTTATGTATGTTTCGGCTTTTTATTATGTTAGGATATGTGTATAGGTGAAAGAGATGTGTTTGATTATTGAAGTTAAACAAGGTTTTGTTGGTTTATGTAGGTATTTATTTTATTTATTTATAACTATTTATTATTGCAATTTTTAATTTTCAGTATGAACAATTATGTTTTGCATATTTATTTCACTTTTCAAACTAAAATATAATTTTTTAAATATTATTTATAAATAAATATTAATAAAGGATGTGTTTTCAGTTATTTGGGAGGGTTACATTTTGTTGTTTAGTGCGGTGATTTAAAACTAGGGTTGTTGCTATTGAATCTAGATGGTAGGTCTTGGTTGTGGTTGCTAGCAAATTGAAATAAATTGTATGCTACGATTTGATGCATTTCTTGAGTTTGTTTAGATATCTTTAGTTTGATTTGGGTTAGGCATTGCTCCATTCTTAGTTTTGTATAGCTTTATTCTTGTTTAAGTGTTTTCAAAAATGGTATAGTGTAGAGTGGCTTCTTAAAACCTTTTCTTGAAGGAATTGTGCCACCCTTCCACTGCTTTACTTCTCTTTGCTTCTTGGAGCCGGTGCTGTCGCAGACATTCCACCGTGGAATATGATACTTGGGTTGGCATTTGTATCCAGAATAGTCCAAGCAACCTGCAATGTATCTTCAAAATAACCTTTTAATGGGACTAGTTCTGTTTCATGTTTTTGAAAATAGGGGGTATTAGTATGCCATAATGTTAGGTGACGTCTGTTACGCAGATGAATGCTAAAGCTATATCTTTTTAAATTTCAAATGTGAATTCTAGGTTATTTGCATACTCTATGCTCAGAGCAGATTTTTGTAGCCACCTCCATGAGATCTGGTTGAGTGACAGTAGCATTCCTGGATTGCAGTGTGAGGGTATGTTTTCAGTATTGTGGAATTCGTTGCATGTTCAGTAATAGTTTTTTGAGGGTTGTAGTTGTTATTTTGTTATTTTATACGTAGTAGTGTTTCATTTTAAGTTGCATGTTGTTTGTTTGATCACAATGCATACACTAAAGGGATGTCATTATTGATATTGACCATACATTGTGTATATTTGATATTTGACTAAATGGTGGCCAGCACAACATAAAAGTGCCACATTCTGTTAAGGTTTGTAAATTGCTGTTAATATCCTAAACTGTCATTCTTCTGTCGTTATTGTGGTTGTAACATAGTAAGAAGGTGTCTTTTTTATGCATGCTTAGTAATACTGGTGGTGTATGTCTATTTCTTCATATCTTTTAGGTGCTATTGGTGTATCATTGGTGATCTATGTCTTCTGGCAATGTATATTTTTAGATCTGGTATGCCAGGTAGTTGACCTGTTTTCTTTTCAGGAACATTTGGAATAGCATTTTTCAGTAACACTCCTGCTTTTACTGCCCTCTTTCATGGCTATTACGACATTCCTCACCTCTATTTCTGTAATATTAGGGGATTGTTGTGCTCCCTAACATTTTCTACTGTCATTTTTAGTTTTAGCTCTGCCATAGCATGTGTTAGTAT
Source organism: Calotriton arnoldi (assembly GCA_963921515.1). NCBI lineage: Eukaryota > Metazoa > Chordata > Amphibia > Caudata > Salamandridae > Calotriton > Calotriton arnoldi. Next base: position 637,613 of record CAWUFW010010520.1, read on the forward strand.
TATATTTGGTACATGTTTTCACTGGCGGTGCTCCTTACCATAAGTATATCCTATATAACTTAATAACAGCTTCGATTTTTGGGATTTGATGTGTGTTAGCGTTTCCAACATTTTATCCGTGGGTTTTAGGATATATTAAAAATATCTACATGTTGCAATTTTGTTTTTACATTTTTCATTATAGGGTCACATTTTTACTCACGTTTTGGATGTTATCTATACGTTGCTCTTCTGTAGATGTTTTGCTTCCGAGGGCTCAGATTTTGGTGATAGATTGCATTTGTTGCAGTCTGTTGAGAGGAACATATAGGAACGTATAATGTATTTTCTTTAGTTTATTAGTTTCATTTTATTTTAAAATTATGGCTAATTTTGTGCTTTGGTTATAATACTTATTTTCAAATTTGTCGTTCTTCTGTTTCTAATTTTCAAATGTCTGTGGCTTGGTTTAAATTTTTTTTATTTGATTTTTGTCTTCCTGCAGAGGAGTTACCTGCATTATATGTTACAGATTTATAGTGTAGCTTTAGTTATTTTTTATAATTATTTAATTTTATTTGCTTGCTTGTAGTTATTATCAGGTGTATTTTATTTCTAATTTATTTTGTTTGTTGTTTTTAGTGGTCCTTTGGTGTTTAGTTTATGCCTTATGTTGAGCTTCATTCCAGCAGAGCAATGCTGTCCTGCTGTAATTGCTTCTCAGGATGTATTTTTTTATATGTTTTTGTGTCCTTTTTATAAGTCTTTTAGATCTTGGCTAGACTAGACTTCTCTTTGAGACATGCTATATATACTTTGTGGGTTTCAGCCTGCCCATAAGCTTCCCATTTGCTGGCTGTATTTTCACTCTCATATTCTTTCTCCACATTTGACCATGGCATGCATGCGTCATGCCTCTTCCTGTGTTTAGTCCTGCCTGAAAGCATGGACCAATTACTATATCAATCCATGGGTTGATTTTAACATCTGTTTTAGGAACTACTTGTTTCTTTGTCTAAGAGCATTTCACACGAGCACTCTTGTTTCACTCTAAGCTCCTCTGTAAACAGGCCTGTAAATCTTGTTCTTATCTCCTCACATTTGCTGTGCATTCAAAGACTGAGATAAAAAATCAGACGCTGTTTTCCGAGGGCGCCTGCTTTCTTTTCTTCATCTGACTTCAAATTAAGTGGATTTTTTTTGTTCATGTCCTGGTTTTGCTTGCCCGTTCCCCAAACTCCCTCCCACTTTGCTGCTTGAGCCATCCAAACACTCCCTCACTCATCGCTGCTTGCAAATGTGACAGCGTCTGTTCATGTCCCGGAGTTAATTGTTTAGACTCAGATATGTAAGGTATGTCATCCTGGGGGGCGCCATAGGTGCCCCCCAGGCCACCAAGTGGAGGGTCAGGGGGAAGGAGGCCCTGCTATGGGCCCCCATTATCGCTTTCCAACAGCATTTCCATGTCAGGAAGGCCGACATAGAATGGCTGTCGGAAACCGGCATCATAATCCCGACGATGGGAATATGCGGTCTTTCCGATGCACCGTTGGGTTTCTTGAGCTTGTCGGCCCCCAATCGGAATCCCCCCGCAGGTTTAACTCTGGCCGTCATCATCATAATACGGTGGTCAGACTGTAAACCTACCATATCGAGCGGAATGCATCCGACCGCTGGTCGGAGGCTTTCTGCCCGACATCATAAAGAGGCCCTGTGTGTTTTCCTCACTGCCTTCCAGTTAAAAATTACAGTATTTCCCGGTGCTTTTGTTGTCTTATCTGCCATACTCTGACTTTCTTTGTTAGCTGTATGCATACAACCGAAATTTCACAGAGCTTTAGTGTAATTCCACAATGCAAACATTGTTCTCAAGTATCCTTGAAATGCATTAAGCCATGGCTCTCCCTCAGACACAGCTGCATGCATTGCATATTTGAGTATAAGCAAGTTTATGTATTAAGGGGCTCATTACGATGCCGGACGGAAGCCCATCCGTGCTGGTGGCGGTGGTGGAAAACGTTCATTTTCCCGCTCCAGGTGCGGTCATTGCGACCACCAAATTACAATGGTCCTACAGAGGCCATTTACCGTCCGCCGCGGTCTGTCAGGCTCCGCACGTTTTTTGCGTACGCAAGGGTGGCGGACGGAGCCGATAGAGCAAGACCGGCATGCGGAAACACATTCCGTCCGCCAACCAGATTACGATGTTGCAGACAGCCCTTCCCACCGCCGCGCAAAAACCACCATGTTGCGGATGGCGGAAACACAACAACGGAGAGGAAAAGCCGATACAGTACCCATCTAAACCCACGGAGCCGCCATGGATCCTGCGCTACAGGCCTTCCCGCTGCTCTACCTGCTGCACCGCCGGCAGACAAGACGCCGCCGCGCTCAACAGCAGAGGTACGTACCAAACATCTCCACGCATGCAACCCCTGAACAACTACTACTCCCAGCAAGCGTGGCGGCACCACGATGAATGTGGCAACCTGCCAAATGCAAAGGGCGAGGCCCACCCAATCCTCATGAGTGACCCTCGGTGCCCCTGAAGGCAATTGGGGCCAAGGACGAGCCCCGCAGTTGCAGAGCACGCACACCGCAATATCAAAATATGTACGCCGCCGAAGGCACACATTGGCTGATGGCTCATTCGCAAAGTGTGTGCCACACCACGGCGGCCTGGAAGCTGCGACCGCAATCCTGCAACATTCAATTGGGGCTAATACGTGTCATCGCTGCGGATGCCAGCTACCGTGCATGCAAACACATACTGCATTTGCATTGTCGCCATGCGAATTGCATCACACATCACAACTCATTCACCTAAAGTGATTGGTGCACCCCATGTGTAATGTTGTGGGCCACGAGGCCCCCATGCATATCAAGTAACCACACACACAGACACAGTACTTGTATGGGAGAACTGGCCCAGGGCACGTGCGTCCGGCCCCGTTTGTTGGCAGGGTCACATGTCCAGTGACGCCTGTGCTGGGTGGCTGTGGGTTGGGGGGTAAGCCAGCCCTCTGGGAGTGGCTGGTACATCAGAACAACTAGAACAGTGACCTGTGAAGGTATGAGAGAGTGTGACCTTTGAGTCAAGTCATCACACACATGGTATGTCCAAGAAAGGAGAGAGAAATTACATACATTGCCATGCCTCGTGGCCAGCATGTACTGAAATGGGTGAAGGAGTCCAAAAGGACAAAGGTCTCTTGTACTGTACCAATATTGTGCAATGAAACATCCAACCTGTGAACATTGCTTGTATATCCCTTGACATCTGACTGGCGTCTCTTGGCCAGGGCTCGTCTTGTGAAGGGCCAGTGATGTAGGCAGACAATTAGAGGTCGCCATTTTCTGCAAATCAGACATACTTGTAATCCCTAGCACTTCCAACACACGTACTGGTGTGGCGTGCAGTCTGCCTAGCTGCCATTGCCTGTAAATGTTCTCACACACGTCATAACAGTGCACATGTGGAACAAACAAACATAGCTCTGACCCACATCATCGGACATTGCCAGCCATGTGGGCATGTATACACAATCAATGTGTATTTGTGCCTCATTCAGGTGAACATTGCAATGTCTGTGACGCTAAATCCTCACACACTCACGCAGGACTGACCCCATGATTTACACATGTGTCTGTCCCCCCGTGCTGTTGATGTTTCACTCTAAGCTCCTCTGTAAACAGGCCTGTAAATCTTGTTCTTATCTCCTCACATTTGCTGTGCATTCAAAGACTGAGATAAAAAATCAGACGCTGTTTTCCGAGGGCGCCTGCTTTCTTTTCTTCATCTGACTTCAAATTAAGTGGATTTTTTTGTTCATGTCCTGGTTTTGCTTGCCCGTTCCCCAAACTCCCTCCCACTTTGCTGCTTGAGCCATCCAAACACTCCCTCACTCATCGCTGCTTGCAAATGTGACAGCGTCTGTTCATGTCCCGGAGTTAATTGTTTAGACTCAGATATGTAAGGTATGTCATCCTGGGGGCGCCATAGGTGCCCCCAGGCCACCAAGTGGAGGGTCAGGGGAAGGAGGCCCTGCTATGGGCCCCCATTATCGCTTTCCAACAGCATTTCCATGTCAGGAAGGCCGACATAGAATGGCTGTCGGAAACCGGCATCATAATCCCGACGATGGGAATATGCGGTCTTTCCGATGCACCGTTGGGTTTCTTGAGCTTGTCGGCCCCCAATCGGAATCCCCCGCAGGTTTAACTCTGGCCGTCATCATCATAATACGGTGGTCAGACTGTAAACCTACCATATCGAGCGGAATGCATCCGACCGCTGGTCGGAGGCTTTCTGCCCGACATCATAAAGAGGCCCTGTGTGTTTTCCTCACTGCCTTCCAGTTAAAAATTACAGTATTTCCCGGTGCTTTTGTTGTCTTATCTGCCATACTCTGACTTTCTTTGTTAGCTGTATGCATACAACCGAAATTTCACAGAGCTCCAGATCCATGTTGCATTGTCCAGATGACACTCACTGCCCTCATACTGTAATGTTGTTGTGAATAGGGGGACTAAAGTTTGCGCCCGTGCAGTGACAGCAGCTACATACAACTCAGCACTGATACTCGGAAACACAAGTGTTGTGCCATCTAACCACAGGGCAGCTCATCCTTGATGTAGCAGTGTACTATATGCCATACACATCGACTTCTTTGGATGTTGTAGTGTCAGTATGGCGAGTGAGTGAAGAAAAACAACGTCTGAATGCAGGTCACTTGCGCATTTCACGTGACCATGAGTCCTCTCAATGTTGTAGTTGTGTGAGTCTCTGGGTAAGCTGTTCACCACATCTCATCTACAACGCAGCTCATGCTCGTGTACCCTGACATACGTAGGAGGAGACCACCCATCCTTCGACCTGTCCCCGACCTGGCGACGATGGAGTACATCGAAATCATCCAGAATTTCGTTTGGATCGCCGCACACTACGGAACCTATGTGCCCAGTTGGAGCCCCATGTGAAGCCCAAAAGAATACATCTGGCTGCATTGTCTGCTACAGTGAAGGTTATCGAGAAAAACAACAAGGGAACCCTACTCACTTGGAACCAGGGTACTGAAATGATTATCAAAAACAATGGCTCCTGTGGACTAATGGCAAGAAAATCTCAATAAAATAACGCACTATGGCAATGTAATGGGTTATTGTGATGTCAAAAAGAGAAGGAGTCGAACACACCTTAGATTAGTATTTCATTCATAATTCTTGTTTATATAGTTCTTTGAAGCAAAATTACATTCATGACATTTAACAATCAATTGATTGTAGTGAGTGGTGTCCCAGTGAAAAAAAGGAACCTAAACAAATAAACCTAAATAATTTGTGACATATTCGTGACATATATACACGGTTTCCTATATTTCATGAAAGCGACCATTGAAAGATATATATTATATAAACCACGCTTTTATACAATGATAAGTGCTGGCTTGTAATGATTCGCTTTGAAAAAACTGTCGACGGCGTTTCGACCCTGTGTGCAATGTAGGGTCTCTTCAGGACCTAAGATAGTAGGGACACCTGCGAGAAGAGGAAGGATAATGTCAGTATGTGCTTGTAATGGAGCAGCTGTGCTCGTGGAAAAAGGATGTAGGCAATCAGTATAGTACCTGAAGGAAAGGTTTGCGCAGCCTCGTGTGGAATTTGTGGCACCGTGAGTAAAGTGAAAAGGAAGGATACTCACATGGGAGCCGGCCGGGCACTGTTCATGTGAGAAATAGAAGCGTGTTAATATCAGTCTTTTAAGTAGAGTACATATGACTCTACAACATAGGTGCACTATGATAAGAGACTTACCCCATGTGAGGGTAGCTGTCGGCTGGCAAAATTTGGTTAGCACAATAGGAGGATTCCGCAGGTATGGAATAGAAGGGCACGGTGAGTGTGCAGATCAAGCACGAGCTATATAGAAAAAATACAGTTATTGTCGGTGTCTATTGGCCAAACAGCGTTAGAGCGCTTAGGAAGTCTATAATTGTACAGGCTTACCCGATAGGGTTTTTAAGTAGAAGTAGCAGGCTTCTTCCATGTGTTATGGCTCTTGATAATTATTTAAGACGGCTATGCGCCTCTTTGTGTCGCCAGTTGATAAGTAATGGGGGGTCTGAAACCAAATAAAGTAAGAGTATATTTAGTATTGAGGTCTAATCTTAACCAAGGCGCTCTATGCGTGTATTGGACAGCCAAACTAATGCTGGCCCGCTTACCTTACTCAAGAATCAGTATGTTCGGCTGGGGGTCGCGTAACTAGTTAGCATGGAGGAGTCTCGTTCGTTATCGGAATGAAGGTTATGGCTGCACTGCATTTCTCCGCTACTGGGTCTTTCCACTACACTGTGGCCAGCGCCGGTGGGATGTCACAGCCCATGTTCAGCATGGTGGTGCGTGACGTCCTGTCAGCATTGATGCTTTACAAGGACAGACATGTCCACTTCCCGAGGAGGGAGGAATTGGCAGATGTGAAGGGGGAGTTCTATGACCTGGGAGCACGACCGGTTCTAGCGGGTGTGCTGGGTGGGCCAGGCCCACCCAAACATGATCGGTGGCCCTGGCAGTGACGGCACGAAGGCCAGTAGTAACATAACATAACATAACATGTGTATTTGTAAAGCGCACGTTCACCACTACGGGTATCTTGGCGCTGAATAACAGATGTTTGTTGTTACCCAACTCAATGGTACTCATTTTATCGACCTCAAATGGATGAAAGGCTGAGTAGACCCGCCGGGATTTGAACCTGTGACCATGAGGTCGAACACAGGCCCCTGCAGTAGACGCATTAGTCCACTGAGCCACCAGACCCGGCTAAGTAGTAAATGGCCACATTCATGTGAAACGTTCCTCCGAACGTTGTTTACCTTCCTGTCCTGGGAGTTGCGGGATTGGGCCTGAGCCCTCTCTCACAGGCACCCTCAATCACACATCTTCTTTCAGAAAGTTGGGCTGTGTCCCCGCCTACTCGTGCAACTAAAATATGGGCATGGCGAAGGGGACAAATCCTCTCTTATGCAATGGGTAACCTTAACCGTTCTGCTGTGTGGATATCTCCTTTTCAATTTCACAGGGAGAAGAAAAGTTTATTTCTCCTGATTCACCTTACCTGGCCACTGCAGCTGCTTACCAGATCGGGCAGTGAGTAGGAACTGAGCAGGTGAGAGAATGTCTGGCTATTTGTTCCTCATAAAATCATCAGGGAAGGCCCAGCAAGACACATACTTCCTGTATACTTCATTTAAACATTTTGTATCTTAATCAAGGCTCTGCCACGGATGTAAGCCAACAATAAAAATGTACAGATAACTGGTGATTAATGATCCTGCCAATCCTTTGTCTGTTGGTAGTTTTGAAATGCAGATAAACTGCATTTGATGTGGATAGCTCATTGGGCTACTGCCTTTGCCACAGAGATACTTGTGTAACGTGCAGTTCAGAAGTTACAATCCTATCGTAGGACAGGGACCTAGGAACTGTCATCAAAGAGCTGCATGATAACCTGAATTAATAGTCAGAACTTAGCTTTATTTCTGGGTTGTAACATAGTCATAACTGCCCCAGTCTTTCATCATTCGAATGTTGCCATAAAGAGTCTGTTGGGTCAGATATACACCTTTATCAGCAAAGCCAACACCCAACCACTGGGGTGTGCATTAAATCCTGAGTTAGTGCTTCTCCAGACCAAACGCCCTTAAAAATCCTGCCCACCAGTATGGATGACATGTGATTCACACACCTTGTAATCCTCATTGGCTTCCGTGACATTCCCTGTAGACTGATTTACTTACATACTTGCATGAATGATTGTCTCTGTACAATGTGTGCGTGATGTAAAGTACTGTCACACCCTACACCGATATCAGTAGCGCTATACAACAAATGAAATGCACATGAGAGAGTGGCTATGGAGAGATGAGGGGCGCTGGACGAGGGTGGCATTGAGGGAATCCGAGGAGGAGGACATGAGTGAGAGCCTGAGAAGTGTCACTTGCCTGATACTCCCACCTCAGGAAACCTCCTCCTCCCATCAGGAGGACATTACATGGAAAAAACACTTTTTGAGATTGATTAACATCAAGAAAGAGATTTTGGAAGAAAAGAATGCGTTTCACTGGCCCTTGTAAAACTGAGGAGAGATAAAGGAGGGCCCTGAAGCAGGCCTGGCGAGAGATATAAGTGACAAATCGGGCCCGCAGCGGCCCACCCGAATGCATCGTTGGCCACCCAAATTAAAATTCCTGGAGCCGGGCCTGCCTGGGAGGCATCCCAAATGTTGATGGGAGCCATTGATGGTACCCACATTGGCCTCGTTCCACCACAGGCAACTGAACCCATCTATAGGAACCGCAAACACTACCACTCCATCAACGTGCAAGTGGTATGCCAGGCGGATCAGATCATCTCACTCGTGTGTGCAAAGTATCCGGGTTCGGCACATGACTACTACATCTGGCGGAACTGCACCATCCCCCGCTCACAACCCACACATGCCCAGTGACGATGACAGTGGTGAGGAAGAAGGCCTTGACCAGCGTCAACAGTTCATCGTCAACTACTTCCGTAGAGTGTAAGTTAACAATGAGCGACCATGACTGTGTCTGTGTGCCTTGCTGTTGTGTCACGAACTTTGACAATTGTTCATGAGATTTTGTACACATACTGGACTATGCGCAGGATTAGAGAACTTGGGCATGCAGGGACTGAGCACCCCTATGCACAGGATACAATTGCTATACTGCCTCACTAGCTCTCCTACTCACTCAGAGGCATTCAAGCGCCTGTACACAAGTAGATAAGTTGAAGACAAGAAACGGTTTTAAATGTGAAGTTTTTACTACAGTGTCAAAGCATGCAACATACGTGCCACAACAGGTTGAGAATGCATGAGTACCTAACCAGTAACCACAGTGACATATCCATTTAACATGAAGCAAGATGTTGCATCAATAATCCCTCTGGACGTAGACCCACAAGCATATCCCCCCACCCCTTGCAGGAAGGAGTTGTATGGGATGTCCCTGGTCTATGGGCTTTGTCAGCAAACCCCATGTCGCTCTCATCACTGGATGGATCACTCTCCAAGTGTGGTGCATCTAGCCCGCCTTCCCATGAAATCTAAAGGGGATCCGTGTCCTCTTGCAGCTGTGAGACTTTGTTGAGTCGGGGTGCTAGGGCCAGACCCGACCAGAATGACAAGGGACAATGTTCTCCGACCATGGACAGAATGTTCAGACAGTACTCCTGGACCGCGCAGAGAACAAGCTCTGCGGACACTTCTCATGTGACAGACATATACTAAGGTACTTGCAGGGCACAAGTCCTATAAAAAGAAGTCTAGGGACTGGCCAAGTAAGACAAAATTCAAATGACCTCACAACGTCACGACGTAGCGCTATAAAAGACATAAAATAGTGCGACTAAAATGATTTGTGCAAATACTGGGACAGACTAACCCATCTGACAGTCTTACAGTGTCTGCATTGATATACAGGGACAGAAGAAAGGCAAAAGCATGCCTCTCTTAAGTACCTGTGAAGAGAAGGCAAGCTGTGTGTCTATGTTTCCCTCTGTGGCATCTACATTTAAATGTAAGGTTCAAGCCGGCCCCCAGTCAGCATATACAAACAAAAGGAGGCCGGATGGCCCCTTTACTTCGGCCCAGCTGGAGGTGAAAAAAGGCTCCCTCGCTGCCTGCACGTTGCTTCTGGGAATGGAAAGCAGTTAACGTGCAGGTGCTGCTGAACGTGTCCCCGTGTCTGGAAAGTACACCGGGACAAGTTCAGCATATTTCTGTGGGGCCCAACTTCTTGGCAGGGGGGGGCGGCGTCCACCCGGTGAAAAGAGGGGGGGACGCCGTGTACCTGCGTGTACCCCCGACTCGAGCCCTGGGTACTTGCAAAACAACTACGCCATGTAACATTCGTGCGCTACAGCTGCATAATGGAAGCCGGACTCATGCCAGACGACAATGTCCACGACGGTCAGATGACAGCCTCCACTTGCTCAGGTCTGTGGTACCAAGCGAAACAGACCGCAGACCTCAGCATAGTCAAAGCCAATGCAGACAGGGCTAAAGTCAGAGAGCTGGATGACAATTCTTGTCAGGAGGCGTGAAGAAAGGTAAACGAAAATTGAATTAGTCACCAACAGTTCCTGTTGCTGTTAAGTAGTTACGAATCCAAGAAGGCACAGGTAGCTTCGAAGGCAATCAGTTCCAAAAGATGATCCAAATCATCTTCAGCTAAAAGGACCGTCATCCAGTCCAGCAGTATGAAGGAACAGATGTGCTCCTCGCAACACGAGGTTGAAAGGAGCATCCCATCGCAACCTGGGAGAGGTTCGATGTAGGCATGGCACAGGAGCCATTGCTCAAACGCACAGGCGCAGCTGTCAGCCTGTCTAACACATTGAAAAGCCTCCCATAAACGTGTCTCACCGAAGCAGTCCTGCTCGTGGACCAACAAAGGACTCACCCACAGCTCATGATCCAGGTCAGCAAGGTATGTGTTTGAAAGGCAGACATCCATGGCCCACTTAAACAGACATCTTCTGCAGGAAAAGACAGGTTGCACGCAGGTGAAATAGGCATAGCGGAACGTTAGCCTATAACTGATGCGCAGCACAGCCAATGGGACACATCCAAAGAGAAGCTGCATGCAGTCACGGTACAGTTGCAACTGACCGGGCTCGGCCTGGCCCACAGGACGGTCAGACATGGCGTGAGAGCACTCTTAGAACCAGCGCTCAGCTGTACAGCCAAAGTAATGATCTGCAACCGCTAAATGCAGTATGGAATTTTGAGGAATGACACCCGGTGGTACTCCAGGAAAAGCATGAAAGGAAGGGGACAGGGCCAGAGCCCACAAGTCTGAAAAAAAGTGTGCAACGGCCTTCAGTATCAGACGCTATCAACAATTTGTGTGTCAGTTCACCGCGAAAAAAGTGGGAGTGCCGTGTTCAGCAGTGACTGAATCACTCGGGACTGTCAAGACACCTGGCATTCGAAGGTCTCCGGGCTGATGTGGAGCGACTACTTGTCTAAACAGAGGCCCATTGTGCATGCACACTTATTGAAGTATGCTTTCGCTGTGGGAATGTGAGGCCACAAATGACTATCCACAATCACATATGGGGGAGTTAGCAGAACATTGCCACAAAAGGAACACGTTGTGCAACAGTTCCTATATACGTGATGCCTGGCCTGTGCAGGCAGCAGTTGTGCTCATGCAGGAGAAGCTAAGTACGTTTGGAAATAGATTTAGTGTGGGTATGTTGTCAGGGACTGGTGTTCATGTGGGTAAACATGCATAAATCGCACATGTCACATGAAAAGTCCTGTGCAACAGTACTTGAGTGTGTGAATGTGACAATGTCACCATCGTCCACATGACAGGATGTGTTGTGATGCTGGCTCTTGTGGGCACACTGCTAAGGATTTCATTGTTCTGCGCTATGTGATCTGTGACAACTTCCGTCATGTCCATGTTGATGTTATTAGGGGGATGGGAGCACACTGCTTCACCTCCCAGCACAGTCCATCCCTTAGCATTCTGGTAAATGCAGTTCAGTCATGATGCTTACTTGTCATGGGACTGAAGTGTCTCACCTGATTTGGGCAGGGAGAGGTACAGAGACTTGAGTGGATTGTGGCATCTTCCTCAGCAGACACCGATCACAATGTATCTTACCTCTACTGATGTAGGATGATAACGCGACACATGTGTCTAGAGAATCACAGCACTGACCTGCACCAACCTTGGTGACACACGACAACGGTGACACAAGTAAGCATTTCAGCTGAACTGCATTTACCAGGATGCTAAGGGGTGAACTGTGTTGGGAGGTGTAGTCGTGTGCTCCAGTCCCCCTACTGTCCATGTTGATGGTGTTGGCCGGTGTTATCTGGAAGGCATTTTGTACAGTGTTGCCTAGTGGTGTGCTTTTGCGGTTATTCCATACTCTGTCAACGCCCTGTTATTTCCTTGTGTCTTTCCAGCTTACTCCACTCTCTCATTGGATTTTCACTTTTACATATTCGGATGCATTGCAATGTGAGTTAACATGCTACTTACTGTGATGAAAATGCTCTTGACACAAAGGCATACTGTTGTGAGTTGTGTTCTGTGGACAATGTGTGACAGGTGAGAGGTGAATTTGAAAGTGATGGTACACGGATCGTTAGTGTAGAACACACAATGGTAGAGTTCCAAAGTACACAGAACACTCCCATCCTTGTGGGAATGTGGGTTCTGATATACAACAAAGTCAATGTTCGGTGTTACAGTGGTGACATCAGCGGTTGCTCCGGGAACTGGTACGGCACGGTGCTGTGCCACATGATCATCCCGAGGTCTTTTTCGGACGCCCCCTCTGCCGTTTGCCAGAGGGGGAACCTGCTGCATGCTCAGAGGCGTCTGAGGATTCGCTGTGGTGTGACTCACCCTCCCTGTGGCCGCTGCTGAGGTGGTGTGACTATCATCCGGCTGGCCGGGGGGGGGCGGGCAGCTATTAGAGCAGCAGGCATGTCCCTCAGAACACCCACGAGCTGGCCTATGTACTCAGCAATTTGTCCCAAACGAGTGTCCATGGACCTCTGCAGCAGGCGCTGTTCCCGCAGTACTTCAAGGACCTATCCCATCTGTCCCTGGTTCTGCTGCTATGCACCAAGGACAGTTTGCACGGTGTCCAGGGCCTCTGTCGCATTGTCCTCCTGTGACTGTCCCCCAGTTGGCCTCCCTCCTGCCCTGAAGCCACGGACATGTGGCGTTGCCTGGTGCAGCCGCCGCACACCGTCCCCAGCATCCCCGGTGTGCCTGGTGGTATTCGCAACTGCTGGCACAGGGACAGTGTTGGCAGCAGCGGTGGTGATGGTGGAGGTGGCTGCCACACAGGTCGTTGCTGCAGGGGTCTGCGTTGGCAGTGCAGCTGTTCTGGGAGTCGTGGTGGTGGTGGAGTCAGTGAGGGCCTTAGCATGGGCTGCCCTGGGCACGCCGGAGGGGCCAGGTAGGTCCTCCTCACCTGAAAAGACCAGGGACTCTGCATCCACGGGTTCACCTTCCGGGAGGGGCTGGCTGGGCTCGTCCATGGCACAGTCACCTGCTGTTGCTAGCGAGTCACCTGTTGGAGTGAGGTTTTATTGTCAGCATGTTCGGCACAACTTTGATGTTCATGTTTGGCACATTTAATTTGAGATGACCTGACTTTTACCTTGGCATTACTAGGCATTCATGTCAGTTTGTCATCAGTCGCACATGATGTTGAGGTACATGCAAGGCTTTAAGTGGTCCGGGTCTCACCGGTGCTGGGCACCGTCATTTATTTAAGTGGGCCTCGATACGGGTCTCTATCGGGCTCTGTTTTGTGCCCTGCCACAGGCAGTCCGTTCTTTTTGCTGGAATGCAATGACAGCAGGCACATCGATGTGCGCATGGTCACACTCCTCACTAGTGGAGAAGTTACGGCATGACATCATGCCAGGTGAGCATTGTGGGGATGTGAAGTCCTTTGAGGATTCACTTTGTCTCTGGAATGCACTCCTTTGGAGACTCAGGAGCAGCAACATCATTGTGGTGTCACCAGGGCTTTAAGTGGAAGCTTTTTCAATGTTAGATGCAAGCCATAGTTGCTGCTCCTTTATCTTATGCAACTGACAAACATTGACAAAGCCAGAAGTCTGGAATTGTAGTAGGTATCATGTTACTTGTTGTGTCATATATCTGGGTGCAATGGCAGTGACTGGAAAAATGCAAGTCGTGTAGCCCAATATGCTAAGCACAGATTTATGGCTAAGGTTTTTAGGTCACGCCCTTGATTCCATTGGCCACGCCCCTTTGAGAGACCCCCCCCAGTTTTTTCATCCCACTTACAGCCCTGGGTACCAACATTGCTCGTTAGCGATGTGACATGGCTAAAGGGCCAATTTCATATGGACAGATATTGTATTTCCGAGGACATGTCCTCTGGTACTAACTTGTTGCTCATCCAATTCAGTTGAGGCTTGGACATTTGGGCATTTCCTATGTGTATCTGACTACTATGCCGCGACTTCATGATTTGTGTTGTGCTTTTTGTGCTTACCTCCTGTGGTTTGTGAGGGCTGACAGAGTTTCCATGCATGTGTTGTGTTGACCCGAGTCTTTCTGCTTTGAGGAAATGGGACTTGCACATTGGCTTTTTGTGGTCGCGTTCTTGTATTCTGCTTTGCAGTTGCATGTGAATTCATCAATGACACTGTGAATCATGTGGCCTCTCGATGGTATTAGCTGTATGTGCACTGCCTACAACTTATGGGGGTTTCCAGAGTTGGCTACCAAGTGCGGGATGTGGGGGTCATTTGGCTCCATGCTGTCTGTGAGGGGAGACAGAGGGCCTTGTGGGAGTTGTGGTCTTGCTGTCAGGTCTCAACAACCACTCCCCAGTAAGATGGCTAGCTACCTGTTGGGAGGCACTTTCGACGGTGTTAGCTGCCACATGGCTGTGGGGAGGGTGAGCCATGCTGTTTGGGAGGGAGGCCAGGGTGCATGAGCTGACCACCTACCTGTGAGGTGGAGCTGATTAAGGAAATGCTGTCCTTGTGAACCATTCATATTCAAAGCGTGCATTCCACATGAGTTTGATGTGGGCGGGCGATTGGAGCTCACTTGTTGTGCACAACAGTGCATTTTAGTGTGATGTGATCATTTTGTTGGTACTTACCAGCCTCCAGTCCCCCCTCGATTCATGTGAGACTCTCTGGATGCATTATGGCATGCACCTTCTCCTCCCATTCAGTGAAGGTTAGTGGTGTAATGGGAAGGCCGCCACCAGTTCTCTGTGCCGCCCGTGGTTCCTCTGGGCCCGACGCTTGAGCCGGGCCTTGGGGTGGAGCCACCGCATCCTGATGTCACGCACAGTGCGTAGGGTGGTCCCTACGGCCTTGACTTTGCTGTGGATCCTTGCCCACATCTGATTCTTGCGCGCAAGTGGGGTGTGTTGGACCAGGTTCCCGGAAAAATGGGGTTCTCCCCTGATTATCTCGTCTACCATCACTTTCAACTCTGAGTCTGTGATTTCGTGATTTTTCTTGGGGTGCATGGTGCAAATGGATGAGGGGTGCAGGGTGCAAGGTAGTGGTGGAGAGATGTGATGTGTGTGAGGTGTGTGGGTGAGAGTGTTGTTGTGTGGAGATAGGTGTGTGTGATGTTGTGCAGTGTGAGTCAATGGTGTCCTGTCTCTCCGTCTCGGCTTGTGGTGTGCAAAGGATGTTGGTCCTGAAAGGGGTTGGCTTTCTACTGTGGTATGTGGGTGTGTCCACATGTTTGGTGTCCTCCAGATGTCTCTTCCATGCTGCGCATGGCTTTCCTTAACAGCGACTTTCCCGTTGACTTGCATTGAGTATGCAGCTGTGTTTCCACTCTGCACACAGCCTCCGTTGGGTTTCTGGGTACTTACCTTGGGTGGCTCTTTGTGTCCCCAGCTCTTCTGAGTCTTCTGGTCTAAGTCTCGACTTCGGTCGCAGTTCGCATTCCACTTCTTTAGTATATGGTTTGGTCTCCCATGGAGACCACTGTGTATTTGTGCTTACTTACCTGTTTACCTTTGAGGTATTGTGTGTACTGTGTTGATATGATTAGTTCTGGCAAAACAATCTGCTTAACACTCCTTCTGGACTAAGCCTGAAGGTTGCTCTCCACAGCTACCCCTTAGAGAGCTTTCTATGGTTGTCTACGACCACTAAAATCACCATAAGGGTTGTCTGGATTAGTGCAAGGAGCTTCACTTAAATAAGTGTGCACCATATACTAAGCCAGCCTCCTATAATGGTATGCAGTGGTTGGGATTTAAGCCTGCACTGTTTGACCAGCTAATCTAGGTGTGGACTAAATGAAAAACCATCACTAGCATTAGGCACATATACAAATATTTTTGTAACCAAGTAAGTTCTACTGAACTTTTGGATTGGTTGTTAAGGGCCTAGCACAATGCTTTCTCCAATCTTTGGAAGTTTAGTTTTCACTAGGGTAGGTAGGTGCAACACCACACTATACCTAGTCACTATGTCTTTGATGGTGGATCCCAGTGGGTTCCAACCCTCTAGATACAGTGGTCTTAAGTTCCATGAACTGAGGACCCTGTGTACCTCTAGAAAGTTGAAGACAAGTAGTAACCCTAACACTAAGCAACTCTTAGAGCTGCTTCTGCTAGATGACCTCCAGAATCCTGATAGGTCAGAAGGGCAGGACAAAGTGGGTGGGGATGCTCCAGGAGATGGGTCAGGAGGGTTTGTCCCTAGTGACCTTAATCTGAGCATGACCAGGAGGAGTCTGATGACTCCACCCAGTTGAACTCTGATCCCCCAGGGAATAGTACTGATAGTACAGAGGGTGTCCCTAGAGGAATGTCCACCTGTGTTCCTCCTGGGAGGTTGCAGAGAATGCAGGGGATGTCTGTCAATTCCAGTGCCTCTGTCATTTCCATAGGGACCTCTATCTCTGGCAAGAGGGAGGACTCCTTAGCGAGGGAATACCACCTGATCAAACTTGAGAGAGTAATACTCAAGCTCAAGCAAGAGCAGTTGGCCCTTGATAAAGAGACCCTAGAAGTCCAGGGGGGAAGGAAGAATTTGGGACTAGAGTCCCATGGTTGCAACACCAGTGTACCTATAGTAAGATAACCTTCCTTTGATACTAGGAACCTGTGCAGGATAGTCCCTCTTTACCAGGAGGGGGATGACATCCATAAATGGATCACTGCTTTAGAGAGGGCCTGTAAAGTGCAGAAGGTCCCTCAAGGGCAGTGGGCAGCTACCCTGTGGCTCTCCTTTGCTAAGAAAGGTAGTGACAAGCTCATCACTGTTAGAGAAAATGATGCTGATAATTAATCTTGAAGAGTGCTCTCATTGATGGGTTTGGTTTAACTACTGAACAGTACAGAGTTAAGTTCAGGGAGAAATAAAAGGCACACACCCAAGACTGGGTTGATTTCATAGACAATGCTATTAAAGCTCTGGAAGGCTGACTTCATGGAAGCACGGTACATGACTATGAGGGATTGTACAATTTGTTGATGCGGTAGCACACCTTTAATAATTGTCAGAATCAACAACTGCACCAGTACCTAGTAGACTCTGATCTGACCTCTTCCTAAGAATTGGGAAAGAAGGCAGACAAAGGGGTCCATACCAGGGTTAAGCAGAAAAATGATGGTTGTGAAAGTGACCAGAAGAAGCAAGATTCTTCTAAGGCCCAAGAGAAGGGTAGGGAGACCTACCATTGGGGGTGAGTCCCAAAACTCTAACAGCTCTAAAAAGAAACCTTGGTAATACCTGTGTAAGGAGAAAGGCCATAGGCTGAGGGATGCTAATTGTCCTATGGCCAGCACCAAGGAAGCTACTACCACTTCCCCTAATGTAACTAGACCCCCTAGCAACAGTACAAGTGATAGTACAGCTCCCAAGCGGTAAGTAGGGTTAACCTTGGGTTCTGAAGTGGGTTCAGGCCTAGTCGGAACGCCCACTCAGGCTGTCCTTGTCTGTGAAAGTGGCATGGATCTTGCCACTTTACTTGTAAGTCCCACTAATTAGGGCAAAGACAGACAACAGCCTCTGATCAATGGTCAAGAAGCTATGACTTACAGGGACACAGGGGCCAGTGTCTCCATGGTGACAGTGAACCTTGTATCCTCACAACAGATCATACTTGGTCAACTGTGCCAAGTGACCGATGCCAGCAATGTCAGGACTGATCACTCCTTGGCAGTTGTCAATCTCAGTTGGAGAGGGGTAACTGACCCTAAAAGAGTTGAAGTTTCTCCGGACCTACCTGTAGAAAGCTGGGCAATGATTTGGAAACTTCAACCTGGTCTGAAGTGGAGTTCAGGGCACATGCAGAGATAATGGGAATCTCTGCCAGTGCATTTGCCTCACCAGGGTTCAGGCCAAACAGCTAGGCACTGAGGGAGCACTGGATCCCGGACAAATTGACCACCTGGCTCCTGAGAGAAGGAGCAGGAAGGGTAAAGACTTATCCTCTTCCCAAACTCCCAGTGAGAGTCCATCTCCTGAGGGAGATGACCTCAGTCCATGTGAAGGGACTGTCCCAGAGGAACTTGGGCCTGACCAGGCAGAGTTCTTGGGGGCAGGTGGCCGTTCCAGGGCAGACTTAAGTTTGGAGCAGAAATCCTGCCCCTCTAGCCCAGACAGCAATCTGCTGCTAAGGAGGCAGAGGGTGTCAGTGGGTCCCAAAGGATCTATTGGGAAGATGGTCTCCTGTTCTCTGAGTGTAGATACCCCAAGCCTGGTGGCACCAGGAGGTTGGTAATACCTCAAACATTCAGAGGTTTTCTTCTATCCCTAGCACATGATATTTCCCTTGCAAGATATCTTGGGCAAAGCAAGACTTGGAACAGGTTTGTCCCTCATTTTCACTGGCCCCACATGTCTGAAGACACCAAGGAGTTTTGTCGCTCTTGTGTCCCTTGCCAAGCCAGTGATAAGACAGTTGGCACTACAAAGGCACCCTTAATTCTACTCCCAGTGGTTGGGGTTCCCTTTGAGAGGGTAACAATAGACATTGTTGGTCCCTTAAACACTCCAACAGAATTTGTACACAGTCATTTTCTAGTGGTGGTGGGACATGTCACTATGTATCCAGAGGCTATGCCCCTTAGGACCACTACAGCTCCTGTGGTGGCTAGGGTCCTTCTGTGAGTCTTTTCCAGAGTGGGGTTTCCTAAGGAGGTCTTAACAGATAGAGGTACAAACTTCATGTCTAGTTACATTACTGCCATGTGGAAAGAGTGTGGAGTAAACTACAAGTTTACCACACCCTACCATCCACAGTGCAATGGGCTTGTTGAAAGGTTCGACAAGACCCTCAAGGGTATGATCATGGGGCTCCCAGAAAAGCTCTGGCAAAAATGGGATCTCTTATCACCCTGCCTTCTCTTTGCCTACCGATAGGTTCTTCAGAAGGGGGGGTGGGCTACAGCTCATTTAAACTTCTGTTTGGACATCCAGTTAGAGTCCATTGTGTCTGGTTAAGGAGGGCTGGGAGCAGCCTCTCAAACCTCCTAAACAAGATATTGTGGACTATATACTTGGCCTGCGTTCACGTATGGATGAGTACATGAAGAAGACCAGCAAAAACCTTGAGGCTAGCCAGGAGCTTCAGAACGCTTGGCATGACCAAAAGGCTGTACTGACTGTTTACCAGCCAGGACAGAAAGTGTGGGTGTTGGAGCCTGTGGCCCCAGCAACTCTCCAGGACAAATGGAGTGGCCCCCACACCATCCTTGAAAAGAAGGGTAAGGTCACCTATTTGGTTGGCTTAGGTACTCCTAGAAGTCCCCACAGGGTACTTTATGTGAACTGCCTACAGCCTTTTGTTGACAGGGCTGATCATGTCATGGCCACTGATGAAGGACAGGAGGAAGAGAGTGACCCTCTCCCTGATCTCCTCTCTCGGGACCCTTTTGATGGGTCAGTTGATGGAGTAGCCTTGGCAGGTAAACTCACTGGCCAGCTGCAAGCTGATTGCAGGAAAGTCCTCAATCAGTTTACAAACTTGTTTTCTCTGACTCCTACTCAAACCATCTGGTGTCCCCATGAAGTGGACACAGGTGACAGTGTGCCTGTGAAGAACAACATTTACAGACAGCCTGATGATGTCAGAGACTGCAAAGGACTAAGGTTCAAAAGATGCTGGAATTGGGGGTAATTGAGGCTTCGGATAGCCCTTAGGGTAGCCCAGTAATCCTTGTGCCAAAACCTCACACCCAAGATGGTAAGAGAGAGATGAGATTTTGTGTAGACTACAGAGGCCTCAATGCGGTCACTAGGACTGATGCCCATCCAATTCCCAGGGCATATGAGCTGATTGATACTCTGGTCTCAGCCAAGTATCTTGGTACATTTGACCTGACTGCTGGCTACTGGCAAATCAGACTCTCTGAGGATGCCAGGCCAAAAACAGCATTTTCAACCCCTATTAGGCATTATCAATTTATTGTAATGCCTTTTGGCGTGAAGAATGCACCTGCCACATTTCAGAGGTTGGTGAACAAAGTTTTCACAGGTCTGAAAGACTATAGTGCAGCATATCTAGATGATATTGCTATATTTAGTTCCACCTGGTAGGATCACCTGGTCCACCCTCAGAAATGTTTTGGAGACCCTACAGAAGGCAGGCCTCACTATCAAGGCCACAAAGTGCCAGATAGGGCAATAGAAGGTCGAGTACTTGGGTCCCCTGGTAGGTGGAGGCCAAGTTCAACCATTGGAGAGAAAAATACAGACCATAATGGACTGGGTTGCTCCCACTACCAAGACTCAGGTCAGAGCTTTATTGGGCCTGACGGGGTACTACTGGAGGTTATTTAAGGGATATGGGTCCATTGCGACTCCCCTTAATGATCTCACCTCCAAAAGAATGCCTAAGGAAGTTCAGTGGACAGTTAGCTGTCAGAAGCCATTTGATGGCCTGAAGCAAGCCTTGTGCTCTGCTCCAATTCTGCAAAGTCCTGATTACCCCAAAACCTCCATTGTCCACACAGATGCTTCTGAGATAGGGGTAGGAGCTGTTTTGTTACAACTTAATGCAGAGGGCCAGGACCAACCGGTAGCTTTTATAAACGGAAGGTTGGGCCCCAGGGAGAAATGTTGGTCAGCTATTGAGAGGGATGCCTTTGCTGTGGTCTGGGCCTTGAAGAAGATGAGGCAATACCTGTTTGGTACTCACTTCATTGTTCAGATAGACCATAAGCCCCTCTTATGGCTTAAACAGATGAAGGGCGAAAATCCTTAACTTTTGAGGTGGTCCATTTCCCTACAGGGGATGGACTTTTTTGTGGCACATAGACCTGGGAGTAACCATGCCAACACAGATGGACTATCCAGATACTTCCACTTAGGAAATGAAGACTCAACTGGGCAAGGTTATTCTCATCTCCTTTCATTTGGGGGGGTTTGTGTAGGGAAGAAGAATCTGCTTTCACGGTTACCCCCATTTTTGGCTGGTGTTATTCTGTTTTCTGACTAGTCTGACTAGGATCCTGCTAATCAGGACCCCAGTCACCGTGCTTCCTCCCTAAATTTGTCATGGTAAGTACTTTAGTACCTCCACAAATGGCTACTGGTGTACCCTAGTCCGTCCCTAGTATATGGTACTGAGGTACCCAGGGCATAGGTACACCAGGGGTCTCCCATGGCCTTCAGCATGTATTATGCCACCCAGGAGACACCACTCAAACTGTGACTACAGGCCTGCCATTACAGCCTGTGTAAGCTGGTGCTAGCACCACTTACAACAGATATACGTTTTCTTAAATCTGAGGTCACTGCACTAAAAACCTAAAAGTCACCCCTAAGGCAGGCCTTTCAATCCTGAATATGTGTGAGGGTGCCCTGCATGAGCAGGACACCCCCTACAAACCCCAGAGTCGATTCTCCGGGCTTTTTAAAACATATAGTGGACATCAAGTCAATTATGAGATGTCTAACTATATAGTGGCTGCACTGAAACCGGTCATGTTTTGTATCAAGCATGTTGGAATCCAACCCCAACACCCCTCCCAGTGTTGGATGCAGGATCCCATGTACTGGGGGGCTACCCTAGGCAGCCCTCCCGTATTCCCGGTACCAGCCTTCCAGGTTCTAACAGCAAGCTAGTGCTGCTGCTGACCGCAGACACAAATCTTCCCTCCTGAGCTCGATCAGGGGAAGGTAGAACAATAGGTTTCCTGTCACAGGGAGGTGTAACCACCTCCCAAAGAGGACTTAGTATTATTGGGCTGGGGTGGGGGTGCTTGCCAGGGCCACCAGATTGCTTTGAAGATCATATTTGGTGCCCTCCTTGCAAATTCCAGTTTGAGCCAGTTCAGGGAGCCATTGGTTCCTGCTCTGGTGCAAAACTGGACAAAGGACATGGGAGTATCCTCCCCTCTGTCCAGCCCCTCCTCAGGGAGTGACCCTTGAATCACCCCAACCCTTTTCCTAGGGTACTTAAGAACTTACCTATGGGTGGCTCTTCAGCTATGTTGTGGGACAAGATTCAAATCTGAAACCACTTCAACTTCTACCGTCTTGGCATTTTGGACTTCGTTGCACTTCGCCTAGGAACTGAGACTGCATCATGGAAGACTCCTGCTGCTCCTGGTCTCATTGTCCTGCCAGTCTTCTGCGACGCCTCTGCATGTACTTCATCCAGGTTCTTCTCCAGGCCTGTAGGCATCAAAGACACCCGAAGGAATCTCTGTTGGAGTGAAAGAGTCACTCCTCTACATCTGCAGGCACTGCAACCAAGCTCACCGGGCTGCTGCTCCTGATGTCCTATGGACTCTGAAAAGCTCAGCAACACAGGTGGTGGTTCTGCAACTCCCTCGAGGTCTGCTCTGTCTTCTCAGTAAGATTGTGGCCGGCCAGTACCCCTTGTTGGAACAGAACCCCTGTGCAACGCGTCGACTTGCCGTTGCCAAGGCTTTTTGAGTTTGTCCTCCAGAGATCTTCAATCTACATGAAGCCCCAGCCTCCTGCATCTTTTCCTGTCAAGATCTTCGTCCTCACCGCATCTTCTGCACCGTGGACCTGCATCTATCGTGAGCTGCTCAAGGTCCTCTTGCGACTCCTGTGCCTTTGGCCTGTGGGTCTTCTTTGGCTTCAGTGGTCTCCCCTGCTTGCTCAGGGCCTGCTCTGACTCTCCTACATTTGCTGGATCCAACGTTGCACCTTTTTTGTTTACCATGTTTGCTGCTGCTGCCAAAGCTTGTTGGTGCTCCCGCCGAACACCGACCCCCTGTTTCTCGACTTCCGACGTGGGACAGCTTGTGAATGGCTCCTGGTCTTCCACAGCATTGCTTGGTCCTCACAGCTGCAGCGACAAGGTCACCGTCAACTCTCCTGCATCTTCAGTCATCATGGTCATTGGTCTTCCGTGCCTCCTGGTCACTTCCGAGTGGCATAGACTCTGTCCTCTCTGCCTGCAGGCACTTCTCTTCAAGAATCCATCCTTGAATTCCACCGGACTCTTTCACCTTCTCCGCCAGCTGCATCTCTTCTGAAATCCTCCATTACAGTCTACGGCTGTATCCGACATCAATTCGTACCTATGCACCTGGCTTCCCTGGTGTGGGTATCCTGGTTCCTAGGGTATCCTTAAGTGGTGTGACTCTCTAACCTTCTGTCTTCCACGGGGTTTCTTCAGGGTCTACTGGGAAGGGTCCTTCTTCTTGAAAACTGCAACCGTGACTTTCTTGTTGACCTGCATTGAGTACACAGCTGTGTTTCCACTTTGCACACAGCTTCCGTGGGTTCCTGGGTACTTACCTTGGGTGGTTCCTTGTGTCTCCATCTCTTCTGAGTCTTCTGGTCGAAGTCTCGATTTCAGTCGCAGTTCGCATTCCACATCTTTAGTATGTGGTTTGCCATCCCCCTGGAGTCCACTGCATATTTGTTCTTACTTACCTTTTTACCTTTGAAGTATCGTGTGTATTGTGTTGATATCTCCAGGTAGGAGATATACCAATGTGTTAGTGAGTGTGTATAATAAATATCACTATTTTTATAACTACACCGTGTGGTTCTTTTTCATTTAACCTACACTATATGATTAGTTCTGATTAAAAAAGCTGCTTAACACTTTTTCTGGACTAAGCGTGAAGGCTGCTTTCCACAGCTACCACTTAGAGAGCTTTCTATGGTTGTCTAAGCCAACCTCCTACAATAAGTTACAGGAGTTACAAGTAAAACAAATCAGTGGATAGGCAAAGGTAAGAAGAAATCTCTCCTCTGCATTAACACCAATGCTGTTCTGAACTAAACTCATTTTCCATTTGACCAATGTTTAGCTTTTGAAGAAAGTAGGGCTAGCACAGAGTCTATTTGCCTAACTCCTCAAATCTCTGTTGCAATTTGACATGATATATCATAATTTGTATGGAAATAATCTTGTCTTTCACAGAGATTCTAATTTGCTTTGCTTTCTTGACATAGTCTGCATAATACACGATGTTCAATGGCTTAGGAAAATGCTTTAATAAAATGTTGGTAAAAAAGTATGGGTGCCAGTAATATGATGCAAGTAAATATTAGTAATTATACCATAACCATATATAACTTACTATGTTCTGCAGTGCTCTATTGTTCAGAAAGCTACACTGAGAGAGAGGAAGTCTATTAGATCATGCCCAACCATCATTATGAAGCTTGCCGCGAAAAGAGGAAACCCGCTTCCAAAAGAGCCAATAGAATTAACCTATGGCAGTGATTTGTCTGCTGTGCAGGTGAGCATGATTCATTTCTTGCCTATTTTGTAGAAAGCCAAGAATTTATAGGAAAAATATAACTTCAGCAAATATATTGTAAATTGCCAAGAGATGGTTAAAATAATCTAATTCTCAATGTGGACAAAAAATAAAGGGCTGGTTTCGAGGAAGACTGTAATAGGTCTTCAGCCATAAAACAGCAGAGGCCTCACCTGCTTGCCTTATGTTTAGTGTAAGGCAATGTGGTGTTTCAGGTGGAGAGTATTTCTCTGATTCACCATAGAGAAGATGGATGTGTTGAATATAATGCCTCAGTTCATTGCATCAGACCACAGGTCTATTTAGAATAAAGAGAAACATATTTTACAGGTCGACCTTTTACAGTCCTCTAATGTTGGGAAAGCTCTATTGAGAGAGAAGTCTGCAAGATTATTCAAGTCTGACACCATCAACCTTGACCTGATGAGGCAGATTTATGAAAATCGTAATTACAAACGAGGAAACACACTTAAAATGGCACCAATGGCATTCACCTTTGACCATAATGTTTCAGCTGGGCAGGTGATCATGAAACATGTCTTCCTTATGGTGTTTCGAAGTCCAGTGTTTACTAGAAAAGATAACTGTGTAAAAAATATCATAGACTGCTGATAGATGTATCAAATATTAAATTTCCCTTTGTGCACAAAAAACACCGGTCTGGTTCAGGAAATGGGTGTAACAGGTGGTCTGCCATAAAAATGCAGAAGTCTCATGTGCCTGTCTTACAATTCCACTCATTCCATGCCTGATTTTCAGTGTAAAGGAATGTGGTGTTCATGATGGAGGGGACCTCTGTGCTCCACCCCTGGGAAGATGGATGTGATGAGCATTATTCCACTGCAAATTGCATTACACAAAATAACTAATTTAGGATGAACATCCCCTCAGCACTTCTAGTGGCATCCCGTCTTTACAAGCTGGCCATGTAAAGCATGAAAGCCATGCAAATAAAAACCTAAGCATTTCTAGAAAATGTTAGCAGAGACTTTACACAACAATAGGGACATTTTTATTTTGAGTTCTAGATACATAATCCAGGATTATGGATAGTTAGTTGTATATTTTTAGTGCCTACACTTGTTATAGCTGTTCTACATTGATGGCATGATATAGTAAACCTTCCTCAACAACCTTTTTACCACAGTAAGCCTTCCCTCATCCAGGTAAGTGCCTCTGTGAGTAAAAATCCCCAACTCTGACCATACAGAGTGCATAGTTCTTTAAAAATAAAGATCTAGATTACTAGATCCACGATGCTATGGGTATCAGCCACAGTTGATCCTTATGATGTAGCCCTATCCAGAACTCAATTCCACATTCTATTCTGGCACAACCCCATCTCACCCAGGGAATAGGCACTGTCAATTAAAAGTAGTTCCATACTTTCCATAACCAATATCACTATTCTCTTAGTGCTTCTATTTTTATAGCAGTCATGATACTGTCCTACCCGCGAGTACCTAAAGCAGCTGACCACCTTGCAAAGTACGTTGATTTTCCTGATGCACTTCTGTCTCCATATTTGTTAAATAGGAAGGAAATATACACTTTTGTTTTTTTTTTGGTTTGAAGTATGTTTATATTCTAAATGTAGATCTATGTTTATGATTGGAAACATGTTTTTTCCTGCTACTGTGTGCATCATGTTTCTATATTTCAGGCTCAAAATCAACTGAGATGAATCTCGCAATAATTCTTGTGATGGGGATCACTTCGTCATAAGGCTTGATGTCACAGAAAAACAATTTCTAGTTTAAACTTACGACTGCAGTGGCCTTGTTTTTCCACAAAATGAAGCCTTGTGATGAAGCCATTCACATCACAAGAATTATTGAGAGATTAATATTGGGGCTATATCGGGATTACATTCCCCAGCCCATGAATAGTACACCCGGCTCTCCGTTGGCCTCTTGAAGGTCAGACAATCCTACAAATGTGGCAGAATCACTCACAAGCATTTGAGCAGCTACTCCAACCATTAGGCTACCAACCACATACTACGAACTGGCCGAAAAACACATTGAACTAACAATACCCAAGCTTCGAAAAAGCCCCAGGTCTGCACACCAGAAGGAGTGAACATACTTGTTGGCTGTCCAGATGGCTGATTATGCACCACATGAAAAAAACAAATGATTGATTCTTAATCTCTCAATGTAATTTTTTTTAATGTATGTACTAAAAAATGTTATGATAATTTAACAAAGGAAAGAAAGTTGTGAAACTAATCAAAGGGTGAAAGCATTCCTATTCTAAAGTATTGTGTTACCGATCGAGTAGTGGGTTCAAATCCTCTTGATTGCATTTTTTCACCACCACAACACAAATGAGTGACATTACCTGAAGGCATGGTACGAGGCTTCGGCGCTGTGAACCTCCTTTTATGAATCAAGCAAAATCCACTGTTCATGAGAAATGCTTTATTAATTTATTGTCAATAGGTTTGTAAAGTGTAAGTAGTGTGACTCAAAGCTAGTAACAGTATTTTACTTGTTGACTTTCTGCAGTGTTCGTATAAAATAAATATACCAAGAAAAAAGAGCAACAGGACAACATTCAACACCATCACTGAAAACCTTGCGCTGGTGAGGAATAATTGGGACTCTTCTAATTATTCCAAATATAAAACTGATTCATCAACTGTACAGGTGAGCATTATGTATTTCATGTCCATGTTGTGAGAAGTACTGTGTTTATGAGTTAGTCTACCTCCTGAAAAAAACTAAGGATTACACAGTGATATATTAAATAATACATTTCACGTTGCACAAAAAAAGGGGTTAATTTTGGGTAGGGCAGTAAAAGGACCTATGCCAAAACGTAGTATCTGCCTGCCTCTCCATTCTACATCTCATAACACGTCCAGATCGTGCTTAAGGCCCTAGAGAGGTCCAACTTGGAGTGCAACAATGTACACTCCCCTGGAAGCAAAACACAGCAAGCCAACTTGTAACATAAGATGACCCTTCTGATCAAGAAAGGTGTCTACATTTTTTCAATTTACCCAGAAAAACATAGGGGGATATTCTCAATGAAGTGGAGGTGAGAGGCGTTAGCCTCCTTGGCTTAACGCCTCTCATCGCCACTTTGGAAACGCGAGGCTGCACCCTATTCTCAAGAATGTGGTGCAGCCTGGCATTTCCCCCTGCGATGGCGCTAAGTTTCACGACTTAGCGCCAGCGCAGGCACCCTTGCACCTGAGTGCAAGGGTGTCTGCAAGCAGGGAGGTTTGTTTATGTACAGGAAGGTGTCCCTTCCTGCACATAAACAAACCGAAAATGCCAGTTTGTAACTTACATGTGTGCTGCTTCGTGCAGCACACATGTAAGTTACAAAACTGCATTTTTAAAAAAGGTTTGTTTATGTACAAGAAGGGACACCTTCAGGTACATGAACAAACCATGGCATTTTGCATTTTCCATGTGTGCTGCACAAGGCAGCACACATGGAAAATGCAAAAACGAGGAGAAATAAAGCATTTCTCCTCGTTTTGCCTACTTAAGACCAGGATTTTCCTGGTCTTAAGTTCGGCGCTGCCACCAATTAACGCCGCCCTCGTGAATAGGTGGCAGCGTCATGTACAATGGGTGTTGCGGTGTAACGCCCACCGCAACACCCACTGCACGCCCCTTTCGTGCTAAGTTTAGCGGGAAAGGGGCCTTATTAACAAGGCAGGGTTAAGCCACTTAACGTTGCCTTGTGAATAAGGCGCTGACCCTATCGCCACGGGAACATCAGAAAAAGTGACGTTCCCGTGGCGATAGGGGCTTAAGAATATGCCCCATAGTTTTTTTGATTGCTCTTGTTTTGAGGTCTGTTCACTTCAGATGTGAATATCAAAAAATTTCGTGAGGAAGATATTTTCAATCATAATATGCACTTTATTTGCCATATTTAAGGCTAGGAATTCATTGATATTGTTCCACTTATATTACAAGATAGAGAACAACTAAAATGTAACTCAACTGATTTATCACCCATATACAGTGCTGGCTATTTGACCAAGGCTGCTTTTAGGGAGGCCCTCTTGATTGTATTTTAACATTTTTGAAAAAAAAGAATGCCTAAATCATGATGAAAGAGATAATGGAGGCCAGCCTCTTTGGGAAATATCAGTAACTTTTACAACTAAACAGAAATGGAAAGTACAAACTGGACATTTGACTTTTGTGTTAAAATGTGATTAGAAAGAAGAATAACACAAAAGAGAGGAAAGAGGATAAGTCCCTGGCCACCCTCCTACAGACTATGAATCCACACAACACAGACCAGGGACTCACAGAATCATAAATCGTGATGGGTAATAAGTGAAGTGGTTGATTGGTGTAAGGCAGGGCACAAACAGTGTGATAAAACTGCTCACACACAGCAAGCTGTGTCATGCTTCATCATAGGGCCTGCTAAACACACTCCGCGCTAGCTAACGCTGGAGGTGGAGCAATAGGGAGGGAAGACAAACACATGACATAAAAAGTGAACAAATCGTGTGGGATCTAAGAGGTGAAAAATGTGGCAGAGAATAATTCAAAAACTGGTAACAGTGTATCCCTACTCTATCTTTAATGATGGGTACACTGTCCAGACACAAATGTGGTCCCTGTCGGACCAGTGGGTGATGGTAGTGGCTACTAGATACCAGAGCCTCTACCCCCACTCTGCTAAAATGTCGACATGTTTCAGCCGAATGAAACTACTACCCGGCTTTCTTCAGGACTTTCACCTGAACAATCCCAACAAGGATAAAGTCCCTACCTCCTTATAATCCAGGGTAAGGAAAACAAGCACCTAGTTTAGGTGCACACTCTGGTACAGGAGTGATGGAGCCCTGCTCTCAATGAGGAACCGAGTTTATTATTAGGTCAAACTCGAACTGGCGGAGGGGTGCAAGTAGCTCCCTGTTGTCACACTTTCGTCAAGGTGAGCCCGCACGGTGCTGGGAGTGCGGTTAGGTGGCGGTTGCGGGCTCACCTTGACGAAAGTGTGACAACAGGGAGCTACTTGCACCCCTCCGCCAGTTCGAGTTTGACCTAATAATAAACTCGGTTCCTCATTGAGAGCAAGGGCTCCATCACTCCCTGTACCAGAGTGTGCACCTAAACTAGGTGCTTGTTTTTCCTTACCCCTGGATTATAAGGAGGTAGGGACTTTATCCTTGTTGGGATTGTTCAGGTGAAAGTCCTGAAGAAAGCCGGGGTAGTAGTTTCATTCGGCTGAAACATGTCGACATTTTAGCACAGTGGGGGGCTCTGGTATCTAGTAGCCACTACCATCGCCCACTGGTCCGACAGGGACCACATTTTGTGTCTGGACAGTGTACCCATCATTAAAGATAGAGTAGGGATACACTGTTACCAGTTTTTAAATTATTCTCTACCACATTTTTCACCTCTTAGATCCCACACGATTTGTTCACTTTTTATGTCATGTGTTTGTCTTCCCCTCCCTATTGCTCCACCTCCAGCGTTGGCTAGCGCGGGGGTGTGTTTAGCAGGCCCTATGGTGAAGCATGACACAGCTTGCTGTGTGTGAGGGCAGTTTTATACACACTGTTTGTGCCCTGCCTTACACCAATCAACCACTTCACTTATTACCCATCACGATTTATGATTCTGTGAGTCCCTGGTCTGTGTTGTGTGGATTCAAAATGTGATTAGACACTGGCCTCACCTTAAGTCAAAGATGAGTTGGTTTTGTTTCTAAAGAGAGCAGAGTGGATATTTGCTGCAACACCCCATATTGAACTTAGCAAGAACGAAACATGATTTGTAGGTGTTAATCTTGTTATGCCATCTGTTTTTCAGATGTTGTGCTTTAGAACATTTTCATCTCCGTCCTGAAAACTTTCTCAGTCTTCATTAGATTAGGAAATGCTTAATTAATTTATTGGCAAAATGTGTAGGAAGAAGATATTTGATTTCTTTGTATATGTATGGAAATATGAAGATAGCAAGAAACAATATTTTATTTGTTGATATTCTGCAGAGGCCTAATGAAGGAGCCATTTTCTCAAAGAAGCGGATTGCTAAAAGCCCAATTTTGCCAAGTAGCTTCACTCGCTACTTCGAGATCATTCGTTTGAAATCTAAAACTGTTGATACCATCACATCTGAAAAGCTTGAGACAGAATCCACAATTTCAATCGAAGGTGATGATTTTCAAGCAGCAGAGGTAAGCATCATCCATCGCTAATGCTGGGATGAAAAAGCTGTAATATTTAATATGAAAAACAAATGCAGTAAAAAGTAGAATGAATTACAGAGCACTGCCTTCATCAATCAACTTCACTCTGCATACCAATGATAAGAACTTGACTTCCTGTAAATGATGGTCCATCTCCTTTCAGAAATTCAAAACAGAAGTCTTGAACAATGAGGTTTTAAATATTTTACAAAGATATTTTATTTTGCTTTCTTAATTAGAATTTACAAGATATAAAGGGCCTGATTCGGGATCCTCCATAGAAACAAAGAATAAGCCATAACCCCGCCCCCTAACTTTACTGAGAGAGTGACAGAACAACAGTCAGTGAGAACTTTCCAGTGTCTTCAATTTCACCCCGTTTACGCATTCTCAGTCAATATCTCCAGATTTTAGAAATTTCTGTGCTCCATCAGCTTCATTGATCTCAAGGATGTAGGGCACCTCAACATTGTTGTGCGAGCAAACAAATATTCATCTCGAGAGCACTATGTTTGCTCGTATTTGTGGCCATGCCATGGAAGTCCAAGGTTAGCTTTTCCATACCCCACAAAGACCTTAATTTACTCCAACATTCATGAAATGTCAAGGGGAGGACCATCAAATATGGACATCATCCCTCTCTAGTGCACATCCCCTCCAGCACAACCCTGATATAATCTGGTATATCCTTTGTAATGTTTTGGGCTTCAGCTGCCACAGCATCATATACTTACAGAGAGAGTCTCTGTTTTGGACACTTCCACACATGAAGGGGGTGTCTGTCAACAATTGTTTCCATCAACCCATCAAGCCATGGAGATATCGCACTGCAAAATATTTTGCCATCTCTTTATGTATATCAATTGTATTTCAGGGCTAAGTAAATGTTGGAAATCCGCGCCCCCTAGATCACGTGTACTTGGGAAAAATCTTTTCTCATTTTATGAGTGGTATAATGGCTGCTAATTTATTTGCCGGGTGCTACTTCCAGTCTTGCAAGTGCCTATATTTCATTTAATCACATTCCCATATTTTAAACTCCCTTTTACATTGCTCAAATGTTTTACTGTCTTTATTGTCAAATAAATCTTTGAGTATTCTACATCCTCCATTCACCCACCCACCCACACCCTCCTCTCTCTAGCGCAAACTCAGGATTTTCCCACAATGGTGTGTATGGGGAGAGACATGTGATCAGCGACCTTTTCCTACTGATCTCATCTCATATTTCCATTGTGGGTTTGAGGATCAGAGGAGTAGCATATCTGAGGCGGAGCAAATTTAGCTAACCAAGGTATTGCCCATAGTGCCTGTCCCATGAATGCTGCATCCATGTGAATCCAGAGTCTCTCTGTTTTAAAGACAAAAGACCATTCAAAGAAAACCTGAATCAGTAAGGCATAATAGTACCACCTTATGTCAAGGTATTCCAATCCTTCTGACTGGCTGAGCGCCTGTAGTACTTTCCATAAAATTCGAGTCTACTTTCGTGCCCATATAAAGAAGTCTATGGCACCGTTTAGAGATTTCAAATCTGCCTTCAGGGATTCTAACTGGTAGTGTTAGGAGACCAGCCCTTGGAGTCACTCTTAGAGCCCTGAGTTCAAGATGAAGTGGCAGGTCCAGTTCTACCTCCCCAGGTAAGAGGCCAGCTTTCAGCAGGTCAGCACAGGAGGGCAGCAGTTCCTTCAGAGCAACTGCCCAGCAGAGTGGCAGCCCTTTCAACAGCACAGCAGTCCTTCCTCCTGGCAGAGCATTCACAGGTCCAAAAGTGTACTGAGGAGTGGGTGTGAAGGTCCTAGTTTTATACCCTGGTGCCCTTCTTCTGGAAGGTGGGAGACACTTCTTGAAAGGTTCTTTGAAGTGCATGGAATTTCCTGACTCCCATGCCCTGGCTCCAAGCTGGCTGCAGTGACAATAAAGGGTTGTTAGTTCCTTTGTGTTTAGGCAGAGTACAGGCTATTTTGTTCTACGAGGGGCTGTTCTCTACTCCACCACCTATCCTGCCAGCAGATGGCCCATTGAGGCACACCTAATCCCTCTATTGTGTGAAACTCTGGGAAGAATTCACAAAGTCTAACTGTCAGCTACATCCAGTCATGTGACCCAAGACAGGCTAGGGGAACTAAGGGTAGGAAAATGCCAACTTTCTAAAAGGCTTGATGGACAGAATGCAGAACAATGTCATACATTCACCAAAGTACAGAGATCTGGGCTTAAATCCATCACTTTTTGCTCCCCATGCTATTCCAGTATGAACCCAGCCATATGCAAACGAGTCTTGACCCTGCTCCCAATGAGAACAGTCCAGGTCAGGTCCTCCCTGGACTGGAAACAAGCATCCTAGGACCAGTTTCAGGGTTTCCCCTCATCAGCCAGGCCAGCTTGACTCCAGTGGCATGGAGAGCACGGCACCCACATCTGGCATTACTGTCCCACTCGGGTGACAAATGCAAAAAGAACAATTGATGGACAGAATGCAGAACAATGTCATACATTCACCTCAGTACAGAGATCTGGGCCTAAATCCATTGTTTTATTGCTCCCCATTCCGTTCCAGTTTGAACCCAGCCATATGCAAATCAAATGTCCATCATCTGTGTGTCTTTAACTTTCTAAAATGGGGGTTTTCAAAATTGTAATGAAACATCCCACTTTACCATTAAACATGGTTTATCATTACAATTTCATAGGTACCAAACATGACACAGCCACCTGCTCCCAATTGGAAATTACAGCTTCTTAAATGTAATAAGGAATTTCCAATGTTATACTACGCAAGGGGTAGACCTCGCAGTATTGAAAAATGAATTTAGGAGTTTTTCACTACCAAGACATGTAAAACCTAAACGTAAATGCCCAACCTTTTGATTACACAGTACCCTGCCCTATGGGCTATCCAGGGCCTACCTTAGGGATGACTAAATACATAATCAGAGGGGAGTTTAAGGCTTGGCAATGGGTTTTAAATGCCAAGTCAACATGGCAGTTTAAAAGTGCATTCAGGTAGAAATGGCACGCCTGGGACATGATTAATGTAATGTGTTTCAGGTGAAGAGACAGTTCTGGCACAAGAAAGGTTCTACTGTGGTTTGAGGGGAGGTGTGGCAGCAATTGTTGTTCTGGGGTACAAGGCTCGGAGCTCTGTAGGAGTGTATCTGTGGGTCGCTGTGGGGCCAGGCTTCCAGGCATTGGGCTCTGGGCGCGGTCCAGGCAGGGACAGGCCCAGTTGGGCTTGCCTATGGCATGTCTTCAGCGCAAGAACCTAAGGCAGAAGAAACTTGAGGCGCCATTAGCATTGGAGTGGTCTGACCCAGGTCAGTGTTCCACCGTAAAGTCCATTTCCTGTAGGAAGATGGACCAACTCAACCATTTTGGATTCTCATCCTTCATTTGCATTAGGCACCTGAGGGGCCTGTGGTCTGTCTGAACCCAGAAGTGAATCACAGACAAGTGTGGTCTCAGCTTCTTCAGTGCCCAGACCACAGCAAAGGCTTTTCTTTCAATGGCACTCTACCTCTGTGTCCTTGGAAGTAACCTCCTAGAGATGAATGCTACATGTTGGTCTAGGCCCTCTTTGTTGGTCTGTGATAGGACTGCCCCTATGATTTGCTTTGAGGCATCTGCTCTGACTATGAATTCTTTGGGGAAGTCAGGGGCCTTGAGCACAGGGGCTCTGCACATGGCCTGTTTGAGGGAGTCAAAAGCTTTATGACAAGCCTCCATCAAGATAACCTTTGGCTGCCTCTTAGAAGTCAGCTCAGTAAAAGGGACAACAGTGGTGCTATACCCCTTGACAAACCTCCTGTAATACCCTGTTAGGCCCTCACTTTCTGGGCCTCTAATTGATGTAGAGAGAGCTTTAACTCCCTCATTTCATGGTTGTGAGTGAGGCTATAAGTCCACCAGTTTATTTGAGGTTAGCAGCCTAGTCGATAACCGTGACACTCCATAAAAAACAGTTGTGAACGCAGACACGCAGCGGATGCGACCAGCAGGGGTCACCGCCCATGTGCTAATGGCAAGCCCGTCTGCGCTCGACCATTGCCAGGAGCGAGGACCCCTGCTCCTTTCACTACATAGGTCAGGGACTCTATTAGAATGTGTTACTCTTCAACGGCCTTCATTATACCATCTTAGAGACTTGTTTATGTCATCTATAGCGCAGGCCAAACACTGCACTAGCCATTTCCCGTTAGGCTTAGAGGGTCCTATGGCCCATCTAACATGTAGATTTGATCTGTGACACTGTTAATGACACCACACATGCTGCTGGGGATATAATACAAACATTACCTAGAGCTACCATACTTCACTCGCCTGTTATGTTATGTTATGTTATGGGGTATTTGTTAAGCGCACGGCTACTCCAAGGAGTGTCCCGGCGCTGTCCTGAACCCAGAACAGAGCAATTAAAAGACCAGACAGCTAGAGCAGAGAATCTACTCTACTGTTGGAAAAGCCAGGTCTTTAAGTTTCGCCTAAAGCTAAGGAGATCACATTCTTGCCTAAGGGAGAGTGGGAGACTGTTCCATAATTTTGCGGCTACTACTTGAAAGGAGCGTCCACCTTTGCGAGATCGGCAAAACATAGGCACAATTGTCAATAGCTGGGTAGATGACCGCAACGTTCTGGACGGTTTGTAGGGCTGAATTTTATTCCTGATGTACGGAGCCCCGATGCCGTTTAGGGCCTTAAAAGTCAACACCAAGGATTTAAAACTGACCCTTTTTTTCACTGGTAACCAATGCAGGGATCTGAGGTGGGAAGACATGTGTGACCTGAGTCCTACCATAAGCACGGCCCTAGCTGCCGCATTTTGAACTACCTGAAGACGATTAAGTAAGTAGTCCGGAAGGCCCAGATACAACACATTGACGTAGTCCAGCCTAGACATAATCAGTGCCTGGACCACTGTTTTCCTATAAGGAATAGGCAGTAGGGGGAGGAAATTCCGCATCATTTTTAAGAGTCCGAAGCAGGTGCCAGCAACCGATTGAACCTGGGACTTCATAGTCATGTCAGAGTCTAATTTCACTCCTAGATTTTTCGCGATGGAGACTGGGTTATCGGGGGGGGGGATAAAGTTTTTGGCCACCATTGACGCCAGTCATCATCAGGAGTGTGTCCCAAAAAAATTATTTCCGACTTGTCAGAGTTGCAGAGTAGTTGATTTTGCCTAAACCACTCAAACACCTTGGTTAGGCATACATTGACTACATTGCCATTCAGCACCTCATCCTTCTCACAGGTAAACAGCAATTGCGTATCATCTGCGTACGATATACTTTTTGCTCCGTATTGTTCAGCTAAAGGAGCAAGTGGGGCCATATATATATTGAACAGCGTAGGGCTTAAAACAGAACCCTGTGGCACTCCTACATTTAATGGGGGGATGAGGGCTGAGAAGGGAGGAGCCCAGACTGTTTGCTGGCGGTTATCCAGAAAAGAGGAGAACCATCTGAGCACCGTGCCCCCAATGCCGCTCTCCCTCAATCTATGAAGGAGGCGATCATGTGGCACGGTGTCGAAGGCCGCCGAAAGATCTAATAATATCAGCACAGCCTTTCCTCCTCTGTCAAGAGTGGTTTTTATCGTCTCTGAAATTTCCAATAGAGCAGTTTCAGTGCTGAAGTTAGCTCTGAAACCTGACTGGCTTGAATGGAGCACCTGGCTAACCTCGATAAAATCTGTGATGGTGGCATTCACGTATTTCTCCAAAGCCTTGGAGAAAAAAGGTAAAAGCGATATGGGTCGATAATTACTGACTACCAAGGGGTCTGCTAATGGTTTTTTTAAGAGCCTCCCTTGACTTTATCTTGTGCTAATAGCCTCCTCTGTAATATGAGATCCTTACTGAAACACGCAACAGAACTCTAGGATCTCGCCTCTTCTCTGTCACTGGAGGTCTGTTTTCTCACGGAAACCTGGATGAGTCCCACTACCCTTCCTTCTGTTACATTAGCACTCCCAGAAAATTACTGTATGCTCAGACTAGATAGCGAAGACAGAACGGCTGATGGCATTGCCATTGTCTTTCAGGACACTATTACAATCTCTTTTATGGACACTTTAATAGGAGACTGGGTAGAACTATGCTTTTTTTAAATTGAGGTCCCTGCTGAGGACTGTTGGAAAGGAGCACTTGTATATTGCACTCCTGGACTAAAAAAAGGGTTTAGCCACCATCTAACAGGACACATTACCGCACATGTATTGTCTTCACTGCACTTTCTTTTGTTGGGCACCTTTAATTATCCTGGGGAAGACTCCTCTAACCCAGAGCTCGCGCAACTCTTTGCAGAACTGGGGCTGCTGGGACTGCACCAAAAAATCAAAGATCCTACCCATTCTGTGGGCCACACTTTAGATTTATTGTTCACAAACTCTCATTCTTTGATTAGTGAGTCCCCCGCCTCTTATCTGGATGGATAATTTTATGATAAATCAATCAATCAGGGGGATTATAAGTGCACTACTCACCCGTGAGGGTCTCAAGGCGCTGGGGGGAGAGGGGTGAGCAGCTCCGTTCAGTCGAAGAGCCAGGTCTTGAGTGTCTTCCTGAAGATGTTCAGGGAGAGGGCGCGTCTGATGTCGATCGGGAGCTCGTTCCAGGTCTTGGCCACGAAGTAGGGAAAGGCTCTTCCTCCTGTTCTGGCTCTGCGGATGCGCGGGGTTTTGGCGAGGGCGAAGTTGGTGGATCGGAGGTTTCTTTTGGGTACGTGGAAGGAGATTCTCTCGTTGAGGTATTGGGGTCCGGTGTTGTGGAGGCATTTGTAGGCGTGGGTGAGTATCTTGAACGTGACTCTCTTCTCGACGGGGAGCCAGTGGAGGTTTCGTAAGTGTTGGCCGATGTGTTCGTGTCGAGGGATGCAGAGGACAAGTCTGGCTGCAGTATTCTGTATTGTCTGGAGCTTGCGGAGTAGAGACTTGTTGATCCCTGCATAGAGGGCGTTTCCGTAGTCCAGTCTGCTGGTTATGAGTGCATGGGTGATCGTCTTCCTTGACTCGGGGGGATCCATTTGAAGGTCTTTCGGAGGATGCGGAGGGTGTTGAAGCAGCTGGAGGCGATGGCGTTGACCTGTCGGTTCATGGAGAGGGAAGAGTCGAGTACGGGGCCATGTAGGTGTTGGAGAGGGTTGGACTGAGGGATGATCCCTGGGGAACTCTGCAGTTGATTTCTGTGGGTTCAGAGAGGAAGGGTGGTAGTCTGATTCTTTGGGTTCTGCCTGTGAGGAATGAGTGGATCCAGTCGAGGGTGGTTCCTTGTATGCCGGCAGCGAGTGTACGGTGGGAGACGGTGTCGAATGCTGCCAAGAGGTCGAGTAGGATCAGGGCCGCGGTGTGTCCCTGGTCGAGGAGGGTGCGGATACCGTCTGTGGCGGTGAGTAGGGCGGTCTCAGTGCTGTGGTTGCTGTGGGGGGATTGGGAGGAGTCGAGGATGGAGTTGTCTTCGATGAACCTTCTTACTTGAACGTTGACGGTCTTTTCAGCAACTTTTGCCACGAAGGGGAGGAGGGAGATGGGCCGGTAGTTCTTGAGGTCCGTGGGATCTGCTGAGGGCTTTTTGAGCAGGGGTCTGACTTCTGCGCGTTTCCAGTCGTCGAGGAAGGTGCCGGTGCAGATTCCAAAAACTGAGGGGACAGTTAAACCGTAAACAGTTGGAAATAGAGCCTCAAAACAATGGCGGTTGGGGACCCCTGATTCTTTTTCCAAAGCCTTTGAGTTCTCTATGGATTCCCAGGACATAGACATCAACCAAGTCCTAGCAGAATATAATAAATTCCTGAGTTCTGCATTTGACAGTATTGTGTCTCTAAAAACAGGGTTTAAAACTCTGTTTGGATCTCAGGACCCTTGGTACTCCAAAGAGCTGAGACAAGAGAAACCTTTTTTTAAAAGGTTGGAAAGAAGAGGACGCAAGAGAAAAAATCAAAGTAATAAAGATGCATATAAATGGGAGCTTTCCTATTATTATCGGAAAATTTAACAAGCACAAAAAATGTACATCATCAATCAAATCGATCAAGCAGGTAACTCTTCTAAGGGGCTATTTAAAGCCCTCAATGACTTTGTTAAACCTCACGCTTGTTTCCAGGCTATTCTGGCCACTAAAGAATTATGTAATTCTCTTGCGGATTTCTTTGAGGATACAATAAAGCAAATTTTCAGAACTTTACTACCCTGCTGACCAGTCCGACGAGGTGCCAAATTACAACTCTCCCCTTCATAATTGTGTTTGTAGTTTGGAAAAGTTTGAATCATTTTTACTCAGATTCATAAGACTTTAAAAAAAGCCAAATGTGGCTCACCCTTGGATCTGTGTCCTCCAAGAATTACAGTTCTACTTTCTAACCAGATCTGACATGCTATCAGGAAACTGTTTAATTCATCTGTAGGTACTGGGAAAATCTCTCAGGCCTAGAAATCAGCAAAGGTTGACCATATAAAAAAGAAGGGCAATGTAGACCCTAAGGGGCATATTATCAAGGATCTGCGATATTTATCGCAAAGCGCGCTTAGCGCTGTTTTTTTAATCGCCGGCTATCGCTGGATTTCCTCGCTGTGATAGCGCGGTATTATCAACGCGTATCGCAAAGGCGATAAGAAATCCAGCGATAGCGTGTAAAACCAGCAATAGCGTGAGAATTCCAGCGCTAAATTAACAGCGCTAATGAAAAGCTTGCTAATAGGCAAGTGTATACTTAACCCAACAATCCACCCCCCATTGACAAGATGGTTAAGGCAAGTTTTTTTCAGGCGTTAAATTCCAGCAATAAGCGCGGTTAGCGCGAATTTTCCTATCGCTTCATGGGCATTGATAATAGGGGGAAGTTGTGTTTGCGACTGTTTCAATGGAGTTTTAGTCAGGAACGCCTACTTTGCATGTCATTAGCAATATATATCGCTGACATGCTTAGAGGTAAAAAAACGGCCGCTATCGCTAATAAACTCACGCTAAGGCCCGTTAGCTGCAGCTTGTTAATAGTGTTTTAAAAATATCGCCGCAATAGCGGCAGAAAAGGGCTTGATAGTATGCCCCTAAAAATTTAACTAGCTACTGTTGTATCTCATTGCGCTCACTTTTGGGCAAGTTATCAGAAGGTCCAATAAACTTCCAGCCTATCTTGAGGAGTATAAGATCCTGGACACATGGCAATCTGGATTCAGATCCTCCCATAATACTGAGACTGCTTTGGTTGCGGTCACTGACTCAAGAAGACTCTCTCTTGATACTGGAACTCCGTCTATGCTGGTGCTGTTGGACTTGTCCGCAGCTTTTGACACCATGTCCCACACCATGCTGTTTCAAAGGCTACGTGAGATTGGTATTTTTGGTACAGCTTTAAGGTGGCTCTGAGATTTACTAGAAAATAGAACCCAAACCATTTTGCTGGGCGCATTCAAGTCTCAAACCAAGTTGATTGACAAGGGGATTCCGCAGGGCTCTTGTTTAAGCCCTACATTGTTTAATATCTATGTGGTCCCCGTAGCTACTATCGCTGAAACCTTTGGTTTCAAAATATTATCATAAGCTGATGGCACTCATCTTGTTATCGCTTTCCTGCAGGCAAAAAAGGTGGTCCTTCCAGCTGCTACTGAAGACAGATATGTCATCCAAGTAAGCAGTACTGAAGGCCTCCATAGCAGCCAATACCTGGTTCACCAGCCTCTGTAAGGTAGCAGGGGCATTTTTCAGCCCAAAGGGCATCACTTCAAACTGTAAGTGTGCCTCTGGAGTCGAAAAGGCTGAACTCTCTTTAGCCCCTTCCGTTAGGGAAATCTGTCAGTACCCTGAAGTTAAATCAAAGGTACTCAGGGACTTGGCAGCCCCTAATCTGTCAATAAGCTCATCAGCTCTGGATTTGGGGTGAGCATCAGTTTTAGTAACTGAGCTGAGCCCCCTGTAGTTCACTCAGAACCAGAGTTCTGGGAAGGGCCCAGTTGGGCAGCTTTTGGTACCTGCACCATTGGACTAGGTAAAGAGCTACTGGAGTGTGGTCAGTCACCGCTAACTCCAACATTATAGAGACCTCCCTTTCATGCTGGCCCTCTCTTTATTAGATAGCCTGTATGCTTTGTTTTTTAAAGGGGGCTGTCTCTATTGACAATATCATGAGCACTCAGATGTATAAGTCCAGGAGTGAGGGAAAACAGAGACAAACTGCCCAAATACTTAGCCGCAGTCCCCTACAGAACACCTCCCTGGTGGGCCCCTATTTGATTTGCCATCCAGAAAGCTCAGGCAGGTCACCAAGGGAGGCAATACCCCCCCTCCCCGGTAGGCTTGGGGTGGCCTGCTCTGGCAACCCATCCAGCAGTACCATGGACATTCAGGAGCCTGTGTCCCACACCCTATGCACTTCCCTCTCTTTGTAGTTGCATGAGCAATTTCTTCAGGCTCCACAGCCCCTTGGTTCCCCTCCTGGGCAGCCATGGGCGAGGTGGTCATACAGACCCACTCAGGCAATGTTGACATTTCCAGGTGTGACCTGAGCTCCACTTCCTTCCAGACAGTGTCCTCTAGATCATTCCCTAACAGACAGTCCACAGGCATGGCAGGGCTCACAGTAACATTTAGATGACCTGAGACCCCCACCACCCCATTCATAGGTAATCAGACATAGGGTTGTGGCTCTCCCAGTTGCTTGCGACTACAAACCAGTGGAATGCATTGGAAATCACTTGGTATGAGGATAGCAGATAACACCTTACAGTAGTCATACTGGCTCCTGTGTCCTTCAGAACCTCTACCCTCTGCACATTGATGGAGACCCACTGCCTGTACTTGGAAGTATTGAAAGGCATATGGGCTTTGGTCATCATCTCTTTGTCACCCAGGGACACTAGGGTAACCTCACTGATCTCCCTCACATTAACTGGGGCCATCTCCTCTCTAAGAACTACTCTGGCCAACCCTAGGGTCAGCCCTCCACTGAAGGTCAGTGCCTGCTTGGAACACTTGGGATCACCCTTGACATGTCCATGCTCATAATACTCATAGCTCTTGGGGATAAACTTTCCATAGTTCTTATCAAATAACACTTTTTTTCTGGTGGCCAGATTGCGATCCTTTCCCTTGAGAACTATTTGGGGACCTTGAGAGAACTCCCATCCTTCTTCTGGTGGGAACCCTGACCATACTTCTGGGAGTGCCTCACCAGATGCCTTCTTGGACACTCTGGTGCTGACCCAGAGGTCTGCCTCCCCAGCAAGCTTCCTGCGGTCAGCCACATTGGTGTCTAACAGGTTTTGGTGCAGCTCTGTAAAACAGGTATTGAGCATGTGCTCCCTCAGAATCAGGTTGTACAGCCAAACAAAATCATCTACCTTGCTGCCCCTCACCCAGCCCTTCAGCGCCTTTCTGAAATGATATAGGAAGTCCACCCAGGACTGGATTGGGAGTTCGTGGCTGTCCCTGAAACTCTATTGGTACTTCTCAGGGGTCAGACCAAATTTGATCATCATGGCAGCATATTTGGGTGTGGTCCTCTACCACTACTTGGGTAAGAGGACCCTCACCTCTCCAGTGGACACTGCTGGTATGCTGCTACCAATATTTATGGAATCCATCTGTTTTTCTCTTAGGTCCAAATCTTTGAGACTGAGCTCATGGGCCATCCTCCTCTCTTCCATGGTCAGTTTCTTTTATTCTGAGGCGCATTCAGCCTCAGCCTTCTCTTCTAGTTTTAAATTAGCTAGCTCCAGTTTGAGCTTCCTTTCCTCGTTCCTGTTCTCCAGCCCCTGTGGGTTTAGGCTCCTGGCAGTCAAACTGCTCCCTGCTCCATCCTGGGCATCCAAGGCATCCTGGTCATCTTATGCATCCTGGTCATCTGCTGGGGTCAAGTTGGGTTCTCCCGGCAGCTCAGAACACTGGAGTGGGTCCTCATTCTCTGCTTATGCTCCATCCTCCTCCTCATTGTCATACAATCATTCTCTCCAGAGGTGGCCTGCCACCTTTGCACATCCTCAAAGGCCATGAGACCTACCTGGAGATCCAGTTTGATAGCCCTCATGTCTTCTTTCAGCCCCCTCTGCTTGCAGAGTTTCAGCAGGCAAGCCCTGTTGAGGATTTCAAAGTTGTTCAGTTTCTACTTCATGGTGCAAAAAGGAAGGTAGGGCACTTAAAGTTAGAGAAGGGAGAAAATAGCCAATGGAATACTAATAAAAGGTTTTTAAATGGGTCATTCTGGTGTCAAATTATTTATCTGGGATTTTTGTGTAACACAAATCACTGTATGGTACTGCACAAACATGAGTCCTGATCCATACTGCTGAACACCATTGTTAAAAGTGGTGTTGTATATCGACTGGGGTATGAACCCTGGTCAAGCAACAGCCACATTCCCTTCAAGGGTAAACCATAAAGTCACTAAATTAACCTGTGCCTAACCCTGGGTAGCTTGGCACAAAAAGCAGTCAGGCTTAACTTAGAGGCAATGTGTAACTTAGTTTTGCAGCACACAAACAGTAATAAAGTGAAAACAAAACATAAGAAAAATCCAAAACCAATTTAGAAAAATAGGGTACATTTTAATAAATACCTCGACACCAGAATGTCAAAAATGCAATCAGTAGAACCAGAGTTATGAATTTTTAAACATTTTAGTGAAAATAGCACCAAAAACCACAAAGCGCCAACCTGGTCTCGCTGGACCTGGTCAAAGTCAAAAGTTTAGGCAAACCGCATTGGAGCGCAGGTCGGATACAGTCACTAGGTTAGGCCTGCTGTAGTCTACCTTCTCAAAGCCTGTGCCAGGAGCCTTGTTAGCTTTGAAGGGGTACGCAAGGAGCAGGGAGAGTTTTGCAGGAGGCTGTTGGTGCAGCGCGAAGAGTAGGACAGGCGGGTGTAGGATGGGTGTTGCTGGAACTTCAAGTTGGCAGTCCCAGTGAGCGGTCAATGCAGCTGTTCGAAAAGTCGGGTGGATGGAGCTTCGCGCTTATTCACGATACAAGGGGTGAGGTCTTGGTGCAAACTGGCACGTTGGCGGTTGTTCAGAATCAAAATGCTTGATTTCAGTTCTCTGAGCCACACCAAGGGTCCAGGACCTGAGGGGCACCATTTGAGGGTTGGGAACCCCCTTCAGCTGGGTCTAGGGGCTTGTGCAGGATGTTGGTAAGCCTTTGATGTCCCTAAGGCTCAGATCAGGAGATCAGCAGACTAGCCCTTGGAGTCACTCTGGGAGTCCTGGGTTCAACATGAAGTTGCAGGTCCAGTTCTTCCTCCCCTGGCAAGAGGGCAACAGGTCAGCGCAGCAGTGCAGCAGTTCATTCAGAGCAGTAGTCCAGCAGAGTGACACTCCTTTCAGTAACACAGAAGTCATTCCTCCTAGCAGAGTATTCACAGGTCCAGAAGTGTACTGAAGAGTGGGTCTGAAGGTCCAATTTTTATACCCGTGTGCCCTTCTTCTGGAAGATAGGTGAAGCATTTGGAAAGGTTATTTTAAGTGCACAGAATTTCCTGTTTCCCCTGCCTTGGCTCCAAGCTGGCTGCTGTGACACTGTAGGGCCATTAGGGCCTTGTGTAAAGGCAGAGCATTGGCTATTCAGTTGTAAGATGGGCAGCGCTCAGCTCCGCCCCCCACCCTGCCAGCAGGTTGCCCATTGAGGCACACCTAATCCCTCTATTGTGTGACTGTCTGGGAGGAATTCACAAAGTCTTACTGCCAGCTACATGCAGTCATGTGACCCAAGACAGGTTGTAGATACAAAGGCCTAAGGCAGTGGTTCCCAATCTGTGCGCCGCGGCTCCTTGGTGCGCCCTCCAGACTAGCCAGGGGCGCCGCGCTCCAAAGGTTTCAGAATTTCGATTTCAAGCCATAAATTGCCGGTAACATCACAGAAATGTGAGTTATTTGGTAAAAGCATGAAACCTCTTTATCCACCAGATGGCAGCAGATCACTCTTTATTAAGAGCGCATAACTGAATACTTTGACTTTCTCAAAAGCTACATCGTGTTCCTTCACCCAAACGAAAGACACACCTTTCCTAAGAAGTTGCCTCAAAGGCTCTACAACAATATTTTAGGTAAGCATATTATTTATTAACCGTTATTGTTATTTGTAAGTGGTGCTTACTTATGCTTACTTGTGCTATTGAGAGCGTGTTCTCCTGTTCTTAATTCTGGAGTGTTGGGAGGCTGTAGATGGCTGGAACGGACCCACATTGCCATCTAAGTACAGCTGACACCAAAGATGGGATTTCTGCACATTAGGAGCATATAATCCTCAATAGCTTCCTTTAGA
Source organism: Calotriton arnoldi (assembly GCA_963921515.1). Lineage (NCBI taxonomy): Eukaryota > Metazoa > Chordata > Amphibia > Caudata > Salamandridae > Calotriton > Calotriton arnoldi. Next base: position 682,307 of record CAWUFW010010520.1, read on the forward strand.
TTCGTTTGGCACAGATTGCAATACCTCTCATTAGTGGGACCTACAGGAATAAACAAGCTGGAAATTGACTAGCTGCTGCCTCGAGGCAGAAAATGATCACGGTGTACTTGTTTCTGACAAATTTATTTTACATTGTATGGCTTCTTGATTAGTATTAATCTACATTTGGAAATAAAATATTCCACGTAATGTGTCAGGTCTCTAGTCTCCGTGCTCCCTATTAGTTGCAACATACTAATATTCCTGTGCGAGGTGGCATTTGCTACTGGATTCTAGGAGCAAAGTGCCCTGACTAAGTTGCACAAAAATGCAACGGTACACAGTGTATATAGGCGCCCCTTAATTAGAGGGATGGGAGTGATAGGAGGAGTGTTGGGAGGCAGGCTGCTCAAAGGGACATTATACTGAAGACCGTAAAGTCTGTGACAGGTCTGTGGAAAGGTACTGCATGCATTGGCAAGCAGGCAGCGTTATAGGCGGATAGTCAAGTCCAAGGGCAGCGTAGGGAGAATTAGACAAATGTTTCAAGGGTGTGTGATAAACAATGCTTAGGGTATATGCGCTATTCCTTCTAATATTTCTTTTGCTGGATTATCTATCAGTTGTTGGGTGTTAATTCGAATAAATATATTATTTACTTTAGCACCATAACGCTTGAGTATTTTATAACGCAAAGGTGTGTGCTGTTTCGGGATGAGGGTCTGGATTGTGGTTCCTCTTATGTACCATGCAAAAGCTTCTCTGGTTGGTCTGTTTTTTGGAACATCTCCATCTTCAATTTCCTTTCATTTTTACACAAAGGAGGAGGTGGGAATTGCCGCCTTCTCATACAGTTGGTGGAGCTGGTTGTTTTAGAAGGCATATTCAGTTTGGCGTCCCTACCTGTTTAAATGCTTGAATTCAATGTTACCTCATTTGTGTGGCTTCATTTCTTCCAACACCCACACAATGTTTGTGGTGACCTGTGGCGCATATTTGGCTTCCTGAAGTTATAAAGTACATCTTCCTAAAGTAAATTAAGTCATTTTTCTTCTTATAAAAGAATTGACATTTATTGTGTGTGATAAATGTCCCAACTGAACTAGGTGTTCCATCCCATTCTACACTACAGGAGTACCCCATGACTGTTAGGCATGTCATGGGGTACATGACCCAACTTTATCCCAATTATCTTCATGGAGAAAAGTGTAAGTACTCCCAAGGCCATCCACCCGCAAAAAAAATTAGCATAATAGGGAGCCACGGCCAACGGCCAATAAGCCAAGGGAGCCATGGGTTGAAAAAGTTTGGGAACCACTGGCCTAAGGGAATGAAAATGGCAACTTTGTAAAAGTGGCATTTTCAAAATTGTAATGAAAAGTCCGACTTTGCCATTAAAGAGGATTTATAATTACATTTTCATAGGTACCAAACATGACATATTTACCTGGTCCCAATTAGGATTTATAGCTTATTAAATATAATAATGAATCCCCAATATTATCCAATGGGAGGGGCTAATTTAGACATTTTTCACTACCAGGACTTCTAAAACTTAAGCTTATATGTCCAACCTTTTAACTGCAAAGCACCCTGCCCTATGGGCTACCTAGGGCTTACCTTAAGGGTGACTTTTATATAGTCAAAAGGGAAGTTTACTATGTGGCAAGGGGTTTTAAATGCCAAGTCGACATAGCAGTTTAAAACTGCATTCAGGCTGCAATGGCCGGACTGGGAGATGTTTTAAAGTGCTACTTAAGTGGGTGGCATAATAAGCGCTATAGGCCCACTGGTAACATTTAATTTATAGGCCCTGGCAATGTGGTATGCCACTCTACAATGGATTTATAAGTAAATTAAATATACCAGTTAGGTATATGGCAATCAAACCTTGTTTAGGAGGTTGAGGACAAGCACTTTAGCACTGGTTAGCAGTGGTAAAGTGCACAGAGTCCTAAAGCCAGTAAAAACAAATTTCAGCGAAAAGTGGACATAAGTAGGCACAAAGGTTTGGGGAAGACCCCAGGCTGATATGTCTAACACTAATAATTTTTCAATAAGGTGGAGCACTCATTGTATATTATCTGCTGCCTGGCTTTAAGGGACAAACCCCAATTGGTCTGGGTTAATGAGATATGCAATATGAGGCATCAATCAGTTCAGCATTACTTTTGTAAAGATCTTACCGTCTGCATTTATGAGAGCTACAGGTCAATACATTTCACAAACATCTGGAGGTTAATCCTCCTTATGAATTAGTGTAACTGTGGCTTCAGTCATTGTGTATGTAACTAAGCCTATTTGCAGAAAAAATAGAAGGTGGTTATGAGATGCGGAGTCAATTCAGTCCTAAATTATTTATAAAACACATTTGTTAGGCCATGAGGATCTAGAGACTTGTTCTGGTATAGATCATTGACGGTCCTCATAACTTCTTCTGAGGTTATCTGTTCTTCTAGGGCTGCAATGTTAGCTCTGGACAATATCAGCAGATCTGCTGAGTTGATAAGGTCGCCCACCTGCTGCAGGCACAGTGGGTCTTTTGAATAAAACTCTGAATAGTATTTCCTAAAGGCCACTTTTCCCTTCTTCATCACAGTTATATTCACCCCCACCTCTGCTCAGAGCATGAATTTGCCTTAGTGCCCTTGCTCGCCTGAGACTCCTAACCTTTACAGGATCCACCTTACTGGCCTTTTCATAAAGTTTGTACCTGAGGCACAGCAGTGCTTTTTCCAACCTCTCCATGGCCAAGAGGCCCAAGTGACCCCTCACTCTAGTTAGGGCCTGTAAAGACTGCAGTGACCACAGCATTTTAAAATATTCCTCTGTCCCTTTGAGCTTGGGGTTCTAAGGTTTCTTGATGCAGCTTACCTACATTTTGGTGTCAATCCCTCTACGCTATACACTGTCCAACAGGGGTCGCTTTATAGGCTTCCCACACTACACCCAGGGAACCCTCTCGAGTATAATTCTCCCAGAATTCGTTTGTGATCACTTCTCTGGGAGATTGCAAGAACAGTCTGTCCTTAAGGAGGGACTTATCAAATCTCCAGGGCCCCCTGTGTGAAACGTCATTTATCCGTTCATCCTCCCACATCAATATAGAATGGTCCAATATTGCTTTCAGTCCATGAGAAATTATACACGTGGTCTCTACATATTAGGTCTGTATGGTAATAGGTTCTGAGAATTTGCAAAAAGAAGTTTGATTTCTTTACTGTGAGTTTTTTATCCTGACATATGTCTATGAAGCCTGCTTCCCTGAATTCCCGAAAAGAGAATGTGGCATAGGAGAGGGTGTCTATCTAGCTGTGCATCATGAACCATATTGAAGTTGCCCACCCAAAGTAATTTACATGGGTTCAGTTCCTGTATTTTGCCCACTATATGCGTGAGAAAGGTGTCCTGGGCTGAATTTTGGGTGCAAATATCAAGTAAGTTTAATTTGCTCTCGAGTTTTAGTCTCTCAAGATATAGAAAAAGGATGTCCTTCTTATCCTCAACAGCCTTAATCTGCAGCAATGTACCCATCCCTGGAAACAAAACATAGCAGTGCAACTTGTAACATTAGATGACCTTACTGATCAAGGAAAGTGTCTACATTTTGTAAATTTATCCAGATAAAAATATGGTTTTTTTGCTCTTGTTTTAAGGTGTGTTCACTTTAAATATGAATTTTAGTTTTTTTCTTAAGGAATATATTTTCTGGCATAATATGCACTTTATTTGTCAAACTGATGGCTAGAATTGAATGGATATTGTTCCACTTATATATCTCTCAGTTTCGTGTTGTTTTCTTTGAGGGTCTACAGCTCTCTGATCTGACACTTGGCCCTGCCTTTACTAGTGGGAAATCCCTGTGCAACTCTATCATAACCCTACTTCTTTTTCTTAGTTGTAGCCACAAAACGTAGATTGAGGTGTAGCTTGTGCTGCATTAAATGTACATCTGAGGTTCACATGTGCGTCTCTCGGAGGCATACTTTCTCTGGAGGGACTTCGTACACCTCCCCCAGATAAGTTCTGATTAACTGGGGAATTCATTCTCCGCACACTCCATGACACTATTCTCAACATTGTCAGTTGAGATGTATTCCATCTGTAGGTGTTTGTAATTCCAAGGATTGTAGGCAACCTTCTGACATTTAAAAGCATTTGACTCAGGGGCCGATTCCGATCTCGGTCGGAGGCGCACCTAACATCATTCGGTCGGGAAAAAAGCCATGTGAATGCCTGTTTCCCGACCGAACCGCACATTATTCCGAACGAGCAAGTACGATGCGCATAACAGCATAGATTCCGACCCAGTCGTACTCACCCAATCCAGGTCCTGTTCCCCGACTGAGCCGGATCCGTAAACGCAGAATCGAGTCGCACGGAAGCCAAAATGCAGCCCCGTCCGGCCGGACAAAGTGCGATGCGCTTCCCGTACGTGCCGAACCCGTCGCTACGCACGGCACGTCAAAGCATCCAGGAGAGGCGCACATAAGCTCCGATTCGCGCCACAACACGATCCACGGCTACGAGACGAACACGCCAGCGACGAGGACGAGGCGAAGCAACGAGAAAGACGAACGAGACGAACCAACCATGAATCCCATCGTGCCGATCCTACCAATATTCTACATCTACTACCGGAACAGGCACGGACGCGTACGGCGCAGAAGGTAAGTCAGACACCAACCACAAAAACAAACTACACGTACCCGACACATCACACACACACAGAGGGATGCAGAAATTACTTACACCAGCAACAGCAGCACCATAGGGGCGGGATGGCCATCACCAATGCCACATATACACATAGGGGCCCGGATGCCTACCACTACTACCACCTCTACCCAGGGGTGCCAGATGCCTACCACTACTACCACCTCTACCCATGGGGGGCTGGATGCCTACCACTACTACCACCCTTACCCAGGGGGTGCCAGATGCCTGTCACTACTACCACCCCTACCCAGGGGGTGCCAGATGCCTACCACTACTACCACCCTTACCCATGGGGGGCTGGATGCCTACCACTACTACCACCTCTAACCTGGGGGGCTGGATGCCTACCACTACTACCACCCTTACCCAGGGGGTGCCAGATGCCTACCACCTCTACCCATGGGGGCTGGATGCCTGTCACTACTACCACCCTTACCCAGGGGGTGCCAGATGCCTGTCACTACTACCACCCTTACCCAGGGGTGCCAGATGCCTACCACTACTACCACCTCTACCCAGGGGTGCCAGATGCCTACCACTACTACCACCTCTACCCAGGGGTGCCAGATGCCTACCACTACTACCACCTCTACCCATGGGGGCTGGATGCCTGTCACTACTACCACCCTTACCCAGGGGGTGCCAGATGC